>CM038215.1:8197136-8799045 GCA_021442155.1 Cymbidium sinense | reverse complement strand
AACCTAAACTCTAAGCCACTAAACCTAAACTCCAAAACCTAAACCTAAAACCTAAACCCAAACCCCAAACCACAACCCAACCACTACCTAAAATAACCCAAACTAAACCTAAACTTTAAGAATGGGGAACAGAGGTAGGAACATCATCAACTAGCTCAATCTAGATCTAGCAGTGGAGGGAAGGAGAGGTGATTATCATAGTGATGGTGGGGGATCTGGACGTGCTGGTGGATATGGAGGTGGTGGTCAGAGCAGTGGTGGTTATGGAGGTGGGAGTAGCGGTGGAGGTTACAACCTTGGGGATGGCGGAGGGTGGGATTGCGGATATGATGATGGATCCCGCTGCTCGAGAGGCAAGGGTGGTTCATGGGAGAAATTGAATAATCGATATGATCTACTACTTGCTGGAAATGTCTTTATAGTAGAGACAATTCTACTTATAGAGTTTTTTTGATTTCTATAGGTGCTCATTTTTATCTATGTCATCTTGTGTCTTAGAAAACTTGGGGTGCTACTTGGTTGATGAAAAGAAGAAATGTTGAATCTAAATTTGTTCTGTTAAAAAAAACCTTAAACCTAAATTCTAAACCAACCTAAACTAAAAACCCAAAACCCCAAAACCCTAAACCAAACCCTAAATCTAAAACCCTAAACCTAAACCCTAAACTAAACCTAAACCTAAACCCTAAACCTAAACCCTAAAACCTAAACCACAACCTAAAACCTAAACCATAAACCTAAACCTAAACCTAACCCAAACCTAAACTAACCCTAAACTAACCCTAAACCCTAAACCTAAACTAACCCTAAACCCTAACCTTAAACTTGAATAAAGATGTCATTAGGGTAGATATAAAGAATGACCTAATCTAACATAGTTATGGTAGCTAAAGAAAATGTCTTCAAGAGACTTTTCCCTTACTAAGAGATTTGAAACCCTAACCCTAAATCATATTATAATATAATTTATTATAGTATAATGTAGCATTATATATTTAAGCATGTAGAGATGTGTTTTTGGATGTTATAAGATGTTTTGAAATGTTTTAGTATATTATGGTATTGTGCCTAATAGTCTATACTAATATAAATCATAAAAATATTGATTTAATAAATCAGATGATGAAATTTGTTAAATTTGAATTGGGAATTAGGTTGTAGAACCAAAGGTGTGCTATGCTACTTGTAGTCTAAAAAGTAAGATTTTATGTTCAAATAAATATTATATGTTGTAGCATAGTATAGCATCATATATCATAATATATTATTCTGCGCATTTTAAATTCTTTTAGTATTTTACAATAATGCAATCAAGCTTACACTAGCATTATTTATAAAAATGTTGATTTAGACTTTAAAATGGTGGAATTTGGCCAAATTCATAATAGGTAGAGCATGGCATCATAATATATTATTTTAATTTAAAATATGTAAGTGATATGACTAAAATATATAATTTTTATTATTTAGATTAATTTTATTATTTTTTATCTTAAGAAATCTCTTGTGATGTGATATGAAATATAATATAATATAATATAATATAATATAATATGTATTATATTGTTATATAGGATGTCATACAATAATGTAGCATCATGCATTATAGCATACTATGTGTACTACTTATTGTTTAGCATATTTTAGTTTGTTATAGTATGATGTAGTAGAGTTTGTATTGGTATAATTCTAAAAATACTAATTTATAGGCTGAGGTGATGGGATTTGGCCAAATTTAAGGAGCTTTAGGGAACATCAATGGCAGTGTGATATGGTGTGTCATTTAATCAAAAGAATGGAATTTTACATTCAAAATAAATGTTCATTTTCAACCAAATTTTATAAATTTTTTTTTTAAAGTGATTCATTTTAAGGTGTAATGTAAGATAATATATTATATGAAATAGAATATTAAAATATAATGTACATAACAATATAACTTTACATATATATGAATGTGGTGGTATGTTACTAATGTCATTGCACATTTTAGTTTGCTTTAGATTTGTTATAATACATTGGGTGAAAGCTCACAAAAATATTTATTTGAAGGTTGAGATGGAAGAATTTGACCAAATTCACGGTACACACTAAGAAGCAACACCAAAATTATGATATTTTGTACCATTTCTAATAGAAAAATAATAATTTTACATCCAAAATGAACATTATTCATATTTTGAGAAAATTTTGTTATTTGTTCCTTTTAAGTTATTCTAATGAGGTGTAATGTTAAACAATATATTATATTATAGCAAATTATAATATAAAATCATATATTATAATATAATATAGTGTGTTAATTCACACTATAATATGTTTAGCATGATATTGTATAGTTAGTTTGAGCTTTCACCATCACAAATCATAAAGTGTTGATTACAATGTTAAGATGATGTAATTTGAATGAATACATTATTAGGCTTTTGGTTGAAGTATTATAGGTGTGCATAAGAGAAGAAATAAGATTTGATGAGAATTCCATGTCAAGGACATGGAGGGAGATCCAGTAAGGGATCACATGCATTGGACATGACATGTGAGGGTATATCGAGGGCATAGAAGAAGAAAATCTCTGGATAAGGTTTGAATTTGATTATATGATTTATGGAAAGAAAATCCACTGGGATAAGTATATATAATCCAAGATTAAGATCAATTGACTTTATTTGTTTATTTTAATTGATGTGGAGGCACATCTACTTGAGATATGGGTCTGTCCACTAGGATCGGTTATATGAACCTTCCACTAGGGAAGCAGGTTCGGGCTATCTGTTGGGGATTGGGATTTTAGTTTGATTTCATAAATTTATTTGGGGATGTATCTGTTGGGAATAAGAGTTTGGTTGGATTTTTTTTATTTAGACTCTACTAGTGGAGTTGGTTTAATTTGGCTCCACTCGGGAGGTTGGTTTTGAATTTGATTTGTTTGCTTGACTTATTTATATATGATTTGGGGCTCCACTGGGGAGAAGGGTGTAATTTAACTCCATTGGGAAAATCAGATTGTGTTTATTTTAATCTGAGTTTATGTATGGACCCTGTTGATGTGCGATGAACCCATTAAGAAGGGGCTATATGATCCTTGACCTACCTCGTTTACAAATCCAAAGGGATAGTCTATTGCGTGGGTTGAGCTAGCCAACCTAAGGGTTGCCTTTGGTGCAATGACTATGCTAGGAAGAAGGCATAGCAAACTTACATCTTCAAAGTGAGGAATAACCATTGGGGTGACCTGTTGGATGCACAATAAATTGAACCTGACCTTGGGCGACTACTGAGTGAATGTCACTGGGGACTTATGTCAACTCAAAACTAGTCAAGATTAATTTCATCTTAATTTTATGTGATTTGATATGGTTTGTTTGGTTTAGTTTGATTTCGAATTGAGGGCATATCCGTTGGGGATGTGAGCTCAGTCAAATTTGATAAATTTAATTTGTAGACCATGTGTGTGCGATGGACCCAATAAGTATATCGACTTATCTTATCTCAGATTTACAAATCCAAGGGGATAGTTTACTGGCCATGGGGTAGAGCTAGCCAACCTAAGGGGTTGCCTTTTGGTGTGCAATGGCTATGCCAAGAAGAAGGCATAGCAGACTTACATCTTCTAAAGTAAGGAAAAATTGCTAGGGTGACCTGTTGGTAGCACAACAAATAGAACCCAACTTAGGGGTGACTATTGAGTGAATGCTGTTGGGGACTTATATTAACTCAAGAGTAGTCAGGCTATTCCTATAGGAGTTTTCTTGACACGCCTAAAGATAGGATGCCTTCTTGGAAAAGGTACTGTTAGGGGTGTCCTCCTAATCTACATGTGAATATATATTTTATTTATATGTTTGCATGGATCTTGTTGGTGTGCGAGGGACCTCACTGAGAAGGGGCTATGTCAGCCTTGACCAATCTCAAGTTTACTGGACCAAGGGAGAATCTGCACATCCATAGAATAAATTCTCCAATGGTTACTAGAAAAGGGGAATTGTCCAATTCGATAATAACCCAAGTAGTGCGAATGGGGTTACAAAAGGTGATCTAAACATAGTGACCACAGGGGGAGGCTACTGGGCGTTATCCACGAGCCCTAAAAGAAAGCCTATAGGTGTACAGTGGCCAACTCAAAGAAAGCATAGCATTACATACCATGAGTGGTGTATCCAAAGGTGCGAAAACCAACTAACCTAAGGTGTATCCATCATGAGTGGTGTATCCATCAACATAGTGAGAACCAATTAACCTAAGGTGTGTCGTGAAATGATCAATCTAGAAAGAAAGCATGTAGGCTTACAACTTTCTAAGTGAAGATCATCGGATAGTCATCGCCGTGGAATAGATGTTATCGACCTAGAGCGACTACTAAGTGGGAGCGAGGAAGGAATGGACCAACTTGAAAGTGATGGAAGGAGCCATAGGGGACTTATCCTAAACATCAAATATGCTTGACCCAGTCAGTACACGAAGGTTAATCCAGGAAGAAAGTGTAGCTGACTCATATCCTATTAAACAAAGCCAACATGAGGTATCTTACCATGTAAACTAGACTAACAAGGCACTTGTCGGTGAGCGGTGGCCAAGTAAAGGAAGGAAAGACTTATATCCTCCAAAGCAAGAAGACCACTGGGGTGACACACTAGTAGGGTAGCATGTTAGCCTGACCTAGAGCAGCTACTGAGTGAGTGTCGTTGAGGGCCTTATCTTAACTAAGAGTAGCCTGAGAAAAAAGATATCTGTTTATTTTATATGTTTGTGTAGTTGTTTTTTGTGTTGTGTCGATGAAGGATAGGACATGGTTGGGTTCCTTACACCTAAACATCATGGCATTAATAAACAAGAGTAGTTTCAACATGGAAGAGATTGAATTCAAAATGGAATTTTCATTGATGATAATTATTTTCAAACATGATTTATAATATTTCTTTAAGTAGAGCCAATTGATTGAAAGCATTGGGCGCTCTCCCTTATGATTAATAAACTGATAAGATCCTCATTAGTAGGCCTTTTCTATGGCAAAAGGGCCTTCCCAAGTGGGTTCAAACATGCCTCCCATCTTACGATGGGCAACAATCAGTCTCCTTAGAACTAAAATAAGCTCTCCTTCTTGAAAAGCTCTAGGACAGACCAACTTGTTGTGATCTTGAAAATTTTACCTTTGTACAACTCGATGTTTTGGCATGCCTGCAGGCATCTCTCCTCAAACCTTGAGCTCTTCTAACCATAACTTAGCATTGCTCATTGTGATCTTGATACCCATACCCTTAGTGATGGGGTTGCACTTCTAATGGTATAGCTTGGACCCATACACTAAGGAAAAAAAAGTAGACTTGGATTGTTCTATATGTCATGCGGTAGGCCCAAGGCATCAACTAAGTGCTCATTACTGCTTGTCACTTATTATTGTCGAGTGTCTTCTTCAGTATTTGGATGAGAGTTTTGTTGAAGGCTTCTACTAACCCATTTTCCCTCGGGTAGTTGATGGTAGAATATCTCTAATCTATGTTGTGTCTCCAGGACAAAGTTATTGATCTTGGTGCTCTTGAATGTACCATTATTAGATATAATTCATGAGGTACTCTAAACCTATATACATATGGTTCCTAAAAATTAGAGCACATATTTATGACCTCTCTGAGAATCACCTTCACCCATTTGGAAAAGTAGTCACTAGTAGCTAAGATGAACTAATGACCCTTAGAAGAAGGAGGATCAATCAGACCTACTATATCGGTTCCCCAACACTGAATGGCCATAAAATAATGTATATGTAAAATGTTGGGTGGTTGGTGCGGACCAGTGTATTTTACATTGGTGGTATCAGCATATCCATGCAATCTTTGATCATCGATGGCCAGTAGTATTCTAGTCTCTTGATCTTGGCTTTAATCTTCAGACTAGATTGGTTGGCTCCACATAATCCTGAGTGTACCTCAATCACGATCTTACGGGCTTTCTGCTTGTCTATACAACATAACCACATATGATCAAAAGACTGCCAATACATGACACCATCCACAAGAGTGTAGGAAAGTGTTCTTTGCTTCATCTAATTGGCTTGGGACTTCTCTTGAGGTAGTTTGCCTCTATTTAGGTAATCCATGAATGGTTGCCTCCCAATCTATTTCTTGGCAATGAAAACCTCCCCTTCAAGAGAGTACTTTTTGATGAGTTTAATATCAATAAGGGATAAGACTTGTGTATTTTAGACCTTTATTGATATGGACTCATCCTCTGTATGTCAACTCCTTAGCAAGCTTGGCTAAAAGCATATCTTGACATTCTCTCCTTGAGGAATCTTATAAATGGTAACCTCTGGGATTTAGGGAAATAACTCCATGCTATTCTTGTGGTAGTGATGGAGCTTGGGCTTTATAACCTTATAGGACCCAGTGATTTAGTTGATAACTAGCTAAGAATCCTCAAAGTTGATGTTCTAGGTGCTTAGAGTAATGGTGACTCAAAAGCAATTAGCCTCTTATTTGGCTTCATTGTTGTCAAGGATTGGACATATGATATGAGAATTTTGTCACATGGATTTGGAGTTAAGAGAACTATTCTACCCCTATTTTTTGAATAGTAAATTATGGTTCTTCTCCTTTTTTGAGAGGAAGTCACACCATCAAAGTACATCTCCAGTGAATGCTATATCCCTAAGTTCTTGATTTGTTCATTGGAGATCATCACTAAGAGGAGAGTTAGTAGGAAAGGTGTTACCAAGAAATCTTCTAGCACTTATCCTTTCACCACGAGAGGGGTATGAAGGTAATGTCAAAGAGAGGATCATGGACCGTTGTGCCAATCATTTTGAATAGCATCGACCTTATGAGATACTATAGTAGATTGATCCTAAAGATTAAGTTCACCTTATGAGGAAGCATGTAGTGTTGTAGCTTTTGGGATGCAAAGCTTAAAGCTAGTCAATGATTCTCAATAGGTGGATAATTATCTTCAATAGGGATTAGACAATTTTTGAGGTAGTAGAGTGCATTTTCCTTCTCTTCATCATTGGCTTGGGCCAACAAAGCACCAAGGGAGTCATCTAATGTAGTAGTGTAAAGTATGAGCGGCTTGCAGGATAGGGCTAGAATGCGATCATCGATAATGCTTGATGTCTTGAAGGCATGCTCACACTTGTCATCCCACTTCTGGGCATCATTTTGACAAGTCGAGAATGACATCTTTTTGATAGGTTGGATATAAAGCATTTTAGATACTATAACTACCCTTGGAATGATCTGAGTTGAGTTAAACATTTTAGGGGTGGAATTTCTAATATGGCCTTGATCTTCTCCAGATCAATTTCAATTCCCTAGTGTCAGAAAACAAACCTAAGGAATTTTCCTAAATCTACTTTGAATGCACACTTCATGGGGTTCATTTTGAGGTTAAATTATCTTTAACTATTCAAAAAATAATCTCAAGTCAAAGAGATGGTCTTCCTTTACTCTACTTTTGACCATGAGATCATCGACATAGCACTCGACTTGATGATGAATGAGTTCATTGAAGATTTGAGTCATAGCCCGCTGGTATGTAGCACCGGCATTTTTACGGCTGCAAGGCATGATCTTATAGCAATAGATTCTGATTGGGGGTTCTAAAAATAGTGTTTCTTTCATCTTCAGAGGCCATATTTATTTGGTTATATCGAGATGAGCCATCCATTAAAGATATCTTGCATGAGATGATGTCCACCATCAATGTCGAGATTGGTAGTGGAAATTCATCTTTTGGATATGCCATATTTAAATCCCTAGGAGGTTTGAGTGTTAGTAGTAGACTCTATTGCTAGTTTATGGACTACTATGTCAGGAGGCAATCCAAGCATCTCTTCATAACTCCATGCAAAGCTGTCCTTAAACTCAGTCATTAGCCTAACTAAGTCATTGGTTTAAATTTCATTCAACAAAGAATTGATGTATGTCGGGCATGGATTTTCTTTAGTTCCTAAGTTAATTTCCTTGAGTTTGTCGATGGTCAACTTGATCTCTTTTTATAACTCTAGGGGTGCATCTTTGACTTCAAAATCATTTGGATCATCTGAAGTTTCTAGGCATAGCTCCTCATATGAGTTAATGTGATTTGAAAAGAACCAATCAGATTCCAAATGATTGGTGATGACTAAGTAGTAATCATGATCATCAACTGGACCCACTGTACCTAATCATAGTCTCAGTCCTGATTGAGAGCTTTTGCATTTGTTCTTCCATATTCTTTCAAAGTAGTTTGATCTACACTTTGACCAAGTAGGTGGGATTACATCTTTCTTTACTAAATTATGAACACAAGGTAAGTACCAATCAAAAGGTAGGTCTATTAAATCTTTATATGAATCATCCTCAAGTTCTACATCAACTTCTTGACTTGAGGATGATGCTCCCGAAAAAGAACCTCGAGACTTCACACTTGGATGACTTAAGGGCTTCCTTAACTACCAAACCCTCGCTTTTGAGAGGAAAGTGGGTTAGAGCTAAGGTTCCCAACTAATGCTTAACTATTTCACATATAGACTTGGATACACTTATGCTTTACTTTGGAGCCTGGCCTTCATCACTATCTGGCTCAAGTGTCACCTCCAAGGGAATCTACTGCTGAGAAGAGCTGGCTTGTGTGCTAACTATATAAAACTCATCCTATGAACTAGATTCTAAGTCTATATAGATAGCAGTGTACTCTTGGCATATCTTCTATTGGGTGGCCAATAAGGAGGTTTTCCACCCCTGCCTCAGAACTGGCCTCTTCCTCTCCTAGTGGAGGGAGGTCATCCTACCCATATGTTTGCAAGGAGTAATGAACTGTGGGTGGAATCTAATGTTAGTCTCCACTTCCTCCTCCAAGTTTATTTCCCCTCCCTTTTATTTTCTTTTTCATTTTCTCTTTTCTTTTCTTTTTTTTTTTATCTTTCTTTTTTTTTTCTTTTCTTTTATTTTTAACTTTGCCCAAGTTCAGGAGAATAGACTTGATTTTTTTAGAGGAGGTAAACCACATCCTCATATATGTTGTAAAGTAAATGGCTTGAGATCTCCTTTGACGTGATCCACCTCTCACGAACTTCATACATTGATGTAGAGGATGGAACTATGTTGTTCTTATGGATCAAAAAAAGCATTGAAAGATGTATCGATTCTATAATGTGAAACTTGGCTTCTTCCAATCATCTATCTCCAATGGCAACACTATGGAGTAAAGGCACTTGACCTCACTTTTGGATTGCGGATTCAATCTTCCCATCTTAGACTTAGGAGTCTTCTAGACACTAAGACTTTTCTAGTCATAAGACACTTCTAACAATTAGGTAAACACTAAACCTAAGCCTAATGACTTAGAAGGTTAACCATAGGATTACGTTATGCCTTAGGGACTAGGATAATCCACCTACCCTACAACCCAAATCCAATCCATGCTCACCTTCTCAAACCAAACCTCAAGTTCAACTCAAACATAAAATTCAAATTCAAATACAAATCCAAAACCAAATTCCAAAACCAAATGATTGATGCCCATGATCAAATCCAAACTTGAAACCCTTCCTATGCCATATGACCAATCCCATGGACTTAGCCAAATCTTAATACAAATAAATCCAAAATCAATTTATTTTCTCATAATCAATTTATATCTTCAATCATCTTCCTAAATATAAATCAAATCTACATTCAAATGATCAAAACAAAATCAAACTAAATCAAATTAAATCAAAACCCTTCCTAAGCCATATGACCTATCCCATGGACTTAGCCAAATCTTAATCCAAATCAAGTCAAACTCAATTAATTTTCTCATAAATCAATCATATTTTCAATTTTATCCACAAATTTAAATGAAATATACATTTAAATTATCAAAACTAAATCAAACCAAATCAAAATCTGAACCTAAGACACATGACCCAACTCCATGGACTTAGCCAAATTCCTTCATTCCAAAACCCAAATTTAATTGATTTTCTCATGAATCAATCATACCTTCAATCATATTCACAAATATAAATGAAATATACAATCATCAAGCCAAACTAAAATCAACCCAAGTCAAACCCAACTTAAACCCTTTTGACTTGAAATGTTCAAATGAACCAAAACCCATTTGAACCAAGTAATTACAATTTAATTTATATATCAATCCCAAATCCATATATAAACTCAACTAAATCAAACTCAACCCAAAATCAAGCCAATTAAACCCTATTGGTCCACTTAACCCAAAGTGGACAATTTGACCTATTTGTGCCAAGTTATAATCCTACCCAAATTAGATTGAACCAAGCCCATCAAAACCTCCCATCATGATTGTTAATCACCCTAAGTGGATCAATTGTCACAAATTGGGTCAAACCAAGTCAACTTGTCCATTTGACCAAGTCAACCCCTTAACCCATATGAGCCCAAACTAGCCAAATTGCAACTTAAGCCAAAACCCTTGAAATGAATGATTCATACCAAATCAAAATCAATATTTGAATATGACTTGACCTTCAATTGAGTCAAACCAAACCCAATTGGCCCTCTTGACCCAAGTTGACCCAAATTGACCTAAAAGGCCAAATTGGGTCAAATCAAAATATAATCCAAATTGATTACAACCAATGGCTCAAGTTCAATCCAAATTGATTGTTGAACTTGACCAAAGCTAAGATTGGACCTAATTGAACCCAATTGACCTACTTAGCCCAAATTGACCTAAAGGTTCAAGTTGGCCTAAATCAAAACTAAATCCAAATTAATTGAAACCAAAGCCTACAATCATCTTCAATTGGTCAACTAAACCCAAACCAACACCCAACCCAAGCCAATTTGGCCAAATTGGTCAAATTAACCTATTTCACCCAAAATGAATTCAAATGAGCCAAAATCAAATCTAAGCCAAACTAAACCAAACCAATTGAACCAAAACATCCCAAATGATCATATGAACTTGACCCAACCCTTGGTTTGACCCAATATGACCAATTGGTCAACTTAACCCAGCTTAACCTAATTTAACATAAATGTGTCAAATTGAACCAAACCTAACCAAATCAACTACAATTGACTTAAAATTTGGGCTAACCAACTTTTGGCTCATTTCAAATCTACCCAAATCAAATCCAATGTCAAATGATCATTCTACCCTTGGGTCAAGGGCATCACATGAGACAAATCACTAATGTAAGTGGTCATTTCCATTCTTTGGCCACTTGATACTCTCTCAATGGTCCACCTAGGCACCTAGGACACTGCCCAACCTAACCTAAGGGGTGGTTGGGTTAATAATGACCCATGGGAGGTGAAATTACCTCACCCTCCTCATTGAAGCATTCATTGGCAGCCACCTCCACACCTTTAACCAACCAAGCTGAGCCAACTCACCTCCTTCTTACCACCCACAACTCTTTGAGATGGTCGAAAGACCACTAGAAGCCAAACTCGATCCCACCGTATGATCAAAATGAAAGGGGGTATACACCCCCTCATTTCCACTCAAACACACAAAAATCATTGGTTAAAGCCCTAGCTACCCAAGATGAGCCACTAGAGCCATTCCCTAAGATTCCAAGCTCATTCCTTGATCAAAAATGCCATTCCCATCCATCCCAAAATAGGACACACCCATTTCTGACCTAACTTCCCCATTTCTCCATCAAACTCAAATTAACTTTGCACGCACCTTGCCTAGCCCTCATCGAGCAAGAATGAATCATTTCCCAAGCTTTTGAGCACCGGAGGTGGGACTTCGATGAAAGCTAAGCTCCAAATCATCGGTTCATGGCCTTCCAAGTGAACATCGAGGAATTGATCCAATTGCTGCTCAACAAGGATTCATCTCCACTATATGAAGCTTCCTCAATCATTCATGCCACTGGTCTTAAGCTCCGTTGAGGTATGCTTCCAAAACTAATCCTTAGGCAAAAATAGGTTGGAGCTTTTTAAAGAAAACTTGCATCTCATGTGATCTTGATCGTTGGATCACCCTCCGATTGATGTCATGAAGGTGTGGGATCTTTTGGAGTTGATACGAGCTCGGTAAGCTCGAGATCATGTGAGCAATGGCGATGACTCCATTCTCACTCACATGACGTTAGATCACGCACCATCTTTCACATGATCGAGCGGTGATTGGTGATTAGATCCTAGTTTGATCGATTTAATCCTATTAAGGCGTGGGATTAACCATACATCGATTTAAGATCGGTGGGAGAAAGCGCGTCCATGCCACCATGTAAGCTAAGTCAAATAAGTTTTAATATCCAATCCGGGCACCACATTTGGCATGCGCGTGCCATGTGGCGTCAATAGGATTAGGCTTTAATTAGCCTTAATTAATCATTTTTAATGGCTAAACTTCTTTAAATTATAAAAATTATAGAGAAATAAAAAATGCAAATAAATACTCATTTTAAAGGTATTTCAGAGGAAAATTAATTAAAAATGACCTTAACTAATTCTGAAAAGTAATTAAGGTTTAATTAAAAAATTAATTAGCTTAATTACTCCTTAATTACTTGAGCAATTAATCTCAAATTTTGTGGGTTAATTTAATGGGAAGACCTCTACCTCCCATGATTTTCTTGGGATTTAGTGCTCACATAATTAGGAAAACTAATTAATTAAACCTTAATAACTCTTTTAAGTTAATTAATGATTAATTAATCCCATGAATAATAATAATTGGGTTAATTAAGTTTATTAATCATCGTTCAACAATAGGTGAACTAAGGTATAAGGTTGGGACCCCTTTCTCTAAGTTCATTTCACCCTTTTAAAATTAAATTAATTAACATTTAACTTATTAACTAAATCACTTAATCAAATTGAAGTCATAATCACATTAGACCTTAATTAATTAAATCATGGGGTAGATCTTTAAGTGTTTAATAACCTAAATGAGTTTAATGAAATTATGGTTAGTCCACATGTGGGAAAACCATAAGAGTAATTAATTAAGTCCCCTCTAATTAACTATTAATCATGAGCTAATTGCATTAGGCCCCTTTTATTTCCTAGGATCATTGCAAGTTTATTTTCCATGCATATCATGTTGGCACATAATTATTTAGTTAATTACTTTAAGGTGACATAGGTAAGGGTAATTAATTCATCTAATTAAGGGTTCAACTTAATTAACCCATAAAATCAACTTAATTACATTCTCTTAAATTAAATCAAATCACTAATGTGGGAATGGTTTTAAAATAACAAGTGATGATTTCTCTTCTCCTCTTTGAATCTAATCAAATCCAAAACTTAATTAATAAAGAAGCTTTAGTTTGCTTTAAATAATCTTATTTGATTTTATTGTCCTTAAGAGCTAGTTTGGTTGAATGAATCACATGCTTATATTTGATTGTCGTCTTTCCAATCAAGTTAAATTTGGTATGTCATTGGAATTCTTGCATCCATCTTTTCAAAATCAAGTAAAATAAATTGGATTTCCTTTATGTAAGCTTGCATGTGTTGAAAAAATTTAATATATGCGTGGCTATTATCACTATTAAATCCAAATGTATTTTTCAAAAGCTTATAAATGAATAGTAATATGTTATGATGCTAGTTATATATACATAAGAAATGCATGTGCTTATCACTTAAGTGTATGAATGTTGAGTTCTCTTTCCTCTATTCATGTGTTGATTTATATAAGATTGAATGGTAATGGGTATATAGTCTGGACATCTTGGGAACACATGAGGCTTTAGCTAGCCCTGAGGTCATTTGATTACCTCACTTCCCGGTTTAATAATGGCATGTACCCATTTGATTTCATTCTTATGTATTTCAAGATTAGAATTTGGATAGAGCTTTAATTCATATATATAAATGATTCAATATATATATATATATATATATATATATATATATATATATATATATAATCTTTGCATGGTTTTCTTTCCCTCATTTATGTATACATCCATGTGTGTCCAAGAAAAGCAAGTATATAGTCTGGACATCCTTGAAATACGAGGCTTTAGTTAGCCTTAATAAGGTTATTTGATTACCTCACTCCTCTAGTTGAAAAATGACATGTACTTGTCTATATCTTTGTACATGTATATGTATATGTGATTAGTGAATGAAAATCCCATTTTAAATTAAAATTGCATGCATTCATAATTGACTAAGTGGTTGAATTAATTAGCCATATAATTTGGAGCTTACTTCCTATGTTCATGTATATGAATTTACATATGTTTGAATGCAAATAGATATATAGTCTAGACATCCCATGAATATGAGGCTTTAGCTAGCTCCAAGGAGGTCATTTGATTACCTCACTTCCCTGGTTTAACAATGACACATGCCTATTTAATTTCATTCTTATGTCTTTTTGTATAAGAATTTGGATGAAGTTTTAAATTAATATGTTTAAATAATTTAATCAAATAAAATATAAATTCTAAACATACACATACATTCATCATTTAAGTGTGCTAAAATATGTTGCATGTATAGATAATCTTAGGATTAAATCATATGCATGTTATATGTGATGGAAAGGAATGATTTAATATATGTCATGTGGTAATAATTTAATTAAATTAATCTTAAGATGCATTTCATTTTGAATAGGATTATTTAAAGTGAACCTAAACTTAGGATTAATTAAATCATTTAATAATCCATTCACTAAAGAGAACTAAATCAAATTAATATACTTTAGAAAGTGACTTAAGGTAGGGATGAAAGAGGGCAATCCTTTTTTTCTCTCTTTATAACACTTAGTCACTAAGTGTAATCAAATGTAACAAAAGAAAACAGAAATTAAAATTCTCAAATCAATTAAACTACTTCAAGTGAAATCAAACTTTCATGTTAAATTCAATCCTTCTACACTTAGAAAATACAACACTAATGCCTAAGAAGACTTACCACACAAGCCTTAATACACATTAGAATTAAGTCATCACTTTTAACTAAGTTAGGATGGTGTATGATGTGATGTATGTTTTGTTTTATGATGTATTATTTTAGGATTTTAGGGTGTATGCTTCGTAGACTAGATGATAGGTTAATATTAGCCTAATCATGTTTTCAATAGGGGATTATGCTTAAGGGATGCTTAAAAACAAATTTGAATGCTATTTTTGTAGGTTGCTTAAATCTTTAGGCATAATCCAAGTTAGGACAGGTGGGCTTAGTTACCCATGTGTAGGGTGCTAAGTCTAAATTATAAATACAACTGCTTGCGATTATATGTATATTTAGATATCCTTTATTTTGCAGGTGTAGTTAGATTTACTTTTCCCACATAAATGTAATTTTTGCAATTGGAATTATAATTAATGTCCTGGGGTGCCCTATGATGCCTTTGAAGCAAGCACCATCCAAATCAAAGAAGGAACCAAATCAAAAATGGAGATATGAAGAAAGAAGACCCTCATAACATTTAATACAATTATAATTATTCTTTCATATTCGAGGTCGTATAAGGGTAGAGCTCGGCTACCCATCTTTTCTACCACACCGGCCTTTTAGTCTTTTATGATAGTATATATAATTGTTTGATGTTATGTTTACATTATGCATTAGGATGGCATGCTTTTCATAGTTTCTTAAATGATTGATGCTTTAATATCTGGCTTGGATATGATTAGGCTCTCAGGATAAAAATAACTTTTCTACTCAACTAATCACTCATAACTAAATTTAAACAACTCATAACCTCATCATAAACGAGACCTAAATAAGATAATTAAAAGATTTAGCAACCCTTAGCTATATGATTGTATGTTTCACATCATGCTTGCATATTCTTTCTTTCTTGAACATGAAGGAACTCCATCCTTGAACCAAAAAGAAATGCTTGACTTGTGAGGGCATCCCTTGTGGTAGCGAACACCTTCTTCTAGCTGATTTGACCCATAACTTATTTCATCATGCATTTAGGCATAAAAATTTCTAAAGCCTCTATCAAAATGATGTGTTTAAAATGAAATAAAATTTGAAAAGATTTTGCATCTATAGATTAAGTCATATGCTCATACCACTCATGCTCTAGTCTCTTAGAGAGTGTGTTTAAGACTTTAGTCTCTTTCTAATTAAATAACTATCCTAGCTATCATACAATTCATAAGACTGGACTACATGATTTTAAAATCATAGGAGAAGTAAGCTGGTGGCCACTCCAGGTGATTATAAGTCAAGAAGTCAGACAATTTATTCTCTCTTATGGAGGTAAACCCTTATGTCCACCTGTCACTTAGATTTAGGTCATGCTTTAGCTCGTACTAAAGCTCCCTAGATTTAGGATCCGAGGTAGCTATTTCCTTCAGCTATAGCATAAATCCTCACCTCTTAGCATTCCCACAATGTTGGTGGATTATAAGCCTAGTAATCTAATTAAATTTCAACTTAAAACATATAAATCCCTCAACATCAAAATTATAAAGCCCAACCATATGATAGATTGGAATGCTCAATAGGCTTCCTAGTATCATGAGCATTTCCTACTTATTTCATTTGGATTCCAAAACTAAGTCTTCTCCTTAAACTTTCTTAATTGATTTTTCAAATACAACCAATCCTTTGATAGTCTAACCTTGAAATCTTTGGAGATCATAATTGTCTACTTTAATCTAGAATATTCTTAAAAATTTTATTTTCTAAGATGTAATTAACTATAGAGGCTTGCCTCCATAAGAACTTAAGAACTAGTTTAATATAAACCCTACTTTATTTATCCATGTAAAGTAAGGAAAAATCTCTAGTACATTAGACCCATCATGCCTTAGGAATTCTTATTACGTGATTAGGTCCATTGTAGGGTGATGCCACTATCTTTCGAGATAGTACATCATACCTCAATGCTGTACTCGATCACCTCAAAATGTACCCCCCACCCGCCCAAACATCCAAAACTAAACACCACAAGCCCCTTTCGCCTTATTCATTGAATCCTCTCAACATCATCCTTTCTTTTTGGAGTTTGGAGATGTTGATCCTCAAGCAGGCAAGGGTTCTTAGACTCATAATGTTGACTGATACACATGGGTCAACCAGAACTCTAGATACCCTGTATCAACATCCACTATATTGTAAAGAGGCTTGTGCTTGTCATCCCAAGTGTAAGTCTTCATTTTGAATGTAACTCTAAGATGTCCTTGAGTGGCATGTCTCCTCTTTAGTAGCGATCAATAAGCTAAACATATCTCTAGATCAAGTAAGGCCTTGATTAGAGATTCTCATCTCTTTGGGTAAGACAAGGGTGTCTTATATGCTTAACTTTGGAAACTTTCTAAGGTGAGCTAAGACATTGTAATCAACTCTAGCTTGGTCCTCCAGCATATCTATGGGTGGAGCATCCTATGAAGGGGCTATCACGCTCACTTTGGAACTAATTACATGCTTACCCTTATCACGGTGCTACCAAGGTAGAACTTTTCCACTACAGGTTGACTTGACTTCTTGGAATGATGAGCTTGTGGAAAGTTCTACCTTCTCATCGGGCATACCTACAGCTTCTCCTATGGGATTCTCAGAGTTAGTTGACTCCAAGTCAATCTCAAGAGGTGAACCCGATTGATTCAGAGAAGGATAGTTTGACTCTGAATCAGAAAGGAAAGGATCGGAACTACTAGAGCTATTATTTTTATTTATACTGGAGAGCTTTCAATTGGAATAAAATCAAGAGCATCAGTATACAATATAAGTAGAATCAGCTTTCTTCATTAATTTCTTTTTCGGAGGAGGTACATGATAAAAATCAAGTAAAGTAAGTGGAGTAATGAATTTAGTGCCCTTATCCACAGATACAATGCTCTTGCTGGTAGAAGAGGAGCTAGCGAAGGGGTGGTAGCTACAATGGTGGAGCGAGTACTGGACTTGGATGGTGGCTGCACTACTGGATTATCTCAGGTAAAGTATGGTGAGCTACTGCTGCTGCTACGCTATCACCCTCCCTAAGTTGTGCTTTGAAACTAAGGAAACTTCCTTGGTGTTAGAGGTTTGAGCTACTTCAGACACCTACAAGGAAACCTTCTTGATCTCAGAAATGATCTTCTTATAGGTTCGAGATAGGGAGATATCCTAACCTTCTTTGGTCTTAACAGGATCGCAAGTATCCCCAAGGATTACTCTAACCAAACTGAATGGTTGTTCTAATAAGTATTCCTTAGGGATAACTATGGCTCTCAACTTGTAGCTACACTCAAGCTAATCTTTAAAAGTGATACAATCCTCTAAGACATGGCCTAACATGCGGTGGTAGGGGCAATAGCTAGGATCATCGCTCTTGCCCACTTCCTCTGACCTCTTAGGTTCTAAGCGAAAGTCGGTTACTTTAAGAGATTCTTAAAGATTTTCCTAACTACCTCCCTCTTGAATGAATATGGCTTATTCAATCTATGGGCAAGAGTAGGTGGAAAGTAGCTAGCATGGATATGAATACCGCTGCTGGGTAGGCGGTTGAATTGGTAGAAATGGTCATTATGGCCACTGCAGTGGCTAGTATGATGGCTGAGGGGATGGAAGAGGAGGTGGGAAAGGAGGCTGCTGAGCTCGTAGTCTCTCATACTAAACTCTGGCTGGCTACTTCCCTCTATCCACTGACATAACTGTCTCTGGCTTCTTCTTAAACACCTTCTACGGCTTGGGCCTAAGTGATCGGTCAGGAAAGGGCAATTGTTTGGCTTCCTCTTGTAGGCTAGGTGTTTTGTTTATTAATTTCTCGAATGTTTTGATGGTAAAACCCTTAAGCATGAAGGTGACCGGGCCATGGATATTCTTGAGAAGAATCTCAATGGCATGTTGTTCGGATAGTTGTGGTTTGTATTTCATGCTCAGGTTGAGCCACCTGAGAATGTAATCAATAAGGGTATCGTTGAGTTTTATTTCTCTACAATGAGGTCGCTTACAGTCACCCTCTGCTGAGCACCAGCAAACCTCTTGATGAAGAGGTGCTCCAACTCAACAAAAGCCTTCACTGAACCATTGCACAGTTCGACGTACCAATCAAATGCAACACTAACTAAAGAAAAGAGGAAGAGGAGTCGTTCGCCATAGTTTACATACTCTAAAGTGTGCAATGTGTTATCGTGGGTTCCCACTACCATCAAAGATCTTGAAGGATGATGGCACAAAACCCTAAATAAAAAAAAAAACATGAACCTAAAAAATAAGCCTAAAAATAAAATAATAAAACCTAAACCCTAAACTAAAAAAAACTAAACCTAAAATAAACAAAATAAACAAACATAAACCTAAATTAAAATAAACTAAACTAAAATAAATAAAACCTAGACCTAAACCCTAAACAAAATAAAATAAAACAAACTTAAAATAAACTAAACCTATCTAAAAAAAAAAATAAAAAAATAAATAAAAAACCTAAAAATAAAATAAAATAAAACCTAAATCTTAAACCTAAAAAAATAAAATAAAACCTAAACCTAAAATTAAAAAATAAAACCTAAACCTAAAGAAATAAAATAAAAATAAAACTAAACTAAAAAATGAACATAAATATAAACCTAAACCTAAAAAATAAAAAAATAAAACTAAAATAAAAAAAAAAAAATAATAAACCTAAATAAAATAAAATAAATAAAATAAAATAAATAAATAAACTAAAATAGACTAAAATAAAATAAAATAAGAAACTCTAAACCTACTAAAATAAATTAAATAAACTAAAATAATAAAAATAAAATAAAACCTAAAACTACCTTAAAAATAAAATAAAACCTAAACCTAAAGCTAAAAAAAATAAAACCTAACTAAAAATAAAATAAAAAAAACTCAACTAAAAATGAACATAAACCTAAACCTAAAAATAATTAAAATAAAAAACCTAAACTAAAATAAACTAAACTAAATAATAAAAAAATAATCCTAAATAAAATAAAAATAAAATAAATAAATATAAAATACTAAATACTAAACTAAACTCTGGTTTCTTTAAAAAAACCATAAACCTATCCTAAACCTACTACCTAAACCTAACACCCCTAACCCTAACTACCCTAAGCCCTACCATAAACCTAAACACCTAAACCCTAAACCCTAAACCCTAAACCCTGACCTAAACCCTAAACCCACACCCTAACCTAAGTAACTAAATAAATTAAAATAAACTTAAACCCTACTTAATACCTAAACCAAACCCTAAGATAAATGACACATCACCATAAATGAGGTAGTGGATGAAAAATTATCGTAGTGGTGGTGGGGATCTAAATGGTGGATATGGAGGTGGTGGCCAGAGTAGTGGTTATATGGAAAAACAGGTTCTGATGGTGGAGGGAGATAATATGATGGTGGATTACTCAAGAGGCATGGTTAATGGGAACTTAAACTAAAAAGAATTGAATACTAAATGGAACAATGTCTTTATAATATAGATAGTTCTAATTATCTAAGGTTTTTGATTTGCTCTATGCATGCTCATTTTAATCTAAAATGTGGCTTAGAAAACTTGGTGTGTTACTTGGTTAAAGAAATAAAAAAAAGAAATGTTAAATCTAATTTGTTCTCTTAAAAAAATAAAAAACCTAAACCCAAATAAAACTTGAAAAAACTAAAACCTAAAATATAAACACTAAACCCTAAAACCTAAAAAACCTAATAAATCATAAACCTAAACCCTAAACCCTATAAACCCTAAAATAAATAAATAAAAAAACCTAAACCTAAAATAAAATATAAAAAATAAAATAAAATAAAATAAAAAAAATAAAATCTAAAATAAAACCTAAAAATAAATAAAATAAACTAATAAAAAATAAACTAAAATAAAAAAATAAAAACCTAAACAAAACTAAAATATAAAATAAACCTAAAATAAAAACCTAAATAAAATAAAAGCTAAACATAAAATTAAATTAAAATATACTTTAAATAGACCTAAAATAAAATGAAATAAAACTAAATAAAATAAACTAAAAAATAAACCTAAAATAAATAAAAAATAAAACCTAAAACAAACTAAAAGAAACCTAAACCTAAAATAAAAATAAAATAAATAAAGTAAAAAAAATAAACCTAAAGCTAAACTAAAATAAATAAAACCTAAACATAAACCTAAACTAAACAAGTAAAATAAAATAAACTAAAATTAACCTAAACCTAAACTAAAAAATAAAACCTAAAATAATCTAAAATAAAACCTAAATCCTAAACCAAAATAAAATAAAAACCTAAACCTAAATCTAAAATAAAAATAAAACAGAAACCTAAAAATAAAAAATAAAATAAAACTCAAGTAAAATAGACTAAACCTAAAAAATAAATTAAAATAAAATAAAAAACAAAAATAAATAAACCTAAAATAAATAAACTAAACTAAATAAAGAAATAAAAAAAAAAAAAATAAATAATAATATAAAATAAAATAAATAAAAAACAAACTAAAAAAAATGAAAGTAGAAATGTTGAATCTAAATTTGTTCTCTTTTAAAAAAAATCAAAAACCCTAAACCCTAAACAAAACTAAACTAAAACTAAAACCTAAAATAAAAACCCTAAACCTAAACTAAACTAACCCTAAACCTAAACCCTAAACCCACAAAACCAAAAAATAAATAAAAAATAAAATAAAAATAAAAAAAATAAAACTAAAAATAAACTAAACTATAAAAGAAAAATAAAACTAAAATATAAAACTAAAATAAATAAAATAAAATAAATAAACTAAACTAAATAAAAATAAAAAAAAAAAATAAAATAAATAAAATAAAAAAATAATAAACTAAAATATAAATAAACTAAATAAACTATATAAAATAAAACTAAAAACCTAACTAAAACTAAAATAAATACTCTAAATATAAATAAAACTCTAAATAAAATAAAACTTAAAAAAAAAATATAAAAAAAAACCAAATAAAAAAAACCTAAACCTAAATAAAAACTATAAAACTAAATAAATTAAAATAAACATAAACTAAAATAAAAATAAACTAAAATAAAAAATAAACTAAATAAAATAAAATAAATAAAAAAAATAAAACCTAACTAATAAAATAAAAAAAAAAAATATAAAATAAAACTAAAAAAACTAAAATCTTAAAAATAAACCTAAAACCTAACCAAACCAAAATAAAACTAAATAAAAAAATAAAACCCTAAACTAAAACTAAATATGACCCTGAGCCCTAAAAATAAAACTAAACCTAAATAAATATAAAACATAAAACATAAAAGAATAAACCAAAATAAAATAAAATATAAACTAAAAATAAACCTAAACCTAAACTTAAAATAAAATAAAAAATAAAAAAAAAATAAAAAAAACTAAAAAATAAATAAATAAAATCCTAAACTAAAAAAAAAAATGAAAACCTAAATAAAATAAAACTAAAAATAAAAATAAAACCTAAAATAAACCTAAATAAAATAAGATAAAAAAACTAAAACCTAAAACCTAAAAAAAATAAATCCAAAATTAAAAAAAATAAAACCTAAACTAAACTAAAAACCTAAACTAAAATCAAAATAAAAACAAAATAAAATAAAAACTAACTATAAACTAATCTAAAATAAATAACAAACTAAAATAAACTAAATCTAAAACTAAACAAACTAAATAGAATAAAATAAACTAAATAAACATAAACCTAAACTAAAAATGAACCTAAAATATATCTAAAATAAAACCTAAAATTGAGCTTAAAAAAAATAATAAAATAAAAACTAAACCTAAATAAAAAATAAAACTAAACCTTAAAATAAAATAAAAAATAAAACTAAACTTAAAAAATAAAAACTAAAAATAATAAAATAAAACCTAAACTAAAATAAATTAACTAAACTAAATAAACTAAACTAAATAAAAATAAAAATAAATCTAATTAAAAACAAAAAATCAAATCAAATCAAATAGAGAAAAAATAAACTAAATAAACCTAAACCTACTAGTTTACTTAAATTTAAATATGTTTAACAAAAATAAAAATAAAAAAATCCTAATAAACCTCTGACCCTATACCTAAATAACCTAAACCATAAACCCTCCTACTAACTAAACCCCCAAACTACCCTAGGCTCTAAAAACCAAACCCAAAATCCTAAATCTAAACCTAAATAACCCTCAAACCAGAAAATACAAAAACTAAATAAAACCTAAACTAACCTTAACCCAAACCTAAAACCTAAACTAAACCCTAAACCCTAAAGGGAAACTAATCCATAAACCCTATCTAAACCCTAAAATATTAAACCCTAAAATACAAACCTATCCACAAACCTAAAAAAGCAAACCTTAAAACTAAAACCCTTACCATAAATAAAACCCTAAACCTAAACCTAAAGTAGCTAAATAAATTAAAAATAAACCTAAACACTAAAACTTAATAAACTAAACCCTAAAACTAAACCTTGAAGTTGAAACATCACCTAAATTAACTATAGACACTGGTGGAGGCAAAGCGAAAGCAGTTATAAATGGTGATGGGGATGAGGTCGGTGGATATGGTGGTGGTGGTCAGTAATGGTGGTTATGGGCGGGAGGAATGAGGTTACATCCATGGCGGTGGTGGAGGGAGAGATAATGATGGTGGATCTTGATACAAAGGATAAGTGGTTTTGATGGGAATAAATTGAAAAACGATCAATTTGTAAAATGGAAGTCTTCTGATAGAGATGGTTCTAGTTATCTAATGCTTTTGATTTGCTCTATGTGCTCATTTTTTTATCTATGTAGTGTTAGAAAACTTGGCGTTACTTGATGAAATTGAAAGAAGAAATATTGAATTTAAATTTATTCTCTAATAAAAAAAAACCAAAACCCTAAACCCAACTTAAGCATACCTAAAACTTAAACCAAACCCTATATCTACTAAACCTAAACAAACCACAAAACCTAAAACCCTAAACCCTAAACCCCAAAAACCTAAACCCAAAACTTAAACCCCAAAACCCTAAACCTAAAACCTCAACAAACTAAACCTAAACTAAACTAAAATAAATAAACTAAACTAAAATAAAAAAATAAACTAAATAAAATTAAAAAATAAAATAAACTAAAATAAATAAAAATTAAATAAACATAAACCTATGGGTTTACTTAATTTAAAATAAAATAAATAAAAAACCTAAACACCAAAAACCAACCCTAAAATAACCCTAAACCCTAAACAAATCCTTAAAACCTAAACTAAAATAAAATAAAACTTGAAAATCAAATAAATAAAAAATAAACCTAAATAAAATAAAAAAAATAAAAAAAAATAAAATAAAACATATAAACCTAAACCTAAACCTAACGTAAAATAAAAAAAATAAAAAATAAAAACTAAAATAAAATAAAATTGATTAAAACCTAAACTAAACTAAAAAAATAAAAACACTGAATAAAATAAAAACTAAATGTTAAATAAAAATAAATTTAACCTAAAATAAAATCAAATAAAAAGTAAATAAAAATCTAAACCTAAAAATGTAAAGATAAAACCTAAAAATAAATAAAAATAATAATATCTAAATGGTAAAGTAAGAAAAAAACCTAAACCTGAAATAAATAAAATAAAATAAACCAAACCTAAACTAAAATAAACTAAACCTAAACCTAAACCTAAAATAAACTAAGCATAAAATAAAACTAAAATAAAATAAAATAAACTAAAATAAACCTGACCTAAAATTGAAAAAATGAAAAAAAAAAGGAGCCTACAAAACCTAAACTTGAAAATTAAAATAAAACATAAAAATATAAAATAAAAAATAAAACATAAACCTAAAAATAAATTAAAAATAAAACTAAACTAAAATAATAAAACCTAAACTAAACCTAAAAAAATAAACTAAAATAAATAAACATAAATAAAATTAATTAAAAGAGAAATAAAATAAACCTAAATAAATATAAAAAAAATAAATAATAAATATAAATAAACTAAATAAACATAAACCCAACCTTTGCTTAATTTAAAGGAAACCATACCATAAACCCTAAACCCAAAACCTAAATCCAAACCCTACCTATGACCCTAAACCTAAAAACAAAATAAACCACGGCCTAATCCAAACCCTAAACCCTATACTAACCCTAACCTTGTAAACCAAATCCTAAACCCAAAACCCAACCATGATCTCTAAACCCTCCATAAACCTACCATGACCTAAACTGGGCAAAGGCTATCCTGATACCTACCCTTGGCCCTGGGCTAAAGGGCTATCCTGAGAAGGCAGACACTGGGCCTGAGCCAACCTACTTACCTAAACCTAACTCTAACTACCTGGGCCCTAACCACTTAAACTAAACCTATAAATAAAAATCTAAATATAAATAAACTCATAAATAAAAATACTAAATAAACTAAACTTTTTCATTTAAAAAAACTAAATCATAACCCTAAACCCTAAACCCTCCCTAAACCCTCCACTAAACCTAAACCTAAAACCTAAACCACTAAACCCAAACCTAACATACCATAAACCTCCCTAAACCCACCTAAACCTACTACCCTAAACCTTAAACCCTAAACCCTAAATCATAAGCTAACCCTAAACTAACCCTGAACCCTAAGAATGGGCAAAACGATGTCAAAAGTCCCAAAACCCTAGAAAGAAGATGGTGGTTATGGTGGTATCTGAGTCAGTGGATATGGTGATGGTGGTGAGTAAGTGGTTATGGGCCGAAGGTTACAACTGTGATGGTGGTGGAGGGAGAGATTGGGGATATGATGGCGGATCCCGCTACTCGAGTGGCAGGGGTGGTTTTGATGGGAACTGGAGAAACTGAAGAATGGTCGATCCAATCTGCCGCTTATGGAGCAGTGTCTTTATAGTAGCGACAGTTCTACTTATCTAAGGATTTTGATTTGCTCTATCGGAGCTCATTCTTCATCTATGTCATTGCTTGTGTCTTGGAAAACTTGCGGTGCTACCTGGTTGATGAAATCAAAGAAGAAATGTTGAATCTTGTTCTTTTGTTAAAAAAAATCTTTAAACCTAAACTAAAACTTAAACCCTAAACCTAAAACATAAACCTAAACCCTAAAACTAAACCTAAACCCTAAAAAAAAACCTAAAAACTAAATAATAAAAATAAAATAAATAAATAAACCTAAACTAAAATAAAATAAATATAAACTAAATCTAAACTTAAAAATAAAATAAAAGCAAAATAAACTAAAATAAAATAATTAAAACCTAAAATAAACTAAAAGTAAAAAACCTAAATAAAATAACCTAAAATAAAATAAAATAAAATAAAAACTAAATAAATACCTAAATTAAAATAAATCTAAAATAAATAAAATAAACCTAAACCCAAAAAACTAATCCTAAAATAAAAATTAAAATAAACCTAAACCTAAACTAAAATAAAATAAATTAATAAATAAAACTTAAACCTAAATAAATAAAAACTAAATAAAAATAAAATAAAATAAACTAAACATAAACTTAAACCTAAACTAAAATAAAACCTAAA
The DNA here is from genome assembly GCA_021442155.1 of Cymbidium sinense. NCBI lineage: Eukaryota > Viridiplantae > Streptophyta > Magnoliopsida > Asparagales > Orchidaceae > Cymbidium > Cymbidium sinense. Next base: position 8,772,699 of record CM038215.1, on the reverse strand, counting down.
ATATCCTAAAATAAACCTAAACCTGAACTGAAAATAAAATAAAACCTAAACCTAAACAAAATAAAAATAAAATCAAACCTAAAAATAAATAAAATAAACTAACTAAAAATACTAAATAAATAAAATAAAATAAATAAACTAAATAAAATAAATAAAATAAATAAATAAAATAAATAAAATAAAATAAAAAATAAATAAAATATAAACTAAATAAATAATAAATCTAAACTGTTGGTTTATTTTTTTTTTTAAAAAAACCCTCCCAAACCTATACCCAAACCACTAAACCTCCTACCTCCCTCCCTAAACCTAAACTTACCAAACCCAACTTAACCCAAACCCTAAACCCTATACCCTCCTAACCCCAAACCCTAAACCACACCCTACCCCACCCTAAACCTAAACCCTAAACCCTACTCCTAAACCTACCCTAACCTAAACCTAAATAACCCAAACCTAAACTATATCATAAACCCTAAGAATGAGTAACCTGATCGAACATCCCATCAAGTGCTCATCTAGATCAGGTGGAGGTGACGGCGGAGGAGGCGGTTCTCATAATGGTGGTGGGGGATCAGGAGGTGTTGGTGGATATGGAGGTGGTGGCTGGAGCAATGGTGGTTATGAAGGTAGGAGGAGCGACGGGGGTTACAGTCATGGTGGTGGCATAGCGAGAGATTGGGAAAATGATGGTGAATCCAGCAACTTGAGAGGCGAGGGTATTTCTTATGGGAAATAGAGAAACTAAAAAATGGCTATCTCTGACTTATGGAACTATCTTTATGGTAGAGATGATTTTACTTATCTATGGATTTTGAATTGCTCTATGGGTGCTTAATTTTTACTATGTCATCACTTGTGTCATAGAAAACTTGGGTTGTTACTTGGTTCATGAAATTGAAAAGACACCTTAAACTCTAAACACTAAACCCTAAACCACAAACTTAAACTTAAATCCTAAACCTAAACCTAAACCCTAAACCCTAAAACACAAACCTAAACCTAAACACTAAACCCTAAACACTAAACCCTAAACCCTACCCTAAACCCTAAACTAAATAAAACCCTAAACCTAAACCCTAAACCCTAAACCCTAGACCCACACAAACCTAAAATTATAAACCTTAAACCTAAAACCTACAACCCTAATCCTAAAACATACAACCCTAAACTAACCCTAAATTCTAAACCCTAAATAAATATGTCATTAGAAGTAGATCTAAGGAATGACCAAATACTAACATAGTTATCGTAGCTAAAGAAAATGTCTTCAAGAGACTTTTACTTGACTATTAGAGATTTCAATACCGTAAACCTTAGCCCTAAATCATATTATAATGCCATATATTATAGTATAATGTAGCATCTTATATTTGAGCATGTAGTGATGTGTTTTTGGATGTTATAAGCTGTTTTGAAATGTTTTAGTATATTATGGTATTGTATAATCTATATAAATATAAATCATAAAAATATTGATTTAATAAATCAGATGATGAAATTTGTTAAATTTGAAGTGGGAATTAGGTTGTAGTACCAAAGGTGTGCTACATAACTTGTAGTCTAAAAAGTAAGATTTTATGTTCAAAATAAATATTATATGTTGTAGCATAGTATATTATGTATCATAATATATTGTTTTGTGTATTTTAAATTCTTTTAGTATTTTACAATCATGCATTGACACTAGCATTATTTATCAAGACTTTAAAAAGGTGGAATTTGTCCAAATTCATAATAGATAGAGCATGGCATCATAATATATTATTTCCATTTAAAATATGTAAGTGATATGACTAAAATATATAGTTTTTTAATGTTTAGACTAACTTTATGATTTTTTATCTTAAGCAATCCCTTGTGTTGTGATATGAAAAATAGTATAATATAATATTTTATAGTGTATTATAATATAGGATGCCATAATATAGTGTAGCATCATGCATTATACCATACTATTATGTATTACTACTTGTTGTTTAGCATATTTTAATTTTTTATCATATATGTAGTTGAGTTTGTACTAATATAATTCATAAAGATATCGATTTATAGGCTGAGATTATGGAATTTGGCCAAATTTAAGGTAAGCTTTAGAGAACATCATTAGGGGTGTGCTATGGGGTGCCATTTAATCAAAAGAATGGAATTTTGCATCCAAAATAAATGTTCATTTTTCAACCAAATTTTATAAATCTTTTGCTTAAAATGATTCATTTTAAGGTGTAATGTAAGATAATATATTCTATTAAAGCATATTAAAATATAATGTACATAACAATGTAACTTGACATGTATATGAATGTGGTGGTGTGTTACTAAATGTTATTGTACATTTTAGTATGTTTTACTTTTGTTATAATACATTGGGTTAAAACTCACAAAAATATTAATTTGAAGGTTGAAATGAAAGAATTTGGCCAAATTCATGACACACATAAAGAAGAAATACTAAAAATATACTATTTTGTACCATTTCTAATCAAAAATAGCAATTTTACATCCAAAATGAACATTATTCATATTTTAAGAAAATTTTGTTATTTGTTCTTTTTAAGTGATTCTAGAGGTGTAATGTTAGACAATATATTATATTATAGTAAATTATAATATAACATCATATATTATAATATAGTTTGTTAATTCACACTATAATATGATTAGCATGATATTGTATAGTTAGTTTGTGCTTGCACCATCAAAAATCATAAAATGTTGATTACAATGTTAAGATGATGTGATTTGAATGAATACATTGTTATGCTTTTGGTTGAAGTATTAAAGGTGTGCATAATAGAAGAAATAAGATTTGATGAGAATTCCATACATGGAGGCGGTAGGGGATCACACATGCATTGGACATGATATGTGAGGGGTCTATGTGAGGGCATAAGAAGAAAATCTCTGGGATAAGGTTTGAATTTGATTTGATTATATGATTTGTGGAAAGAAGATCCCACTGGAAATAAGAATATATAATCCACTAGGGATTTAGATCAAATCAAACTTAATTTTTATTTATTTTAATTGATGTTGAGGCATATCTACTAGAGATATGGGCTCGAGTTCGCTTAGGATCGGGTATATGAACCTTCCACTAGAAGCGGGTTTTAGTCATCCAGTGGATTGGGATTTAAGTTTGATTTCATAGATTTGTTTGGCAAAGTATCCACTAGAAATAAGCGTTTGGTTGGATTTCTTTGATTTAGACTCCACTAGGCGACTTGGTTTAATTTTGCTCCACTTGGTAGGTTGGTTTTGAATTTGATTTGTATGCTTGACTTGTTTATAAATGATTTGGGGCTCCACTAAGGAGAAGGGTGTGATTTAACTCCATTGAGGAAAATCAGGTTTGGTTTAGTTTAATCTTAGTTAATGTATGGATGTTGTCGGTATGCGATAGACCCACTAAGAAGGGACTATATCATCCTTGACCTACCTCAGGTTTACAAATCAAAAAGGATAGTCTACTAGCTGTAGGGTAGAGCTAGCCAACCTAAGGGGTTTCCTTTTCGGTGTGTATATGCTTGAAGAAGGTGTAGCATACTTATGTCTTCCAAAGTGAGGAACAACCATTGGGGTGACCTTTGGATGCATAACAAATAGAACGACTAGGGGCTCTTGAGTGAATGCCCGGGGACTATGTCAACTCAAAAATAGTCAGAATTAATTTTATTTTAATTTCATGTGATTTAATAGGTTTGTTTGGTTTAGTTTGATTTCAAATCGAGGGCATATCCGTTGGGGATGTGAGCTCAATAAAATTTGATAAATTTAATTTATGGACTATGTTGATGTGCGATGGACCCACTGAGAAGGGGCTATATTGGACTTATCCTATCTCAAATTTACAAATCCAAAGGGATAGTCTACTGGCCATGGGATAGAGCTAGCCAACTTAAGGGGTTGCCTTTTGGTGTGCAACGGCTGTGCTAGGAAGAAGGCATTGCAGACTTACATTTTATAAAGCAGGGAACAACCACTGGGGTGACCTATTGGTAGCACAACAAATTGAAGCTGACTTATGGGCTACTACTAAGTGAATGTCGTTGGGGACTTATATCAACTCAAGAGTAGTCAGGCAATTCCTATAGGGAATTTTGACAACACTAAAGATAGGATACCCTTGGGAAAATGTACCACTTGAGTGTCCTCTAATCCATAAGTGAATATATATTTTGTTTATATGTTTGCGTGGACCATGTTGTTGGTGTGAGGGACCACCGAGAAGGGCTATGACTTCACCTCTGTATTTTTTAGACCAAGGGAGAATCTACACATCCATGACCGATTCTCCAACCAGGGGTGGTTCTTATAAAAGGGGAATCAATCGATAGTAACCTTGATCCAAATATAAGCTTACAAGGAGGTGCTTCTAGGGGTGTTATCTTGAGCCGGAAAAAAGCCTATAGGTGTATGGTGGCCAACTCAAGGAGAAAAATAGCAAACATAAATCTTCCATGAGTGGTGTATCTAAATGAGAACCAAAGTATTCATGAGTGGTGTATCCATAGACAATGAGAACCAACCAACCTAAGGTGCCCATCGTGTGCAATGATCAACGGAGAAGCATGTAGGCTTACTTTCCAAGTGGGCCGATCATGATAATATATATCATCGGTGGGACAAATCTTTATCGACCACTAAGTAAGAGCCGAGGAAGGGCTGGACCCAGTTGAAGCGGTCAGAGAGAGGGACCACTAAGGGACTTATCCTAAACCTCAAATAGACTTGATGTCATGAAGGCTAATCCAAGAAGAAAGCATATTAGACACACATCCTCTTAAACAAAGTCAACATGAGGTAACTTACCGGCCATGCAGTAAGGCCTACCAAACTAACAAGGCGTTCATCAGTGTGCAGTGGCCAAATAAAGAAAGAAAGTGTAGCATACTTATATCCTCCAAAGTAAGAAGACCACTGGGATGACAAACTAGCAGGGTATGCACTTGGGCTAGAACATCTGCTACTATCACTTGGGGCATTATCTCAACTCAGAGTAGCCCATAGGTGCCTCTCCTCTAAATCTTTGAGCCCTTCTTACCGCAACTTAGCGTTCTTCTCTGTTGTGATCTTACTACCCAGCTATCCTTAGTGATGGGAATTGGACTTCTAATACTAGAGCTTTACCCATACTAAGGAGAAAAAACAAGAGTTGGAGTTCTATATATGGTGTGATAAAGCTTCAACTAACGCTCATTCCACTCACTTATTATTGTTGAGTGTATCTTCTTAGTATTTGGATGAGTTTTGTTGAAGGCTTCTCTATTTCCCTCGGTAGATGGTAGAATATCTAATCTATTGTGTCTAGGCAAAGTTGATCTCGTTATCTTGAATGTAGTACCATTATCGGATATAATTTGTCGAGGCACTTTGAACCTATATGATGGTTCCTAAAACTAGAGCACATGCGAGTGACCTCTCGATGCCTTCACCCATTTGGAAAAATAGTCAATAGCAACTAAGATGAATTGATGACCCTTCGAAGAAGGAGGATTAATCAGACCCACAATGTCGGTACCCCAACACTCAAATGGACATGAGGCCACTATAGAATGTAGAATGTTGGGTGGTTGGTGTAGGACCATACATTGTATTTGACATTGGTGGGATCACCTAGCCATATCCATGCAATCTTTGATCATCGATGGCCAATAGTATCTTAATCTCTTGATCTTGGCTTTCATCTTAGGACCGGATTGGTTCGCTCCACATAATCCTGAGTATGCCTCGATCACGATCTTACGGGCTTTGTGCTTGTCTAAATAAGGTAACCACATATGATCGAAAGACGGTCGGTACAAGACACCATCCACAAGAGCATAGGAAAGTTATCTCTGCTTCATCTAATGGGCTTGGGACATCTCTTGAGGTAGTTTGCCTTTATTTAGGTAATCCATGAATGGTTTCCTCCAATTTAACTCCTCATCCTTCTTAGCAATGGCAACCTCCCATTCAAGAGATTACTTTTTGATGAGTTCAATATCATTAAGGGATAAGACTTGTCTATTTTGGACCTTTATTGATATGGACTCATCCTTCCGACATGCCAACTCTTTGTCAAGCTTGGCTAAAGCATACGCTACGACATTCTCTCCATGAGGAATCTTATAAATGGTAAGCTTTAGGATTTAGGTCAACAACTCCATTGTGTACTTGTGATAGTGTTGGAGCTTGAGCTTTATAACCTTATAGGACCCAACGATTTGGTTAATAATTTGCTGAGAATTCTCAAAGATGTTGATATTTTAGTTGCTTAGAGTAATGACTAACTCCAGAATGACAATAAGAGCTTCATATTCAGCTTCGTTACTGGTGCAAGGATTGTATAGATGATATGAGAATCTTATCACATAATGGTCCGGTGTTAAGAGAACTATTCCTACCCCTGCCTATCCAGGAATAGTAGATTGTAATTCTTCTCTTCTATGAGAGGAAGCCGCACCATCAAAGTACATCTCATGGTGAATACTAGTATCCCTAAGTTCATGATTTGTTCATCAAGGAGATCATCACTAAGTGGAGAGTCAGCAAGAAGTGGGTGTGCTACTAAGAAATCCGCTAGTGCTTATCCTTTCATCACACAGAGTAGTATGAAGGAAATGTCAAATTGAGAGAGGATCATGGACTATCGTGCCAACTGTCCAAATAGCATCGGCCATGTCATGAGATATTGTAGTGGATTGATCCTAGAGATTAAGTTCAGCTTATGAGGAAGCATGTAGTGTTGTAGCTTTTGGGATGCAAAGATTAAAGCTAGGTAATGCTTCTTAATGGGTGGATAATAAGCCTCAGTGGGGATTAGATGACGGTTAAGGTAGTAGAGTGTGCTTTCCTTCCATTCATCATTGGCTTGGGTCAACAAAGCACCAAGGGAGTCGTCTAATGTAGTAGTGTAAAGTATGACCAGCTTGCCCAAGATAGAGTGCTAGAATCGTGAGTCATCGGTGCTTGATCCCTTGAGCGCATTCTCACACTTATCATCCCACTTGAACTTAGCATCCTTTTTGACAAGTGCTGAGAATGGCTGACATCTTCCTGATAGGTTTGATATAAAGAGTCTTAGATATGCCAACCACCCTCAAAATGATCTAAGTTGAGTTAAACTTCTAGGGGGTGGCATTTCTAATATCGCCTTGATCTTCTCCGGATCGATTTCAATTCCCTGGTGTCGGACAACAAACCCAAGGAATTTCTCTGAAGCGACTCCGAATGCACACTTCAAATGGTTCATTTTGAGGTTGAATTATCTTAACTATTTGAAAACTACTCTCAAGTCAAAGAGAACGCCTTCCTTTTCTCTACTTTTAATAATGAGATCATCGACATAGCATTCGACTTGATGATGAATGAGTTCATCAAAGATTCACGTCTAAAATAAAATAAAAACCTAAACTTAAACCTAAAATAAAAAAATAAACTAATAAGAATAAACTAAAATAAAATAAATAAAAACTAAAACTAAACTAAAAAAATAAAATAAACCTAAGAATAAAAAAACCTAAATAAAATAAAAACTAGCATTAAAATAAAAAAAAATAAACCTAAAATAAACCTAAAATATAATAAAATAAAAACTAAATAAAAACCTAAACCTAAAAAATAAACCTAAAAAATAAAACCTAAAAATAAATAAAAAATAAAACCTAAACCCTAAACTAAATAAAAAACCTAAACCAAAAATAATAATAAAATAAAATAAACCTAAACCTAAACTAAAATAAACTAAACTAAAATATATAAAACCTAAACCTAAACCTAAACTAAATAAAATAAAATAAACTAAAAATAAACCTAAACTAAACTAAAAAATAAAACCTAAAAATAAACCTAAAATAAAACTTAAACCTAAACCTAAAGAAATAAAATAAAACCTAAACCTAAACCAAAATAAAATAAAAATTAATCCTTTAAAATAAAATAAAATAAAACTCAACTAAAAATAATAACCTAAAAAGTTAAAATAAACAAAAATAAAAAACCTATACAAAAATAAATAAACTAAAGAAAAATAAAAAATAAACCTAACTAAAAATAAAAAATAAAATAAACTAAAGTAAATAGAAAATAATCTAAATAAACTAAATAAAACTAAACCTACTGATTTACTTACTTTAAAGAAAATAAAAAACTGAACCCTAAATCCTTTACCATAAACCCTAAACCCTAAATGCTAAACCCTAAACCTACAACCCTAAACCCTAAATCCTAAACCTAACTCTGAACCCTAATGCTTATCCCTAAATCTTAAAAGCATAAACCCTAAAACCCTAAACCCAAATCCCTAACACTAAACCCTAAACCCTAAACCCTAAACCCTAAACCCCAAACCCTAAACCTGAACCTAAAGTAACTAAGTAAATTAAAAAAATAAACCTAAACCCTTAAACTTAATAAACCTAAACCTAAACCTTAAGAATTGGCAGAACCTTGATGATAGAAACATCACCATGAAGTAAGCTCAGTCTAGATCTAGTGGTGGAGGTGAAGGTGGAGGCAGTGGTTATTGCAGTGGTGGTGGGGGATCTGGAGGTGTTGGTCGATATGGAGGTGGTGGCCGGAGCAGTGGTGGTTATGGAGGCGGGAAGAGCGACGGAGGTTATAGCCATGGTAATGGCAGAAGGAAAGATCTGGGATATGATGCTAAATCCCGCTACTCGAGAGGTTCTAATGGGAACTGAGAAAGCAAGAACGGCTAATCAATCATTTGAACGTGTCTTTATAGAAGAGATGGTTCTAGTTATTTAGTGTTTTCAATTTGCCCTATATGTGCTCATTTTATCACTATGTCACCGCTTGTGTTTAGAAAACTTCGTGTGTTACATGGTTGATGAAATCAAAAAGAAGAAATATTCTGAATTTGTTCAGTGTTAAAAAAAATCAACAACACTAAACCCTAAACTCTAAACCCTAAACCCTAAACCCTAAACCCTAAAACCCTAAACCTAAAACCTAAAAACCAAATACCTAAACCTACCCTACCACTAAACCTAAACCCTACCCTAAACCCTTAACCTAAACCCCTAAACCCTAAAGTCCAAACCTAAACCCTACACCCTAAACCCTCACTAACCCTAAACCATAATCCCTCAACTAACCTAAACTACACTAAACCACTAAAGCTAAAAGCTAAAAGAAACATAATAAAACTTAAAATAAAATAAATAAATAAACCTTAAAATATAAATAGAATAAACAAAAAAAACCTTAACTAAAACATAAACAAAAACCTAAATTTAAACCTAAATCTAAAAATAAGATAAAATAAAAAATAAAAATTAAACTAAAATAAAATCAATAAAAACCTACATTAAACTAGAAAAATGTAAAACCTAAATAAAATAAAAACTAAACCTTAAATTAAAATAAAATAAACTAAAATAAAATAAAAACCAAAGAAAACCTAAACTTAAAATAAATAAAAAAAATAAAACCTAAACCCTAAACTAAAAAAAAACCTAAACCTAAACTTAAAATAAAAAATAAAACCTAAAATCTAAAATTAAAATAACAAACTAAACAAACCTAAACCTAAATCCTAAAAATAAACTAAAATAAATAAAATAAACTAACTAAAAGAAAATAAACTTAAATAAAATAAAAAAAATAAATAAACCTAAACTAGGTTTACTTAATTTAAAAAAAAAACCAAATAAAACAAACCTTAAACCTACAAAAAAACACTAAAAACTAAATAAAACCTAATCCTAAAAGTAAATGTAAAAAAACAAATAAAAAATAGAACCTAAATCCTAAACTAAAAAAAAACCTAAACCAAAAATAAACTAATCCAAAACCTGAACCTATACCTTAGATAAAATAAAATAAGCAAAAATTAAACCTAAACCTAAACTAGAAAATAATACCTAATAATAAACCTAAAATGAAAACCTAAAACCTAAAATGAAAAAAAAATAAAATAAAAACATAAACCTAAACCTAAACCTAAACCTAATATCTAAAATAGAAATAAAACTATGCTAAAAAATAAACCTAAACCTAAACATAAACTTAAACCTAAAAAATAAACTAAAATAAATAAACCAAAAATAAATAAACTAAGCTAAATAAAAATAAAAATTAACATAGATAGAAATAAAAAATAAAATAAACAAATATAAATAAAAATAAACTAAATAAATCTAAACCTATGAGTTTACCTAATTTAAAAAATTAAAAACAAATAAATAAAACCCTAAAGACAAAACCTTCAACCCTAAACCGTAAGCTCAAAATCATAAAACCCTAAACCATAAACCATAAATCCTAAACAATAAACCCGAGAACCCTAAACCCTAAACCCTAAATCATAAACCCTAAATCCTAAACCCTAAACCATAAAACCTACAACCCTAAACCCTAAACCCTAAACCTAAACCTAATAAGCCCTAAACCCAAACTAAGCCTAAACTAAGCCCAACCACAACCAAACTAAATAAATAAAAAAAAAAATAAATCAATAAACTAGGATATAATAAAAACAGGACCAAAACTAAACCTAAACCTAAACCTAAAAAAATAAAAAATAGTAAGAACTAAACTCAAATAAAATAAATAAAAACCTAAACTAAACTAAAATATAAAATAAACCTAAAAATAAAAAACCTAAATAAATTAAAACTAAAATAAAAATAAAAATTAAATAAACCTAAAAAAAACTAAATAAAAACCTAAACCTAAAAAAATAAACCTAAAAAAAATAAAAACTAAAACCTAAACCCTAAAATAAAAAGAAAACTTAAACCATAAATAAACAAAGTAAAATAAACCTGAACCTAAACTAAAATAAATAAAACTAAAAAATAAAATCTAAACCTAAACTTAAACTAAACTAAACCTAAACCCTAAATTAAATAAAATAAACTAAACAAAAAATAAATCTAATCCTAAACTGAAAAATAAAACCAAAAAATAAACCTAAAATAAAACCTAAAACCTAAACCTAAAAACAAATAAAGCCTCAACCTAAAAAATAAAATAAAAATAAAACTAAACTAAAATATAATCATGAACCTAAACCTAAACGTAAAAAATAAACAAAAATAAAAAACCTAAACTAAACTAAATAAACCTAAAACAAATAAACCAATCTAAATAAAATAAAAATAAGCTGAAATAAAATAAAATAAATAAAATAGTATAAATAAATAAAAAAAAATAAAGCTAAATGAAACCTGAAACTCTGGGTTTGCTTGGAATTTTTTTTTACCCTACCTAAACCCTAAACTAACCACCCACTACACTAACCCTCTCCATAAAACCTAAATCTAACCACCTAAACCTCTACTTATAACCCAGATCCTAAACTCTAAACCTAAACCACTACTAAACTAACCTAAACCAAACAACCACTAACCACTAAACCTTCCAACCCCCCTTAACCCAACCCTAAACCCTAAATCTAAAACCCTCCAAACCCACTAAACTATAACCTAAATCCTCCACTATACCCTGTACTATAAAACCAAACCTCCCTAAACCTAAACTAAACCTAAACTAATTAAAACCTAAAAATTAAAATAAATAAAAAAACCTAAACCTAAATATAATAAAAAATAAAATAAAATAAAAACCTAAGCTAAAACCTAAAACTAAGCCTAAAAATAAAATAAAATAAAAATAAAACTAAAATAAATGAAGAAAAACCTAAATTAAACTAAAAAATAAAATAAACCTAGAAATAAAAAACTTTAATAAAATTAAAACTAAATGTAAAATATAAATAAAATATAACTAAAATAAAATAAAATAAAAACCTAATTAAAACCTAAACTAAATAATAAGACTATAAATAAAAACCTAAAAATAAAAAATAAAAAAAAACTAAACCCTAAACAAAAAAAAAAAACCAAAACCTAAAATAAAAATAAAGTAAACCTAAACTTAAACAAAAATTAATTAAACTAAAATAAATAAAACCTAAACCTAAACCTAAAATAAACTAAAGATAAACCTAAACCTAAATCCTAAATAAAATAAAATAAACTAATACGTGAAACCTAAAAATAAACCAAAAATATAAACCTAAAAACTAAACCTAAAAAAATAAAATAAAAACCTAAATGTAGACCTAAAAATAAAAAAATAAAACTCAAACCTAAAAAAAATTAAAAATAAAACTAAACTAAAAAAGGGACATAAACCTAAAACTAAACCTAAAAAATAAACTAAAATAAAAAACGTAAACAAAAATAAATAAAACTAAAATAAATAAACCTAAATAAAAATAAAAAATAAAAATTCTAAATAAAAGAAACTTTATAAACTAAATAAACCTAAACCTCTTTTTAACTTTTAAAAACCCTAAGCCACCCTAACCCCACCACAACCCTAAAAACTAAATCCTAAACTAATCTTGCCCTAATCCTAACCCTAAACCCTAAACCATAACCCATCCCTCTTTCTAAACCTAAAACTCCTAAACCCTACCATCAACTTACCAACCCTAAACCCCCAACCTAAAACTAAGCTAAGACCCTAAACCCTAAAACCTAATCCTTAAACCCTAAAACCCTAAAGCATACACTAAACCTCAAACTAAGACTAAACCTAAACCCTAAACCCATACCTTAAACCCTAAGCCAAGCCTTAAACCCTAAACCTTAAACCCTAAAAACCTAAAAACCAAAGCTTAAACTAAAAAAAACAAGAAAAATATAAATAAAAAACAAAAACATGAATAAAATAAATGAAAACCTAAACTAAAACCTAAACCTAAACTAAAATAAAAAATAAAATAAAAATAACTTAAAATAAAATGACAAAAAACTAAACAAACTAAAAAAATAAAAGAAACCTAAGAATAAAAAACCTTAATAAAATTAAAACTAATTGTAAAATAAAATTAAAATAAAACTAAAATAAAATAAAATAAAAAGTAATTAAAACTTAAATTTTAAAAATAAACCTAAAATAAAACAAATAAAACCTAAACCCTAAACTTTATAAAAAAAACCTAAATCTAAAATAAAAACAAAATAATCCTAAACCTAAACTAAAATAAATAGAACCTAAACCTAAACCTAAACCCTAAATAAAAAAAACTAACTCGAAACCCTACGTAAACCCTAAACCCTAAGTTGACACTAAATCCTAAACCCTAAACCTTAAACCCTAAACCCTAAACCCTAAATCTTAAAATCTAAAACCCCAAGCCTAAACCTAAACCCTAAATCTAAACCCTAAACCCAACCTAAACCATAAACCCTAAACCTAAACCTAAACCCTAAACCCTAAAAACCTAAAAACTTAAACCTAAACTAATTAAAACTAAAAAATAAAATAATTAAAAAAACCTAAACCTAAATAAAGTAAAATAAAATCCCAAACTAACACTTAAACCTAAACCTAAATATAAAATAAAATAAAAAAATTAAAATAAACTAAAATAACTAAAGAAAAACCAGAACTAAATTAAAAAATAAAATAAACCTAAAAATAAAAAACCTTAATAAAATTAAAACTAATATTAAAATAAAGATAACATAAAAATAACATATAAAAATTAAATAAAAAAAACTTAACCTAAAAAATATAAAAAAATAAATAAAAATAAAATGTAAACTCAAATAAAAAAATCTAAACCTAAAATAATAAAATAAACCTAAACCTAAACTAGAATAAACTAAACTAAGATAAATAAAACCTAAACTTAAATGTAAAATAAACTAAACCTAAACTAATAAATAAAATAAAATAAATTAAAAATAAATCTAAACTTAAACTAAAAAAAACCTAAAATAAACCTAAAATTAAAACCAAAACTTAAACCTAAAAAATCAAATAAAAACCTAAACATAAACCTAAAATTAAAAAATAAAACATAAACCTAAAAGTTAAAATAAAAACTAAATAAAATAAACATAAACTTAAACTAAAATGAAAACCTAAACAAAATGTATAAACCTAAAATAAAAGTACCAAACTAAATAAAAATAAAAAATAAACCTAAATAAAAATAAAATAAATTAAAATTAAAAAAATAAACTAAATAAGCTAAAAAAACCTAAACTTTCCAGCATACCTTTTTTTTTTAAAAAAAATACCCTAAGCCCTAAACCCTAAACCCTAAACCCTATATCCTAAACGTTAAACCCTAAACCCTAAACACTAAAACTAACCCTAAACCTTAAACCCCAAACCTTAAACCATAAATCCTAAACCTTAAACCCTAAACCCTAACCCTAACCCTAAACCCTAAACCCTAAACCCTAAACCCTAAACCTAAAAACCAAAACCTAAACTAAATAAAACTTAAAAATAAAATAAATAAAAAACCTAAACCTTAATAAGATAAAAAATAAAATAAATTAAAAAGCTAACCTAAAACTTAAACCTAAACCTAAAAATAAAATAAAATAAAATAAAATAAAGAAAAACATAAACTAAACTAAACTAAAAGAATAAAATAAATTTAGAAATAAAAAAACTTATTAAAAAAAAAGCTAAACATAAAATAAAAATAAAATAAACCTAAAATAAAATAAAAGATAAATTTAAAAAACCTAAACCTAAAAATAAACCTAAAAATAAATAAAAAGGAAAATCTATACTCTAAACTAAAAAAAAATCTAAACTTAAAATAAAATAAAATAAAAAATACTAAAAAAAATAATAAAATAAAAAAAAAAACCTAAATAAAATAAAATAAAACCTAAACCTAAACCTAAAAATAAAAATAAAAGCTAAACCTAAATGTAAAAAATAAATTAAAATAAAAAACCTAAACTAAAATAAATAAACCTAAAATAAATAAACCAAACCAAATGAAAATAAACAATAAACTTAAATAAAAATAAAAAATAAAATAAACTAAAATAAGAAAAAAAATTTACTAAAGAAATTAAATAAACCTAAACCTACAAGTTTACTTTATGTTTTTTGAAAAAAAAACCCTAAACCCTAAACCCTAAACTCAACCCTACCTGACCTACTCTAAACCTAAACCTAAACCTAAACCTAAACCTAAACTAAACCACTAAAAGAATTAGCTGACCCTACCAACCATAAACCACATAACCCTAAAACCATCCCTAAACCTAATCCTGCTAAATCCACCTGAGCCACAAGCTTGAATGCTAAACCCAGGAACCTAAACCCTAAACCCTAAACTAACCTCTAAATCCTAAATCTTATTCCTAAAGCCTAAACACTAAACCCTAAACTCTAAACCCCAACCCAAACTAAGCCTAAACCTAACCCTAAACCCAAAATAAACTCTAAACCCTAAACCCTAAAAACCTAAAAACCTAAACATAAACTAAATAAAACCAAAAAATAAAATAAATAAATAAACCTAAACCTTAATAAAAATAACATAAAAACCTAAACTAAAACCTAAAACTAAACCTAAATATAAAACAATATAAAAAAATAAAAATTAACTAAAATAAAATGAAGAAAAACCTAAACCAAACTAAAAAATAAAATAAACCTAAAATAGAAAACCTTAATAAAATTAAGACTAATATTAAAATAAAGATAAAAAAACCTAAAATAAAATAAAATAAAAACTAAATAAAATCATAAAACTAAAAAACAAACCTAAAAAAAATAAAAATAAAACATAAATCATAAACTAAAAAAAAACCTATACCTAAAATAAAAATAAGATAAACATAAACTGTAACTAAAATAAACTTAACTAAAATAAATAAAACCTAAACCTAAAATAAACTGAACTTAAACCTAAACCTAAACACTAAATAAAATAAAATAAATTAAAAGTAAACCTAAACCTAAACTAAAAAATAAAACCTAAAAATAAACCTAAAATAAAAGCCTAAAACCTAACCCAAAAAAAATCAAATAAAAACCTAAACATAAATCAAAAATTAAAAAAATAGAACATAAACTCAAAATAAAAAAAATTAAAAAAAATAAAAAATAAACATAAATCTAAACTAAACCTAAAAAGAAACTAAAATAAGAAAAACCAGACTAAAATAAATAAACTTAAAATAAATGTACCAAATGAAATAAAAAATAAATAAAAATAAAATTAACTAAAATAAATAAAAAATAGACTAAATTACCTAAATAAACATAAACCTATCTGCTTAATTTTTTTTTAAAACCCTAACCTCTGAGCCACTACCCTAAATCCTCCCTAAACCTCCCTAAACTCCAAACCCAAACCTAGGCCCTAAACCATAAACCTAAACCCTACACCATGCCCTAAACCTAAACCTAAACCCTAAACCTACCTAAACCTTAAACCCTAAACCTCTAAATCTAAACCTAAACCCACCTAAACCCTAAACCCTCCCACTAAACCCAAATCTTTAACCTTGTTAAAAAAACCTGGGCTACCTTAACCTCTAAAACCCTCACTCTAAACTAAAGCCTAAACTCCCTAAACTAAAACTAACTGGGCCCTTAAACTTAAACTCTAAACCCTCCCTAAACCACTAAACTCCACCATATTTAAACCTGGGTCCTAAAACCTAACCCTAAACCCTAAACCTAAACACTAAACCCTAATCCTCCTAAAACCCTAAACTTACTAAACTAAACTTTAAACCCTAAAACCAAACCCTAAACCCTAAACCCTAAATAATAAACCCTAAAATCCTAAAAACCTAAACCTAAATTAAATGAAAACTTTAAAATAAAATAAATAAAAAAACCTAAACCTTAATAAAATAAAAGAATAAAAAAATAAAAAACCTAAACCTAAACCTAAACTAAAATAAAATAAAATAAAGTAAAATAAAATTAAACTAAAATAAAATAAAGAAAACCTACCTAAACTAAGATAAAATAAATCAAGAAATAAAAATCTTAAAATAAAAACTAAACGTAAAATAAAAATAAAATAAACCTAAAATATAATAAAAGAAAAACTAAATAAAAACCAAACTTAAAAAAAATAAACCTAAAATAAATAAAAAGTAAAATCTAAACCCTAAACTAAAAAAAACCTAAATCTAAAATAAAAATAAAATAAACAAAATAAAATAAACCTAAACCTACACTAAAATATCTAAACTAAAATAAGTAAAACCTAAAACTGAACCTAAAATAAATTAAATCTAAACCTAAAGTAAATAAAATAAAATAAACTAAAAATAAACCTAAACCTAAAATAAAAAATAAAACCTAAAAATAAACCTAAAATAAAAACCTAAAACCCTAACCTAAAAAAATAAAATAAAAACCTTAACCTAAACCTAAAAATAAAAAAGAAAACCTAAACCTAAAAAATAAAATAAAATTAAACTCATCTAAAAAATAAACCTAAACCTAAACCTAAACGTCAAAAATAAACTAAAATATAAAACCTAAACGAAAATAAATAAACCAAACTATATAAAAAAATAAACCTAATTAAAAATAAAAACTAAAATAAACTAAAATAAATAAAAAATAAATTAAATATACAAAGTAAACCTAACACTACAAGTTTACTTAATTTATTTAGGCCAGACTTAAAACTTGCCACAAAGAGATCAAAACTGAAACTGAGACTGGGCCTTGACCTGACCACACAGGCCCCAGCTAACCCCAGGCCCTGCTGCTGAGCCCAGGCCCTGAGCCAGGCCAAATCCAGACCCTAAGCCCTGGCCAAGCCATGCTTACTTGGGCCAGGCCTAGCCCTGGGCTGGCTGACCCTGGGCCGAGGCCACTAAACTGGCAAAGGCTGAGCTGAAACTGGGCCACAAAACCCTGACCATAAACCTGACCCTGAGCCTAAATCCTAAACCCTGGGCTGAGCCCTAAACCCACAAACTAAAACTAAACTAAATAGACCTAAAATAAATTAATAAACTGCATAAATAAGATAAAGATAAAAATAAATAAAACCTAAAACAAATAATAAAAAAATAAGATAAAAAAAATAAAAATAAATTGAAATAAAATAAAAAAATGTAAACTAAACTAAAAATAAAATAAACCTAAGAATTAAAAACCTTAATAAAATCAAAACTAAAAGTAAAATAAAAATAAAATGAACCTAAAATAAAAAAAACTAAATAAAAACCTAAACCTACAAAATAAACCTAAAAATAAAATCTTAAAAAAATAAAAAATAAAACCTAAAATTTAAACTAAAAAAAACATAAACATAAATTAGAAATAAAATAAACCTAAACCTAAACTAAAATAAACTAACCAAAAATAAATAAAACCTAAACCAAAACATAAACTTTAATTAAAAATAAACCTAAACCTAAATTAAAAAATAAAACCTAAAATAAACCTAAAATAAAACCTAAAGCCTAAACTAAAATAAAATAAAACCTAAAAATATCCTAAAATAAAATAAAAAACCTAAATAAAATAAAATAACACTAAACTAAAAATAAATAAAATATCAAAACATAAAATATAAAATAAAATAAACTAAAATACTAAACTAAGTACCAACTAAATAAAATAAAAATAAACTAAATAAATAAAATAAACTATTAACTAAATTAACCTAAACCCGATTAACTTAATTTATAAAACCTAAACCCTAAACCTAGGCCCAGATCCTAAACTTTACCCTAGGCTACCACACCTAAACCCTGAGCCCTAAATCTTTAAACCTGAGCCTGCAACTACCAACTGAGCTCCACATTACCTAAACCCTAAAGCCCCTACAAACCCTAAACTGACCCAGACCTAAAGCCCTAGGCCTAGGCCCTGAGCCTAGCCCACCCTAACTCCACTGAGCCACAAACTGACCTAAGCCTGAGCCACAAGACTAAAACAAATGAGTGAGCCAAGTCTAGGCCCTCCTGACAAGATCTTGAGCCACCATAAGACCCTAAACCCTAAGAGCCCTAAACTAGATGGAGCCATAAATAATAATAAAATAAAATCACTAAAAGATAAACTAAACTTACCAAAAAAAGATAAATAAACTAAACTACTAAATAAACCTAAAATAAATAAACTAAACTAAAATAAAATAAAAAAATACCTATAAAATAAAATAAAATAAACTAAAAATAAATAAAATAAATACATAACTGCTTAATTTAAAAAAATCCTAAAATTCTATAAATAAAATAATAAAAAGTAAACCATAAACCCAAACCCAAATCTAAAAACTAAACTAAAGCATAAACCCTAAAATCTTATAAAAACTTAAACCACACTTAAACCCACAAATAAATCATAAACCACAAATAAAATAAACTAAACCAAAAAAGCTAAAATTAAAAATAAACCTAAACCCTAAAACCTAATAAACTAAACTTAACCTAAGAATGGGCATTACCTAAACATCACCATCAAAACTCAGTAACTAAGGCATAATGGTGGTTATCATAGTGAATCTAAACTAGTGGATATATGGTGGTTAAAATACTAAACTAACCATGGTGTAAAGATCAAATATGATGGTGAATCACTAATCTGGATCGATAAAAAATCATTCGATCACTACTTATGGAATAACCTAATGACTAGTTATCTATGGATTTTTATTTGCTCTATGCATCATCGCTTGTGTCTTAGAAAATTTGGTGTGTTACTTGGTTGATGCATTTGAAAACAAGAAATGTTGAATCTGAATTTGTTCTCTATTAAAAAAAGCCAAAAACCCTAAACCCTAAATTAAAACCTGAACCCTATAACTAAAACTTAAACCCTAAACCCAAAACCTTAAACTATAAAACCCTACACCCTAAACCATAAACCCTAAACCCTAAACCCAAAACTAAACCTAAAACTAAACTAAAAAAACTTAAACCACTAAACCTAAACCCAAACCCTAACCCTCCAGACCACTAAAACCCTACCCTCCTCAACTCCTAAACCCAAAAGATCTTACCCTCCTAAACCCTACCCAAACCTGAGCCTAAAAATAATATAAAAAACCAAATAATAAACTCTAAAGCCTAAACCTCCATACTGACTACCTGGGTGGTAGATAAAATATAACTAAGGCGATAAATATAAAAACCAAGTACTATTAAAGGCTATTAAAATTAAATTAAAGAAATATAATACTAAATAATAAAACAAATAAAGAATAAATAAATGGCCTACCCAAACTAAAATAACCTACTTAAAATAAAATAAACCTAAACCTACTAAAATAAACTAAACTAATAAATAAACCTAAACCCTAAATAAAATAATAACTAACATAAACCTAAACCAAAACTAAAAATAATGCCTAAAGGTTTAAAATAAAGCCTAAACCACTAAAAGCTACTAGGCTAAATAAATAAAATAACCTACCTAAATAAAATAAAATAAACTAAACTAAAATAAACTGACCTATACTAAAATAAAACCTAAAATAAATACCTAATAATAATACTAATAAAATAAAATGACTAAAAAAAATATATGCTAAATAAAATAAAACTAAATGAACTATGAGCTAATCCTAAACCTGGGTTTGTTTTAAAACCACTAAACTGAGCCCCAAACCAGACTGGGCCACTGAGCCATAACTGAAACCCAGGCCAACTAACTCCCTCTACTGACCTGAGCCTAACATAAACCCTGCCCTGATCCTGGGCCCTGATCCTTGAACTGGGCTGATCTAAACTGATCACCCTAGATAAGGCTAAAACCCCAAACTGAGCCTGAGGCCCTGAGCCCAGGAAAAAACCCTAGCTTTAACTACATAAAACCTAAAAAACTAATTAAACCTAAAATAAATATATAAACCTAGCTAAAATAAATAAAATAAAATAATAAAAAAACCTCCTAAAGATAAATAAATAATAACTAATAAATAAATACTTAAACTAAACTAAACTTAAATAATAAGAATAAAACCTAAATATCAAACTAAAATAAATAAAATAAAATAAAAAAATAAAATAAACTAAATAAAAAACTTTTAAAAATAATAAATAATCAAACTAAAAACCTAAATAAAAACTTAGACCTAAAATTAAAATAAATAAAATAAAATAAAATAAACCTAAACCTAAACTAAAATAAAAAAAAACTTAAACCTAAACCTAAACTAAATAAAATAAAAATAAACCTAAACATAAACTAAAAAATAAAAATAAAAATAAACCTAAAATAAAAACCTAAAATCTAAACCTAAAAAAATAAAATAAAAAACTAAACCTAAACCTAAAATGAAAAATAAAATAAAACTTAAACTAAAATTAAAATTAAAAAAACTCATAAAAATAAAATAAACTAAAAAATAAATATGATAAAAAAAAAATTAAAATAACCTAAAATAAATAACTACTAATAAAATATTAAATCTAAAATAAAATAAAATACATATAAATAAAATAAACTATTACTAATTTTTTTAAAACCCTAAATACTATCCTTCACTGACCCTAAACCACACCCACCCTAAACCCTAAACTGACACAATCCTCACCTACACCTAAACCACTGATTCAAACCCAGCCCTCCCTACCACCCCAGGCCCTACCTGACCCACTAAACCTCTACCCTAAACCATCCACCCAAACCCACCACTGAGCCAAAAGATCACACTTAAACCCTCCTTCCCTCCACAACCTAAATCCTTAACCCTACTCTACCTAAACTAATTGTAAACCTTATGAATGGGCAGAACCTTGATGGCAGGAACATCACCATCAATTAGGCTCAGTTTAGATCTAGAGGTGGAGGTGAAGGTAGAGGCGTGGTGGGTGATCTGGAGGTGTTGGTTGATATGGAGGTTGTGGTCAGAGCTGTGGTGGTTATGGAGGCGGGAGGAGTGATGAAGGTTACACCCATGGTGGTGGTGGAGGGATAGATCAGGGATATGATGGAAGATCCCACTACTTGAGAGGTGGGGGTGGTTCTAATGAGAAATGGAGAAACTAAAGAATGGTTGATCCAATCTACTACTTATGGAACTATTTGTTTACAATAAAGACAATTCTACTTATCTAATATTTTTGATGCTCTATGGGTGCTCATTTTTTATTTATGTCATCGTTTGTGTCTTAGAAAACTTGGGGTGCTACTTGGTTGATGAAATCGAAAAGAAGAAACATTGAATCTGAATTTTTTCTCTACTAAAAAACCTTAGACCCTAAACCCCAAATCCTAAACCCTAAATGCCCTAAACTAAAAACTCTAAACTCTAAACCTTAAACCCTAAACACTAAACCCTAAAACCATAAACCCTAAACCCTAAACCCTAAACCCTAAAACCCTAAACCCTAAACACTAAAATAACCACAAACACTAATCCCAAACTCTAAACCTTACCACACTACCCTAAATGCTAAACTCTAAACTAAAAACCCTAAACCCTAAACAACCAAAAAAAGAAGATCTAAAGAATGACTTAATCCTAAACCTCAAGACTTTCCATTGATTATTTGAGATAAAGTTGTCAAGACTTTCCACGGGGTGGACTAGACTTGAAGTAGTCAAGGGAAGGAGCCCTAGAGACTTATCCTAAATCTCAAATACTCATACTAATCGTGCATGAAGGCTAATCTAAGAAAAGCATAGACTCACATCCTCTTAAAATCCAACATGGTAGCTACGGCCGTAGTAAGGCTACCAAAATAAGGTGCTCATCGGTGGAAATGGGATAAAGAAAGGAAGGCATAGAAGACTTACATCCTCCAAAGCAAGAAGAACATTGGGGTGACACACTAGCATGGTAGCACATCAGCCCGACCTAGAGTAGTTACTGAGTGAGTGCTGCTGGGGGCATTATCTCAACTTAGAGTAGCCCGAGATAAAAGATATGTGTTTATTTTATATGTTTGTGTGCAGTTTGTGTTTATGTTATGTTGATGAAGGATAGGATGTTGCTCGAGTTCCTTACACCTACACTAAACACATCGTGGAGGATTTACAAATAAGAATACTTTCAACATGGAAAAGATTGAATTCAAAATGGAATTTTCATTGATGATAATTATTTTAATACATGATTTATAATATATCTTTAAGTAAAGCCCATTGATTAGAAGCATTGGGCACTCTCCTATGATTAATAGGCTGATAAGATCCTCTTTGGTAGGCCTTCTCTATGGCAAAATGGCCTTCCCAAGTGGGTTCAAACTTGCCTCCCATTTTACAATGGGAAATAATCGAACTCTTTTGAACTAAAATAAGCTCTCTTACTTGAAAAGCTCTAAGATGGACCAACTTATTATGAGCTTGAATCATTTTAGGGTTGTACAACTTGAGGTTTTGGCATGCCTCTTCATCCTCTTATGAGTTCTTTACTACTATTGTGATCACCAGTGATGGGAGTTGGACTTCTAATGTAAGAATGATGTCAAACCCATACACTAAAGAGAAAGGAGTAGACTCAGTTGGAGTTCTATATGTGGTGCGGTAGACCCACAAGGATTCAACTAACTACTCCTGCCACTGTCGCTTGTTGTTGTTGAGTGTCTTCTTTAGTATCTAGATGAGAGTTTTATTGAAGGCTTCTCCATTTTCCCTCAGGTAGTTGATGGTAGCATATCTCCAATCTATGCTGTGTCTCTGGGAAAAGTTGTTGATCCCTGTCTTCTTAAATATAGTACCATTATCAGATATAATTCATCGAGGCACTCTGAACCTATATACGATATGGTTCCTAAAAAATTGGAGTGCATTCGGAGTTGTGACCTCTCTGAGCAAAATCATCTTTGCCCATTTGGAAAAATAGTCAATAGCACTTAAGATGAATCGATGACTTTTGGAAGAAGGAGGATCAATCAAACCACTATGTCGGTACCCCCAACACTCGAATGGCCATGAAGCCAATGTAGGATGTAGAATGTTTGGTGGTTGGTGTTTGATCACATTATCTATTTGACATTGGTGGCATCTCCTAGCTGTATGCATGCAATTGATCATCGATGACCAATAGTATCCTAGTCTATTAATCTTGGCTTTCATCTTCAGACCAGATTGGTTGGCTCCACATAATCCTGAGTGTACCTCAATCATGATCTTATGGGCTTCATGCTTGTCTAAATAATGTAATCATTAGGGGTGTGCAATATTTGGTTTTAACCAAAAAACTAAACATAACCAAAGTTTTTGAGGAATTTGGTTCAATTTTGAACTTAGTAATTTGGATTTTGGTTTTAATTAATGAAAACTTTAGTTTTTAGTTTTTGGATTGGTTTATTAAATAAAATTTTGGATGGAACCAAATAAACCAAAGTAATTTTATGTAATATGATATTAATAATTTATGTATAATAGGTTATCTATTATACACTTATTTTTATTTATTTTTAAATACTTAGTAGATGATTTTTTGGAGGACCATTATTCAATTTTCTAAATTATTTTGGTCTCATAATATGGTAATATGGTTCCATCAACTTTTAAGTTCAAAACATCATTCAGGAAAGTAAAAATTATTTTTAAATATTTTTAGCACATGAAGTAGTTAATTGTATTTTGATTATATTTATATTATTTTTCTTATAGCTTGTTCATTATACAATAAAAAATTATGCAAATAAATTTTAAATGTAGCCAACTTTAGTTTATCCAAAACCAAACCAAAATAACTAAACCAAATTATTATTCAGTTTGTTTGGTTTTGCATTTTATTTGGTCAGGTTGATTCAATATTTTTAGGAATCCAAAACTAATCGATTTTAAAATTTATCATCCAATCCATCCAAATCAACCAAATGCACACCCCTGGTAACCATATTTGATCAAAAGACCGCCGATATAAGAAACCATCCACAGAGCATAGGAAAGTGCCCTCTGCTTCATCTGATAGGCTTGGGACTTCTCTTGAGGTAGTATGCCTTTATTTAGGTAATCCATGAATAGTTTCCTTCAATCTTACTCCTCATCCTTCTTGGCAATGAAACCTCCCCTTGGAGTACTTTTGATGAGTTCAATATTAATAAGGGATAAGACTTGTCTACTTTGGACCTTTATTGATATGAACTAATCCTCCGAACATGCCAACTCCTTGGTAAGCTTAGCTAAAGCATACGCTATGGCATTCTCTCCTCAAGGAATCTTATAAATGGTAATCTATGGGATTTGGGCCAATAACTCTATGATGCACATGCAGTATTGATGGAGCTTGGGCTTTATAACCTTATAAGACCTAGTGATTTGGTTGATAACTTGTTGAGAATCCCTGAAGATATTGATGTTATGGATGCTTAGAGTAACGGTTAACTCTAGAATGACAATCAGAGCCTCATATTCAGCTTTATTGTTAGTGCAAGGATTGGATAGATGATATGAGAATCTTATCACATCACAGTCCAGAGCTAAGAGAACTATTCCTACCTTTTCCTTTCTTGTAATAGTAGATTATGGTTCTTCTCCTCTTTCAAAAGGCACACCATCAAAGTACATCTCCCAGTGGTGAATGCTAGTGTCCCCTAAGTTCATGATTTGTTCATCAGGGAGATCATCATTAAGTAGAGAATCACCAGGAAGTGGGTGTGTTGCTAGGAAATCCACTAGCACTTATCCTTTCACCGAACGGAGGGCTACGAAGGTAATGTCAAATTATGAGAGGATCATGGACCATCGTTCCAATAGTCCGGATAGCAACGACCCTGTCATGAGATATTATAGTGGATGATTCCTAGAGATTAAGTTCATAATATGAGGAAGCATGTAGTGTTGTAGCTTTTGGGATGCAAAGATTAAAGCTAGGAAATGCTTCTCAATGGGTGCATAATTATCCTCATTATGGATTAGATGATGCATGAGGTAGTAGAGTGCATTCTCCTTCCCTTCATCCTTAGCTTGGGCCAACAAAGCACCAAAAGAGTCATCTAACACATCAGTGTAAAGTATGAGCGGCTTGCCCGGGATAAGGGCTGCTAGTAACGGTAATTTCATTAGGTAATTCTTGATGTCTTCGAAGGCATGCTCACACTTATCATCCCACTTAAACTTGGCATCCTTTTTAACAAGTGCTGAGAATGGCTAACAACTTCTCAATAGGTTGGATTTAAAGCATCTTAGATATGCCAACTGCCCTTGGATTGATCTGAGTTGAGTTAAAATTTTATGGGGTGGCATTTTTAATATCACCTTGATCTTCTCCGGATTGATTTCAATTCCCTTGATGTCAGATAATAAACCCAAGGAATTTCCCTAAAGCTACTTCGTATGCACACTTCAGGGGGTTCATTTTGAGGTTAAAGTATCTAACTATTCAAAAACTACTCTTAAGTCAAAGAGATGTTCTTAATTTTCTCTACTTTAGACCACGAGATCATTGACATAGCACTTGACTTGATGATGAATGAGTTCATCAAGGATTTAAGTCATAGCCCACTGGTATGTAGCACCGGCATTTTTAATGCTGAAAGGCATGACGTTATAGCAATAGATTTTGATTGGGGTTGTAAAAGTAGTGTTTCTTTCATCTTGAGGGCCATCTTTATTTGGTTATATCCACACGAGCCATCCATGAAAGAGAAGACTGCATGAGATGAAGCAATGTCCACCATCAACTCCGGGATTGGCAGTGGAAATTCATCTTTTGGACATACCTTATTTAAATCCCTGAAATTGACTCATATGTTAATTTGGCCATTCTCTTTTTTAATTGGGATGTTACTGGCTAACCAGGCATGGTATTTTTCTTCCTGGGTGAAGCTAGTATTGATCAGTTTCTTGACTTCAGAAATAACCAATTGTTCTATGTATAATCACATGCGTCTAGGGGCTTGCTTGATAGGGTTAGCAGTAGGCTCTATTTCTAGTTTATGGATTGTTACGTTAGGATCCAATCCAGGCATCTCTTCATAACTCAATGTAAACCAATCCTTAAAATCAACAAATAGCCTAACTAAGTCATTAGTTTTGATATCATTCAAAAAAGAATTGATGTATGTTGGGCGTGGATCTTTTCATTATCAAAGTTGATTTCTTTGAGCGCATCAATGGTTGACTTGATCTTTTATTGAAACTCTGGCGGTGCATCTTTGACTTCAAAATCATCTAGATCATCTGAAGTTTCTAAGCACAGCTCCTCATATGAGTTAATGTGATTTGAAAAAAACTTAACAAATTCCAAATGATTGGTGATGACTAAGCAGTAATCATCATCATCGATTGGTCCCACTATACTGAATCCTAGTCCCGATCTTGATTGAGAGCTTTTGCATTTGTTCTTCCATGTTCTATCAAAGTAGTTTGACCTATGCTTTGACCAAGTATGTGGGATTAACCCTTTCTTTTCTAAATTATGAGCACAAGGAAAACCAATCAAAGGTAATTCTATTAAAATCTATGGATCATCCTCAAGTTCTACATCAACTTCTTGACTTGAGGATGATGCTCTTAGAAAGAACCTCTGATCCTTCACATGTTTGGATGACTTAGGGGCTTCCTTAACTACCAAACCCTCAGCTTTTTGAGAGGAAAGTGGAGTTAGAGCTAAGGTTCCCAACTAAGGTCTAACTGTTTTACATATAGACTTGGATACACTTATGCTTTGCTTTTGAGCTCAATCTTCATTGCTATCTGGCTCAAGTGTCACCTCTAAGGGAATCTATTGCTGAGAAGAGCTGGTTGGTGTGCTAACCATATAAGACTCATCCTATGAACTACATTATATGTCTATATGGATATTAGATGTACTCCTGCTAGATGGGACATATCTTCTATTAGGTGGCAAATAAGGAGGTTTTCCACCCGTAGAACTACCATTGAACTAGCCTCTTCCGCTACCTGATGAAGGTCAGGTCATCCTACCTATATGTTCAAATGGAGTAACGAACTGTTGGAGGAATCCAATGCCATGCTCCACTTCCTCCTCCAAGTATATTTCCATTCCCTTTTATTTTCTTTTTTTATTTTCTCTTTCCTTTTCTTTTTCTTTTTTTCATTCTCTTTCTTTTTCTTTTTCTTTTTCTTTTTTTTATTCTTAAACTTTGGCCAGGTTCACGAGAATAGACTTCTTAATTTTGAGGGAGGTAGAAAGCCGCATCCTCATATATGTCAACCTCGTGAATTGTAAATGGCTTCAGATCTCCTTTGACATAATAGATGATCCAACCTCTCACAAAATTCATACACTAAAGTAGAGAGGATGGAACTATGTTGTTCTCATGTATCCATATTTATAATGTGAAACTTGGCTTTGATCTTCCAATCATCTATCATCTCCAAGGGCAATATGGAGCCAAGCATGTTGACCTCACTTTTGGAGTGTGGATTCAATCTTCCCATATTAGACTTAGGAGTCTTCTAGACACTAAGACTTCCTAGTCATAAGACACTTCTAACAATTAGGTAAACACTTAACCTAAGCCTAAAGACTTAGGAGGGTTAACCATAGGATTAGGTTATGCCTTATGGATTAGGATAATCCACCTACCCTATAACCCAAATCTAATCCATGCTCACCTTCTCAAACAAAACCTAAATTTCAATACAAACATCAAATTCAAATCCAATCCAAACCCATATTTCAAAACCAAATGATTGAAGCCCATGATCAAATCCAAACTTGAAACCCTTCCTAATCAATATGACCTATCCCATGGACTTAGCCAAATCTTAATCCAAATCAATCCAAAAACAATTTATTTTCTCATAATAAATTTATATCTTCAATCATATTCCTAAATATAAATCAAATCTACATTCAAATGATCAAAACTAAATCAAACTAAATCAAATTAAATCAAAACCATTTTTATGCCAAATGACCTATCCCATGGACTTAGCCAAATCTTAATCCAAATCAAGTCAAACTCAATTGGTTTTCTTATAAATCAATCATATTTTCAATCATCTTCACAAATTTAAATGGAATATACATTTACATCAAAAAAACTAAATTAAACCAAATCAAAATCCAAACCTAAGCCACATGACCCAACTCTGTGGACTTAGCCAAATTCCTTCATTCCAAAACCCAAATTGAATTGATTTTCTCATGAATCAATCAAACCTTCAATCATATTTCACAAATATAAATGAAATCTACAATCATCAAGCCAACCCAAAATCAACCCAAGTCAAACCCAACTTAACCGTTTTGACTTGAAATGTTCAAATGAACCAAAACCCATTTGAACCGAAGCCAATTGTAATTGAATTTATATGTCAATCCCAAATCCATATATAAACTCAACTAAGTCAAACTCAACCCAAAATCAAGCCAACTAAGTTCAATTGGTCCACTTGACCCAAAGTGGACACTTTGACCTATTTGAGCCAAGTTTTAATCCTACCGAAATTAGATTGAACCAAGCTCATCAAAACCTCCCATCATGATTGTTGATCACCCTAGATTGATCAATTATCATAAATTAGGTCAAACCAAGTCAACCCTTTAACCCATATGAACCCAAACTAGCTAAATTGCAGCCTAGGCCAAATACCTTGAAACTAATGATTCATAATAAATCAAAATCAATATTTTAATATGACTTGACCTTCAATTGAGTCAAACCAAACCCAATTGGGCCCTTGACCCAAGTTGACCCAAATTGACCTAAAAGACCAAATTGGGTCAAATCAAAATATAAACCAAATTGATTACAACCAACGGCTCAAGTTCATTCCAAATTGATTGTTGAACTTGACCAAAGCCATGATTGGACCCAACTGAAACCAATTGACTTACTACAAATTGACCTAAAGATTCAAGTTGGCCTAAATCAAACAAAATCCAAATTAATTGAAACCAAAGCCTACAATCATCTTCAATTGGTCAACTAAACCCAAACCAATACCCAACCCAAGCCAATTTGGCCAATTTGTTAAATTGGACAACTTAACCCATTTGACCCAAATGAATTCAAAAGAGCCAAAATAAAATCTACGCTAAACCAAGCCAAACCAATTGAACTAAGACATCCCATATGATCATACAAACTTGACCCAATCCTTGGTTTGACCCAATTTGGCCAATTGGACAACTTGACCCAACCTAACCCAATTGGACCTAAATGAGTCAAATTGAGGCAAACCTAACTAAATAAACTCAAATTGATTTGAAATTTAGGCTAATCCACTTTTGGCTCATTTTAAATTTGCCCAAATCACATCCAATGCCAAATGCTCATTTTACTCATACGTCAAGGGCATCACATGAGAGAAATCACCCATGTTAATGGTCATTTCTATTCCTTGGCCACTTAGTACTGTCCTAATGGTCCATCTATGCACCTAGGACACTGACCAAAGGGATGGTTGGGTCGGCCATGACCCATGGGAGGTAAAATTACCTCACCCATCCCATTGGAGCATTTGAATCCCATAAGACACCCATGATTCCTCCTTGGTAGCCACCTTCACACCTTCAACCAACCAAGCTAAGCCAACTCACCTCCTCCCTGCCACCCATGACTCTCTGAGATGGATGGATAGCCACTAGAAGCCAAACCCAATCCCACCATCTGATCAAGATGAAGGGGGGTATATACCTCCTTGTTTCCACTAAAACACACACAAAAATCATTTGTCATAGCCCTAGCTATCAAAGATGAGCCGCTAGAGCCATTCCCTAAGCTCCCAGGCTCATTCCTTCATTGAAGAATGCTATTCCCATTTGTTTTAAAATAGGACACTCCCATTTCCAACCTAACTTCTCCATTTCTTCATCAAACTCAAATTAAATTTGCAGGCACCTTCTCTAGGCCTCGTCAAGCTAGAACAAATTATCTCCCAAGCTTCACAAGCACCCGAGGTGGGACAATGATCAAAGCTGAGCTCCAAATCAATGGTTCATGGCCTTTCAAGTGAACATCAAGGAATTGATTTGATTGCTTCTGAACAAGGCTTCATCTAAACTAGATGAAGCTTCCACAATCATTCGAGCCACCTGTTAAGCTCTGGTGAGGTATGCTTCCAGAACTGATCCTTAGACAAAAATGGGTTGGAGCTTTTTAATGAAAACTTGCTTCTTGAGTGATATTAACTATTGGATCTCCTCTAATCAATGTCATGAACGTGTGGGATCCTTTTGGAGTTGATCCGAGCTCGAGAAAGCTTAGATCAAGTGAGTAATGGCAGATGGACTCCATTCTCCCTCACTCAGATGATGTTAGATCACGCACCATATCTTCCCCGTGATTGAAATGGATGATCGTGATTAGATCCACTAGAACAATCTGATTTAATCCTATTAAGCTATAGGATTAATTATAGCCGTTTGATCTTAGATCAAATGAGACGAGAAAGTGCATCTTCCATCGCGATGTAGGCACTGAGTCGGATAAGTTTTAAGTAACCAACCTAGTGGTGCCACATGGAAAGAGCACCGTGTCAGCGCGCCATGTGGCATCAATAAGATTAGGCTTTCATTAGGCTTAATTAATCATTTTTAATGTCTAAAACTTCTAAAAATCATAAAAAAAGTCATAGAGAAATAAAGAAATGCAAATAAATATTCATTTTAAAGGTATTTTAGAGGAGAATTAATTAAAAATGATCTTAACTAATTTTGAACAGTAATTAAGGTTTAATTAAGATTTAATTACAAAATTTATTTTCTTAATTACTCTTTAATTACATAAGCAATTAATCCTAAATTTTATGGGTTAATTTAATGTGATGACCTCTACCTCCCATGATTTTCTTGGCATTTATTGCTCACTTAATTAGAAAAA
Organism: Cymbidium sinense; assembly: GCA_021442155.1. Classification (NCBI taxonomy): domain Eukaryota; kingdom Viridiplantae; phylum Streptophyta; class Magnoliopsida; order Asparagales; family Orchidaceae; genus Cymbidium; species Cymbidium sinense. The sequence goes on along the minus strand of CM038215.1, from coordinate 8,741,239 downwards.
TTGACTAATTAAACCTTAACTACTCTTTTAAGTTAATTAATAATTAATTAATCTCATGAACAACAATAAATTGGTTAATTAAGGTTTTTAATAATTGTTCAACAATAAGTGAACTAAGGAATAGGGTTGGGACCCCTCTCCCTAATTTCATTTCACCCTTTTTTAAAATGAAATTAATTAAGATTTTACTAATTAATTAAATCACTTAATCAAATTGAAATCATAATCACATTAAACATTAATTAATTAAATAATGTGGTAGATCTTTAAGTGTTTAATAACCTAAAGGAGTTTAATTAAATTATGGTTAGTCCACATGTGTAAGAAAACCATAAGAGTAATTAATTAAATCCCTTAATCTAATTAATTATTAATCATGAGCCAATTGTATTAAGTCCCTTTTATTTCTTAGGATCATTGTAAGTTTATTTTCCATGTATATCATGTTGGCTCATAATTATTTAGTTAATTACTTTAAGGTGACATAGGTAAGGGTTATTATTTCATCTAATTAAGGGTTCAACTTAATTAACCCATAAAATCAACATAATTAAATATCCTTAAATTAAATCAAATCACTAATGTGGGAATGGGTTTAAAATAACAAGTGATGATTTCTCTTCTCCTCTTTAAATCAAATCAAATACAAAACATAATTAAGAAAGAAGCATTGGTTGGCTTTAAATAATCTTATTTCATTTGATTATCTCTAAGAACTAGTTTGGTTGAATGAATCACATGCTTATATTTGATTGTCCTATTTCCATTCAAGTTAAATTTGGTATGTCATTTGAATCCATGCATCCATCTTTTCAATTCAAGTAAAATAAATTTGATTTCCTTTATGTAAGCTTGCATGTGTTGATTTAATTTAATATATGCATGGCTATTATCACTATTAAATACAAATGTAATTTTCAAAGCTTATAAATGAATAATAATATGTGTTATGATGCTAGTTATAAATACATAAGAAATGCATGTGCTTATAGCTTAAGTGTATGAATGTTGAGTTCTCTTTCCTCTATTCATGTGTTGATTTATATAAGATTGAATGATAATGGGTATATAGTCTAGATATCCTAGGAACACGAGGCTTTAGCTAGCCCCAAGGAAGTCATTTGATTACATCACATCCTTGGTTTAACAATGGCACATACCCATTTGATTTCATTCTTATGTATTTCAACATTAGAATTGGGATAGAGCTTTAATTCATATATATATATATGATTCAATCAAACAAAATATACAATCTTCATGAATTTCTTTCCCTCATTTATGTATACATCCATGTGTGTCTAAGAAAAGCAAGTATATAGTCTGGACATCCCAGGAATATGAGGCTTTAGTTATCCCCAAGGAGGTCATTTGATTACCTCACTTCCCTAGTTTAACAATGACACCTACTTGCCTATGTCTTTATACATGACTATGTATATGTGAATAGTGAATAAAAATCCCATTTTACATTAAAATTGCATTCATAATTGACTAAGTGGTTGAATTAATTTGCCATATGATTTGGAGCTTATTTCCTATGTTCATGTATATGAATTTACATAAGTTTGAATGTAAATGGGTATATAGTTTAGACATCCCGAGATTACAAGGCTTTAGCTAGCTCCAAGGAGGTCAGTTGATTACCTCACTTCCCTGGTATAATAATGGCACATGCCTATTTAATTTCATTCTTATGTCCTTTTTGTATAAGAATTTGAATAAAGTTTTAAATTAATTTATTTAAATAATTCAATTAAATAAAATATAAATTATAAACATACACATATATTCATCATTTAAGTGTGCTAAAATATATTGCATGTATAAATGCACTTAGGATTAAATCATATGCATGTTACATGTGATGGAAATGTATGATTTAATATATGTCATGTGGTAGTAATTAAATTAAATTAATCTAAAGATGCATTTCATTTTGAATTAGATTATTTAAAGTGAACCTAAACTTAGGCTTAATTAAATCATTTAATAAGCCATTCACTAAAGAGAACTAAATAAAATTAATATACATTAGAAAGTAGGGACGAAAGAGGGAAATCCTCTTTTCCTCTCTTTATAACACTTAGTTGCTAAGTGTAATCAAATGAAACAAAAGAAAACACAAATCAAAATTCTCAAAAAAATTAAACTACTTCAAGTGAAATCAACCTTTCATGTTAAATTAAATCTTTTTACACTTAGAAAATACAACACTAATGCCTGACAAGACATACGACACAAGCCTTAATACACAAATTAGAATTAAGTCACCACTTCTAGCTCTAAGTTAGGACAATGTTTGATGTGATGTATATTTTATTTTATGATGTATTATTTTAGATTGGATGTTAGGATGTATGCTTCATAGATTGGATGATAGGCCAATATTAGCCTAATCATGTTTTCTATGGGGGATTATGCTTAAGGGACGCTTAAAAATAAATATGAATGCTCTTTTTGCAGGTTGCTTAAATCCTTAAGCATAATCCAAGTTAGGAAAGTGGGCTGAGTTACCCATGTATAGGGTGCTAAGTCCAAATTATAAATACAACTGCTTGGGATTATATGCATATTTAGCTAACCTCTAATTTGTAGGTGTAGTTGGATTTACTTTTCCCACATAAATGTAGTTTCTACAATAGGATTAGGATTAGTATTATGGGGCATTAGGATGAGCAAAGTAAGGCTTTGTCTTGGGGTGCCCAGTGATGCCTTTGAAGAAAGCACCATCCAAATCAAAGAAGGAACCAAATCAGAAATGGAAATATGAAGAAAGAAGACCCCTATAACATTGAATACAATTATAGTTATTCTTTCATATTCCAGGTTGTATAAGGGTAGAGCTCGGTTACCCATCTATTCTCTCTTTGGATTGTATGGCGGTACTCGACCGCACTGGCCTTTTATTCTTTTATGATAGTTTATATAATTTTTTGATGTTATGCTTACATTGTGCATCAAGACAACATGCTTTTCATATTTTCTTAAATGATTGATGCTTTAATGTGTGGCTTGGATAAAATTAGGCTCTTATGATAAAAATAACTTTTTTACCCAACTAATCACTCATAACTAAATTTTAAACAACTCATAACCTCATCATAAAGCCTAAGACATAAATATAATAATTAAAAGATTTAGCAACCCCTTAGCTATATGGTTGTATATTTCAGATCATGCATGTGTATTCATTATATCTTGAACATGAAGGATCTCCATCCTCGCATGATAAAGTAATGCTTGACTTATGAGGGAATCCATTGTGTTGAAAACACCTTCTTCTAGTTTATTTTACCAATAACCTATTTCATCATTCATTTAGGCATAAGAAATCCTAAAGCTTCTGTAAAAATGATGTGTCTAAAATGAAATAAAATTTGAAAAGATTTTGCATCTATAGATTAAGTCATATGCTCATACCACTCATGCTCTAGTCTCTTAGAGAGCATGTTTAGGACATTAGTCTCTTCTAATTAAATAACTACCCTAGCTATCTTGCAATTCATAAGACTGGACTACATGGTTTTCAAATCATAGGAGAAGTTAGCTGGAGGCCACCTTAGGCGATTATAAGTCTAGAAGTTGGACAATTTATTCTCTCTTGTCAAGGTAAACCCTTATGTCCACCTGTCGCTTATATTTATGTCATGCTTTAGCTCATACTAAAGCTTCCTAGATTTAGAATTCAAGATAGCTATTTTCTTCGGGCTACGAGCATAAATCCTCACCTCTTAGGCATTCCCACAACCTTGTGTTGGTGCCCCAAAGAATCTAATAAAAAATTCAACTCAAAACATATAAATCTCCTCAACTTCAAAATTATAAAGCCCAACCACTAGGCTTCCTAGTATCATGAGCATTTTCTACTTATTTCATTGGATTCCAAAAATAAGTCTTCTCCTTGAACTTTCCCAATTGATTTTTCAAATACAACCAATCTTTTGATAGTCTAACCTTAAAATATTTGGAGATGATAATTGTCTACTTTAATCGAGAGTATTCTTAAGAAATTTCATTTCCTAAGATGTAATTAACTATGGAGGCTTGCCTCCATAGGAAACTTAAGAACTTGGTTTAATATAAACCCTGCTTTATTTATCTATGTAAAGTAGGGGAAAAATCTTTGGTACATTTGAAGACCCATCATGTCTTAAGAGTCTTTATTACGTGATTAGGTCCATTGTATGGTGATGCCTCTATCTTTCGAGATAGTACATAATACCTCAATGTTGTACCCGATCACCTCAAAAAGTACCCCCACCTCAAAAATAAACACCATAATGCCCTCTCACCTTGTCCATTGAATCCTCTCAACATCATCCTTTCTTTTTGGAGTTTGGAGATGTCTATCCTCAAGTAGGCAAAGGTTCTTAGACTCATAATATTGACTGATACTCCTGGGTCAACCAGAACTCTAATAGCCTATATCTACCAACATCCACTATAATGTAAAGAGGCGGTTGTGCTCGATCGTCCCTAAGAGTAAGTCTACATTGCTGAATGTAACTCCTAAGATGTCCTTCGAGTGGCATGCCTCCTCTTTAGTAGCTGTCAGCTGAGCTAAGCATATCTCTAGATCAAGTAAGACCTTGATTAGAGATTCCCTCATCTCTTTGGATAAGATAAGGGTGTCGTATATGTTTAACTTAGCTGGAAACTTTCTAAGGTGAGCTAGTACATTGTAATCAACTCTAGCTTGGTCCTCTATAAGCATATCCATGGGTGGAGCATCCTATGGAGGGGCTATCTGCTCACTCGAACCAATGACTTACTTACCCTTATCCTGAGGAACTACCTTAGGAGGTAGAACTATGCCACTATGCAGGTTGGCTTCAGTGCCTTCTTGGAATGATGAGCTTGTGGAAAGTTCTACCTTCTCATCAGGCATACCTACAGCTTCTCCTATGGGATCCTCAGAGTTAGTTGACTCCAAGTCAATCTCAAGAGGTGAATCTGATTGATTCAAAGAAGGATAGTCTAACTCTAAATCAGAAAGGAAAGGATTGGAACTACTAGAGCTATTATTTTTATTTAGACTCAAAGAGCTTTCAATGGGAATAAAATCATGAGCATCAGAAGTAGACAATATATAAGTATAATCAGCTTTCTTCATTAATTTCTTTTTTAGAGGAAGTACTTGATTGAAATTAAGTAAAGTAAGTGGAGTAAGGGATTTTGTACCCTTATTTGTTGATACAATGCTCCTATTGGTGTAAGAGGAGCTAGCAAAAGAGGTGGTAGCTGCAATGGTGGAGGGAGTTCTAGACTCGAACAGTGGCTATGCTACTAGACTATCTCGGGCAAGTATGGTGAGCTGCTGCTGCTGCTACTAGGTTGTCACCCTGCCCGAGTTGTCCTTTGCAACTAGCAAATCTTCCTTTGTGTAGGAGATTCGAGCTACTTCAAGCACCTACGAGGAAGTTTCTTGATCTTAGAAATGATCTTCTTAGAGGTTCGGGATAAGGAGATATCTTAACCTTCTTTGGTCTTAAGAGGATCTCAAGTATCCCCAAGGATTACTCTAATAGAACTAGATGGTTGTTTTAATAAGTATTCCTTAGGGATAACTATGGCTCTCAACTTATAGCTGCACTCAGGCTAGTCCTTAAAAGTGATACAATTCTCCAAGACATGGCCTAACATGCGGTGGTAGGAGAAATAGCTAGGATCATCATTCTTGCCCACTTTCTCCGGCCTCTTAGGCTCTACTAACTGAAAGTCAAGTTTCTTTAAGAGATTCTTAAATATTTTCCTAACTATCTCCCTCTTGAATGAATATGGCTTATTCAATCTATTGGCAAGAGTAGGTGGAAAGTAGCTACATGGCATTGGATATGAATACCACTGTTGTGTAGGCTACTGAGGTGGTGGAAATGGTCGCTGGTGGTCGTGTTGGCTTATAATGGTGAGGTGGTGGAAGAGGAGGTGGCAAAGGAGGTCAAAACTCATAGTCTCTCATATTGAACTCTCACCGCTTCCCCATCCACCTACAACCCACCCGCTTCAAACACCTTCTTTGGGCAAGGATGATTGGTTGGGGTAACTATTTGGCTTCCTCTTGTAGGCCGCCTTGTTGATTAATTCTGAATGTTTTGATGGTAAATCCCTTAAGCATGAAGCGGCCATGGATATTCTTGAGAAGAATCTCAATGGCATTTTGTTCGAACAGCTGTGGTTCGCATTTCATGCTCAGTTTGTGCCACCTGAGAATGTAATCAATAAGGGACTCATTGAATTTATGTTTCTCTACAATGAGGTCTCCTACAATCACCCTCTGTTGAGCTCTAGCAAACCTCTTGATGAAGAGGTGCTCCAACTCAGCAAAAGTCTTCACCAATTGTTGGGTGGCATACCAATCAAATGTAACACCTAACAGACTAACTAAAAGGTGAAGGGGAATGTGTGTTCCACCTGTTGCAACATCTGGCTCTAAAGTGTGCAATGTGTTATTATGGGTTCCCACTTCCATCAAAGATCTTGAAGGATGGTGGGACAAAATCCTAAAAAAAGTAAAACTAAATAAAAACCTAAACCTAAAAAAATAAACTTAAAAATAAAACCTAAAAATAAATAATAAGTAAAACCTAAACCCTAAACTTAAAAAAACCTAAACCTAAAATAAACAAAATAAAATAAACATAAACCTAAACTAAAATAAACTAAACAAAAATAAATAAAACAATAACCTAAACCTAACCCTAAACTAAATCAAATAAAAATAAACTAAAAATAAACCAAAACCTAAACTTAAAAGAAACCTAAAAATAAACGTAAAAAAATAAAATAAAATCCCAAACATATACCTAAAAATAAAAAATAAAACCAAAACCTTAAAAATAAATATAAATAAAAATAAACTAAAAAATAAACATAAACCCAAACCCAAACCTAAAAAAATAAACTAAAATAAAAAAACCTAAACTAAAATAAATAGAACTAAATTAAAAAAATTAAACTAAATAAAAAATAAACCTAAGTAAAAATAAAAATAAAATAAACTTAAATAAATAAAAAATAAACCTAAACCTGCTAGTTTACTTAATTTTTTTTTAAAAAAAATCATAAACCCTAAACCCTAAATCATAAATCATAAATTCTAAAGCCTAAATCCTAAACCCTAAACCCTAAACCATAAAACTAACCATAAACCCTAAACCCTAATAAACCCTAAACCTTAAACTAACCCTAAACCCTAAACCCCAAATCCAAAATGGTAGCCTAACCCTAAACCCTAAATCCTAAACCCTAAAACTCTAATCCCTAAACCTGAACTAACCCTAAACCCTTAAAGCCTACACCTTACAAGCCCTAAACCCTAAAGCCTAAACCCTAAACCCTAAACCATAAACCTTAAACTAACCCTAAACCCAAAGCTAACCCTACACCTAAACGTAAACTAAATAAAATAAACTAAACATAAACCTAAACCTAAAATAAAAAATAAAACATAAAAATAAACTTAAAATAAAAACCTAAAACCTAAACCAAAAAAAAAACTAAAACCTAAACCTAAACCTAAACCTAAACCTAAAGAATAAAATAAAAATAAAACTAAACTAAAAAATAAACCTAAACCTAAACCAAAACCTAAAAATTAAACTAAAATAAATAAACTAAACTAAATAAAAATTAAAATAAGCCTAAATTAAAATAAAAAATAAACTAAACTAAAATAAATAAAAAAGTAAACTAAATAAATAAAATAAACCTAAACCTACCAGTTTACTATATTTAAAAAAAATTAAAAAAAAGAAATAAAAAAAAACCTAACCCTAAATCTACAACCCTAAATCCTAAACCCTAAACCCTAAAACCCTAAACCCTAAACCTAAACCTTAAACCTAAACCCTGAACCTTAAAACCCTAAACCCTAAAATGTAAACCCTAAACTCTAAACCTACAACCCTAGAACCTATAACCCTAAACCCAAAACCCTAAACCATAAACCATAAACCATAAAAACCTAAGAACCTAAACCTAAACTAAATAAAACCTAAAATAAAAATAAAAAACAAACCTAAATAAAATAACAAAATTTAAAATAAAATGAAAACCTAAATTAAAACTTAAACCTAAACCAAAAAATAATATAAAATAAAAAAATAAATACTAAACTAAAAACCAAAACTAAATAAAAAAATAAAATAATCCTAAAAATAAAAAACCTAAATAAAATAAAACCCAAATGTAAAATAAAAATAAAATATAATAAAATAAAATCTATATAAAAATCTAAACTTAAAAAAGTAAACCTAAAAATAAATAAAAAAATAAAACCTAAACCCTAAACTAAAAAAACTTAAACCAAAAATAAACAAAATAAAATAAACCTAAACCTAAAATGAACAAAACCTAAACCATAAACTAAATAAAATAAAAGTACTTAAAAATAAACCTAAACCTAAACTAAAAAAATAAAACCTAAAAATCATACTAAAATAAAAACCAAAAACTTAAACCTAAAAAAAAATAAAATAAAAATCTAAACCTAAACCAAAAAGTAAAAAATAAAAAATAAAACCTAAACCTAAAAAAAAAATTAAACTAAAAAATAAACATACACCTAAACCTAAGCCTAAACCTAAAAAATAAACTAAAATAAAAATCCTAAACTAAACAAATAAACTTAAAATAAATAAACCAAACTAAATAAAAAAATAAACCTAAATAAAAATAAAAAATAAAATAAACTAAATAAACCTAAACCTACAAGTTTAATTAATTTCTTTTTTTAAAAAAAACTCTAAGGCTTAAACCTTAAACCCTAAAACCTAAATCTTAAACCATAAACCTAAACCTAAACCCTAAAACTACAACCTTAAATCCTAAACCCTAAAAAACCCTAAACCCTAAACCATAAACTAACACTAAACCCTAAATGCTAAACCCTAAACCCTAAACCCTAAACCTTAAACCCTAACCCTAACCCTAACCCTAAACCTTAAACTCTAAACCCTAAACCCGAAACCCTAAAGCCTCAAACCCTAAATCCTAAAATCTAAACTAACCCTAAACCCTAAACTAATCCTAAACCTTTAGCTAACCCTAAACCCCTAAAAAAAAACTAAACCCTAAAACTAAACCCTAAACCTAACCCTAAAGCTAAACCCTAAACCCTAAACCCTAAAAAATTAAAAACCTAAACCTAAACTAACCAAAACCTAAAAATAAAATACATAAAAAAACCTAAACTTAAATGAAATAAAAAAATAAAATAAAATAAAAACAAAAGCTAAAGTAGAAACCTAAACTTAAAAATAAAATAAAATAAAAAAAGTAAAAATAAACTAAAACAAAATCAATAAAAAACTAGACTAAACTAAAATAAAAAAAATTATGTATAAAAAACATAAATAAAATAAAACAAATGTAAAATAAATAAGATAAACCTAAAATAAAATAAAATGAAAAATAAATAAAATCTAAACCTAAAAAAATAAAAAATAAAACCTAAACCCTAAACTAAAAAAAGAACCTAAACCTAAAATAAAAATAAAATAAACAAAATATAATAAACTTAAACCTACAATAAAATAAACTAAACTAAAATAAATAAACCCTAAACCTAAACATAAAATAAACTAAACCTAAACCTAAACCTAAACTAAATAAAACAAAATAAACTAAAAATAAATGTAAACCTAAACTAAAAAATAAAACCTAAAAATAAGCCTTAAGTAAATACCTAAAACCTAAACCTAAATAAAGACCTAAACCTAATCCTAAAAATAAAAAACAAAACTTAAACATAAAAACTATAATCAAAATAAAATTCAACTAAAAAAAAACCTAAACCTAAACCTAAACCTTAAAAATAAACTAAAATAAAAAACCTAAACTAAAATAAATTAACTTATTGGTTTACTTAATTTAAAATCTAAATAAATAAACTAAACTAAATTAAAATAAAGCATAAAGCTAAATAAAACTAAAAAAATAAAGCAAACTAAATTAAATAAAAACTAAACTAAATATACTAAGTAAATCTAAAGCTACTGGTTTACTTAATTTAAAAAAAGAAATAAACCTTAAAAAATAAATCCTAAACCCTAAACCCTAAACCCTAAACCTACAACCTAAAGCCCTAAACCATAAACCTTAAACCCAAAACCCTTAAAATCTTTAAACCTAACATAAACTAAAAACCTAAACTAAAACCCTAAACCTAAACAAAACCCTAAACACTAAACCCTAAAACCTAAACCCTAAACCTAAAAACCTAAACCTAAACCCTCCTAAATCATAAACCTAAACCCTAAACACTAAACCTAATCCTCAAATTAAAACCAAACTAAATAAATTTAACCTAACCTAGACCTAAACTTAAACCTAAACTAAAACCTAATTAAACTAAACTAAACTAAACACTAAATCAACTAAACTAAACCCTAAAGACTAAACCTTAAACTAAACCAACTTAAACCCTAAACTAAAACCTAAACTAAAACCCTAAATTTAAAACTAATCCTAAACTAAACTATAAATGAAACTAAACTAAACCCTAAACCTTAAATTTAAACTAAACCTAAAATAAACTAAACCTAAACTAATGCTTAAACCTAAACCTTAAACTAATCAAAAACCATAAGCTACCCCTAAACCTTAAACCCTAAATCCTAAACCCTAAACCCTAAATCTTAAAAACCCTAAACCCTAAGCCCTAAACACTAAACCCTAAACCCAAAACCCAAAACTTAAACCTAAAACCCTAAACCCTAAAACCCAATACCCTAAACCCTAAACCCTAAAACCTAAACATAAATGAGATAAAACCTATAAATAAAATAAATAAATAAAACCTAAACCTAAATAAAATAATAATAAAATAAAATAAAAATATAAACTAAAACCTAATCCTAAACCTAAAAATAAAGTAAAATAAAAAAGTAAAAATAAACTTAAATAAAATAAATAAAAACCTAAACTAAAGTAAAAAAATAAAAAAAACTTATGAATAAAAAACCTAAATAAAATAAAACTAAAAATAATATAAATATAAATTAAACCTAAAATAAAATAAAATAATAAATAAATAAAAACCTAAACCCAAAAATAAAACTTAAAGTAAAACTTAAAAATAAAGAAAAGTAAAATGTAAACCCTAAACTAAAAAAAGGAACTAAACCCAAAATAAAAATAAAATAAATAAAATATAATTAACCAAAACATAAAAAATAAACAAAATAAAAAAAACTTAAACTAAAATAAATTAACCTAAAATAAATAAACTAAACTAAATAAAAATAAAAATAAACCAAAAAAGTTAAAAAATACACTAAACAAAAATAAATAAAAAATAAACTAAAAAAACCTAAACCTACAGGTTTACTTAATTTTTAAAAAAATTAAAAAAAACCTTAAAACTTAAATCCTAAATCCTAAACGTTAAACCCTAAACCCTAAACCCTAAACCCTAACCCTAAACCTTAAACCCTAAACCCAAACCCTAAAATTAATCCCAAATTAACTAAATATATTAAAAAATAAACATAAACCCTAAAACATAATAAACAAAACCTAAATTAAAAAAAAATTTAATTCTAAACCTTAAACACTAAACCTAAAACCCTAACTATAACTAACCTAAACAAATCCTAAACCTTCTAAACCCTGACTTAAACCCTAAACCTAAATACCCAAAAACCATAAACCCTAAAATCAAAACTAATCCTAAATGCTAAACCAAAAAACCCTAAACCTTAAAACCTAAATAATAAACCATAAACCCTACACTAATCCTAAACCCTAAGCTAACTAAACCTAAACCCTAAACCCTAAACCCTAAATCCTAAAAACCCTAAACCCTAAAGCCTAAACACTAAACCCTAAACCCTAAACCTTAAACCTAAAGTCTAAAACCCTAAACCCTAAATGCTAAACCCTAAACCCTAAAACCAAAAAAATCTAAACCTAAACTAAACAAAACCTTAAAATAACAAATAAATAAATCTCAAACTTAAATAAATTAAAAAAATAAAATAAAATAAAAACATAAACTAAAGCCTATACCTAAATATAAAAGTAAAATAAAAAAAAAAAAGTAAAAATAAACTAAAATAAAATACATGAAAACCTAGACTAAACTATAAAATAATATAAACCTCTGAATAAAATACCTAAATAAAATAAAACTAATCATAAATAAAAATAAAGAAAACCTAAAATAAAATAAAATAAAAAATAAATGAAAACTTAAACCTAAAATTTAAACCTAAAAATAAAACCATAAAAAATAAAAAATAAAACCTATACCATAAAAAAAGCTAAACCTAAAATAATAATAAAATAAACAAAATATAATAAACCTAAACCTAAACTAAAATGAACTAAACTAAAATAAATATAACCTAAACCTAAACCTAAAATAAACTAAACTTAAACCTAAACCTAAACAAAATAAAATAAACTAAACTAAAAATAATCCAAAACCTAAACTAAAATATAAAACCTAAAAATAAACCCAAAATAAAAACCTAAAACTTAAACCTAAAAAGTAAAAATAAAAACCTACATAAAAATAGAAAATAAAACCTAAACCTAAAAAATAAAATTAAAATAAAATTCAACTAAAAATAAACCGAAACCTAAATCTAAACCTAAAAAATAAAAAAAAATAAAAAAACCTAAACTAAAATAAATTAACCTAAAATAAATAAACTAAACTAAATAAAAAATAAACCTAAATAAAAATATAAAATAAAGTAAACAAAAATAAATAAAAGATATACTAAATATATAAAATAAACCTAAACCTACCAGTTTACTTAATTTCAAAAAAAAGAAAAAAAAACCTTAAACCCTAAATCCTAAACCCTAAACCCTAGACCTACATCCCTAAACCCTAAACCCTAAACCCTAAAAAACCCTAAATCCTAAAAGCATAAGCCCTAAAAACCTAAACTCTAAACCCTAAACCCTAAACCTTAAACCCTAAACCCTAAACATAATCCTATAGTAATTAAATAAATTTTTTTATAAACATAAACACTAAAACCTAATAAACCTTAACCTAAAACTAAACTCAAAGAATGGGAAAAACCTTGACGCAGAACATCACAACCAGCTTAGTCAAGTCTGAGGGAGGCTAAGGGAGGTGGTGGTTAGACCGAGTGGAGGATTTGAGGTGTGGTGGATATGGAGGAGGTGGGAGGAGGATGGAGGTTACACCATGTTGGTGAAAGAATAGCAATACGTAACTGAACGAAGTATTACTCAAGAGGCCTAGGTGGTTCTGATGGGAACTTAAGAAACTAAAGAACGGTCGATCCAATCTGCTGCTTATGGAACTTTGTCCTTACAGTAGAAATGATTCTAGTTATTTGTGGTTTTGATTTGCTTGCGCTTTATTTTTGATCATTGTGTCTTAGAGAACTTGGTGTTACTATGATGAAATCAAAAAGAAGAAATGTTGAAAATTTATTCTATGTTAAAACCAAAAACTCAACCCTAAACTAAAACCTAAACCCTAAACCTAAAACCTAAACCCTAAACCTTAAACCCTAAATCCTAAACCCTAAAAATAAATAAAATAAAAAATAAATAAAAAACCCTAACCCACAACTCTAAACTCTAAACACTAAACCCTAAACCCTAAAAACTGTAAACCCTAAATCCTAAACACTAAACCTGAAACCCAAAACCCAAGACCCTAAACCATAACCCTAAACCCTAAACCCTAAAACTCTAAACCCTAAAACCCTAAAACCCTAAACCCTAAACCCTAAACCCTAAATCCTAAACCCTAAACCCCAAACCCTAAAAACCTAAACCTTAATTAAATAAAACCTAAAAATATAGTAAATTAAAAAACCTAAACCTGAATAAAATAAAAAAAATTAAAAATAATAATAACCTAAACCTAAACTTAAACCTAAAATAAAATAAAATAAAAATAAACTAAAATAAAATAAAATAAATAAAAACCTAAACTAAACTAAATAATAAAATAAACCTAAGAATAAAAAGCTTAAATAAAATAAAAACTAAACAAACAACAACAATAAGCCTTTATCCCACTATGGTCTACATGAATCCTTCGTCTCCATTGTGTCCTATTATGTGTCAAATTCTCATTTAATTCAAGTATACTAAGGTCATTTTTATACATCTTAACCAAGTATTTTTAGGTCTACCTCTACCTTTCTTAACATAAGGCAAATCTAATGCATCTACTCTCCTAATCGGTTCATCGAACGACCGACACTTCATGTGGCCAAACCATCTAAGGTGACTCTCTCTAATCTTATCTGCCACTAAAGATACTCCAACTTTTTCTCGAACATACTCATTTCGTATTTTATCTCTAAGAGTAAATCCACTTATCCACCTGAGCATCCTCATCTCTGTAACACTTAAATTATTGTTATGCATCTCTTTTATTGGCCAACATTCTGCACCATAAGTCATTGCATTTTTACCACCATCTTATAAAATTTTCCCTTAAGTTTAAGTGGAACTTTTCTATCACACAACAGGCCAGATGCATTCCTCCACTTCAACCATCCAACTTGAATTCTACTAATAACTTCTCCATATATTTCACCATCATTTTGAATAATAGAGCCTAAATAATTGAATCACTCACTCTTATTAATGACTTGTTCACCTAATGTCCCATCAGTACCACTTGAACTTATACAACAAAAGATTACACTCCATATATTAGTTTTAGATCTACTTAAATGAAAACCTTTAGACTGTAATGTCAACCTCCATAATTCAAGTTTCTCTTGGACACCCTCTCTAGTCTTATCAAAAAGAAGAATGTCATCAACAAAAAGCATACACCAAGGTACATCTTCCTGTAAATGCCTAGTAAGAACATCCATAACTAAAGAAAAAAGATAAGGGCTTAAAGCTGATTCTTGATGTAATCCAACCGAAATAGGAAAATATTTTGTCAATCCTCCTTGTGTTTGGACACAAGTAATAGCTCTAGTATACATATCCTTAATGACTTGAATATAACCAACATTAACTACTTCTTTCTGTTTCTAGTCTCCAAAGAACATCTCTTGAAACTTTATCATAAGCTTTCTCTAAATCAATAAATATCATATTTAGATCCTCCTTACTTTCTCTATACTTCTCCATCAAACCTCTTAACAAATGTATAACATCCATAGTAGATCTACCTAGCATGAAACCAAACTGATTGTGAGAAACTTTTGTATCACATCGTAACCTATGCTCAATTACTCTCTTCCTTAATTTTAACTTAATTCCTCTATAATATGCACACTCTTCTGCATCACCTTTATTCTTAAATATAGAAACCAACAAACACTTTCTCCACTCATATGGCATCTTTTTAGTCTTTAAAATAAAATGAAAAAGATTTATAAGCCAAGAAATTCCTTGATCTCCTAAAAATTTCCACACTTCTATTGGAATATCATCGTCCCATCGTTTCTTCCACATTTCATTTTCTTTAAAGCTTCTCTAACTTCGATTTACTAATACGATGATAAAATAAAATTTCTATTTTGTTTAGGTATTAAGGTTGCTAAAATCAATCATACTTTCAGATCCTTCATTGAAAAGTTAATCAAAATACCTCATCCACCTATTTTCGATATCCTTTTCTAAAGAAAAGCACTTTATCATTTCATCCTTAATACACCTCACTTGAACAAGGTCTTTACTTCTCCTATCTCTTTTGTTTGCTAAACATCTTTCACCTTCTTTAATATCTAATCTATTATATAAATCACTAAAAGCTAAATTTTTAGCATCATATATTGCTTTCTTAGAATCTGTACAGGCCACTTTATATCTTTCCCAATTCTCCAAGTTTTTACATCTAAACAAAGTTTTATAACAGTGTTTCTTATTTCTTATCTTTTCTTGCACACTCCACCACCAACTATTTTATTAAAAGAAGCTTGTCCTTTTGATTCTCCAAGCACATTTTTAGCAACTTGCTTAATTTCACTTGCTACTTTTTCCCACATAACATTAGCTTCCTTATGAACATCCCAAATTCTAAGCTCTTGTTGCTTGCTCTTAAAAATATTTTTATTTGTGTTCTTTAAGTGTCCCCATCTAATTCTAAGACAATAATTTGATTTATTTTTCCTCTTACAATCTTTCATCTTAAAATCTAAAACTAACAATCGATGTTGGGTATTTAAACTTTCACTTGGAATGACCTTACAATCTTTACAATCTAAACGATCTATTTTTCTTATCAGAAAATAATCAATCAGTGTTTTACTAGATCCATTTTTATAAGTAATAATATGTTCATCTCTTTTCTTAAATAAAGTATTAGCAATTGCAAAATCACAGGTTAAAAAAAAAATCTAATATAGTCCTACCTTCTTCATTAGTCACTCCAAATCCATAACCACCATGAATACTTTTAAAATCTTCTACCACTCTACCAACATGTCCATTTAGATCTCCTCCAATAAATACTTTTTCTTCAAGAGGTATCTTTTGTATTAATCCCTCTAATTCATTCCAAAATTTTCTTTGAGCTTACATCCAAACCTACTTGAGGAGCATAAACACTTATAACATTGATAATCTTAGTATCAACAATAATCTTTAAATCTATAATTCTATCTCCACATCTAATATTTATAACATTATCCTTCAAACTTTTATCTATAATCACATACACCATTTCTATTTCACTTCTACCAATACCAAAGTTTAAAACCTAAACTATCAATCCCCTTGGCCATCTCCCCAACCCATTTAGTTTCTTGAACACATAAAATATTTATCTTTCTATGAACCATAATATCTATTAATTCCATTAATTTATCTGTAAGAGTATCTATATTCCAAAATCCTAACCTAATTCTAGTTTCATGGACTAACTTCTTTGCCCGAATCTATCCATAATGTGGGAACCCTTGCTTATTTAACACTACACGCACCGATCCAAATGCCTTGCACATTTTCACTATATTCAAGCCATACAAGGCGCTTCTGGGATGCCCTAACATTAAAACAATGATTTAAAGGATTCATGTCATGATTATTTCGACAAGTTTTACACTGGCTGTCGACTACCTATTGCAACCCTCCCCTTTTCACATCTGGATTTGGGACTGGCAAAGGTAGTGTTTAAAATAAAAACTAAACAAAAAATCAAAATAAAATAATATGAAAATAAAATGAAATAAAAACTAAACCTAAAAAATAAACCTAAAAATAAAACCAAAAAATAAAGAAAAAAACCTAAACCTTAAACTAAAAAAAAACTAAACCTAAAATGAAAATAAAAATAAATAGAATAAAATAAACCTAAAACCCTAAGCTAACTCTAAACCCTAAGCCTTAAACCCTAAAAACCCTAAACCTTAAAGCCTTAACACCAAACTCTAAACTCTAAACCCTAAACCCTAACCCTAAACCCTAAACCCTAAAACCCTTTAGCCTAAACCTTAAGCCCTAAACCATAAACCTTAAAAATGTAAAAGCCTAAACCTAAACTAAATAAAACCTAAAAATAAAATATATAAACCTAAACCTAAGTATAATAAAATAATAAAATAAAATAAAAGCCTAAACTAAACCCAAACTTATACCTAAAAAATAAAAAATAACAAAAAATAAAGTAAAATAAAATAAATAAAATGTAAACTAAACTAAAAAATAAAATAAACCTAAGAATAAAAATCTTAAATAAAATAAAAACTAAAATAAAATAAAAATAAAATAAACTTAAAACAAAATTAAATAAAAATTAAATAAAAACCTAAACCTAAAAAATAAACCTAAAAATAAAACCTAAAAATAAATATAAAATAAAACCTAAACCCTAAAATAAAAAAAGCCTAAACCTAAAATAAAAAAATAAAAAAACTTAAACACAAACTAAACTGAACTAAACTAAACAAATTTAAATAAAACCTAAACTTAAACTTAAAATAAACTAAACCTAAATTTTAACCAAAATAAAATAAAATAAAATAAAGTAAAAATAAACCTAAACCTAAACTAAAAAATAAAACCGAAGTAAACCTAAAATAAAAACCTAAAACTTAAACATAAAAAAATAAAATAAAACCTAAACCTAAACTAAAATAAAAAATAAAGCCTAATGAAAAAAATAAATTAAAAATAAAACTCAACAAAAAAATAAACCTAAACCTAAAAAAATAAACTAAAATAAATAAACTAAACTAAAAAAA
Source organism: Cymbidium sinense (assembly GCA_021442155.1). Classification (NCBI taxonomy): domain Eukaryota; kingdom Viridiplantae; phylum Streptophyta; class Magnoliopsida; order Asparagales; family Orchidaceae; genus Cymbidium; species Cymbidium sinense. Next base: position 8,723,087 of record CM038215.1, on the reverse strand, counting down.
ACCTAAATAAAAATTAAAAATAAAATAAACTAGAATAAATAAAAAATAAACTAAATAAACCTAAACCTACTGGTTTACTTAATTTAAAAAAAAACCCTAAACCCTAAACCCTAAACCAACACTACTAAACCTACATCCCTAAACACTAAACCCTAAAAACACTAAACACTAAACCCTAAACCCTAAACCCTAAACCTTAAACCCTAAACCCTTAACAATAAACCTAAATCCTAAACCCTAAACCATAACCCTAAACCCTAAACCCTAAAAGCATAAACCCTAAACCCTAAACCTCAAACCCTAAACCCTAAACCTCAAACCCTAAACCCTAAACCCTATCCCTAAACCCTAAACCCTAAACCCCAAACCCTCAACCTAAACCTAAGTAACTAAATAAATTAAAAAATAAACCTAAACCCTAAAACCTATTAAATCTAAACCTAAACCTAAACCAGTGGAACCTTGGCACAAGGAACATCGCCTTCAACTGGGCTCCTAGATCTAGCTGGAGGCGAGGCGAGGTGGCATCGCAGTGGTGGATCTGAGGTGTTGGTGGATATGGAGGTGGTGGTTAGAGCAAGTGCTTATGGAGGTGGGTGGAGCAACAGGGGTTACAGCTGTAGTGGAGGCGAGGGAGAGATCGGGGATATGATGGTGGATCCTGCTACTCGAGAGGCCGGGGTGGTTTTAATGGGAACCGGAGAAACTAAAGGATGGTCGATCCGATTTGCTACATATTGAACTGTGTCTTTATAGTAGAGACAATATCCATCTAAGGTTTTGATTTGTTTTTATGTGCTCATTTTTATCTATGTCATCGCCTGTGTCTTTGAAACCTTAGTGTGTTACTTGGTTGATGAAATTGAAAAGAAGAAATGTTGAATTTGAATTTGTTCTCTATTAAGAAAAACCTAAAAACCCTAAACCCTAAACTAAAACCTGATCCCTAAACCTAAAACCAAAAACCTAAAACCTAAACCCTAAACCCTAAACTCTCAACCCTCAAAATAAAAAATAAAAAATAAAAAAACCTAACCCTAAACCCTAAACTTACAACCCTAAACCCTAAAACCCCTAAACCCTAAACCCTAAATCCTAAACCCTAAACCCTAAACCCTAAACCCTAAAACCTAAACATTAAACCCTGAACTTTAAACCCTAAACCTATAACCCTAAACCTTAAACCCTATACCCTAAAACACTAAACCTAAACCCCCAAACCCTAAACCCTAAACCCTAAACCCTAAACTCTAACCCTAACCCTAAACCCTAAACTCCTAAACCCTAAACCCAAAACTAACCCTGAACCATAAAACTTAAACCCTAAAAACACTAAATGCTAAACCCTAAACCCTAAACTAACCTTAAACACTAAGCTAACCCTAAACCCTAAACCCTAATCCCTAAACCCCAAAAACCCAAAACCCTAAAGCCTAAACACTAAACCATAACCCTAAACACTAAACCCTAAAACCCTAAACCCTAACACCCTAAACCCTAAAGCCTAAACCCTAAACCCTAAACCTAAACCATAAAACCCTAAAAACTTAAACCTAAAGTAAATAAAACCTAAAAAGAAAATAAATAAATAAACTTTATCCTAAATAAAATAAAAAATAAAATAAAATAAAAACCTAAACTAAAACCTAAACTAAACCTAAAAAAAAAACTAAAATAAAATAAATAAAAATTTAAATTAAACTAAAAAATAAATTAAACCTAAAAATAAAAAACCTAAATAAAATAAAAACTAAAAATAAAATAAAAATAAAATAAACCTAAAATAAAATAAAATTTAAACTAAATAAAAAAAAATAAACCTAAAATAAAAATAATAAAACCAAACACTTAACTAAAAATAAAAACTAAACCTAAAATAAAAATATAATAAAGAAATTAAAATAAACTAAAACCTAAAGTAAAATAAACTAAACTAAAATAAATAAAACCTAAACCTAAACCTAAATGCTAAACTAAATAAAATAAAATAAACTAAAAATAAACCTAAACCTAAACTAAAAAATAAAACCTCAAAATAATCCTAAAATAAAAACCTAAAATCTAAACTTGAAACCCTAAACTCTACAAACATAAAAACCTAAACCTAAACTAGATAAACCTAAAAATAAAATAAATATAAAAACATAAAGAAAAATAAAATGAAAACTAAATGAAAAATAAAAATAAAATAAACCTAAAATAAAATAAGATAAAAACTAAATAAAAATGTAAACCTAAAATATAAACCTAAAAATAAATAAGAAATAAAACCAAAACCTAAAATTTAGAAAACAAAACCTAAACCTAAAATAAATAAAATAAAGTAAAAGTGAACCTACACTAAAATAAATAAAAAATAAACCTAAACCTAAAATAAACTAAACCTAAACCCTAAACTAAATAAAATAAAATAAACTAAAACTAAACCTAAACGTAAACTAACAAATAAAACCTAAAAATAAACCTAAAACCTAAACCTAAAATAATAAAATAAAAACATAAACCTAATCCTAAAAACAAAAAATAAAGCCTAAACCTAAAAAATAAAATAAAAAGAAGTCTAAAAAAAAATAAACATTAACCTAAACCTAAACCTAAAAAATAAACTAAAATAAAAAACCTAAACAGAAATAAATAAACCTAAAATAAATAAATTAAACTAAATTAAAATTAAAAATAAAACTAAATAAAAAATTAAAATAAACCTAAATAAATAAAAAATAAACTTAATAAACTAAAAAATCATAAACCTATAGGTTTACTTAATTAAAAAAAAATTTAAACCATAAACCCTAAACCCTAAACCCTAAATCCTAAACCCTAAAGCCTAAACCATAAAACTAAGCTTAAACCTTGAACCCTAAACTTTCAACCCTAAACCTTAAACCCTATGCCCTAAACCCTCAACCCTAAACAAACCCTAAACCCTAAACCCTAAACCCTAAACCCTAAACCCTAAACCGTAAACCCTAAATCATAAACCCTAAACACTAAACCCTAAACCTTAAATCCTAAACCCTAAGCCCAAAACCCTAACCCTACCTGTAAACCCTAAACCCTAAACCCTAAAGCCTAAAACCCTAAACTAACCCTAAACATAAAAACTAAACCCTAAAAACACTAAACCCTAAACCCTAAATGCTTTAATCTAAACCCTAAAGCCTAAACCATAAAAACCCTAAATCATAAAGCCAAAACACTAAACTGTAAACCATGAACCCTAACCCTAAATGCTATATCGTAAAACCCTAATCCTTAAAACCCTAAACTCTAAACCCTAAACTATAAAGCCTAAAAACCTAAAAACCTAAACCTAAAGTAAAACCTAAAAATAAAATAAATAAAAATACTTAAACCTAAATAAAAAATTAAAATAAAATAAAAACCTAAACTAAAACCTAAACCTAAACATAAAAATAAAATTAAAATAAATTAAAATATATTAAATAAAAACCATAATTAAACTAAAAATTAAAATAAAACTAACAATAAAGAACCTAAATTAAATAAAAAATAAACATAAGATAAAAATAAAATATACATAAAATAAAATAAAATAAAATAAAAACTAAATAAAAAGCTAAACCTAAAAAAAACCCAACCCCTAAGCTAAAAATAAAAACTAAACCTAAAATAAAAATAAAATAAATAAAATAAAATAAACCTAAACCTAAACTAAAATAAATAAAACTTAAACCTATACCTGAAATAAACTAAACATAAACCCTAAACTAAATAAAATAAAATAAATTACAAATAAACCTAAACATGAACTAAAAAAATAAAACCTAAAAATAAACTTAAAATAAAAACCTAAAACCTAAATCCTAAACCTAACCTTAAAAAAGCTAAAACCTAAAACTAAGCTAAATAAAACTTAAAATAAAATAAATAAATAAAACCTAAATAAAAATTAAATGAAAAATAAAATAAAATAAAACATATATTGAAACCTAAACCTAAACCTAAACCTAAAAATAAAATAAAATAAAATAAAAACTAAACTAAAATAAAATAAATAAAAACCTAAGCTAAATTAAAAAATAAAAAATCTAAATAAAATAAACACTAAACATAAAATAAAAAAATAAATAAACCTAAAATAAAATAAAATAAAAACTAAATAAAAACCTAAACTTAAAAAATAAACCTAAAAATAAAACCTAAACCCTAAACCAAAAAAAATCCTAAACATAAAATAAAAATAAAATAGACCTAAACCTAAACTAATATAAACTAAACTAAAATAAATAAAACCTAAACCTAAACCTAAAATAAACTAAACCTAAACCTAAACTAAATAAATTAAAATAAACTAAAAATTAACCTAAACCTATACAAAAAAAGAATACCTCAAAATAAACCTAAAATAAAACCTAAAACCTTAACCTAAAGAAATAAAATAAAAATGTTAACCTAAACCTAAAAATAAAAAAATAAAACCTAAACCTAAAAAATATAATAAATTTAAAACTAAACTAAAAAATAAACCTAAACCTAAACTAAACAAAAAACTAAAATAAATAAACCTAAAAGAAATAAACTAAACTAAATAAAAAATAAACCTAAATAAAAATAAAAAATAAAATAAACTAAAATAAATAAAAAATATACTAAATAAACCTAAACCTAATAGTTTACTTCATTTTTAAAAAATGAAAAAAATAAAAATAAAGAAAGAAAAGCCTAAACCCTAAACATAGAACCCTAAACTAGAACTCACCTCTCCCAAGCGCTCTCTCATTCTCTGGCTATTTTTGAATACCTCTTGCTGGAACGCCCCTAACTAGGGATTTCTATTTCTTTGGCTTCGATTTCAACTGATTTCAAATACTTGAACGACATCTTGCTATTTGCGTGATGTTTTATCATTGACCAGGGCTGGGGTGAGTTCGATTCATTGGGTTCCACCTCAAGATATGAATGTTTCTAGCTAGGGCATCCTACATTTTGGAGATTGGCAACCCTAATGTTGTATCTTCTACTAAATCTTTTGATGAAGCACTCTTTGGTAAGATTTCTCTATCTGTTGATTCGGTTAATCTTATTTTGACATCTTTTAGAGGTTTTCCAGTCGTAATGTGCTCTGATGTGGATGTTGAAAAGTTGATAAAACCCTTTGAATTTTCTCTTGTTGGTAAATTTGCTTTGCGTTGTTTGAATTTGGATAATATCCGCTCTTTTTTCCATAATCTAAAGCTTACGGGTGCCTTCTCAATTGGTCTTATTGACCATCAGCATATCCTGATTCAACTTTCTAATGATCTGGATTATTCATGTGTTTTATCGCATCATTCTTATTTCATCTTTAATTTTCAAAAGCATTTATTGAAGTAGTCACCCCTTTTTGACATTAAGGAGGACTCTCCAATTATCCCTATGTGGTTATATCTTCATAATATGCACATTCATTTTGTTACCCATCATGTGTTTTTTTTTATTTGGTCGCCTTTACAACTCAATTAAGTGATCCGTGATCTCACCCTTCTATGGCTCGATCCTCGTGGAATTAGACATAACTAAAAATACCCTAAGGAAGTTTGGATTGGCTGAAAATTATATATTCATAAAAGGTTGAATTGGAGAACTTTTGATTTTTTGTTCCCACTAAAATACACACAATTCAAAAAATGTTTTATTCTCCATCCCCACATAAAAAAATGTATTGCTCCTATGGAAAATGTTGTCTCTACCCATAAGTCGATTCCTACTTATGTTCAGAAATTGGCCTCGGATCCTAAGGATAGTATGAAGGCTGTTATTGAGGTTGATTCCTTGGATATCGGGGTTAATCTTGTTGAACATGTTTCAGCTTCTAATGTTGGTATGGATTAGACCGACATTCAAAATGGGAAGGATGATTTGCCTCTTATTCATTCTTTAAATTTGAATATTTCTAATGTGGAGAATAATAAATTCTCTAAGTTTTTAGAAGATGATTCTATTTCTTTTGATTCTATTCCTGCATCTATACTGGCTTTGATCGATGAAAATGAAGCTGGTAATGAGAATTTAAATGATGTTGAGCATGCTACAAACATTTCTGATATGGATTTTACTATTGTGCATTAAATGGTTCTAAATCATCACCATCTCTCATTTTTACTCTTGATGATCATGTTAATCTTACTTTTCAACTGAATATGGATTTGGAAGAAGGTGAACTCCCCTCCAAACACTTGGAGATTTCTCCTAAATTTATGATCAATGTTACTAAATATTACTCGGATGATGACTCTAGGGGAAAGAAAATGGCTTCCAAACTTATCATGCTAAAAAAGAAAAAAATATTAAAAATTTCCCTCCCAAATTGTCCAAAAACACTAGATCTATTGCGTCTCTCACTCCACTCTTAATTAACCTTTGCTTAACCCCCCATTTTTTATTTTCCTTATGTTTAATTTTCTTGTTTGGAATGTAAGAGGGATCAGTATCATCTCTAATCATAATCATAATTGAAATCTTTTCCGTATTCATAATATTTCTCTTTTTATTGTTCTAGAGCCTCTTATTCATGCTAATAAAATTAACCATGTTGCTAGAATGATTTCCAATAAAATTTTCTCTAATGTTAGTAATAAGATTTGGCATTTTGGAATAATTTTGTTGAGGTCTCAATTTTGATGACTTTCATTAAGTTGTGAAAGCTCAAATCTCTTATGGTGATTATTATGTTTTGGGCTCTTTTGTTTATGCATCTTGTTATAGATCTTGTAAAAATCTTCTTTGGGATAATTTAAGGAGTTTTGCTACCTCTATCAATAAACCTTGGTTTGTTGGTGGTGATTTGAACAACATTTTATTCTCTTCTGAATGAAGTGGTGGTTCTCTTAATATTCATTCCATGGAAGATTTCTCCAATATGATCCTTGATTGTAATTTGATTGATATTACCTTTAAGAGCTCTAATTATACTTGGCAAAACTCTAGACTTTCGCAAAGGTTGGACCAGATTCCTTTTTAAACTCATTGGATTACTCAATGGCCTATTACTTGCTGACCATTTAAGGATCTAACTCGAGAGGCCTGTGGTTGTGATGGGAACTGAGAAACCAAGAATGGCCAACTGATCTATCGCTATGGAACTGTCTTTACATAGAGAGCGCTAGTTATCTAAGGTTTTTCATTTGCTCTATGCGTGCTCATTTTTGATCTATGTCGTCACTTATGTCTTAGAAAACTTAATGTGTTACTTGGTTGATGAAATCGAAAAGAAGAAATATTGAATATGAATTTGTTCTCTGTCAAAAAAATAACAAAATTCCTAAACCCTAAACTAAAACCTGAATCCTAGACCTAAAACCTAGACCATAAACCCTAAACCCTAAACCCTCAAAAACCTAAACAATAAACCCTAAATCCTAAAGCCCAAAACCCTAAATCCTAAACCCTAAAACCTAAACCATAAACCCTAAACACTAAACCCTAAATGCTAAACCCTAAATCCTAAAGCCTAAACCCTAAACCCTAAATGCTCAACTAGCCCAAAACCCTAAACCCTCAACTAACCCTAAACCCTAAAAAGCTAAAAACTTAATCCTAAACTAAATAAAACCTAAAAATATAATAAATAAAGAAACATAAACCAAAATAAAATAAAAACCTAAACTAAAACCTATTCCTTAACCTAAACCTAAACCTAACTAAAAAAATAAAATAAACCAAAAAATAAAAAGTGAAATAAAGTAAAAACTAAACGTACAAAGAACCTAAAATAAAAAATAATAACTAAATAAAAACCTAAACCTAAATAGTAAACCTAAAAATAAATAAAATATAAAACCTAAACACTAAACTAAAAATTTAACCTAAACCTAAAATAAATAAAATAAACATAAACATAAACATAAACTAAAATAAACTCAACTAAAATAAATAAATCTTAAACCTAAACCTAAAATTAACTAAACTTAAACCCTAAACTAGATAAAATAAAATAAACTAAAAATAAACCTAATCCTAAACTAAAAAAAACCTTAAAAAAACCTAAAACTTAAACCTAAAAAAATAAAATAAAAACCAAAACCTAAACCTAAAAAATTAAACATAAAACCTAAACATAATAAATAAAATAAAAATAAAACTAAACAAAAAAATAAACATAAACCTAAACCTAAACCTAAAAATAAACTAAAATAAAACCCTAAACTAAAATAAATAAACCTAAAATAAATAAACAAAACTATATAAAAATAAAAAATAAACTTAAATAAAAATAAATCCTCAACCTAAAAAAATTTAAACACTAAATCCTAAACACTAAATCATAAAACTAACCCTAAACCTACAACCCTAAACCCTAAACACTAAACCCTGAAAAACTCTAAACCCTAAACTAACCCTAAACCCTAAACAATAAACCCTAAACCCTAATCCCTAAACCCTAAACTCTAATTTAGCCCTCAACCCTAAACCCTAAACCCTAAACTCTAAACCCTAACCTTAACCCTAAACCCTAAACCTTAAACCCTAAACCGTAAAACTCTAAATCCTAAACCCTAAACTATAAACTAACCCTAAATTGTAAACCCTAAAATGCCTAAACCCTAAAGCCTAAAGCCTAAACTGTAAACTAACCTTAAACCCAAAGCTAAACCAAAACCCTAAACCCTAAACTCAAAAAACACTAAAATTTTAAGCTAAACCCTAAACCCTAAACCCTAAAAAACCCTAAACCCTAAACCCTAATCTTAACCCTAAATGCTAAAGCTTAAAGCATAAACCTTAAAACCATAAACCCTAAACCCTAAACCTTAAACCTTAACCCTAAATCCTAAACCCTAACCCTAAACCCTAAACCCTAAACACCAAACCCTAAATGTAAACCTAAAGTAACTAAATAAATTAAAAATAAACCTAAACCTAAACCTAAACTATAAGAATGGGCAGAAGCTTGATGACATGAACATCATCATGAACTAGGCTCAATCTAGATATGTTGGTGGAGGCAAAGGCAGAGGCGGTGGTTATCGCAGTGCTTGTGGGGTATGTGGAGGTCCTGGTGGATATGGAGGTGGTGGTCAGAGTAGTGGTGGTTATGGAGGTGGGAAGAGAGACGGAGGTTACAACTGTGGTGGTGGTGGAGAGAGAGATCGGGGATATGATGGTGGATCTTGCTACTCGAGTGGCTGGGGTGGTTCTAACAGGAACTCGAGAAACTAAAGAACATCTGACCGCAACACATATGGTCTTTATAGTAGAGACATCTAATTATCTGTGGTTTTGATTTTCTCTATGCATGCTCATTTTTTAACTATATCGCCACTTGAGTGTTAGAAAACTTAGTGTGTTACTTGGTTGTTGAAATCGAAAAGAAGAAATGTTGAATCTAAATTTGTTCTTTATTAAAAAAAGAAAACAAAAACCCTAAACCCTAAAATAAAACCTGAACACTAAACCTAAAACCTTAACCCAAAACCATGAACCCTAAACCTCAACTTAAACCAAACTTAAACCCTCTAAAGCCAAACCCTAAACCTAAAACTTAATCCTAAACTTAAAGTTTAAACCTAAACCCTAAACTCTAAACCCTAAACTCCAAACCCTAAACCCTAAACTATAAACTAATCCTAAACATGAAAACCTAAACCCTAACACCCTAAACCCTAAACCTTAAATCCTAAAACCTAAACCCTAAACCCTAAACCGTAAACCCTAAACCTTAAACCCTAATCCCTAAACCCCAAACCCTAAACCTTAAATCCTAAACACTAAACCATAAACTGTAAACTAACCCTAAACCCTAAACCCTAAACTATAAACCTTAAACCATAAAAAGCTAAAAACTTAAACCTAAACTAAAAAAAGCCTAAAAATAAAATAAATAAAAAGCCTAAACCAAAATAAAATAAAAAATATAATAAAATAAAAACATAAACTAAAATCCAAACCTAAACCTAAACCAATAATTAAAATAAAAAAATATAAAAACTAAAATAAAATAAAATAAATAAAAATGTAAACTAAACTAAAAAATAATAAATGTAAATAAAATAAAAACAAAATAAACCTATAATAAAATAAAAAAACTAAATAAAAACCTAAACATAAAATAAAAATAAAATAAACCTAAACCTAAACTAAAATAAATAAGAACCTAAACCTAAACCTAAAATAAATTAAACCTAAACCTAAACATAAACTAAATAAAATAAAATAAACTATAAATAAACCAAAGCCTAAAAATAAACCTAAAATAAAAACCTAAAACCTAAACCTAAAAAAATAAAATAAAACCCTAAACCTAAACTTAAAAAAAAAAATAAAACCTAAACCTAAAAAATAAAATAAAAATAAAAGTAAACTAAAAAATAAACCTAAACCTAAACCTAAAAAATAAACTAAAATAAAAAACCAAAACTAAAATAAATAAACCTAAAATAAATAAACTAAACTAAATAAAAATAAAAATAAACCTAAATGAAAAAAGAAATAAAATAAACTAAAATAAATAAAAAGTACAGTAAATAAACCTAAACCTACTAGTTTACTTAATTTAAAAAAAAATTAAAAAATTAAAAAATTTAATAAAATAATAAAACCCTAACCCAATACCCTAAATGCTAAAACTAACCCTAAACCCTAAACCCACAACCCTAATCCTAAAACCTTAAACCCTAAAACCCAAAACCAAAACCCTAAACCTTAAACCCTAAAACCTTAACCCTAAAACCCTAAACCTTAAATCCTAAACCTTAAAGCCTAAACCCTAAAGCCTAAACCCTAAACCCTAAACCAAAACCTACACCCTAAGAATGGGCAGAACCTTGATTGCAGGAACATCACCATCAACCAGCTCGCCTAGATGGTGGAGGCAATGGGAAGCATTATATCAGGTGGGGATATGGAGGTGGTCGAGTAGTGGTTACTGGAAAGAGGGATCGAGGATATAATGGTGGATCTCACTACTCGAGAGCCCGGTGTGGTTCTAAGAATGGCCAATCCGATCTACATCTTATGGAACTGTCTTTATAGTAAAAATAGTTCTAGTTATCTAGGTTTTTTGATTTGCTCTATGCGTGCTCATTTTTTATCAATATCATCGCTTGTGTCTTAGAAAACTTGGTGTGTTACTTGGTTGATGAAATCAAAAAGAAGAAATGTTGAATATGAATTTGTTCTCTCTAAAAAAAAAAAACAAAAAATCATAAACCCTAAACTAAAACCTGAACTCTAGACCTAAAACCTAAACCTTAAATCTTAAACCTTAAAAACCCTAAACCCTAAACCCTAAACCCTAAACCCTAAACCATAAATGCTAAACCCTAAACCATAAACCCTAAACCCTAAAACTCTAAACCCTAAACCCTAAACCCTAAAACCTAAACCCTAAACCCTAAACACTAATCCCTAAACCTAATACCTTAAAGCTTAAACCCTAAACCCCAAACTGCAAACCCTAAATGCTTAACTAGCCCTAAACCCCAAACCCTCAACTAACCCTAAACCCTAAACCCTAAAAGCTAAAAACTTAATCCTAAACTAAATAAAACCTAAAAATAAAAAAAATTAAAAAAGATAAATTGAAATAATATTAAATAATTAAATAAATTAAAAACCTAAACTAAAACCTAAACCTCACTAAAAAATAAAAAGCCAAATAAACTAAAAATTAAACATAAAAAAACCTTAAATAAAAATAATAATAACTAAATAAAAACCTAAACGTAAAAAATAAACCTAAAAATAAATAAAAAATAAAACCTAAACATAAAACTCTAAAAAAAACCTAAACCTAAAAGAAACAAAATAAAATAAACATAAACCTAAAGTAAAATAAATAAAACCTAAGCCTAAACCTAAAATTAACCAAACCTAAAGCCTAAGCTAAATAAAATATAATAAAACTAAAAATAAACTTCATCCTAAACTAAAAAAAACATAAAAATAAACCTAAAATAAAAACCTAAAACCTAAACCTAAAAATATAAAATAAAAACCTAAACCTAAACCTAAATAGAGAAAATAAAACTTAAACATAAAAAATAAAATAATAATAAAACTAAACAAAAAATGAACATAAACCTAAACCTAAACCTAAAAAATAAACTAAAATAAGAAAACCTAAACTAAACTAAATAAAAACAAAAAATAAGCTTAAATAAAAATAAATCCTCAACCTTAAAATAAAAACCTTAACCCTAAATCCAAAATGCTAAACTGTAAAACTAATCCTAAACCTATAACCCTAAACCCTCAAAAACCTTAAACCCAAAACCCAAAACCCTAAACCCTAAACCCTAAAATTAACTTTAAAACCTAAACCCTAAGCCTACAAGCCTAAACCCTAAACACTAAACCTTAAACCCTAACCGTAACCCTAAACCCTAGACCCTAAAACCCTATACCCTAAACTCTAAACTAACCTTAAGCCCTAAATCATAAAAAGCCTCAAACTAAAAACCTAAAGCGTAAACCCTAAACCCTAAACTAACTTGAAACTCAAAGATAAACCTAAACACAAAACCCTAAACCCTGAAAACCCTAAATCCTAAAGCCTAAACACTAAGCCTTAAACCCTAAACCCTAAACTTTAAACCATAAACCCTAAACCCTAAAAAATCCTAAACACTAAACCCTAATCCCTAACCCTAAATGCCAAAACATAAAAGAATAAACCTTAAAACCCTAAACCTAAACCCCTAAACCTTAAACCTAACCCTAAACCCTAATAAACCCTAAACCCTAAACCCTAAACCCTAAACCCTAAACCTAAACCCAAGTAACTAAATTAAAATATAAATTAAACTCTAAACTTATAAAACTAAACCTAAACCTAAACCCCTAAGAATGGCGAACCTGAGGAACAATCAACCGTGCTAAATCGTAGAAGGCTAAGTGGTGGTTATCGGGGATGGGGACTGGAGGTCTGGATATGGAGTTGGTGGAGTAAAATGGAGGCAGGAGTAATGGAGGTTACAACCATGTGGTGGAGGGAGAGATCGGGATATGATGGTGGATCCGCTACTGAGAGGGGTAGTTCGATGGGAACTGAGAAATGAGAACATCAGCTATATGGAACTGTGTCTTTATAGTAGAGATAGTTCTAGTTATCTAAGACTTTTGTTTTGCTCTATACATGCTCATTTTTTATCTATGTCGCCACATGGGTCTTAGAAAACTTGGTGTGCTACTTGGATGATGAACAAAGAAGAAATGTTGAATAATTTGTTCTTCTTAAAAAAAAACAAAAACAAACCCTAACCCTAAAATAAAACCTGAACCCTAAACCTAAAACCTTAACCCAAAACCATAAACCCTAAACACTAAACCCTAAACCTTTAACCCGTAAAGCCTAAACCTAAACCCTAAAACCTAATACATAAACCCTAAACCCTAAACCCTAAACTCTAAACCCCAAACCCCAAACCCTAAACCTTAAAACCTAAACTAACCCTAAACCTTAAAACCTAAACCCTATCCCTAAACCCTAAAACCTAAACCCTAAACTCAAAATCCTAAACCCTAATCCCTACACCCCAAACCTAAACCCTAAACCTTAAACCACAAAAAGCTAAAAACCAAAACCTAAACTAAAAAATCCTATAAATAAAATAAATAAAAAGCCTAAACCAAAATAAGAAAAAAATATCATAAAATATTTACATAATTAAAACCTAAACCTAAATAAAAATAATAATAATAAAATAATTAAAATTAAAATAAAATAAAATAAATAAAAACCTAAACCAAATTAAAAAGTAAAAACATAAATAAAATAAAAATTAAATAAACCTATAATACAATAAAATAAAAACTTAATAAAAACTTAAACCTAGAAAATAAACCTAAAAATAAATAAAAGAATAAAACCTAAACGCTAAACTAAAAAAACAACCTAAACCTAAAATAAATAAAATAAAATAAACATAAACGTAAACTGAAATAAACTAAACTAAAATAAATAAAACCTAAGCCTAAACTTAAAATTAACTAAGCCTAAACCCTAAACTAAATAAAATAAATTAAATTAAAAATAAACCTAATCCTAAACTAAAAAAAAAAACATAAAAATAAACCTAAAATAAAAAAATAAACCTAAACCTAAAAAAATAAAATAAAAACCTAAACCTAAACCTAAACATAAAAAATAAAATAAAAATAAAACTAAACAAAACATAAACATAAACCTAAACCTAAACAATAAACTAAAATAAAAAACCTAGACTAAAATAAATAAACCTAAAATAAATAAACTAAACTAAATAAAAATAAAAAATAAACTTAAATAAAAATAAATCTTCAACCCTAAAAAAAAAAACCTAAACCCTAAATCCTAAATGCTAAATCGTAAAATTAATCCTAAACCTACAACCCTAAACCATAAACCCTAAACCTAAACCCTAAACCTAAAAATAAACCTAAACCTAACCCTAAATCCTAAACTCCTAAACCCTAAAATAACCTAAATTGAAACCCTGACAAAGCTAAACACTAAAACCCTAATCCCTAAATAAACTCTAATTCCTAAACCCTAAAACCTTAAACCCTAACCATAACCCTAAACCTAAACTATAAACCTAAACCTAAACTCTAACTCTAAATAACTAACCCTAAGTAAATGGTGTTCAATAAAGCTTAAATTAAACCTAAACTAATAATAAATAAACCTAAACCCTAACCCTAAATCCTAAAGTTAACCTAAACCTAAACCCCTAAATCCTAAACCCAAAACCCTAAAAACCCTAAACACTAAACCCTAATCCCTAACCCTAAATGCTAAAGCATAAAAGCATAAACCTTAAAACCCTAAACACTAAACCCTATACCCTAAACCCTAAATCAAACCTAAACCCTAACCCTAAACCCTAAAGCCTAAACCATAAACCCTAAACCTAAAGTTACTAAATAAATTAAAAAATAAACCAAAACCCTAAAACCTAATAAACTTAAACCTAAACCTAAACTAAGAATAACATATAACGACCATCAATGCTAAAATCAAGGCTAAATATTATGGGGATATGGAGGTCCTATATGGAAAACCTAAACTAGGAGTTAATAATAATTGTTCTTAACAAAAAAACCTAAACCCTAAAATAAAACTAACCCTAAACCTAAAACCTTAAACCAAAACCATAAACCTAAATTAAACCTAAACCTAAATCCTAAAACTAATAAAACCCTAAACCCTAAACCCTAAACTCTAATCCTAAACTCTAAAACCCCAAACCCTAAACCTAAAAAATAAACCTTAAACCCTAACCCCTAACACCTAAACCCTAAACCCTAAACCCTAAAACCTAAACCCTAAATCTTAGACCCTAAACACTAATCCCTAAACTGAAATAAACTAAACTAAAATAAATAAAACCTAAGCCTAAACTTAAAATTAACTAAGCCTAAACCCTAAACTAAATAAAATAAAATAAACTAAAAAAATAAACCTAATTAAACTAAAAAACATAAAAAATAAACCTAAAATAAAACCTAAACCTAAACCTAAAAAAATAAAATAAAAATAAAACTAAATAAAACATAAATGTAAACCTAAACCTAAAAATAAACTAAAATAAAAAACCTAAACTAAAATAAATATACTTAAAATAAATAAACTAAATTAAATTAAAACAAAAAATAAACTTAAATAAAAATAAATCCTCAACCCTAAAAAAAAACCTAAATCCTAAATCCTAAATGCTAAACCGTAAAATTAATCCTAAACCTACAACCCTAAACCATAAACCCTAAACCCTAAACCCTAAAAATCTTAAAGCTTAAACCCTAAACCCAAAATCTAAACCCTAAACCCTAAACCCTAAAACTAACCCTAAAACCTAAACCCTAAGCCTACAAGCCTAAACCCTAAACCATAACCCCTTTTGAGCCAAATTCTAATCCTACCCAAATTAGATTGAACTAAACCCGCCTAAGCCTCACATTGTGAGCAACAATCATCATGAGATGATCAATCACTCAAATTGGGTCAAACCAAGACAAACCTAAGGGTTGATCAAGTCAACACTTAACCAAAATTAAACTTAAACTAGCCAAAATCTACCATAGGCCAACTTGATTGAAAATATTGACCAAAACTCATTCATGATCACTGTTTGAACTTGACCAAGTCATCATTTGAAAACTTATCCCACTTGACAATTGACCCAACTTGACCTAAAAGCCAAAATGTGTCAAACCCTGATCTAAGCCAAATTGATTGAAACTAATGGGTCAAGTTCATTCCAAATCACTTGTTGAACTTGACCAAAGCCCCAATTGGCTAACTAGACCAAACCTAGCCCAATTGACCCTGAACCCAACTTGAACTAGAAGGTCAAATTGAGCCAAATCCAAATATAAACCAAATTGATTGGAAACAAAGATACTATTCTATTTCAAATGATCAACCAAACATAAACCAACACATGACCTAACCAAAATAGTCAAATTGGTCAAATTGGTCAACTTGACCCATTTGACCTAAATGAAATCAAGTGAACCAAATTCAAATATAAATCAAATTGAACCAAACTAATGATGCCAAAACATTTCAAATGGTCATATGAATCAATTCAACCCTCTTTGACCCAATTTGACCAATGGTCACTTGAAATCCAAGCTTGGACCCATTTTGACCTAAAATGGTGAACAACCAAATCCCAACCCAAATTAAAAATTGGCCCAACCCATTTTTTCACTCCAAACATATTCAAATTGAAATGCCAAGCACTACTTTACCCCAAAGCATGAAACAAAATCAAAACCACTTGAAAGTTCAATTTTCAAAACTAAAAGATCCTCTTGTACCAAATGATTCACCTAGATATTCCCCTTAATTCCACTTGAATTCAACACTCACACACTCGATTGAACTTAGGGAACCCAGAGCAAGCATTGGAAAGTCTCCCCAAGTTTTCTAGAGCCATCTCCAATTCTCCATTTTTGGTTTCTCTTAAACTAAAAATAGGGGAGCTCCCTCAAATATTCATCTCATTCAATACACAAAATTAGCTCAATTCTTCTTGCAAGCTTCTTCAGAGGACTCAATCAAACTCACTCCAAGCTTCATCCAAGTTCTCAAGGAAAGGGAGAGGGGACTTTGATCAAGGCCATGAGCATTTGAAGGTGAGCTTGGTAGAGAGATCTACTCAACCCCAAGACTTGAAACTTTCAACAGAGCTTCATCTCCACTAGACGAAGCTACCTCAACAAATTCGAGCGATGGTGATAGCCTCCGGTGAGGTATGGATCAAAACTGAGCCTAGAATAGGGAGTGTGTTGTCTTTTATGAAAGGAATTTTTATCTCAAGTAAAACAAGATGTTGCATGTCTTCTCCCTTGCATGATGATGGTGTGGGTTGAGTTTGAACTTAATCCAAGCTTGGATCATGCCATGGAAGATGGACCGTGACCATCTCCTGCACACGAGCTCAAGGATGGATCATGAGCCATTAACCCACATATTTTGGATGGACAGCCATGATCAAGCTGCACAGGATCTTTGATCTAATCCCTTAAGAACGTAATTAATCAAACATCCGATCAAAGATTGAATGATGAGGAGAAAGTGCATAATTAATGATCAATCGTGATGTGACAACTTAAGTGACCATTCCTATCATGCCACATGGAAAGCGCACACCGCATCTGCCACCACGTGGTGCCAATGGGATTAGTCATTTAATTAGGCTATTTAGTTAATGGATAATCATGGAAACTTCAAAATAGCATAAATAATTCTATAAAAATTATAAATATACAAAGTAAAATGTACTGTAAAGATTTTTGTTAAGAGAATAGTCTAAAATTGTTTCAAATGGATTTTGAATAGTGTATTTTCCTTAATTTGAATTTTAATGAAAATTTAATAATCCTAATTACTCCCTAATTATCCCACTGATTAATTCCAAACTTCTCATGTGCATTTAGGGGGATGACTTCTGCCTCCCATAATTTTCTTGGGATTTATTGATGGGTTAATTAGGAAGATCAATTAATGAATCCTTAATCACTCCCCTTATGTAATTAAGGATAATTAAGCATATGAACAATGGTTTAGTCTCTTTATTAAGTTAATTAAGCCTTGATTAAGTAGATAAGAGGTTTATGGAATGGGTTTGGGAAATTTTTCCTAAGACATTCCCTAAACCCCTTTCCTTCCTTAATCCAAACTCAACTACGGACTATTCCCATAATCACTTGCTTAATTACTTTCATAAAATTTTCAAAACATTCTAGAACTTAACCAATACATCTTGGGTAGGTGTTTAGGTGTTCAATAACCTAAGTAGCTTAAGAAAATCAAAATCCAGCCCAAATGTGTGGGAAGAGTTATGAAAGTACTTAAATTAAACACTTTAACTTAATTAATCATTAATTATGAGCCAATTGCATTACCTTTCTTTCCTAGGATGCATTGCTAATTTAAATTTCTTGTGGTTTTATGCCATACATTGGCTCATAATTATTTGATTAAAATGTAAGTGTAAGGGGTAATTAATGCACTTAATTCATACCTTAACCTAAACCAAAATATAAAAATCATCTAATGGTTCTAAAATTAAATTAAAACAACATACACATGTGGAAAATGGGTTAGGACTAGCAAACCTCTTCACATTTCTTAAATTCAAATTAAACTCTAACAAAACTAAAAATCACTTTAAAATAAATTTGATTTGATTTAAATAATTCTATTTCATAGGATTGTCTTTAAGGATTAATTAGAGTGAATGAATTTACATGCTTTCATGATTTTATTTTATTTCTAGCATCCTAAAATGTGTATGCCATATGATAATCATGCATTCATGGTTTTTGAAAATCAAATTAAGAAATGAATTGTTTCCTTTATGTCAAATTGCATGTTTTGGCTAAAGTAAGAATATGAATGGCTATTATCATTATTAAATCCAAAATTACTTTCAAAGCTTATGAATCAAACATAAAAATTGAAAGGTAAGATATTTATAATTATTTATTAGTTTGCATCTGAGTAAAAATATAAAGATGTGCATAGTGTGGCTTTCCTTCCCTTTTCTTTTAGCATAGTTTTGAATAGGATTTGGCAAAGTGTATAGTTCATTTGAAAAGAGCACAACACTTGCTTAAATCCATTCCTATTCATTCTGATGTTATTACTTAAGAAGTACATCCATACTTACACATATAAATTACATAAATATATCAAACAAATGAACACAAACTTTTGCATCTTTCTTTTTTCCATTCATTTATTTTGTACATGTATATGTATTTAAGGAAAGTGGTATATTAGTCTGGACAACCCCAGGATTGTGAGGCTTTAAGTAGCCCTAAGTAGGTCTTATACCTTACACCTGGTGCTAACAATGGTGACTTTCATACATATATGAGCACATATAAAAATGGATAAAAGAATCCCTCTTTTTGTACTTAACAAAATCATGCATCATAAAGACATTCAAATTTTTCAAACAAATTTTCTTAGCATTCATCATTAAAGTGTGCTAAACATTTCCATTTGCATGTATATATATGCTTAGGATTCATTCATATGCATGTTACACATGTTGGGAAAGAAATGAAGTGATGTTTTTTTTGTCATAGTACTTCATTTTACTTAATCTTAAAATACCTTTCTTTTTGAATAGGTTTGTTTAGGGAAGACCTAAACTTAGGATTAATTAGAACACACAATAAAATATCAACTAAACAAAAATTAAATATGAATCTACCTTAGAATTTACTTAAGGTAACGAGGAAGGAGAAGTTCTCTTCTCTTTTCCTCTATTTACAACATAGTAATTAATTGTAAGATTCACTTAAACCAAATCAACTAAAGCCACTAAATCACTTACATGAAACAAACCCTCTAAGTTGAATATTTTCATACTTAAAAAACTTCAATCTCAATGCCCAGCTAAGCATACCACACAAACCTTAAATAGCACACACATTAGGCTAAGTCACCATTTCTAGCTTTAGGTTAGGGTGGTGCATGGTTTGATGTTTGATTTTATTTTGTGATGTTTTATTTTAGTCTAGATGTTAGGGTGCATGTGCATAGCCTGAATGGTAGGGTGATCTTAGTCTAACCATTGTCTTATGAAAGGGATAATGCTTAAGGGTGTTATAATAAAAATATAACTGCTTTTTCTATGCAGGTGCTTATACCCCTAAGCATAATCCAAAATAGGCCTGGTGGACTTGGTTACACATGTGTGGGGTGCTAAGTTCAATTTATATATATACATGCTTGGGATTGTATGGTTTTTTTGACTAATCTTTGTTTTGCAGGTTTTAATTAGATTTCCTTTTTCCCATTTTCATGTAATTTTACAATTAGGATTTTGGAATGATTGTTATGGGGGATTATGATGAGTATTGCTCATAAGATCAAGTCTTATGTACCATGTGAAGCCTTTGGAGCAACCACATTCCAACCAACCAAAAGAAGAAAAACAAAGAAGAAATAAGAAAGAAGAAAGAAGAAATGAAGAATGAAGACCCCCATAACATGAATACCTTGCTTGATTGTATTTAATTCATTTGTAATCTGGGTTGTATATGGGTAGAGATCGGCTACCCAATTTGCATTTTTGGTTTGTGTAGTGGAGCTCGACCACAAATGGCCTTTTATTATTTTGTGCTAGTTCTATAAATTGATTGATGTTTGTTTAACTTGTGCATTAAGATGACATCTTTTCTTAGTTTCTTCCTTGCTTTGATGTATGGCCTGGATGATGATTAGGCTCTTAGGAAAATAAATTTTCTAATTAAACAACCCAAATTAAAAATAAAAAACTCATAACCTCACTTAAAGCTTAGGTTATAAAATAAGATAAAAGAATTAGCAGGCCCTTAGCTGGATGTTGTCTTACTTTTCTAACATCATGCATAAAAAGCATATTATTTCACTCTTGATTGGAGGGCTACCACCTTTGTAAATGACTTGGCTTGACCTGTAAGAGCCATGGTGGAAACACACCTCCTTATCTTGATTTTGGCCCATAATATAATTTCTCATGCATTAGTACATATATCCTAAAGCCCGTGTCAAATTGATTGTCCAAAATAAAAATATAATGTAACAAAATTGCATTAGATTTAAGTCATTAAAGCATGCCCTACATGATCTAGTCTCTTAGGGAGAGTGTTTAAGGACTTAGTCTCTTTCTAAATAAACAACAACTTAGACATATTACAAAAGCATTTGACTTGCCTACATATTTTAAAATCATAGGAGGAGTTAGTTGGCACACCCCCCATGAGTATGTCCAACAGTCGAGTGGTTTATCCTCTCTTGTGGAGGTAAACCAAATACTCATTTTTGCCTTAGATTTAGGTCATGCTTTTACCTCTTGCCAAAGCTCCCAGATTTAGGTTTAAGGGTTGCTACTTCCCTTTGCGGGCTACGAGCATAAATCCTCACATCTTAGGAATTTTCGACCTTATATCATGGAATTATAAGCCTTAGCATTCTAATAAAAATTCAACTCAAATAAATCAATTCAGTTTCAAAATGTAAAACCCCACCATAAGATAGTTTGGGGTGCTTACTAGTCTTCCTAGTATCTTAAGCACCCCCTACTTGTTTTCATTTTGCTTCAATAAGAACTCCCTCATCTTCATCAAACTAGCTAGACATTCTAAAATAAACCAATCGATTGATAGTCCTACCTTACAAAATCTTTGGAGATAACAACCATTTACCTTAACCGAGAGTATTCCTAAGGAATTCCTTAGGATGTAATTAACTATGGGGGCTTGCCACTATAGGGAACTTAGTGAACCCTGTTTAAAATAAACCCTGCTTTACTTTCCATGTAAAGTAGGGGAAGAATCTCTGGTACAATCCAAAGACCCATAGTCCTTAGGAGTCCTTATTGAGGTGATTAGGTCCATTGTAGGGTGGTGACTTCTATCTCTCAAGATAGTGCACCTTTTCTAAATGTCATACTCAATCACCCAAATAAGAACATCCTGCATGGCATCCCAACAAAGCATATTATATATATATTTATGTTTTTCATCAATCCTTCTTTCCCCTAAAAAGAAAAGTGGGATAGATGAAGGTGGAGATATGTATAAATTTTTACCACAGGCACCTAGGACACTGCCCAACCTAACCCAAAGGGTGGTTAGGTAGGCCATGACCCATGGGAGGTGAAATCACCTCACCCTCCCCATTCGAGCATTTGAAACCCATAGGACAACCATGATTCCTCCTTGGCAGCCACCTCCACACCTTCAACCAACCAAGCCAAGCCAACTCACCTCCTCCCTACCACCCATGACTCCCTGAGATGGTCGAACGGTCACTAGAAGCCAAACCTAATCCCACCATCCAATCAAGATGAAGTGGGGTATACACTCATTGCTCAAACACACAAAAATATTTTCTTAGAGCTCTAACTACTAAAGATGAGCCTCTAAAGCCATTCCCTAAGCTCTCATGCTTGTTCTTCAATCAAAAAAATGCCATTCCCATCGATCACAAAATAGTACACAACCATTTCCAACCTAAACTTCCCCATTTTTTCATCAAACTCAAATTAACTTTGCACGCACCTTCCCTAGTGCTCATCAAGCAAGAATGAATCATCTCCCTAGCTTCCCAAGAACCGGAGGTGGGACTTTGATCAAAGATGAGCTCCAAATCATCAGTTCATGGCCTTCCCAGTGAACGTTGAGGAATTGATCCAATTACTGCTCAATAGGGATTTGTCTCCACTAGATGAAGCTTCCTTAGTTGTTTGAGCTATCGGTCTTGACCTTCGATGAGGAATGCTTCCAAAACTGATCCTTAGGAAAAATGGGTTGGAGATTTTTGAAGAAAACTTGCATCTCATGTGATCTTGACCATTAGATCCCATTCGATAGATTAATATGAGCTCGGGTAAGCTCGGATCAAGTGAGCAATGATGGACGGACTTCATTCTCCCTCACTCGTGTGATGTTAGATCACACACCATCTATTCTGTGTGATCAAAATGGACAGTCATGATTAGATCCTCTAGATCAATTTATTTTAATCCTATTAAGCTGTGGGATTAATCATAGCCATCAGATCTTAGATCAGATGGTGGACGAGAAAGTGCATCCGCCGTCGCCACGTAGGCACTGAGTCGGATAAGTTTTAATTATCCAATCTCGTGATGCCATGTGGAAGGCGCGTCGGGTCAACGTGCCATGTGGCACCAATAGGATTAGGCTTTAATTAGGTTTAATTAATCATTTTTAATGGCTTAAACCACAAAAAATCATAAAATATAATAGAGAAATAAAAAATGCAAATAAATACTCATTTTAATGGTATTCTAGACGAGAATTAATTAAAAATGATATTAATCAATTTTGAACAGTAATTAAGGTTTAATCAAGGATTTAATTACAAACTTTATTAGCATAATTACTCCTTAATTACTTGAGTAATTAATCCCAAATTTTATGGGTTAATTTAATGGGATGACCTTATTGCTCACTTAGTTAGGAAAATTGACTAATTAAATCTTAACTACTCTTTTAAGTTAATTATAATTAATTAATCACTTGAAAAGTAACAAATTGGTTAATTAATTTTATTAATCATTGTTCAATAGTAAGTGAACTAAGGAATAGGGTTGGGACCCCTTTCCCTAAGTTCCATTCACCCTTTTTAAAATGAAATTAATTAAGACTTAACTAATTAATTAAATCACTTAATAAAATTGAAATCATAATCACATCAGATCTTAATTAATTAAATCATGTGGTAGATCTTTATGTGTTTAATAACCTAAAGGAGTTTAATGAAATTATGGTTAGTCCACATGTATGGTTAATCTAATTAACTATTAATCATGGTTAATCTAATTAACTATTAATCATGAGCCAATTGAATTAGGCCCCTTTTATTTCCTACGATCATTGCAAGTTCATTTTCCATACATATCATGTTGGCTCATAATTATTTAGTTAATTACTTTGAGGTGACATAGGTAAGAGTAATTAATTCATCTAATTAAGGCTTCAACTTAATTAACCCATAAAATCAACTTAATTATATTTCTTAAAATTAAATCAAATTAAAAATGTGGGAATGGGTTTAATACAATAGGTGATGATTTCTCTTCTCTTCTTTAAAGCAAATCAAATCCAAAACTTAATTAATAAAGAAGCTTTGGTTTGCTTTAAATAATCATATTTGATTTGATTGTCCTTAAGAACTAGTTTGGTTGAATCACATGCTTATATTTGATTGCCCTTTTTCCAATCATGTTAAATTTGGTATGTCATTTGAATTCATGCATCCATATTTTCAAAATCAAGTAAAATAAAATAGATTTCCTGTATGTAAGCTTCCATGTGTTGATTTATTTTAATATATGCATGTCTATTATCACTATTAAATCCAAATGTATTTTTTAAAAGCTTAAATGAATAACAGTATGTGTTATGATGTTAGTTATAAATGCATAAAAAATGCATATGCTTATAGCTTAAGTGTATAAATGTTGTGTTCTCTTTCTTCTATTCATGTGCTGATTTATATAAGATTGAATCGTAATGGGTATATAGTCTAGACATCTCGGGAACATGAGGCTTTAGCTAGCACCAAGGAGGTCAATTGATTACCATACTTCCCTAGTTTAACAATGGCACGTACCCATTTAATTTCATTTTTATATATTTCAACATTAAAATTTGGATAAAGCTTTAATTTATATATATATATAAATGATTCAATCAAACAAAATATATAATGTTTGCATTATTTTCTTTCTCTCATTTATGTATACATCCATGTGTGTCTAAGAAAAGCAAGTATTTAACCTGGACATCCCAGAAATATGAGGCTTTAATTAACCCCAAGGAGGTCATTTGATTACCTCACTTCCCTAGTTTAACAATGACACATATTTGCCTATATATTTGTGCATGTATATGTATATGTGAATAGTGAATGAAAATCCCATTTTACATTAAAATTTCATGCATTCATAATTGACTAAGTGGTTGAATTAATTAGCCATATGATTTAGAAGTTACTTCCTATTTTCATGTATATGAATTTACATATGTTTGAAAGCAAATGGGTACATAGACTAGACATCTCGAGAATACGAAGCTTTAGCTAGCTCCAAGGAGGTCATTTGACTATTTCACTTCCCTGGTTTAACAATGACACATGACTATTTAATTTTATTTTTAGGTCATTTTTGTATAAGAATTTTGATAAAGTTCTAAATTAATATGTTTAAACAATTCAATCAAATAAAATATAAAATCTAAACTTACACATACATTCATAATTTAAGTGTGCTAAAATATGTTACATGTATAGATACACTTAGGATTAAATAATATGCATGTTACATGTGATGGAAAAGAATGATTTAATATATGTCCTATGGTAGTAATTCAATTATATTAATCTTAAGATGCTTTTCATTTTGAATAGGGTATTTAAAGTGAACCTAAACTTAGGATTAATTAAATCATTTAATAAACCATTCACTAAAGAGATCTAAATCAAAATAATATAGTTTAGAAAGTGACTTAAGGTTGGGATGAAAGAGGGCAATCCTCTATTCCTCTTAAAATAGTTAGTTAAGTGTAATCAAATGAAACAAAAGAAAACACAGATTAAACTACTTCAAGTGAAATCAACCTTTTATGTTAAATTGAATCTTTCTACACTTAGAAAATACAACACTAATGCCTAACAAGACTTACCACATAAGCCTTAATACACAAATTAGAATTAAGTCACCACTTCTAGATCTAAGTTAGGATGGTGTATGATGTGATATATGTTTTGTTTTATGATGTGTTATTTTAGATTGGATGTTAGGGTGTATCCTTCGTAGACTGAATGATAGGCCAATATTACCTTAATCATGTTTTCTACATGGGATTATACATAAGGGATGCTTAAAAATAAATGTGAATGCTCATTTTATAGGTTACTTAAATCCTTAAGAATAATCCAAATTAAGATAGGTGGGCTTTACCCATTAGGGTGCTAAGTCCAAATTATAAATACAACTACTTGGGATTATATGTATATTTAGGTAACCTCTATTTTTCGTGTGTAGATTTTACTTTTCTAACATAAATGTAATTTTGTAATAGGAATTAGAATTAGTGCTATGGGGATTAGATGAGCTGGGTCAAGGCTTTGTCCTGGGGTACCCTGTGATGTCTTTAATGGAAGAACCATCCAAATCAAAGAAGGAACCAAATCAAAATGGAGATATGAAGAAAGAGGACCCCATAACATTTAATATAATTATTTTTCATATTCCGTTGTATAAGGCTAGAGCTTGGCAACCTATCTTTTATCTCTTCGTTGTATGGTACCACCAACTAACTTTTTTTTTTTACGATAGTTTATATAATTGTTTGATGTTATGTTTACATTATGCATTGGGACGGCATGCTTTTCAAAGTTTCTTAAGTGATTGTTACTTTAATGTGCAGGTTAGATATGATTAGACTCTTAGGATAAAAATAACTTTTCTACCCAACTAATCACTCATAACTAAATTTTAAACAACTCATAACCTCATCATAAAGAATAAGGAATAAATAAGATAATTAAAAGATTTAGCAACCCCTTAGCTATATGGTTGTATGTTTCACATCATGCATGAATATTCTTTCTCTCTTGAACATGAAAGATCTCCATCCTTGTATGATAAGTGAATGCTTGGCCTGTGAGGGCATCCCTTGTGGTGGAGAACACCTTCTTCTAGCTGATTTAACCCATAACCTATTTCACCGTGCATTTAGGCATAAGAAATCTGAAAGCCTCTATCAAATGATGTGTCTAAAATGAAATAAAATTTGAAAAGATTTTTGCATCTATAAATTAAGTCATATGCTCATACCATCATGTTCTAGTCTCTCACAGAGTGTGTTTAAGAATTTAGTCTCTTTCTAATTAAATAACTACCCTAGCTATCTTCCAATCCATAAAATTGGTGGTTTTAAAATCATAGGAGGAGTTAGCTAGTAGCCATTCCAGGCGATTATAAGTCCAGAAGTCGGACAGTTTATTCTCTCTTATGGAGGTAAACCCTTATGTCCACCTGTCGCTTAGATTTAGGTCATGCTTTAGCTTGTACTAAAGCTCCATAGATTTAGGATCCGAGGTAGTTGTTTCCTTCGGGCTACGAGCATAAATCATCACCTCTTAGGCATTCCCACAACCTTGTGTTAGTGGATTATAAGCCATAATAATCTAATTAAATTTCAACTCAAAACATATAAATCTCCTCAACTTCAAAATTATAAAACCCAACCATATGATACATTGGAATGCTCATTAGGCCTCCTAGTATCATGAGCATTTCCTACTTATTTCATTTGGATTCCAAAAATAAGTATTTTTCTTGAACTTTCCCAATTGATTTTCTAAATACAACCAATCCTTCGAGTAAGTCTTCATCACTGAATGTAACTCCTAAGATGTCCTTCAAGTGGCATGCCTCACCTTTAGTAGCAGTCAACTGAGCTAAGCATATCTCTAGATCAAGTAAGGCCTTGATTAGAGATTCTCTCATATCTTTGGATAAGACAAGGGTGTCGTATATGCTTAACTTATCTGGAAACTTTCTAAGGTGAGCTAAGAAATTGTAATAAACTCTAGCTTGGTCTTCCACAAGATTATCTATGGGTGGCTTACCCTTATCCTGAGGTGCTACCCTAGGAGGTAGAACTTTACCATTGTGTAGGTTGACTTCAGTGACATCTTGGAATGATGAGCTTGTGGAAAGTTTTACCTTCTCATCGGGCATACCTATAGCTTCTCCTTTGGGATCCTCAGAGTCAGTTGATTCCAAGTCAATCTCAAGAGGTGAACCTAATTGATTCAGAGAAGGATAGTCCTACTCTAAATAAGAAAGGAAAGGATTGGAACTACTATAGCTATTATTTTTATTTAGACTCCGAGAGCTTTCAATAGGAATAAAATCAAGAGCAAGTACAATATATAGTAGAATCAACTTTCTTCATTAATTTCTTTTGGGTGGAAGGTACATGATAGAAATCACATAAAGTAAGTGACTAAGAGATTTAATGCCATTATCTCAGATACAAAGACTCCTAAGAATAGCAATGTAAGAGGTGGTAGCTATAACTGGAGGGAGTAGACTTGGACGGTGTGCATCGGACTATCCTGCAAGTATGCTGAACTACTGCTACTACTTGGCTATCACCCTCCCCTTATTGTCCTTTGCAACTACCAAATCTTCCTTAGTGTTGGAGGTTTGAGCTACTTCAGGCACCTGCAAGGAAAGCTTCTTGAACTTAGAAATGATCTTCTTAGAGGTTCAAGATAGGGAGATATCCTAACCTTCTTTGGTCTTAAAAGGATAGCAACTATCCCTAAGGATTACTCTAACAGAACTAGATGGTTGTTCTAATAAGTATTCTTTAGAGATAACTATGCCTCCCAACTTGTAGCTATGCTCAAGCTAGTCCTTGAAAGTGATATAATTCTCTAAGACATGGCCAAGCATGTGGTGGTAGAGGCAATAGCTAGGATCATCTATTTTGCCCACTTCTGCTGGCCTCTTAGGCTTTGGTAACTGAAAGTCAGGTTTCTTTAAGAGATTCCTAAAGATTTTCTTGACTACCTCCCTCTTGAATGAATATGGCTTATTCAATCTATCGGCAAGAGTAAGTGGAAAGTAGCTACTTGGATATGAATATGATGGCCGCTGAGGTGGTGGAAATGGTTGTGGGTGGTTGTGGTGGTGATGATGGCCAAGGTGGTGGAAGAGGACGCAACAAAGGAGGTCATGAGATCATAGTCTCACATTGAACTCGCTTGCTTCCTCTCCCACTAACACAATTATCCCTAGCTTCTTCTTAAACACCTTCTGCGGCTTGGGCCTTGATGATTGGTCAATAAAGGGAAACTGTTTGGCTTCATCTTGTAGGATAGCCGCCTTGTTGATTAATTTCTTAAATGTTTTGAAGGTAAAGCCCTTAGATATGAAGGCAACCGGGTCATGGATATTCTTGAGAAGAATCTCAATGGCATGCTATTCGGACAGTTGTGGTTTGCCTTTCATGCTCAGGTTGCGCCACCTGAGAATGTAATCAACAAGGAACTCGTTGAGTTTCTTTTTCTCTACAATGAGATCGCCAATCACCCTCTGTTGATCTCCAGAAACCTCTTGATGGAGAGGTACTCCAACTCAGCAAAAGTCTTCACCAAACTGTTAGGTAGTTCGGCATACCAATCAATTGCAACACCTTACAGACTGCTAATGAAAAGGATGAAGAGGTGTGCATTATTACCACCGGTGTTGCGACAGTCGGCTCTAATGTGTGCAATGAGTTATCGTGGGTTCCCACTATCATCAAAGATCTTGAAGGATGCTAACACAAAACCCTAAATAAAATAAAAATTAAATAAAAATCTAAACCTAAAAGATAAACCCAAAAATAAAACCTAAAAATAAACAAAAAAATAAAACCTAAACCCTAAACTAATAAAAAAACCAAACCTAAAATAAATAAAATAAAATAAATATAAACCTAAATTAAAATAAACTAAACTAAAATAAATAAAACCTGAACATAAACCTAAAATAAACTAAACCTAAACCCTAAACTAAAAAAAAATAAAATAAAATAAAAATAAACCTAAACCTAAATTAAAAAAAACCTTAAAAAAACTTAAAATAAAAACCTAAAATCTCAAACTAAAAAATAAAATAAAAATCTAAACCTAAACGTAAAAATAAAAAATAAAACCTAAACCTAAAAAAATAGAATAAAAATAAAACTAAGCTAAAATACAAACATAAACCTAAACATAAACCTAAAAAATAAACTAAGATAAAAAAACTAAACTAAAATAATTAAACCTAAACTAAATAAACTAAACTAAAGAAAAATAAAACATAAACCTAAATAAAAATAACAAATAAAATAAATTAAAATAAATAAAAAATGAACTAAAAAAACTAAATAAACCTAAACATACCAACTTACTTAACCCTAAAGCATAAAACTAAGCATAAACCCTAAACCCTAAACCTACAACCCTAAACTTACAACCATAAAACCTAAACGCTAAACCCTTAACCCTAAACCCAAAACCTTAAAAAACCCTAAATCCTAAACACTAAACCACTAAAACTTAAATTAACCCTAGACCCTAAATGATAAATAGTAAACCCTAAACCCTAAACCCTAAACACTAACTCTAACCCTAACCCTAAACCCTAAACCCTAAACATTAAAACCCTGAACCCTAAATCCTAAACTAACCTTAAACATTAAATCCTAAACCCTAAACCCTAAAGCCTAAACCATAAACCCTAAACCTTAATCCCTAAACCCTAAACTAACCCTAAACCCTAATCCATAAACTCTAACCCATAAACGATAAACCCTAAACCCTAAAGCTAAAACACTAAACCCTAAACCCTATACCCTAGACCTAAACTAAAACCATAAACCCTAAACCTTAAACCCTAAAAACCTAAAACTTAAACTTAAAGTAAATAAAACTTAAAAAATAAAATAAATAAAGAAACCTAAATTTAAATAAAATAAAATAAAAACATAAACTAATACCTAAACCTAAACTTAAAAAAATAAACTAATTAAAATAGATTAAAATAAAATAAAATAAAAGCCTAAATAAAACTAAAAAATAAAATAAACCAAAGAATAAAAAACCTAAATAAAATAAAAACTAAATTTAAACTAAAATCAAAATAAACCTAAATAGAATGAAAACTAGATAAAAACTTAAACTTGAAAATAAACCTTAAATTAAACATAAAAAATATATAAAAAATAAAACTTAAATGTTAAATTAAAAAAACCCAAATACTAAAATAAAAATAAAATAAACAAAAGAAAATAAACCCAAACCTAAACTAAAATAAATAAACTAAAATAAATAAAACATAAACCTAATCTTAAAATAAACTAAACTTAATCCTAAAATTAACTAAACCTAAACATAAACCTAAACTAAGTAAAATAAAATAAACTAAAAATAGGCCTAAACCTACACTAGATATAAAATCTAAAAATAAACCTAAAAGATAAACCTAAAAAAATAAAATAAAAACCTAAACCTAAACCTAAAAATAAAAAATAAAACCTAAACCTAAAAAATAAAATAAAAATAAAACTCAACTAAAAAGTAATCATAAACCTAAAAAATAAACTAAAATAAAAAACCTGAACTAAAATAAATAAACCTAAACCTATAAAATAAAAAAAATAAACTAAATAAAATAAATAAAATAAACTAAAATAAACTAAATAAACTTAAGTAATACGTAACTAAACCTACCTATTTACTTAATTTTAAAAAAAACCCTAAACCCTAAAGGCATAAACCATAAAACCCTAAACCCTAAACCTTAACCCTAAACCCTAAACCTTAAACTTCAAACCCTAAAAAAAAAACTTAAAATAACTAAATAAATTTAAAAATAAACCTAAATCCAAAAACCTAATAAACAAACCTAAACCTAAACCTAAACCCTAAGAATGAGCAGAACCTTGACAGAACATCACCGCTAAACAGATCGCCTAGATGGTGGTGGAGGCAAAGGCTGAGGATCACAAAGTGGAGGTGGGGATGAGGTGGTTGGTGGAGAAGGAGGAGCAATGGAGGCTATAATCATGGTGGTGATGGAGGGAGAGATCAGGGATATGATGGTGGATCCCACTATTCGAGAGGTCGTGGTTCATGGGAACCGAGAAATCAAGAACCATAACTGATCTACCTTTGGAACTGTCTTTATAATAGAGATGGTTCTAGTTATCTAGGCTTTTTTATTTTCTCTAAGCATGCTCATTTTTTATCTATGTCATCGCTTGTATTTTAGAAAACTTTGTGTGTTACTTGGTTGATCAAATCAAAAATAAGAAATGTTTAATCTGAATTCATTCTCTATTAAATTAAAAAAAACCAAAAACCCTAAAGCCTAAACTGAATCCTGAACCCTAAACCTAAAACCTAAACCCTAAACCCTAAACCCTAAACCCTAAAAACCATAAACCCTAAACCCTAAACCGTAAAACCTAAACCCTAAACCCTAAACCCTAAACTCTAAACCCTAAACCCAAAAAAATACCTAAACCATAAACTATAAACCCCAAACTCCAAATCCTAAACCCTAAAAGGAAAAAAAAACTTAAAGCTAAGCTAAATAAAATCAAAAAATAAAACAAATATAAAAACCTAAACCAAAATAAAATAATAAAATAAAATAAAAAAACATAAACTAAAATAAATAAACTAAACTAAATAAAATTAAAAAATATTCATAAATAAAAATACAAAATAAAATAAACTAAAATGAATAAAAAATAAACTAAATAAACCTAAACTTAACATATACTTAATTATTTTTAAAAAAATCCCCAAACCCTAAACCCTAAACCCAAATCCCCAAAACATAAAAACTAAAGCTACAATGCTAAACCCTAAACCCTAAACCCTAAACCCTAAACACTAAAAAACACTCACCCATAAACCCTAAACCCTAATCCCTAAAAGCATAAACCCTAAAACCTTAAACCCTAAACCCCAAACTCTAAACCTAAAGTTACTAAATTAATTAAAAAAGAAACCTAAACCCTAAAACCTAATAAACTAAACCTAAACATAAACCCTAAGAATGGGCGTAACCTGACTAGGAACATCACCATCAACTAGCTCGCCTAGATCAGGTAAAGGCTGCATCAAGTGGTGGTGGGGATCTAGAGGTGCCGGGTGAATATGGAGGATCTCTACTGAGATTGGGGTGGTTTTGATGGGAACTAGAGAAATTGAATAACGATCAATCCGATCTACTGCTTATGGAATTGTGTCTTTACAGTAGAGATATTTCTAGTTCTCTAAGGTTTTCATTTGCTCTATGCATGCTCTCCTTTTATCTATGGTGTAACTTGTGTCTTAGAAAACTTGGTGTGTTACTTAGTTGATGAAATTGAAAAAAAATGTTGAATCTAAATTTATTCTCTGTTAAGAAAAAAATCCAAAAACCCTAAACCCTAAACTAAAACCTGAACCTTAAACTTAAAACCTAAATCCTACACCCAGTACCCTAAAAAACTTAAACCCTAAACTAAACCCTTAACCCTAGAACCATGAACTCTAAACCCTAAATCCTAAAACCCTAAACCCTAAACCTTTAACCTACAACCTTAAACCCTAGAAAACCTTAAACCT
This sequence comes from Cymbidium sinense, assembly GCA_021442155.1. Taxonomy (NCBI): domain Eukaryota; kingdom Viridiplantae; phylum Streptophyta; class Magnoliopsida; order Asparagales; family Orchidaceae; genus Cymbidium; species Cymbidium sinense. The sequence continues at coordinate 8,689,963 of CM038215.1, read as the reverse complement.
TAAACCCTGAAGCCTAAACCCTAAACCCTAAATTATAAATGATGGGGCACAGCTGGGGGTTGAGGGGCTAGTGGATATGGAGGTGGTGGTAAGAGTAGTGGACAATATGGAGGTGGGATGAGCAACAAAGGTTATAGCCATGGTGGTGGCGAATGGAGAGATCAGGGATATGATGGTGGATCCCGCTACTAGATAGGTCGTGGTGGTTTTGATGGGAACTGGAGAAATTAAAGAATGTCCAATATGATCTGCTGCATATGGAATTGTGTCTCTACTGTAGAGACAGTTCTAGTTATCTAGGGATTTTGATTTGCTCTATGCATGCTCATTTTTTTTATCTATGTCATCGCTTGTGTCTTAAAATACTTGGTGTGTTACTTGGTTAATGAAATCAAAAAGATGAAATGTTAAATCTGAATTTGTTCTCTCTTAAAAAAAAAGCCAAAACCCTAAACCCTAAACTAAAACTTGAACCATAAACCTAAAATCTAAACCCTAAATGCTGAACCCTAAACGCTATAAACACTAAACCCTAAAGACCCCTGCCACCCTAATGTAAATAAAAACCTAAACTAAACTAAAAAAATAAAAACCAAAATAAAATAAAAACTATATAAAAACATTAACCTAAAAAATAAACCTAAAAATAAAAACTAAAAATAAATATAAAATAAAAACTAAACCCTAAACTAAAAAAACCCTAAACAGCAACAACAACAACAACAACAAGCCTTAATTCCACTAAGTGGGGTCGGCTACATGAATCCTTCATCTCTATTGTGTCCTATTATGTGTCAAATTCTCATTTAAATCAAGTATACTAAGATCATTTTTTATGCATCTTAACCAAGTCTTTTTAGGTCTACCTCTACCTTTTTTAACATAAGGAAAATCTAATGCATCTACTCTCCTAATCGTCATCTGACCATAACTTTATGTGGCCAAACCATCTAAGGAAACTCTCCTAATCTTATCTACCACTGAGATACTCCAACTTTTTCCTGAATATACTCATTTTGCATTCTATCTCTAAGAGTAAAGCCACTCATCCACTTAAGCATCCTCATCTCAACACTTAACTTGTCTTTTCTTTTATTGGCCAAATTCGCATAAGTCATAAGTCAGGTCTTACCACCATCTTATAAAATTTTCCCTTAAGTTTAAGTGGAACTTTTCTATAATACATAATAGCATTCTCTACTACAACCATCCAACTTGAATTCTACTAATAACATCTCCATCTATTTCACCATCATTTTGAACAATAGAGCCTAAATATCTGAAATGCTCACTCTTATTAATGACTTGTTCACCTAATGCTACAACACTACCACTAGAACTTCTACAACTAAAATTACACTCCGTATATTCAATTTTAGATCTACTTAAACGAAAACCTTTAGACTCTAGAGTTGACCTCCATAATTCAAGCCGACTCCTCACTAGTCTTATCAACAAGAAGAATGTCAAAGAAAAGCATACACCAAGGTACATCTTCTTGTAAATGCCTAGTAAGAACATCCATAACTATAAAAAAGATAAGGGCTTAAAGCTGATCTTTGATGTAATCCAACTGAAATAGGAAAATATTTTGTCAGTCCTCCTTGTGTTTGGACACAAGTAATAACTCTAGTATACATATCTTTAATGACTTGAATATAACCAATTTTAACTTCTTTCTATTCTATAACTCTCCAAAGAACATCTCTTGAGACTTTATCATAAGCTTTCTCTAAATCAATAAATATCATATGTAGATCCTCCTTACTTTCTCTATGCTTCTCCATCAAACCCCTTAACAAATTTATAGCATCCATAGTAGATCTACCTGGCATGAAACCAAATTGATTGTGAGAAACTTCTGTATCACATCATAACCTATGCTCAATTACTCTCTCCCATAATTTTAATGTATGGCATATTAACTTAATTCCTCTATAATTTGCCTTGTGCATCACCTTTATTCTTAAATATAGGAACCAACAAACTCTTTCTCCACTCATCTAGCATCTTTTTAGTCTTTAAAATAACATTAAAAAGATTTGTAAGCCAAGAAATTCTTTGATCTCCACATTTTATTTTCTTTAAAGCTTCACTAACTTCAGATTTACTAATACGATGAGAAGAATGAAATTCCCTATTTTTGTTTAGGGCATTAAGGTTGCTAAAATCAATCTTACTTTCAGATCCTTCATTGGAAAGTTTATCAAAATACCTCATCCACCTATTTACAATATCCTTTTCAAAAAGAAGCATTTTATTATTTTCATCCTTAATACACCTCACTTGAACTATGTCTTTACTTCTCCTATCTCTTTGGTTGGCTAACTTATACATACACCTTCTTTGGTATCTAATCTATTGTATAAATCACTAAAAGCTAAACTTTTTTCATCATATATTGCTTTCTTAGAATCTCTACAGGACACTTTATATCTTTCCCAATTCTCCAAGTTTTTACATATAAACCAAGTTTTATAACAATACTTCTTATTTTTTATCTTTTCTTGCACACTCTGACTCAACCACCGATTATTCTTATTAAAAGAAGCTTTTTCTTTTGATTCTCCAAGCACATCTTTAGCAACTTGCTTAACTTTACTTGCTATTTTTTCCCACATAATGTTAGCTTCGTCATGAACATCCCAAATTCTAATCTCTTGTATCTTGCACTTAAAAATATTTTTATTTGTGTTCTTTAAGTGTCCCCATCTAATTCTAGGACAATAATTTAGTTTATTTTTTCTCTTATAACCTTTCATCTTAAAATCTAAAACTAACAATCGATGTTGGGTACTTAGATTTTCACTTGGAATGACCTTACAATCTTTACAATCTAAATGATCTATTTATCAAAAATAATCAATCTGTGTTTTACTTGATCCATTTTATAAGTAATAATATGCTCATCTCTTTTCTTAAATAAAGTGTTAGCAACTACAAAATCATAAGCTAAAGCAAAATCTAATATAGTCCTACCTTCTTCATTAGTCACACCAAATCCGTAACCACCATGAATACTTTATAATCTTCTACCACTCTACCAACATGTCCATTTAAATCTCCTCCAATAAATACTTTTTCTGCAAGAGGTATCTTTTGTATTAATCCCTCTAATTCATTCCAAAAATTTTCTCTTTACCTCCAAACCTAGGAGAGCATGGACACTTATAACATTGATAATCAAGATCAACAATAATCTTTAAAGCTATAATTCTATCTCCACATCTATTAATATTTATAATAATATCCTTCAAAATTTTATCTATAATCACACCTACACCATTTTTAGTTTGACTTTTACCTGAATACCAAAGTTTAAAACCTAAACTATCAATCTCCTTGGCTTTCTCCCCTACCCATTTAGTTTCTTGAACACATAAAATATTTATCTTTCTATGAACCATAATATCTATTAATTCCATTAATTTACCTATAAGAGTACCTATATTCCAAGATCCTAACCTAATTCTAGTTTCATGGACTAACTTCTTTGCCCGCATCGTCCATAATGTGGGAACCCTTGCTTATTTAACACTACACCCGGGCGCCGATGCAGCGGCTCTAGCACATTTTTCACTATATTCAAGCCATACAGCGCGTCACTTCCAGGGGACGCCCTAGCATTAACACAATGATTTAAAGGATTCATGTCATGATTATTCGACAAGTTTTATGCTAGTTGTCAACTACCAAACACAACCCTCCACTTTTCACATCCGGACTTGCGACCGGCAATGGTAGTGTTAAAAAAAACCCTAAACCTAAAATAAAAATAAAATAAACCTAAACGTAAACTAAAATAAATAAATCCTAAACCTAAACATAAAATAAACTAAAATTAAACCTAAACCTAAACAAAATAAAAAAATAAAGTAAAAATAAACCTAAACCTAAACTAAAAAATATAACCTAAAAATAAACTTAAAATAAAACCTAAAACCTAAACCTAAAAAAATAAAATAAGAACTCAAACCAAAACCTAAAAATAAAAAAATAAAATCTAAACCTAAAAATTAAAAGAAAAATAAAGCTAAACTAAAAATAAATATAAACTTAAACCTAAACCTAAAAAAATAAACTAAAATAGAGAACCTAAACTAAAATAAATAAACCTAAAATAAATAAACTAAACTAAATAAAAATAAAAATTAAACCTAAATTAAATTAATAATAAAATAAACTAATTTAAATAAAAAATAAATTAAATAAAAAAACCCCTAAACTTTAAAGCTAAACCCACCTTTCGGAGTATGGTTGCTCACAAATTTTTGTTTCCCCTTCTAATTTTTATGACTAAGCCTGAGCCTTCTTTAGCTTCTTTCCATTCTCTTTATCTTTGTTTATTTTCTTTTATTTGTGTTTATCTCTGCTTTAGTTTTTTTCAATAGTTTCCTTAGCTTATGTCTCTTGGATAGATTGAAAATTCTGTTGTTGTTATTCTTTTCTTAGGTTTTCCTTTTGCTGTTATCTTTTATTAGTTGGATTTTCTCTTAGGTCCTTCAGCTCTTTGAGCAAAAGTCTTTAAGTGTTATCCCTGTCATCGTTTTTTTCTTTTGTAATAAAATTTCCACTTTTTCCCAAAAAAATAAAATAAAACCCTAAACCTACTAAATAAACCCTACCCCAAACCTAATCCCTAAACCCTAAACCTAAACTTTAAAACCTAAAAAACATAAACCTAAACTAAATAAAACTAAAAAAATAAATCAAAACCTAAACCTAAATAAAATAATAAAATAAAACCTAAACTAAAACTTAAACCTAACCTAAACCTAAACCTAATAAAAAATAAAATAAAATAAAAAATAAAACCAAACTAAAATATAATAAATAAAAACTTAAGCAAAAAAAATAAACCTAAAAATAAAAATAAAAATAAAATAAAAACTAAATGTAAAATAAAAATAAAAATAAACTAAAATAAAATAAAAACCAAATAAAAATCTAAACTTAAAAAATAAACCTAAAAATAAAACCTAAAAATAAATACAAAATAAAACCTAAACCATAAACTAAAAAAAACCTAAACCTAAAATAAAAATAAAATAAATGAAAGCCTAAACTAAAATAAACTAAACAAAAAAAATAAAACCTAAACCCTAAATAAAATAAAATAAACTAAAAATAAACCTAAACCTAAAATAAAAAATAAAACTTAAAAATTAACCTAAAATAAAAACCTAAAACCTAAACCTCAAATAATAAAATAAAAACCTAAACCTAAACCGAAAATTAAAAAATAAAACCTAAACTTAAAAAATAAAATAAAAAATAAAACTAAACTAAAAAAATATTCATAAACCTAAACCTAAACCTAAAATATAAACTAAAATAAAAATCTAAACTAAAATAAATAAACCTAAAATAAATAAACTAAACTTAAAAAATAAAAAAATAAATAAACCAAAAATAAATAAAAATAAATAAACCTGCTTGGTTACTTAATTAAAAAAAAAACCCTTAAACCCTAAACCCAAAATCCTAAACCTTAAAACTAACCCAAAACCATAAATCCTAAACCTACAACCCTAAACCTTAAACCCTAAACCCTAAAAAACCGTGTACCCTAAACCCTAAATCCAAAACTCTAAACCCTAACCCTAACCTCTAAAAATTCAAAAGCCTAGACCTAAACTAAATAAATCCTAATAATAAAATAAATAAAATAAAATAAAAATTGAAAATTAAACCTAAAAATAAAATAAAATAAAAAATAAATAAACTAAAATAAACTAAAATAAAATAAATAAAAACCTAAACTAAACTAAAAATAAAAAATAAACTAAGAATAAAATAAATAAAATAAAACTAAATGTAAAATTAAAATAAAAACCTAAAATAAAATAAAATAAAACCTAAACCTAAAAAAAAGATAAACCTAAAAATAAATAAAAAAAAATAAAAAATCCCTAAACTAAAAAAAAAAATAAAAATAAAATAAACATAAAATAAACCTAAACCTAAAATAAAATAAACTAAACTCAAATAAATAAAACCTAAACCTAAACCTAAAGTAAACTAAACATAAACTAAATAAATAAAATAAACTCAAATAAACATAAACCTAAACTAAAAAATAAAACCTAAAAATAAACGTAAAATAAAAACCTAAAACATAAAAATAAAAAAAATAAAATAAAAACTTAAACATAAAAAAATTAAAACTTAATCCTAAAAAATAAAAAATAAAAAAACTATACTAAAAATTTGCATAAACCTATACCTAAACTTAAAAAATAAACTAAAATAAAAACCTAAACTAAACTAAATAAAAAAATAAAAAATAAAATAAACCAAAATAATTAAAAAATAAACTAAATAAACTAAATAAACTAAATAAACCTAATCCTGGGTTTAATTTAAAAAAAAAAAAAACTTAAACCCTAAACTAAAACCCTAACCCTAAATAAACCCTAAAACCCCAATAAACCTTAAACAAACTAAACTAACCCTAAAAACACTAAAACCCTAAAAACACTAAACCCTAAACCTAAACCCTAAATAATAAAACCCAAAACCCTAAACCCTAAACCCTAAACCTCAAAACCCTAAACTAAAGCTAAACACTAAACCATAAACCTAAACCTAAACCCCAATAAATCCTAACCTAAAATAAACCTAAAAAAATAAATAACCTAAAATAAACCCAAAAAAATAATAAACCTAAATAAAAAAAACCTAAACCACAAACAAAAAAACTACAATAAGTAAATAAATTAAAAAATAAACAATAAAAAAATAAAATAAACCTAAAATAAATCTTGATAAACATCAAAATAGTAAGGTGGAGGCAAATAATAAAAATATAGGTGATATGGAGGTGGTGGTAAAGGAGTGATGGAAAACTAAAGATTGGAGAAATGATGGTGGATCCTAAAGGTGGTTATGAGAATAAAAAAGAACATATAATATGGAATTATGTCAAATTCAAGATATCTAGGGTTTTGATTTGAACTATAACATTTTTATCCATGTCGCTATAAAAACTTGGTGTGTTACTAAAAATCAAAATAAAATAAAAAACCTAAACTAAAATAAATAAACCAAAATAAATAAATTAAACTAAATAAAAATAAAAAATAAACTTAAATAAAGATAAAAAATAAAATAAAGTAAAATAAATAAAAATAAACTAAATAAACCTAACCTACACCCTAAACTCTAAACTAACCTAAAACCCTAAATGCTAAACCCTAAACCTTAAAACCCTAAACCCTAAACCCTAAACCCTAAACCTAAATCTTAATCCTTAACCCTAAACCCTAAATCCTACAAACTTAAACCCTAAACCCTAAAAAAACCTAAAAACCTAAACCTAAACTAAATAAAACATAAACAAAAAATAAATAGAAAAAACTTAAACCTAAATAAAATAAAAAAATGAAATAAAATAAAAAACTTAAACTAAAATCTAAACGTAAACCTAGACATAAAAAAACTAAACTAAAAATAAATAAATAAAGTCATAAACTAAACTAAAAAAAATAAAATAAACCTAACAATACAAAACTAAAATAAAAAAAGAACTAAATAAAAAATAAAATGAAATAAAATAAAAAATAAATAAAAACCTAAACCTAAAAAATTAACCTAAAAATAAATAAAAAATAAAACCTAAACCCTAATCTAAAAAAAACCTAAACCTAAAATAAAAAAAAAACTTAAACTAAAAAAATCAAACTAATACCTAAACCTAATCCTAAACCCTAAATAAAATATAATAAACTAAAAATAAACCTAAAATAAACTAAAAACTAAAGATAATAAAAAAACCTAAACCTAAAATAAAAATAAAATAAAATCTAAAAATAAAATATAAAAACTAAAAAACATAAATAAAATAAAAAATAAAAAAAAAAACCTAAAAAATAAATAAAAACTAAATAAAAATAAAAAATAAAATAAAAATATATAAATAAATAAACTAAAATAAATAAAAATATACTAAATAAACTAAATAAATAAACCTAAATCTACTTACTAAAAAAACTACCTTAACCTAAACCCTAAATTAAAACTAACCTTATGCCCTAAATAAAAAAACCTTAAACTAACCAACCTAAAACTAAACCCTAAACCCTAAACCCTAAACCAAACCTTAAACCCTAAACCCTATATCCTAAACCTAAACCTAACCTCCTAACCCCTAACCCTAAACCCTAAACCCTAAAACCTAAACCTAAACCTAACTAAAAAACCCTAAACTCAACCAACTAAACCCTCTAACCCTAAACCCTAAACCTTAAAACCTAAAACCTAAACCCTTAAAACCCTTAACCTAAGCCTAGACACTAAATGCAAAACCTTAAACCCTAAACCCTAACCCTAAACCCTAAACACTAAAACCCTAAACCCTAAAACCCTAAAAACTAAACCCTACACCCTAAACCCTAAACCCTAAACCCTAAACCCTAAACCCTAAACCTTAAACCCTTAAAACTTAAAAACTTAAACATAAATTAAATAAACCTTAAAAAAAATAAAAAAAAAATAAAAATAAAAAAAAATTAAATAAAACCTAATAATAAAATAAATAAATAAATCTAAACTTAAATAAAATAAAATAAAATGAAATTGAATAAAAACTTAAACTAAAACCCAAACTTAAACCTAAAGAATAAAATAAAAAAAAATAAAAATAAAGTAAAATAAAATATAATAAACCAAAACTAAAATAAAAATAAAATAAACCTAAATAATAATAAAAAATAAAATAAACTAAAATAAATAAAAAATAAACTAGATAAAAAAATAAAGATGAACAAAAAAAATCCTAAACCCTAAAATAAATCCAAATCAAACCTAAATCCTAAAACTAATCCAAACCATAAACCCTAAACCCAACCCAAAACTATAAATAAACTAAACCTATAATATACCCTATACCTAAACCCTAAAAAATAAACCTAAACTAACCTAAACCCTAACTAAACCCTAAACCTAAACTAACCAAATGAAGCCTAAACCCTAAACCCTAAACCATAAAAACTATAAACCCCAAAGCCTAAACCCTAAACTTATAACTTAAACCCTAACCCTAAACACTAAACCCTAAACCCTAAACCCTAAAAACTTAAAAACTTAAACCTAAACTAAATAAACTTAATAATAAATAAATAAATAACCTAAACCTGAATAAAATAAAAAAATAAAATAGATTAAAAACCTAAACTAAAATCTAAACCTAAACATAAAAATAAATAAAATAAAAAATAAAAATAAACTAAAATAAAATAAATAAAAACCTAAACTAAACTAAAATAAAATAAACCTAAGAATAAAAGTACAACTCAACTAAATAAACCTAAACTTAAAAATTAACTAAAATAAAAAACCTAAACTAAAATAAATAAACCTAAAATAAATTAGTTAAACTAAATAAAAATAAAAAATAAAATAAACTCAAATAAATAAAAAATAAACTAAATAAACCTAAACATATCAATTTATTTAATTTTTTTAAAAAAACTCTAAACCCTAAACTGTAAAACTTACCCTAAATTGTAAACCCTAAACCCTAAACCTAAAATCCTAAACTTACAACCCTAAACCCTAAATCCTAAATCATAAAACCCCAAACCCTAAATCCTATACCCTAAACCCTAAACCCTAAATCATAAACCATTAACACAAAACCCTAAATCATAAACCCTAAAACCCTAAACCCTAACCCCTAAATCCTAAACCCAAAAACCCTAAAGCTTAAAGCCTAAAGCCTAACCCCAAACCCTAAACCTTAAATCCTAAACCCTAAACTAACCTTAAACCCTAAATCATAAACTATCCCTAAACTCTAAGAATGGGCAAAACCTTGATGATAAGAACATCATCACAACTACTCAATCTAGACCATGGAGGTGACGGAGGCAACATGTGGTGTTTATTTCTAAAACTTGCAAATTTAAAAAATAAAAATTATGTATATTATTGGAACACCATGTAGATTCATAGATGTACTCATTAGGGTGATCGGGTGTGACATTGAGGAATGATGTACTATCTCGAGAGGTAGATGTCACCATCCTACAATGGACCTAATCATCTAATGAGGACTCTTAAGAATAATGAGTCTTTGAATGTGCCAGAGATCATTCCCCTACTTCACATGGAAAAATAAAGTAGGGTTTATTTTGAAGTAGATTCATTAAGTTCCCTATGGAGGAATGCCCCCATAGTTATTTACATCTTAAGGAATGGGATTCTTTAAGAATGCTCTCGATTAAGGTTAATGGACATTGTCTCCAAATATTTCAAAGATAGGACTATCAATAGGTTATTTTGGAAAATCAAATATTGTTCAAAGGAGGGAGTTATTATTGAAACCAAAGGGAGATGAGTAGGGGATGCTCATGATACTAGGAAACCTAGTGAGCATCCCAAACTATCTTATGGTTGGGCTTTATATTTTTGAAATTTGAGAAGGATTATATGTTTGAGTTGATATTTTATTAGAAATCTAGGGCTTACAATTCCACAATAAAAGATCATGGAAATGCCTAAGAGGTGAGAATTTATGCTTGTAGCCCACAATAAGAAACAACAACCTTGGATCCTAAATCTAGGGAGCTTTGGCGAGGGCCAAGGCATGACCTAAATCTAAGGTAAAAATGGGTATATGGTTTATCTCCAGAAGAGAGAATAAACCACTTGACTGTTGGACTTACAACTACCTAGGGTGGCCTCCAACTACTCCCATGATCAAGTAGTTAAACTTACTCCTTAAGAGACTAGATCATGAACGATATGACTCATGACTTAATCTAATGCAAATTTTGTTAAGTTTTATTTTTATTTTTGGACATTTTTATTTGACACGGGCTATGAGATTTCATATGCCTAATGCATGAGAATTGATCATGGGCCAAAATTAGAAAGAAGAATGTGTGTTTCCACCATGGCTCTCAAAGGTCAATCCATTTTCTCTAGCAAAGGTGGAAGCCCACCATTAGTAAGAGTGAAGAAATATGTTTTATGCATGATGTGAGACATACAACATCCAGCTAAGGGGTTGCTAAATCTTTTATTATCTTGATTTATGTCCTAGGCTTTTCAGGTGAGGTTATGAGTTATTTAATTTTGAGTTGATTAATTGGATAGAAAATTTATTTTTCTCTAAGAGTCAAATCGCATCCAGGCCATTCAACAACTAACAAGCAATTAAGAAATTATAAAAATCATGCCATCCTCATTGCAAATCATAAATAAAACATCAATAAATTTATAAAATTAGCATAAAAGAAAAAGAGGCCGATATGGTCGGGCTCCACCGGACAAACCTAAAAAGGAAAATGTGTAGCAGAGCTCTACTCTTATATAATCCGGATCACAAATGAATAATTACAATTTAGATGGAATTCATGTTATGGGGGCCTTCATTCTTCATTTCTTCATTTATTCATTTTTTTCTTCATTTCTTTCTTTTCTATTTGAATTGGGATGTAGTTTGCTCCAAGGCTTCACATGGTACATAAGACATGGTCTTATGACCAATGTTCTCCATAATCCCCCATAACATTCATTCCAAATCTTAATTTCAAAATTTAAATTAAAATGGGAATGATAGATCTAACTAAACATGAAAAATAGAGATTAGCTAAACATACCACACAACCCAAGAAGTTATATGAATAATTTGGACTTAGCACTGCACACATAGGTAACCATGTCCACCTGTCCTAGTTTGAATCATGCTTAGGGTTATAAGCAACCTACACAGCAAAAGCATTTATATTTTTATTACAGTGCCCCTTAAGCACAAGCCCCTGTAGAAGACATGATTAGGCTAAGTTCATCCTATCATTCAGTCTATGCACATGCACCCTAATATTCAGTCTAAAAACATTACGTCACAAAATAAAATTAGGCATCAAACCATGCACCGCCCTAACATAGAATTAGAAATGGTGACTTAGCTTAATGTGTAAAATTTAAGGCTTGTAAGTCCTAGCTAGGCTTTAAGGTTGAGAATTTTTAAGTGTGAGAGGTTTAATTTTGAAGGTGGTTTTAGTTTAAATGATTTAGTTGATTTGTCAATTTTAGTTCTGTGATTTGATTTGGTTTGAATAAACCTACACTTAGTTACTAAATTTTGTAAAGAGAAGAAAAGAGAAGAGAAATTCTATTTCATCCCTACCTTATGTAATTTCTAAGGTAGATTCATTAATGACTTTTCTTTAATGAATATTTTATTGTGTGTTTTAATTAACCCTAAGTTTAGATTTACTCTAAATAGATTTATTGAATAAGAAAGGCATCTTAGGATTTATTAAGGTGAATTACTATCACATAACACACAACCCTTTATTTCTTTCCACCATGTATACCATGCATATGAATAAATCCTAAGCATACCTTTACATGCAATGCAAATTTTAACACACCTTGATGATGAATGCTAAGAGATATCATTTAGAAACTTGGATATTCTATGAATGTATGTCTTTATTATGTAGAAAGGAGGGATTCTTTATCCATTAACATAATGCACATCCAAATGTATAAAAGATATAAGTGAGTACGGTGCAATTAATTTCTACACTAGGGGCGTAAGGTACAAGACTTACTTGGGGGTACTTAAAGCCTCGCAGCCCCGGAATGTCCAGACTAATATAACACTTTTCTTAAATACATGTAGATGAACAAAAATAAACAATTGGATGAAAAATCATGCAAAAGATCTTTGTTTGTTTGATTTGGTTGTATAATTTACATGTGTAATGTGAGGATCCTTCTTAAGTCATAACATAGAATGCATAAGAATAGATTTAAGCAACTGTTATGTTCTTTTCAAATGAACTATACACTTTGTAAATCCTATTCAAATCCATGTTAAGAGAAGAGAAGAAAGCAACATAAAACACATCTCATTATATAATCACATGCAAGCTTATAAGTACTTATAAGTAGTATCACTTCATTCATAATCTTTAATTTATAAGTTTTGGAAAATAATTTTTGGTTTAATAGTGATAATAGCCACTCATATTCTTAACTTTAGCCAAAACATGTAATTTGACATAAAAAGAAACATTTTATTTAATTTATTCTTTTTAAAAAGATATGAATGCATGATTTCATATGGAAAACAACATTTGGAAAGAAATAAAGTGATGTATTTAATTCCTAAAGATAATCCTATAAAATAAGATCATTTAAAGTGAATCAAAAATTCTTTAAAGAGATTTTTATTTTTGAATTTGAATTGACTTAGAAAATGTGAAAAGAGTTTGCTGGTCCTAACCCATCTCCCTTTGTGTGAATTAGTTTAGTTTAATTTTAGAACAATTATGTTGATTTTATGTTTTGTTTAGGTTAAGGTATGAGTTAAATCCATTAATTATCCCTTACCTATAGCACCTTAACATAATTAGACAAGTAATTATGAGCCAATATATGATATGCAACCACATGGAATTTAAATCTGCAATGCACCAAAGAAATAAAGGTGCCTAATGTAATTAGCTCACAATTATTGATTAATTAAGCTAAAGGGTTTATTTAAGTACTTTCATAACCATCCTACACATGTAGTTTGATTATAATTTCCTTTGAAGCCTCTTAGGTTATTGAACACCTAAGAATCTACCCAAGATTAAAATGATTAAGTTCTAGAATAATTTGGTTTTGAGTTTATTTAATTAATCCATTTAATGAAGTGATTAAATCATTAATCAATTTATAAATTAATTAAGTATTTATCCAAATGAAATAAATGTAAGAGAAAAAATTTGTAAAATAAATCCTAATCTCATTCTCTAAGTCAATTCACTATTTCATGATGATTACCAAACTTAATTAATGAATTTATCACTATTTAATAGGTTAATTAATCATTTATTTAGTTAAGAGAGGGATTAAGGATGAAATAAGCAATTCCCCTAATTAATCCAACAATCAATTCCTATACAATCATGGGAGGCAGAGGTCATCCCCCTAATTAACCCTAGGAAGTTTGGAATTAATTATTGAAGTAATTAAGGAGTAATTAGCCTAATTATATTTCTATTAAAACCTAAATTGAGTGAAGGTTACTATTCAAAATTAATTAACCTTAATTTTATATTATTTCTCAATAAATTATCTTTAAAATGAACTTGAGTTTGTATTTTTTGGATTTTTCTACAACTAGTTATGAATTTTGGAGGTTTCAGCATTAAAAATGAATTAAGTAGAGCTAATTAACCCCCTAATCCCATCGGGCCAATTGGCAGTTGATGTGGCACTCTTTCCACATGGCATGATTGGATAGGTTATTTAAGTTATCACATTCATGGTTGAGTCAACCGGCAGTGGACGTGCTTTCTCCATGGGTCATTTGATCTAAGATCGGACAACAATTAATCCACCAGTTTAGTCTTAAATTAAAGGGAGATTTATCATGATTTAATCATAGACATCCATTCCAATCCCACAGAATGAATGGTGTGTGATCTATCTCCTCCTGAACTGTGAGAGACGGATGTCATCCGTCGATCGTCGCTCGATCCGAGCTCACCCGAGCTCGAGTGGAGTTTAAACTCACCCCACACCTTCGAAGGAGGACAAGCAAGGTATCCAATGGTCAAGATTTAATGGGATTATAATTCCCTTCATAAAGGACCAAATAATTTTTATCTTAGGATCGGGCATGAGCAATACCTCACCAGAGGCTATCACTGGTGCTTCTAATGGAGGAGGGAGCTTCTTCTAGTAGACAGGAAGCCCTATTAAAGGTATCAAGCTTTTATTTGAAGTGGATGGATCGGTTGATGAATCTCCCCTTCAATGGAAATTAGCTTTGATCAAAGTCCTCCTTCCTATGGCTTGGTGACTTGGGAAACAACTTGATTAAGCTCGATGAGGTCCCTTGATGGTGCTTACAAGATTCATTTGGGTTTGGTGGAGAATTGGATGAGTTGGATCTTCACTTCACCTTCCCTTTTTTGGCTTTAAGAAAAACTGAGAAGGAGAAATTATGGAAGCTTGGAAATGGCCTTGGGAAGCTTAGGAATGCTTGGTTTTGATTCTTTGAGCTTAGTCAAATTCACTGCTTATGGTTTGAGTGGGAATGAGGGGGAGTATATCTCCCCCTCCTTGGATCGATGAAGATTAAAAATGCCATTTTAGCTCAATTTCTATGATTGATTGATCAGATTCGGCTGTTAGACACTCCATATGATTCATTTTAAGTAGTGGAGGGAAGGAGAGTGAGTGCCCATGTGCTAGGTGAGTGCATTATTGATTCCAAGTGCTCAATTCCCATTGGAGGGGTTGGTTTGGACTTAGGTTGGGTCATGGCTAACCTAAGGTGATTGGGTCATGTTCACCACCCTCCTTAGTGTCCATGTGGACCACTAGGAGGATGCCAAGTCACCTTGAGAAAGAATATGACCAAACTCCAAGTGAATTTGGTCATATGATACCCTTTGACCTAGGAGTAAAGTGGTCATTTAGCCTTGATTTTTATTTGGGTAGATTTGAGATGATTCAAAAATGGGTTGGGCCAAATTTCAAGTGATTTGGAGCTCATTTGGTTTGAATTAGTTCAATTTGACCCATTAAGGTCAAGTTAGGTCAATTTGGGTTAAGTTGACCAATTGGTCAAATTGAATCAAATCATGGGTTAGGAGAAGTTCAAATGATCATTTGGAGCTTATGGGTATCATTGGTTTCATTCAATTTGGATTATATTTCATTTTGGTTCATTTAGGTTCATTTAGGTCAAATGGGTCAAGTTGACCAATTTGACCCATTTGACCAATTGTTAATGGGTTGGTTTTTAGGCTTTGATCATTTGAAATGTATTGCAAGCTTTTGTTTCAATCAATTTTGATTTGGCCTGATTTAAAGTTGACTGACCTTTTAAGTCAAGTTGGGTTCATGGTCAATTGGGCTAGGTTGGGTCTAGTTGGCCAATTGAAGCTTTAGTCAAGTTCAATAATCAATTCAGAATGAATTCGACCCGTCGGTTGCAATTAATTTGGCTTAGATCAAGATTTGACCCATTTTGACTTTTTAGGTCAACTTGGGTCAACTTAGGTCAAGTGGCCAATTAGCCTTGATTTGGCTCAATTGATGGTTTCGTCAATCATTGATTATGAATTGGTTTAGATCAATGGTTTCAATCAATTTGGCATATGGTGGACTAAGGCAAGTTTAGGTTTTATTTGGGCTAAGTGTTGACTTGGTCAAAGGCTAGGTTTGACTTGGTTTGACCCAATTTGAGTGATTGATCATCCTAGGATGATTGATGCTCATAATGTGAGGCTTAGATGGGCTTAGTTCAATCCAATTTGGGTTGGATTAGAATTTGGCTAAAAAAGGTCCTTTAGGTCATTTTGGGTCAAGTGAGCCTAAGTGGTCAATTGTCTTGATCAAGGCTTGATTCAAGTTTGGTTGAACTCACATATGGACTTATGATTGAAATATAAATCCAATTGCAAGTGATTTGGAGTCAAATGAGTTTTGATTCATTGGACAATTTCAAGTTCAAAGGATGAACATGGGTTTGATTTGGGTTAATTTGATTTTGGTTTGATTATTGTAGTTTATGTTTATATTTGGTCATGTGATTGAAGGAATGATTGTTTGAAGAGAAAATCCAAAGGTTTGGATTGATTTGAGAATGATTTGGTTAAGTTCAAGAATTTGACTTGAAAGGGTATAGGTTAAATTTAGGTTAGATTTTGACTTGAGTTTTGAATTTAGTTTTGGTTATTTGAATTTATATTTCATTTATGTTTGTGAATAAAAATGAGAATATAAATGGGTTATAAGAAAATCTTTTTAGTTCGGAGTGATTTGGATTTGATTTTAGCTAAGTCCATGAGATCAAAATGGCTTAGAAAAGATTTTGGGTTTGGAATTGATGATGAGTTTCAATTATTTGGAATTGATTCATGATTTGAGTTTTGGAATTGATTTATGATTTGAGAAAATTAATTGAGTTGGAATTGATTTAAGATTTGAGTTTGAAGTTGATTCATGATTTGACAAAATCAATTGAGTTGAAATTGATCTAAGATTTGATTTGAAATTGATTCATGATTTGAGAAAATCAATTGAGTTGGAATTGATTTAAGATTTTATTTGGAATTGATTAATGATTTGAGAAAATCAGGAAATTGATTTAAGATTTGATTTGAATTGATTCATTTGAGAAAAATTGAGTTGGAATTGAGAGATTTGATTGATTCATAATTTGGGAAAATCAATTGAGTTGGAATTGATTTGAGATTAATTTGAAGTTTTTGGAAAAGAAGGAAGCAAGGACAAGCTGCTAAGGGTGCAAATCTAATACTCCCGCATATATTCTATGGCTAACTCTTCTAATTCTCTAGGGTTAGTTTAAGTGTCACCCAATTTTGATTTGGAATTGATTCATAATTTGGGAAAATCAATTGAGTTGGAATTGATTTGAGATTTCAATTTGAAGTTTTGTTTGAAAGAAGGAAGCAAGGATTGGGTTTAAGCTATTGGGTAGGCAAATCTTCCTAATACTCCTTAGGCATAACATATTCTTATGGCTAACTCTTCTAATTCTCTAGGGTTAGTTTAAGTGTTCACCTAATCACTAGAAGTGTCTTAAGACTAAGGAACTCTTATTGTTTAGAGGAGTCCTTATATTTAGGATGGAGAAGTTGAAAGCTCACTCCAAAAGTGAGGTCAAATAGGTGTGGTGTGGTGACAAGGTACACCGTGTGGGTTGGAGAGATGATCAACAATGCTGAATGATCACAAGCACTAATAGAAATGATATACTCCTAAACTCAAGGTGCAGAAGGAATCAAGATCTTAGTGCAATGTGACTCTACTCATGTCAAAAACATAAGAGAGCAAAGGGGGGAATCCACTAGGGATAGACTATGTGAACCTTCCACTAAGGAAGCAAGTTCAAGTCATCCATTGGGGGATGAGAGGTTGTGAAATCCACTAGGTGATTAAAATTTGGAATCCACCGGGATAAAAAATGTGAACCTTCCACTAAGGGAACAGGTTTGGGTTGGATTGAATTGACTCCACTAGGGAGATTGGAAAGATTTACATCTCAATGAGGAGAAGATGATTGATTTTATTTATTTGATTTGACTCCACTATGGGAGGTTGGTTGATTTTGCATTTCACTAAGGAGAAGTTGATTGATTTGATTTTTTAATTTGACTCCACTAGGGGAGGTCTGATTGATTTTGTTTCAGATTATAAATTTTTGGATTTTGAGATGGACCATGTCGATTTATGATGGACCGCACTGAGTAGGAGCCATGTTGGCCTTGGCCTACTTCAGATTGACCAATCCAAAGGGGTGGTCTACTTACTATATTATAGGACTATTTAACCAAAGAGGTGCCTTTAGGTGTGCAGCAGTTGTACTAGGAATAAAGCATAGTAAACTTACATCCTCCAAAGTAGGCATCAGTCGCTGGGGTGATCTATTGGTGAAGCAATGGATTGAACCCAACCCTAAGTTGACTACTGAGTGAATGCCTCTTAAGGACTTAAATCAACTAAAAGATAATCAAAATTAATCTTATTTCTTAATTATATTTGATGAATCCCATCAGTTTACGATGGACTGCACTGAGTAGGGGCCATGTCAGCCTTGACCTACCTCAGATTTACCAATTCAAAGGGAGTAGTTTCTCGGCTGAGGAGAACTATCCAACCAAAGGGATTCCTTTCAATTTGCAGTGGTTTTAGGGAAGAAAGCACAGGGACTCACATCTTTCCTGAATAAAAGGCCACTGGAGTGAGATATTAGCAAAGTAACATGCCAACCCGACCTAGGGCTGCCTGTCGGTTTGTGACAGTCATACTACAAAGAATGTGTAGTAGGCTTACATCTTCCAAAGAAAAATGGTTGTCGAGGTAATCAATTTATGGCAAAATGGATTGAGCTTGACCTAAGGGCAACTATAGAGAGAGTGCCGACCTGGGGACTTATCTTAACTCAAGTGTAGTCAGGCAATTCCTATAGAGAGTTCTACTGACACTGCTCTAAAGATAGGATGCCTTGTTGAGAAAAGGGGTCGTTCGAGGTTTGAATTCCTAATCCACAAGCGAATAAATTTGTTTGTTTATCGTAGACCATGTTGGCTTGTGAGAGATCATACTGAGAAGGAGCTTATATCAGCCTAGACCTATCTCAGATTTACTGAATGAAGGGAGAATTTCTGCATCCACTGAAGAAATTCTCCAACCACACCATAAACTAAACTAAAAAAATAAATAAATAAACTAAACCTAAAATAAAATAAAATAAAAAATAAAATAAAAACAAAAGAACTAAAACTTAAACATAAACCTAAAATAAAATAAAATAGAAACAAAATAAAGTAAAATAAAAATAAAATAAAACCTAAACTAAATAAAATAAAATAAACCAAATAAAATAAAATAAATAAATAAACCTAAACTTTGTTTAATTAAAATCCTAAAACTAAATCCTAAAACCCTAAGCCCAAACCTACCCTAAAACTAATCCTAAACACCTAAACCTATAAGGCACTAAACCTATACTGACTCTAACCATGCTTATGCCTAACAAAAAAACCACTTGTGCCACTATGAACCACTCTGAGCTTAACCCTAACCCTGGACCCAACCTAAACTAAATGAAGCTGACAACCTGAGCCTAGACCATAAACTGAATCATAAACCTAAAACTAACTGAAAACTGGTGACCACGTTAAACCCTAAAAACTAAAACTGGGCGCACTCCAAACCTAATCAACTAAAATCTTAAAACACAAACCTAAACCCCACCCTAAACCCTAAACCACAAAAACCTAAATGTAAACCTAAACTAAATAAACCTTAATAAATAAAGAAGAAAGCTAAACCTAAATAAAATAAAATAATAAAATAGATAAAACCTAAACTAAAACCTATACCTAAACCTAAAAAATGATAAAATAAAAGTAAAATAAACTAAAATAAAATAAATAAAACAAAAAAAAAAATAAATAAACCTAAGAATAAAAACCTAAATATAATAAAAACTAAACGTAAAATAAAATTAAAACTAAACATAAAATAAAAATAAAATAAACATAAAATAAAACAAAAGAAAAACTAAATAAAAACCTAAACCTAACAAATAAACCTAAAAATAAAGCTTAAAAAATTAAAAAATATAACTTAAACCCTAAACTAAAAAAAATCTAAACCTAAAATAAAAATTAAATAAACAAAATTAAATAAACTTAAATAAAATAAATAAAAAAAACTTAAATAACCTAAAATATATACTTACTAAGCACTAAATAAAATAAAATAAATAAAAAATAAACCTAAACCTAAATTAAAAAATAAAACCTAAAAATAAACTTAAAATAAAAACCTAAAAACAAAACATAAAAAAATATAATACAAACCTAAACCTAAACCTAAAAATAAAGAGTAAAACTTAAGCCTTAAAAATAAAATAAAAACAAAACTCAACTAAAAATAAATAAATAAAACTAAAACAAAACTAAAAATATAAATAAATCCTAAAATAAATAAATTAAACTAAATAAAATAAAATATTAAATAAACTCAAATAAATAAAAAAATAAACTAAATAAACTACTTCATGGTTTACTTATTAAACTACTAAACTCACAAACCCTAAACCCCATAAACTAACAAACTACCCTGACCTAAACTCAAACCCTAAAACTAAAAACTAATCTAAATCCTACACTAAACCCTAAACATAAACTAAATGACCCAAATAAAGCATAAAACCTAAACCCTAAGCCACAAAACCTAAACCCCAAAAAAACTCTAAAGCAACCCTAACACTAAAACACTGTAAACACCAAATCCTAAATCATAAACCCTAAACCCTAAACTTAAATCATAAACTAACCCTGAACTCTATGAATAGGCAAAACTTTGATGGCAGGAACATCATCATTAACTAGGCTCAGTCTAGATCTGGCAGTGGAGGCGAATGTGGAGGCAATGTGTGGTGTTTATTTCTCAAACTTGCAAATTTGAAAAATAAAAATTGTGTATATTATTCGGACACTATGTAGATCGACAGATGTACTCATTAGGGTGATCGGGTGGGACATGGAGGATGATGTACTATCTTGAGAGACAGAAGTCACCATCCTACAATGGACCTAATCACCTAATGAGGACTCTTAAGGACAATGGGTCTTTGAATATACCAGAGATTTTCCCCCTACTTCACATGGAAAAATAAAGTAGGGTTTATTTTTAATCAGATTCATTAAGTTCCCTATGGAGGTAAGCCCCTATAGTTAATTACATCTTAAGGAATGGAATTTCTTAAGAATACTCTTGATTAAGGTAAATGATCATTATCTCCAAAGATTTCAAAGATAGGACTATCAACAAATTGGTTATTTTGGAAAATCAACTGTGATTGTTCAAAAGAAAGGAGTTATTATTGAATCCAAAGGGAGATGAGTAGGGGATGCTCATGATACTAGGGAACCTAGTGAGCATCCCAAACTATCATATGGTTGGGATTTATATTTTTAATATTTGAGAAGGATTATATGTTTGAGTTGAATTTTTATTAGAAATCTAGGGCTTACAATTCCACAACACAAGATCATGGAAATGCTTAAGAGGTGAGGATTTATGCTTGTAGCCCATAATGAGAAACAACAACCTTAGATCCTAAATCTAGGGAGGTTTGGTAAGGGCCAAGGCACGACCTAAATCTAAGGTAAAAATAGGTATATGGTTTATCTCCATAAGAAAGAATAAACCACGACTTGGACAACAATGCAGGGTGGCCACTAACTCCTCCTACAATTTTAAATACATGCAGGAAAGTCTTATGCTTTAAAAGATGGCTAAGCTATTATTTGTTTAGAAAAGAGACTAAGTCCTTAAACTCACTCCTTAAGGACTAGATCATGAAGGGCATGAACTCATGACTTAATCTAATGCAAATTTTGTAAGTTTTATTTTCATTTTTGGACATTTTTGTTTGACACGGTCTATGAGATTTCATATGCCTAATGCATGAGAATTGATCATGGGCCAAAATCAGAAAGAACGAGGTGTGTTTCCACCATGGCTCTCAAATGTCAATCCATTTTTCTAGCAAAGGTGGAAGCCCTCCATTAGTAAGAGTGAAGCAATATGTTTTATGCATGATGTGAGGCATACAACATCTAGTTAATGGGTTGCTAAATCTTTTATTATCTTGATTTATGTTCTAGGCTTTTTAGGTGAGGTTATGAGTTATTTAATTTTGAGTTGATTAATTGAATAGAAAATTTATTTTTCTCTAAGAGTCAAATCATCCAGGCCATCCAATAACCAACAAGCAATTAAGAAACTAAGAAAATCATGACATCCTAATTGGACAATCATAAACAAAAAAATCAATCAATTTATAAAATTAGTATAAAAGAATAAGAGGTCGATGTGGTCGAGCTCCACCATACAAACCCGTAAAGGAAAATGGGTAGCTGAGCTCTACCCTTATACAACCTAGATTACTAATGAATAATTATAATTTTGAAGGAATTCATGTTATGGGGGTCTTCATTCTTCATTTCTTCATTTCTCCATTTTTTTTCTTCATTTCATTCTTTTTGATTTAACTTGGGATGTAGTTTGCTCCAAGGCTTCACATGGTACATAAGACATGGTCTTATGACCAATGTTCACCTTAATCTCCCATAACATTCATTCCAAATCTTAATTTCAAAATTTAAATTAAAATGGGAATGATAGATCTAACTAAACATGCAAAATAGAGATTAGCTAAACATACCACACAACCTAAGAAGTTATATGAATAATTTGGACTTAGCACTGCACACATGGGTAACCATGTCCACCTGTCCTAGTTTGAATCATGCTTAGGGTTATAGGCAACCTACACAAGAAAAGCATTTATATTTTTATTACAGCGCCCCTTAAGCCCAAGCTCCTGCAGAAGACATGATTAGGCTAAGTTCATCCTATCATTCAGTCTACGCACATGCACCCTAATATTCAGTCTAAAAACATTACAACACAAAATAAAATTAGGCATCAAACCATGCACCACCCTAACATAGAACTAGAAATGGTGACTTAGCTTAATGTGTGTGCCATTTAAGGCTTGTGTGGAAAGTCCTAGCTAGGCTTTAAAGTTGAGATTTTATAAGTGTGAGAGGTTTAATTTTGAAGGTGGTTTTAGTTTAAATGATTTAGTTGATTTTTCAATTTTAGTTCGTTGATTTGATTTGGTTTGAATGAACCTACACTAAGTTACTAAATGTTGTAAAGAGAAGAAAAGAGAAGAGAACTTCTCTTTCATCCCTACCGTAAGTAGTTTCTAGTAGATTCATTAATCAATTTTCTTTAATGAATGCTTTATTATGTGTTTTAATTAGCCCTAAGTTTAGATTTATTCAAAATAGCCCAATTCAATAAGAAAGGCATCTTTGGATTAATTAAGGCAAATTACTATCACATAACTCACAACCCTTTATTTCTTTCCACCATGTATACCATGCATATGAATAAATCCTAAGAATACCTTTACATGCAATGCTAATTTTAGCACACCTTGATGATGAATGCTAAGAGATATCATTTGGAAAATTGGATATTCTATGAATGTATGTCTTTATTATGTAGAAAGGAGGGATTCTTTATCCATTAACATAATGCACACCCAAATGTATAAAAGATATAAGTGAGTATGGCATCATTATTTTCTAGACCAGGGGCGTAAGATATAAGACTTACTTGGGGCTACTTAAAGCCTCATCCCCGAGATGTCCAGACTAATATACCACTTTTCATAAATACATGTAGATGAACAAAAAGAAACAAATGGACGAAAAATCATGCAAAAGATCTTTGTTTGTTTAATTTGGTTGTATAATTTACATATGTAATGTGAGGATCCTTCTTAAGTCATAACATAGGAATGCATAAGAATAGATTTAAGCAACTGCTATGTTCCTTTCAAATGAACTATACACTTTGTAAATCCTATTCAAATCCATGTTAAGAAGAGAAGAAAGCAACATAAAACACATCTCATGCTATAATCATATGCAATCTTATAAGTACTTATAAGTAGTATCACTTCATTCATAATCTTTAATTTATAAATTTTGCAAAATAATTTTTTGTTTAATACTGATAATAGCCACTCATATTCTTAACTTTAGCCAAAACATGCAATTTAACATAAAAGGAAATATTTTATTTAATTAATTTATTTTAAAAGATATGAATGCGTGATTTCATATAGCAAACAACATTTAGCATGCTTGGAAAGAAATAAAGTGATGTAAACAAATGACTTCATTCACCTTAATTAATTCCTAAAGATAATCCTATAAAATAAGATCATTTAAAGTGAATCAAAAATTCTTCAAGGAGATTTTTATTTTTGAATTTGACTTGACTTAAGAAATGTGAAAAGTGTTTGTTGGTCCTAACCCATCTCCCCTATGTGTGAATTGGTTTAGTTTAAATTTAGAACAATTATGTTGATTTTATGTTTTATTTTGGTTAAGGTAGGAGTTAAATCCAATAATTACCCCTTACCTACACCACCTTAACATAATTAGACAAGTATTTATGAGCCAACAAATGATATGAAACCACATGGATTTTAAATCAATAATGCACCAAAGACATAAAGGGGTCTAACACAATTGGCTCACAATTATCGATTAATTAAGCTTAAGTATTTAATTAAGTACTTTCATAACCATCCTACACATGTAGTTTGATTACAATTTCCTTTAAGGCCTTTTAGGTTATTGAAAAATAAATCCTAATCTCATTCCCACATTCACTATTTTATGATGATTAACAAACTTAATTAATGAATTTATCACTATTTAATAGGCTAATTAATCATTTATTTAGTTAAGAGAGGGAGTAAGGATGAAATAATCAATTCCCTTAATTAATCCAATAATAAATTCCAATAAAATCTTGAGAGGCAGATGTCATCCCCCTAATTAACCCTAGAAAGTTTGGAATTAATTAAGGAGTAATTAGCCTAATTACATTTCTATTAAAACCCAAATGGAGTGAAGGTTACTATTCAAAATCAATTAACCTTAATTTTATATAATTCCTCACTGAATTATCTTCAAAATGAACTTGAGTTTATATTTTTTTTGGATTTTTTTATAATTAGTTATTAATTTTGAAAGTTTCAGCATTAAAAATGAATTAATTAGAGATAATTAACCCCCCTAATTTCATCGGGCCACATGGCGACTGATGTGGCACGCTTTCCACATGACGTGATGGGATTGGTTATTTATGTTTTCACATTCGTGGCTGAGTCAACTGGCGATGGACATACTTTCTCCACAGGCTATTTGATCTAAGATCAGATGGTTACAACTAATCCCATAGTTTAGTCTTAAATTAAAAGGAGATATTTCTTGATTTAATCACAACTGCCCATTCCAATCATGTAGAATGATCAGTGTGTGATCTATCTTCTCCTGAGCAACGAGAGACGGATGTCGTCCATCGATCATCACTCAATCTGAGCTCACCCGAGCTCGGATGGAGTTCAAACTCACCCCACACCTTTGAAGGAGCACAAGCAAGGTATCCAACGATCAAGATTTAATGGGATTATAATTCCCTTCATAAAGGACCATGTAATTTTTATCTCAGGATCGATTTTGAGCAATACCTTGCCAGAGGCTATCACTGGTGCTTCTAACAAAGGAGGTAGCTTCATCTTGTAGAGATGAAGCCTTGTTGAAGGTATCAAGCTTTGATTTGAAGTGGATGGCTCGGTTGATCAAGCTCCCCTTCAATGGCAATTGACTTTGCCCAAAGTCCTCCTTCATGGCTTGGTGACTAGAGAAATAACTTGATTGAGCTTAACGAGTTCCCTTGATGGTGCTTGCAAGATTAATTTGGGTTTGGTGGAGAATTGGATGAGTTGGATCTTCACTTCACCTCCCTATTTGCTTTAAAAAGCAGAAGAATTAAGGAAATGGAAATGGCTTTGGGAAGCTTAGAAATGCTTAGTTTTGATTCTTAGAGCTTAGTTGAATTCGGTGCTTGTGGTTTGAGTGGGAATGAGGGGGAGTATATCTCCCCCTCATTGGATCAGATAGTGATGGCTAGAAATTCCATTTTAGCTAAATTATAGAGAATAATTGATCAGATTTGGATGTTAGACACTCCATGTGATTCATTTTAGGTAGTGGAGGGAAGGAGAGTGAGTGCCCATGTGCTAGGTGAGTGCATTAGTGAGTCCAAGTGCTCAATTCCCATTGGAGGGAGTTTGTCCTTGATTTGGGTCATGGCCGACCCAAGGTGATTGGGTCATGTTCGCCACCATGTCCATGTGGACCCAAGGAGGATGCCAAGTGTGAGAAAGAATATGAACAAACTCCAAGTGAATTTGGTCATAGGATACACTTTGGACTAAGGGTAAAGTGCTCATTTGGCCTTGATTTTGGTTTGGGTAGATTTGATATGATTCAAAAATGAGTTGGGCCAAATTTCAATTGATTTAGAGTTCATTTGGTTTGAATTGGTTCAATTTGACCCATCAAGGTCAAGTTAGGTCAATTTGGGTTAAGTTGACCAATTGGTGAAATTAGATCAAATCATGGGTTAGGAGAAGTTCAAATGATCATTTGGAGCTTGTGGGTATCATTGGTTTAGTTCAAGTTGGTTTATATTTGGTTTTGGTTCATTTAGGTTCAATTAGGTCAAATGGGTCATGTTGACCAATTTGACCCATTTGACCTAATTGGGTTAGGACATTGGTTTGTTTAAGCTTGGTTGATCATTTGAAATGTATTGCATGCTTTGGTTTCAATCAATTTTTGTTTGGTTTGATTTCAAGTTGATTTGACCTTTTAAGTCAAGTTAGGTTCATGGTCAATTGGGCTAGGTTGGATCTAGTTGGCCAATTAAAGCTTTGGTCAAGTTCAATAATCAATTCAGAATAAATTTGACCCATTGGTTGCAATCAATTTGGCTTAGATCAAGATTTGGCCCATTTTGACTTTTTAGGTCAAGTTTCCAATTAGGCTTGATTTGGCTCAATTGATGGCTTGGTCAAGTTCAATCATTAATTATGAATTGGTTTAGATCAATGGTTTCAATCAATTTGGAATATGGTGGATTTAGGCTAGCTTAGGTTTCATTTGGGCTAAGTGTTGACTTGGCCAAAGGCTAGGTTTGACTTGGTTTGATCTAATTTGAGTGATTGATCATCCTAGGATGATGGCTGTTCACAATGTAAGGCTTAGATGGGCTTAGTTCAATCCAATTTAGGTTGGATTAGAATTTGGCTCAAAAAGTTCCTGTAGGTCAC
This sequence comes from Cymbidium sinense, assembly GCA_021442155.1. Classification (NCBI taxonomy): domain Eukaryota; kingdom Viridiplantae; phylum Streptophyta; class Magnoliopsida; order Asparagales; family Orchidaceae; genus Cymbidium; species Cymbidium sinense. Next base: position 8,662,692 of record CM038215.1, on the reverse strand, counting down.
TTTGGGTCAAGTGAGCATAAGTGGGTCAATTGGCTTGATCAAGGCTTGATTCAAGTTTGGTTGAACTCACATATGGACTTATGATTGAAATATAAATCCAATTGCAAGTGATTTCGAGTCAAATGGGTTTTGATTCATTTGATAATTCTAAGTTCAAATGATAAACATGGGTTTGATTTGGGTTAGTTTTATTTTGGTTTGATGATTATAGTTTATGTTTATATTTGGGCATGTGATTGAAGGAATGACTGTTTGAAGAGAAAATCCAATGGTTTGGACTAATTTGAGAATGATTTGGTTATGTTTAAGAATTTGACTTGAAAGGGTATAGGTTGTATTTAGGTTAGATTTTGACTTGAGTTTTGAATTTAGTTTTGGTTATTTGAATTTATATTTCATTTATATTTGTAAATATAAATGAGAATATAAATGGGTTATAAGAAAATCTTTTGAGTTTGGAGTGATTTGGATTTGATTTGAGCTAAGTCCATAAGATGAGATCAAAAGGGCTTAGGAAAGATTTTGGATTTGGAATTGATAATGGGTTTCAATTATTTGGAATTGATTTTGGTGATTTATGATTTGAAAAGAGTAATTGATTTGGAAGGATTTGATTTGATTTGAGAAAATTTGAGTTGGATTTAAGATTTATTTGAATTCATGATTGTTGGAAAGATTTGGAGATTTTATTTGGAATTGCATTTTAGAAAATTTGGTTTGAAATTCAGAGGAGGAAAGAAGATTTGGGATTTGGTTTGAAAGGCAAATGTTCAAACCCTTAACTCATCTATCTTCCTAGAAAAGTTAAGTCTCATCCTTTAAAGGTAAATCATGTATTGGTGTTGGGAGATGATGAAAGAGAATAATCACAAGCACACAATAAAATGACATACTTAGTGAAGTGAGAAGGAATCAGATGTGGTGCAATGTGCTCTACTCATGTCAAATATAAAGAGCGAAGGGGAATCTACTAGGTATAGAGTATGTGAACCTTCCACTAGAGAAGCAAGTTCAAGTCATCCACTGGGGGATGAGAGGTTATGAAATCCACTAGGGGATTAAAATTTGGAATCCACCGGGGATAAAATATGTGAACCTTCCACTAAGGGAACAGGTTCGGGTTGGATTTAATTGACTCCACTAGGGAGGTTGGAAAGATTTACATCTGAACGAGGAGAAGATGATTGATTTGATTTGTTTTATTTGACTCCACTAGGGAGGTTGGTAGATTTTGCATCTCGCTAAGGAGAAGTTGATTGATTTGATTTTTTAATTTGACTCCACTGGGGGAGGTTTGATTGATTTTATTTCAGATTTAAATTTTTGGATTTTGAGATGGACCTGTCGATTTGCGATAGCCCACACTGAGTAGGAGTCATGTTGGCCTTGGCCTACTTTAGATTTACCAATCCAAAGGGGTAGTCTACCAACCACATAGTAGGACTATTCAACCAAAGGGGTGCCTTTAGGTGTGCAATGGCTGTACTAGGAAGAAAGCATAGTAAACTTACATCCTCCAAAGTAGGCATCAATCGTTAGGGTGATCTATTGGCGAAGCGATGGATTGAACCCAACCTTAGGCTGATTAATGAGTGAATGCCTCTTAGGGACTTAAATCAACTCAAAGATAATCAAAATTAATTTTATTTCTTAATTATATTTGATGGATCCCATCGGTTTGTGATGGACTACACTGAGTAGGGGTTATGTCACCCTTGACCTACCTCAGATTCATCGATCCAAAGGGAGTAGTTTCTCGGCTGAGGGGAGAATTATCCAACCAAAGGGGTTCCTTTTGGTTTACAGCAGTTAATTTAGGGAAGAAAGCATGGGGACTCACATCTTTCCTGAATAAAAGACCACTGGAGTAACTCATTAGCAAAGTAGCATGCAACGACCTAGGTCTATCGATTTCGCGATCATGCTAAAAGAATGTAATAGGCTTACATCTTCAAAAATGTGTAAGGTAATCTATTTGTGGATAAATGGGTTGAGCGACCTAAGATAGAGAGAGTGAGCCAGGACTTATCTCAACTCAAGTGTAGTCGGCAATTCTATAGGAGTTTGTTGATACTACCTAAAGATAGGATGCACTTGGGAAAGGCTGAGGCTTGAATTCCCAATCCACAAGTTTAATTTTTTTTTGTTTGTTTGTTTATCATGGACCCTGTTGGTTTTGAGATCATGGAGATTATATCATAGACCTATCTCAAGTTTATTGAACCAAGGGAGAATCTGCATCACGAACAAATTCTCACGGGAGGCAACTAGAAAGGGGCTTGATCCAAAAGTAACACGTCTAAATGGGGTCACAAAGGACATAATCTAAGTAGAGTTCCCCCAAGGGAGGGGCTGCTAAGGGCTTTATCTAAAAACCCTGAAGAAGATAATAGCTATAGGTATTCAGTGGCCAACTCAAGGAAAAATCACGGGAACTCACATCTACCAAAAGTGGTGTATCCATTGGGTGAGTCACTATCAGCATAGTGAACATCAACCAACCTAAGGTGCCCATCAGTTTGTAATAATCTTTCTAAGAAGAAAGTTTCAGGGACTGACATCCTCCTATAGCAGAACTGATCACCTAGATAGTTTTCTTCTCATCGACTAGAGCTCTTGAGTGAATGCCACTGGGGACTTATATCAACTCAAAAGTAGTCGAGAGGAAAGAACCAATGGGGACTTATCCTAAGCCTCAAATATACTAACTAATCAAATTATGATGGCTAGTCAAGAAGAAATCATGTGACATCTTCTTAAACAAATCTAACATGAGGTAGCTTACTAGCTGCGTAGTGATGCCTATCAAACTAACAAGGCACTCATCAATTTGTAATGGTCAAGTTAAGAAGAAAGCACGGGGACTCACTTCTACTAGAAAAATGACCCCTAGGGTGACACATTAGCAAGGTAGCATTTTGGCCCGACCTAGAGCAGCTAATGAGTGAGTGACATAGGGGACTTGCTCCCACATCGAAATAGGCCGAGACAAAAGATATGTTATTATGATTATGTTTCTGTTTGAAGAGGATAGGATGCCACTTGGGTTCTCTTACACCGATCCTAAAACATGCTTAAAAGTTGATGAAATGGTGCCACGAATGGCAGTTACGATCCCACTAAGAAAAAATACCGCTTGGGTTATCTTACACCTAACTTAGTCATGCTAATCAAAATAGGATGCCTCTTGGGTTCTCTCACACCAATTCTAGTAGTGCTAGGGAAATGTGTTTAATTTATAGTCATGTTGTGAAAGAGGGATAGGATGCCTCTCGGGTTCTATTACACCTACCCTAAAAACATCGTGGTGGATTCAAAAAAAGCAAGCAATGCTTCGGATGAAGAGAATATTTTGATGAATTGGAAAAGAATTTTTGATGACAACTATTTTCAAACATAATTTTATTGGTAGTATTTCTTCAAATAGAGAACATTAATTGGAAGCATCGGGTGTTCCCCTTTAAAATCAATAAGTTGGGAAGATCCTCCTTGGTAGGCCTTCTCTATGAAAAAAGGGCCTTCCCAAGTGGGTTCAAACATGCCTCCCATCTTTCAACGGTCAACAATTGGTCTCCTTAGAACTAAAACAAGCTCTCCTACTTGAAAAGCTATAGGGAAGACGGGCTTATTGTGAGATTGAATCATGTTGGCTTTGTATAATCTTGGCTTTGTATAACTTGAGGTTCTGGCATGCCCGTAGGTGTCTCTCTTCCAAACCTTCAAGCTCTTCTAACTGCAACTTATGGTTTTATTCTGTAGTGATTTTAATACCCATTACTATCCTTAGTGATGAGAGTTGAACATCTAAGGGTAGAATGGCTTCAGACCCATACACTAAGGTGAACGGGGTAGATTGAGTTGGCTTCAACTAGCTACTCATGCTACTATAGCTTGTTGTCATCGAGTGTCTTCTTTAGTATCTGGATGAAAGTTTTGTTGAATGCTGCTAGGCCATTCGCGCAGGGATAGTAGATGGTGGAGTATCTCCAATCCATACTATGTCTCCTGGCAAAGCTTTTGATCTTAGTGCTCTTGAATACAGTACCATTATCAGATATAATTCATCAAGGAACCTCGAACCTATATATGATATAGTTTCTGAAAAACTAGAGCACATGATGAGTTGTGACCTCTATGAGTGGGATTGCCTCCGCCCACTTGGAAAAAGTAGTTAGTGGCAGCTAAGATGAACTGATGACCCTTAGAAGAAAGTGGATCGATATGACCCACTATGTCAGTACCCCAACACTCAAACGGCCATGAGGCCAATGTAAGATGTAGAATGTTGAGTGGTTGATGTAGGACCACACCATGTACTTGATATTGGTGGCATCTCCTAGCTACATCAATGCAGTTTGTGATCATCGAAGGCTAATAGTATCTTAGCATCTTGATCTTTGCTTTCATCTTCGGACTGGATTGATGTGCTCTGCATAGACTTGAATGTACCTTTGTCATGATCTTATGGGCTTCATGTTTTTCTAAATAATGTAACCACATTTGATCAGAAGACTGTCGATACAAAGTGCCATCCACGAGAGCATAGGAGAGAGCTCTCTGCTTCATCCGATGGGATTATGATTTCCCTTAAGGTAGTTTTTTTATGTTCAAGTATTCTATGAATGGTTGCCTCAATCCAGCTCCTCATCTTTATTGGCAACAACAACCTCTCCTTCAAGAGAAAGTCTCTCGATGTGTTTAGCATCAATAAGGGATAGGACTTGTCTATTTTAAACCCTTATTGGAATGGACTCATCTTTCGGACATGCCAATTCCTTGGCAAGTTTGGCCAAAGCATCTAGTACTGCGTTCTCTTCTTGAGGAACCATGTAGATGGTGACCTCAGAGATTTATGCCAACAGCTTCATGGTGTACTCATGGTAGTGACGAAGGTTAGACTTTAGAAATTTATAGGACACATCAATCTGGGTGATGACCAGCTAAGAATCCCCATAGATGTTGATGCTTTTGACACACATTATAATAGCTAACTCCAGATCAACAATCAAAGCCTCATACTCAGCTTCGTTGTTGGTGCATGGATTGGAGAGATAGTATTTCAATCTCATCACATAATGGTCTGGAGTTAAAAGCATGATTCCTACCCCTACCTTTCTTAGAAGAGTAAATCATGGTTCTTCTTCTTTTTGAAAGAAATCCGCACCATCAAAATACATCTCCCAACGTTGATTGTCAACCTCTCCTAAGTTCATAATTTCTTCATCAGGAGATCATCACTAAGTAGAGAACTAGTAGGAAATGGGTGTGCTGTTAAGAAATCCACAAGTGTCTATCCTTTCATCGCATGGAGGGGTACGAATATAATATCAAACTATGAGAGAATCATGGTCCAATGTGCCAACTATCCAGATAACATCGATCGTGTCATGAGATACTATCGTGGATTGATTTTAAAATTAAATTCACCTTATGAGAAAGCATATAATGTCGTAGCTTTTAGGATGCAAAGATTAATGCTAGGTAATGTTTCTAAATAGGTGGGTAGTTCAGTTCAGCAGGGATCAGATGACGGTTGAGGTAGTAGAGAGCATTCTCTTTCCCCTCATCATTGGTTTTGTCTAACAACATGCAAAGGGAGTCATCCAATGCAGTGTAGAGGATAAGTGGCTTGCTTGGGATAGGGGCTGATAGAACTGGCGGCTTCACCAAATACTACTTGATATCTTCAAAAGCATGCTGACACTTATCATCCCACTTGAACTTAGCATCCTTTTTGACAAGTGATAAAAATTTCTTGCATCTCCTTGATAGATTGGACATAAAGAGCCTCATATATGCCAACCACCATTGGAACAATCTGAGTTGAATTAAACTTTTAGGGGTGGCATTCTAAGATAGCTTTGATATTTTTTGGGTCTATCTCTATTCCCTGGTGTCGGATAATAAATCTAAGAAACTTCCCTAGAGCTACTCCGAATGCACACTTCAGGGGGTTCAATTTGAGGTTGAATTGTCTTAACCATTCAAAAACTACTCTCAAGTCAAAGAGATGGTCTTCCTTTTCTTTACTTTTGACTACTAGATCATCAACATAGCATTCAACTTGATGATGAATGAGTTCATTGAAGATCTGAGTCATGGCCCGCTGGTATGTAGCACTGGCATTTTAATAATAGATTCTGATCGGGGTTCAAAAAGCAATGTTTCTTTCATCCTCAAGGTCCATCTTAATTTGGTTCTAGCCAGATGACCCAACCATGAAGGAGAATACTACATGAGATGAGTGATGTCCACCATTAATTCTGGTATAGAAAGTGGAAATTCATCCTTTGGGCATTCTTGTTCTTAAGTAGCACGACACTAGCTAACCAGGTAGGATATTTTTCTTTCCTAATGAAACTAGCATCGATCAATTTCTTGACTTCAGAAATGACCTATTATTTGATTTCTAATCACATGCATCTGGGAGCTTGCTTGATAGGGTTAGCGTTAGTGTCTATTAGTTTGTGGATTGATATGTCAGGAGATAATCCGGGCATCTCCTCATAGCTCCATGCAAAGTAGTCCTTAAACTCAGTCAATAGACTAACTAATTCATTGGTTTCTTTTTCATTCAATAAGGACCTGATGTATGTGGGGCATGGATCTTCTTCTATCCTGAGGTTGATTTCTTTGAGCTTGTCGATAGTTGAATGGATTTCCTCTTCAAATTTTGGAGGTGCATCTTTGATTTGAAGATCATCATGATCATCTAAAGTTTCTAAACACACATCCTCATAAGAGTTAGTGTGGTTTGAGAATAACCTATCATACTCCAGATGATTGGTGATAACTAGCATCCATCATCATCGGACCCTTGCAATCCTAGTCTTGGTCTTAATTATCCATCCCTGCCTTTATTGTTCCACAGCTTCTCAAAATAATCTGACCTGTGCTTCGACCATGTATAAGTAATAAAATCTATCTTTGTAAGATTATGAACATAAAGAGAGTACCAATCAAAAGTTAATTCCATTAAATATTTATATGAATTATCCTCAAGTTCTACATCTACTTTTGGACTTGAGGATGATGATCCCAATAGGAATCTCTTTGGCTTAACATTCTTGGAAGACTTAGGTGTTGGTTCTTTTCTCTGGAATAGAGAAAAGAAATGACACCACATATAGTTTAGGAATATTTTATTTAGATGATCAAATACGCCATTAAGGAATAAACATATTATCTTGAAAGATAAACATGCTCTCTTGTAATGGATTCAATCATTTCAATAAAAGACTCCTACGGCTAATGGGTCTTTCATGTACTAGAGTATTTTCCCCTGAACTACATGGAAAAGTATAGCAGAGCCAATTTTATCCTGGGATCATGGTTCCTTATAAAGCAAGCCTCTATAGTTAATTACATCTTAGGAAGGGTCTCTTCCTAAGAATACTCTCGATTAAAGAAATAAGTGGTTATTCCTAAAGACTACTAAGGTCGCTTTCAAAGAAATGATTTTGAGAAATTCAATTGGGAGAGGTCCAAATTGGAAAGAGTTATTTTAAGAGTCAAATGGAAAGAGTAGGAAATGTTTATTGATCGGGATGCCCAGTAGACATTTCATCTATCATGATTGGGCTTCAAATTTGGGATTTAATTTTAGAATTCAAGTTATCATTTTCTTAGAAATCTAGGGCTTAGATTCTAGCAGCACAAGATTGCAGAAATGCCTAAAGACTTATTCCTAAAAGGATGCTTTAGAACCTAATTCTATAGGTGCTTCTGACACATGTCAGATGCTCGACCTAGTTCTATCCTTAGGAATCATTGGCCATTCTCCTCACTTGAGGGAATTGACATATCTCTGACTCTTCTGGACTTACAACCTGCCTGAGAGAAGGCTGCCAGCTAACACCACCTAAGTGCATTTTAAAATAATGAGGCTAAGTCATATGAATGTAGGATGGCTAGGCTGTTGTAGTTTTAGGAAAGAAATCAATGAGCCTAGACTTACTCCCTAACCCCTAAGATTATGTAGGGTGTGAAGATGTACCTAACTAATGCATATTTTTCAAATTTTTATAATATTTTCCTCAGGATTCACTTAGGTCATAGGAATATAATCTATGCCTAATGCATGCAATTAGAAAAAGATTATGGGCCAAATCAGAATATAAGAAGGTGTACTTCCACCATGGGCTCTCAAAGGTCAAGCCGGGTTCTCAGCAAGGATGGAGGTCCTTCATTAACCAAGATGATTATGCATGATATTAAAACCTCCAACTAAGAAGTTGCTACATATTTTATCTTGCTTTAATACCTAGGCTTTTATATGAAGATTATGAGTTGTATTTATTTTTATGTTTCAATTGATTTAGTTGGGTAAAAAATTTAGTTTATCCTATGAGCCTACATCCAGGCATACATCACAACACAAACATAGCACAGAAAGAAACTTAAGAAAAGCATGTTGTTTCTATTGCACACCCAAAACAAATCAAGCCAGATTAACTTATATAAGAAAAAGGCCAATGCAACGGTGCTATACACCGAAGAAAGAAAATTGGGCGTAGAGTTCTTTATACAACTAGAACTACAAGTTCAGATCTATGGGTCTTCTTTCTAGGAAAGTCTCCTTTTTCAGGGACATCCATCAAGCTCCATAGGGGACCACTGCACCATCTCCTGGTTGGGTCAGCTTCTGCTAATCCTAGACTCCATAGATCCTAACCTAATTCTAAGCTCAAATTTATATTTAAAATTTAAAAGAAATCCTAAGCTCTGTGAAACAGATGTTAGGAAATACACACAGCACATAAAGTAGTTTATATTTCACAAACATATGGGCTTAGCATTAGTTCCTTGCCAAGCCCACCTGTCCTATAGATTATGTTAAGGGATTTTTAGCACCTCCAAGCAAACCATAATTTTATGATTTATTTATTACAGTGATCCCTTTAACACAGTCTCCTACAAAAAATAATGTTAAACCTAGAAAGAATGCCCTAACATCTAGTCTAACCCTAAACCCTAACCCTAAACCCTAAAACCCTAAACTAAAACTAAACCTAAACCCTAAACCTTAACACTAAACCCTAAACCCTAAAACCATAAACCCTAAATAAAATAAAAGAATAAAATAGAATAAAGACCTAAATTAAAACCTAAACTTAAACCTAAGTATTAAATAAAATAAACTAATAAAATAAATTAAAATAAAATAAATAAAAACCTAAACTAAACTAAAAAATAAAATAAACGTAAGAATAAAAAACTTGAATAAAAAAAAAACTAAATGTAAAATAAAAATAAAATAAACCTAAAATAAAATAAAACAAAAACCTAAGCTTAAAAAATAAACCTTAAAATAAAACCTAAAAATAAATAAAAAATAAAACGAAAACCCTATATTAGAAAAAAAACCTAAATCTAAAATAAAAAATAAAATAAAGCTAAACCTAAACAAAAATAAATAAAAACTAATCCTAAAATAAACTAAACCTAAACCTAAACGTAAACTAAATAAAATAAATTAAACTAAACTAAAAATAAGCCTAAACCTAAACTAAAAATTAAAACCTAAAAATAAATCTAAACGTAAACCTAAAAAAATAAAATAAAAACCTAAACCTAAACCTAAAAATAAAAATAAAATAAAACAAAAAAAAAAAAAAAAACCAAACTCAACTAAAAAATAAACCTAAACCTAAAAAGTAAACTAAAATAAAAAACCAAACCTAAAATAAATAAACCTAAAGTAACTAAATAAATTAAAAAATAAACATAAACCCTAAAACCTAATAAACCTAAACCTAAACCTAAATCTAAACCATAAGAATGGGTAGAACCCTAATAGTAGGAACATCACCTCAACCTCTCGGCCTAGATCAATGGAGGCAAAAGGCGAGGAGGTTATCTCAATGGTGGTGGGGATCTGGAGGTGCCGGTGGATATGGAGGTGGCGGATATAGCAGTGGTGGTTATGGAGGTGGGGAGGAGGACGACCACTGGTGGTGGTGAGGGAGTGATCGGGATATGATGGTGGATCTGCTACTGAGAGGTCGGGTGGTTCTGATGGGAATGGAGAAACTAAAGAATCACCGATCATCGCTTAAGGAACTATGTCTTTATAGAGAGACAATTCTAGTTATCTAAGTTTTTATTTGCTCTATGCATGCTCATTTTTATCTATGTTGTCGCTCTTAGAAAATTTATGTGTACTTGATGAAATCAAAAGAAGAAATGTTGAATCTGAATTTGTTCTCAGCTAAAAAAACAAAAAACCTTAAACCCTAAACTAAAACCTGAACCCTAAACATAAAACCTAAACCCTAAACCCTAAACCCTAAAACCCTAAACCTAAACCTAAACCCTAAATCATAAACCCTAAACCCTAAACCCTAAAACCCTAAACCCTAAACCCTAAACCCTAAAACCTAAACCCTAAACCCAAAACCAAAAAATAAAACCTTACATTCTAAACCCTAACCCTAAACCCTAAACCCTAAACTCTAAATTAACTCAAAACCCTAAACCCTAAACCCTAAAAAAAACTAAAAGTTAAACTAAAATAAAACCTAAAATAAATAAACTAAACTAAATAAAATAAAATAAACCCAAATCAAAATAAAAAAATAAAAAAACTAAATTAAACAAAAAATAAATTAAATAAACTTAAACCTACCACTTGACTTAATTTTTTTTAAAAAAAACACTAACCCCTAAACCCTAAAACCAATAATCCCATGCCCTAAACCCTAAACCCTGAAAACCTAAAAACCTAAACCTAAACTAACTAAAACCTAAAAATAAAATAAATAAAAAACATAAACCTAAATAAAAGAAACAATTAAAATAAAATAAAACTAAAACTAAAACCTAAATGTAAACCTAAACCTAAACTTACAAATAAAACAAAATAAAAATAAAAACTAAACTAAAAATAAATAAATAAATACCTAAACTAAACTAAAAAAATAAACCTAAAAACCAAAAAACCTAAATAAAATAAAAACTAAACAAAAATAAAAAAAAGTAAACCTAAAATAAAATAAAATAAAAACTAATTAAAAACCTAAACTTAAAATATAAACCTAAAAATAAAAAAAATCTAAACCTTAAATAAAAAAAACCTAAACCTAAAATAAATAAATAAAATAAACATAAACATAAACTAAAATAAACTATACTAAAATTAATAAAACCTAAACCTAATCCTAAAATAACCTAAACCTAAATCCTATACTAAATAAAATTATAAAAAACTAAAAAAAAAACCTAAACCTAAACTAAAAAATATAACCTAAAAATTAACTTAAAATAAAAACCTAAAACTAAAAAAAATAAAATAAAAACCTAAACTTAAAAATAAAAAATAAAACTTAAACCTAAGAAATAAAATAAAAATAAAACTAAACTAAAAAATAAACCTCAACCTAATTAATAAACTAAAATAAAAAACCTAAACTTAAATAAATATACCTAAAATAATAAACTAAACTAAATTAAATATAAAATAAACCTAAATAAAATAAAAAATAAAAAACTACATTAAATAAAAGATAACTAATTAAACTAAAAAGAACCTAAACCTACCCGATTAACCTAATTTAAAAAAAAAACCTAAACCTTAAACCCCAAACTCTAAACCCTTAATGCTAAACCCTAAACCCTAAAACTAAGCCTAACCTCTGAACCGTAAACTTACAATCCCAAACCAATAACCCTAAACCTTAATCCTTAAAATAACCCCAATCCTAAACCCTAAACCCAAAACCCTAAAATACTAAAAACCTAAAACTTAAACTAAAACCTAAACTAAACCCTAAACTCAAAAAAAAAAACCCTAAACTCTAAACCCTAAATCCTAAACCCTAAACCGTAAACCCTAAAAATCTAAAAACCTAAACTAAAATAAAAAACCCTAAAATAAATAAACTAAACTAAATAAAAATAAAAATAAACCCAAATCAAAATAAAAAAATAAAAAAAAACTAAATTAAACAAAAAATAAACTAAATAAACTTAAACCTACCACTTGACTTAATTTTTTTTAAAAAAACACTAACTCCTAAACCCTAAAACCAATAATCCCATGCCCTAAACCCTAAACCCTGAAAACCTAAAAACCTAAACCTAAACTAACTAAAACCTAAAAATAAAATAAATAAAAAAACATAAACCTAAATAAAAGAAACAATTAAAATAAAATAAAACTAAAACTAAAACTAAATAAACCTAAACCTAAACTTACAAATAAAATAAATAAAACCTAAACTAAAATAAATAAATAAATACCTAAACTAAACCTAAAATAAACCTAAAACCAAAAAACCTAAATAAAATAAAACTAAACAAAATAAATAAAATAAACCAAAAATAAAAACCTAAACTTAAAATATAAACCTAAAATAAAATATAAACCTAAAAAAAAACCTAAAAATAAATAAATATAAACATAAACTAAAATAAACTAAAATTAATAAAACCTAAACCTAATCCTAAAATAACCTAATCCTAACCCAATACTAAATAAAATTATAAAAAAACTAAAAAACCTAAACCTAAACTAAAAAATATAACCTAAAATTAAAAAACCTAAAACTAAAAAAAAAAAAACCTAAACTTAAAATAAAAATAAAAAGAAATAAAATAAAAATAAAAAATAAAATATACCTCAACCTAAAATAAAAAAACCAAACTTAAATAAATATAAAATAAACTAAACTAAATTAAGATATATAACCTAAATAAAAATAAAAAATAAAAAACTACATTAAATAAAAGATAACTAATTAAACTAAAAAAAATCCTAAACCTACCTGTTTACCTAATTAAAAAACCTAAACCTTAAACCCCAAACCCTAAACCCTTAATGCTAAACCCTAAACCCTAAAACTAAGCCTAACCTCTGAACCGTAAACTTACAATCCCAAACCAACAACCCTAAACCTTAATCCTTAAAATAACCCTAAATCCTAAACCCTAAACCCAAAACCCTAAACACTAAACCCTAAATTAACCTAAACCATGCACCTGAAACCATAAAAACCCTAAACCCTAAACCTTAAACTAACCTTGAACCCTAAGCTAAACATAAACCCTAAACCCTAAACCTAAACCCTAAAACCCTAAACCCTAAACCCTAAACCCTAAACCCTAAACCCTAAACCCTAAAACCTAAAACCTAAACCCTAAACCATAAACCCTAAACCCTAACTCCAAAAAAAACCCTAAACTCTAAACCCTAAATCCTAAACCCTAAACTGTAAACCCTAAAAATCTAAAAACCTAAACTAAAATAAAAAACCCTAAAATAAATAAACTAAACTAAATAAAAATAAAAATAAAACTTAAATCAAAATAATAAAATAAAATAAAATAAATAAAAATATAAATAGAATAAACCTAAACCTACCACTTGACTTAATTTAAAAAAAAATAAAATAAAATAAAATAAACCCTAATCCTAAACCCTAAACCCTAAAACCTATAACCCCAAACCTTAAATCGTGAACCCCAAACCCTAAACCCTAAACCCTATAAACTTAAAAATCTAAACTTAAACTAAATGAAACCTAAAAATAACATAAATAAAAAACCTAAGCCTAAATAAAATAAAAACCTAAACTAAAACCTAAACCTAATAATAAAATAAAATAAAAAATAAAAACTAAACTAAAATAAAATAAATAAAAACCTAAACTAAACTTAAAAAATAAAATAAACCTAAAAATAAATAATCTAAATAAAATAAAAACTAAATGAAAAATAAAAAATAAAATAAACCCAAAATAAAATAAAATAAAACCCTAAACCTAAAATACAAACCTAAAATAAATAAAATAAAATAAACCTAGACTTAAAAAAAATAAACTAAACTAAAATAAATAAAAGCCAAACCTAAACCTAAAATAAACTAAACCTAAACCCTAAACTAAATAAAATAAAATGAACTAAAAAAATCCTAAACCTAAACTAAAAAACAAAACCTAAAATAATACCTAAAATAAAAACCTAAACCTAAACTTGAAATTTAAAAATAAAACCTATACCTAAAAAATAAAAAAAATAAAACTAAACTAAAAATAAACATAATACTAAACTAAAACCTAAAACATAAAATAAAATAAAAAAAAGCTAAACTTAAATAAATAAACCTAAAATAAACTAAATAAAAATAAAAAATTAACCTAAATAAAAATACAAAATAAAATAAACTAAAATATGTAAAAAATAAATGAAATAAACTAAAAAACCTAAACCTATCGGTTTACCTAATTTTTTTTAAAAAAACTCTAAAGCTTAAACCCTAAACCCTAAACCCTAAACCATAAACCCTAAACCCTAAACCCTAAACTCTAAACCCTAAACCCTAACAACCTAAAAGTAAAATAAATAAAAAAACATAAACCTAAATAAAGTAGAGGAATAAAAAAAATAAAAACCTAACCCTAAACCAAAAAATTAAATAAAATAAAATAATAATAAAAACTAAAATAAAATAAATAAAAACTTAAACTAAACTAAAAAAATAAAATAAATTTAAGAATAAAAAACCTAAATAAAATAAAAACTAAACATAAAATAAAATATAATAAACCTAAAATAAAATAAAAACTAAATACAAACCTAAACCTAAAAAATAAACCTAAAAATAAATAAAAATTAAAACCCAAACCCTAAACTATAAAGAAAAATTAAACCTAAAATAAATATATAATAATAAAGATAAAATACACCTAAACCTAAACAAAAATATGCTAAACTAAAATAAATAAAACCTAAACCTAAACCTAAACCCTAAACTAAATAAAATAAAACAAACTAAAAATAAACCTAAACCTAAACTAAAAAATAAAACCTAAAAGTAAACCCAAAATAAAAACCTAAAACCTAAACCCTAAACCCTAAAAAGCTAAAAAGCTAAACCTAAACTAAATAAACCTTAAAAATAATAGAAATAAATAAAACTAAACAAAAAATAAAATAAAACAAAATAAAAAATAAACATAAAGTAAACCTAAAATAAAATAAAATAAAAATTTAAAAAACCTAAACCTAAAAATAAAACCTAAAAATAAATAGAAACTAAAACATAAACCTTAAACTAGAAAAAACCCTAAACCTAAAATAAACAAAATAAAATAATCCTAAACCTAAACTAAATTAAAATAAAAAATAAATCTAAATAAAAATAAAAAATAAAATAAATAAAAAATAAATTAAATTAACTAAAAAAAACCCTTAACCAACCTATTTACCTACAACAACAACAATAAGCCTTTATCCCACTAAGTGGGGCCGGCTACATGAATCCTTCATCTCCATTGTGTCCTATTATGTGTCAAATTCACATTTAATTCATGTATATTAATGTCATTTTTTATACATCTTAACCAAGTGTTTTTAGGTCTACCTCTACCTTTCTTAACATAAGACAAATCTAATTCACATGGATCAATTGTTGTTGCTAATTTTGTTTTGCTTTTGCTTTTGTTATTTTTTCTTATATTATTGTAATAACTTGGGGGTATTTCTCTTTAGGACTTATTGTAGCTATTTGAGCATTAGTTTAGAGATTTACCCCCTATAAGGACTTCATACTTTTTCTTTGTGGCAATAAAATTCCACTAATTTCTCTAAAAAAACCCTAAACCCTAAACTAACCCTAAACCCCAAAAAGCTAATCCTAAACAAAATAAAAAATCAAAATAAAATCATCAGACATCCGACGCTTTATGTGCACAAACCATCTAAGGCGACTCTCTCTAATCTTATATGCCACTGGAGCAACTCCAACTTTTTCCCGAATATACTCATTTCGTATTTTATCTCTTATAGTAAAGCCACTCATCCATCTTAGCATCCTCATCTCTGTAACACTTAACTCAGTCTTATGCATCT
The DNA here is from genome assembly GCA_021442155.1 of Cymbidium sinense. Taxonomy (NCBI): domain Eukaryota; kingdom Viridiplantae; phylum Streptophyta; class Magnoliopsida; order Asparagales; family Orchidaceae; genus Cymbidium; species Cymbidium sinense. Next base: position 8,646,843 of record CM038215.1, on the reverse strand, counting down.
CTTTTATTGGCCAACTTTCTACACCATAAGTCATTGTAGTTCTTACCACCATCTTATAAAAGTTTCCCTCAAGTTTAAGTGGAACTTTTCTATCACACAACAAGCCAGATGCATTTCTCCACTTCAACCATCCAATTAGAATTCTACTAATAACATCTCCATCTATTTCACCATCATTTTCCCTAAATATGTAAATCAGTCAATCTTATTAATGACTTGTTCACCTAATCTCACAACACCACCACTAAAACTTCTACAGCTAAAATTACACTCGATATATTCAGGTTTAGATCTACTTAAATGAAAACCTTTATACTTTAATGTTAACCTCCATAATTCATGTTTCTCTTGGACTCCATCTCTAATCTTATCAACAAGAAGAATGTCATCAACAAAAAGCATACACCAAGGTACATCTTCTTGTAAATTCTTAGTAAGAACATCCATAACTAAAGAAAATAGATAAGGGCTTAAAGTTGATCCTTGATGTAATCCAAAACCAAAAACAACAAGCCTTTATCCCACTAAGTGGGGTCAGCTACATGAATCCTTTGTCTCCATTATGTCCTATTATGTGTCAAATTCTCATTTAATTCAAGTATACTAAGGTCATTTTTTGTACATCTTAACCAAGTCTTTTTAGGTCGGCCTCAACCTTTCTTAACATAAGGCAAATATAATGCATCTACCCTCCTACTAGGTCATTGGATGGCCGACGCTTTATGTGGCCAAACCATCTAAGGCGACTCTCTCTAATCTTATTTTGCACTGGAGCTACTCCAACTTTTTCTTGAACATACACATTTTGCTTTTTATCTCTAAGAGTAAAGCCACACATCCACTTGAGCATCCTCATCTCTGTAACACATGACTTAGTCTTATGATTCTCTTTTATTGGCCAACATTCTCCACCGTAAGTCATTGCAGGTCTTACTACCATCTTATAAAATTTTACCTTAAGTTTAAGTGGAACTTTTCTATCACACAACAGGCCATATGCATTCCTCCACTTCAACCATCCAACTTGAATTCTACTAATAACATCTCCATCTATTTCACCCTCATTTTCAACAATAGAGTCTAAATATCTGAATCGCTCACTCTTATTAATGACTTGTTCACTTAATGTCACAACACTACCACTAGAAGTTCTACAACTAAAATTACACTCCATATATTCAGTTTTAGATCTACTTAAATGAAAACCTTTAGACTGTAATGTTGACCTCCATAATTCAAGTTTCTCTTGGACTCCCTCTCTAGTCTTATCAATAAGAAGAATGTCATCATCAAAAAGCATACACCAAGGTACATCTTCTTGTGAATGCCTAGTAAGAAAATCCATAACTAAAGCAAGAAGATAAGGGCTCAAAGCTGATCCTTGATGTAATCCAATTGAAATGGAAAAATATTTTGTCAATCCTCCTTGTGTTTGGACACAAGTACTAGCTCTAGTATACATATCCTTAATGACTTGAATATAACCAATATTAAATCCTTTTTGTTCTAGAACTCTCCAAACAACATCACTTGAAACTTTATCATAAGCTTTATCTAAATCAATAAATATCATATGTAAATCCCCCTTACTTTCTTTATACTTCTCCATCAAACCTCTTAACAAATGTATAGCATCCATAGTAGATCTACCTGGCATGAACCCAAACTAATTGTGAGAAACTTTTTTTTCACATCGTAACCTATGCTCAATTACTCTCTCTCCCATAATTTTAATGTATGACACATTAACTTGATGTAATCCAACTGGAATAGGAAAATATTTTGTCAATCCTCCTTGTGTTTGGACATAATTAACAGCTCTAGTATACATATCCTTAATGACTTGAATATAGCAAATATTCACTCCTTTTGTTCTAGAACTCTCCAAAGAACATCTCTTGAAACTTTATCATAAGCTCTCCTTAAATCAATAAATATCATATGTAGATCATCCTTACTTTCTTTATACTTCTCCATCAAACATCTTAACAAATGTATAACATCCATAGTAGATCTACCTGGCATGAAACCAAATTGATTGTGAGAAACTTTTGTATGACATCGTAACCTATGCTCAATTACTCCCTCCCATAATTTTAATGTATGACACATTAACATAATTCCTCTATAATTTGCACACACTTGTGCATCACCTTTATTCTTAAATATAGGAACCAACGAACTCTTTCTCCACTCATCTAGCATCTTTTTAGTCTTTAAAATAACATTAAAAATTTTTTAAGCCAACAAATTCCTTGATCTCCTAAACAATTCCACACTTCTATTGGAATATCATGAGGTCGTACTATTTTTCCACATTTCATTTTCTATAAAGCATTTCTAACTTTAGCTTTACTAGTACGATGATAAAAAAAATTCTCCATTTTTGTTTAGGGTATTAAGGTTGCGGGTATTAAGGTTGCTAAAATCAATCGTACTTTCAGATCCTTCATTGAAAAATTTATCAAAATATCTCATCCACCTATTTTCAATATCCTTTTCTAAGAAAAGCACTTTATTATTTTCATCCTTAATATACCTCACTTGAACTAGGTATTTACTTCTCCTATCTCTTTGGTTGGATAACTTGTACATACATCTTTCACCTTCTTTGGTATATAATCTATTGTATAAATCACTAAAGGTTAAATTTTTTGCATCATATATTACTTTCTTAGAATCTCTACAATTTTATATCTTTCCCAATTCTCCAAATTTTTACATCTAAACCAAGTTTTATAACAATGCTTCTTATTTCTTATCTTTTTTTGCACACTCTGAGTCCACCACCAATTATTTTTATTAAAAGAAGTTTTTCCTTTTGATTCTCCAAGCACATTTTTAGCAATTTGCTTAATTTCACTTACTACTTTTTCCCACATAACATTAGCTTCGTTATGAACATCCCAAATTCTAAACTTTTGTAGCTTGCTCTTTGAAATATTTTTATTTGTGTTCTTTAAGTGTCCCTATCTAATCCTAATACAATAATTTGATTTATTCTTCCACTTACAATCTTTCATCTTAAAATCTAAAACTAACAATCGATGTTGGGTACTTAAACTTTCACTTGGAATGACCTTACAATCTAAACGATCTATTTTTCTTATTAGAAAATAATCATTCTATGTGTTACTAGATCCATTTTTATAAGTAATAATATGTTCATCTCTTTTCTTAAATAAAGTATTAACAACTACAAAATCATATGCTAAGGGAAAATCTAATATAGTCCTACCTTCTTCATTAGTCACTCCAAATCCATAACCACCATGAATACTTTTAAAATCTTCTACCACTCTACCAACTTGTCCATTTAAATATCCTCCAATAAATACTTTTTCTTCAACAGGTGTATTTGTATTAATTCCTCTAATTCATTCCAAAAAAAAATGAATTAGTAAACCCTAAATCGGTTAACCTAATTTTAAAAAACCCTAAACCCTGCAACCCTAAACCATAAACCTTAAATAACCCCAAATCCTAAACCCTAAACCCTAAACCCTAAACCCTAAACTAACCCTATACCATAAACTTGAAACCTTAAAAACTTTAAATCCTAAAGCCTAGCCTAACCTCAAACCCTAAGCTAAACATAAACCCTAGACCCTAAACCATAAACCTAAACCTTAAACCCTAAACCCTAAAACCCTAAACCCTAAAACCCTAAACCCTAAACCTTAAACCCTAAACTCTCAAACCTAAACCCTAAACCCTAAACCCTAAACACTAAACCCAAAAAAAACCTTAAGCACTAAACCCTAAATCCCAAACCCTAAACCGTAAACCCTAAATTAACCCTAAACCATAATCCGTAATCCCTAAAAAGCTTAAAACCTAAATTAATAAAATTAAACATAAATAAATAAATAAAATTAAATAAAATAAAAATAAAACTAAACCTAAATCAAAATAAAAAATTAAAATAAACTAAAATAAATAAAAAAATAAACAAAATATAAATAAACCTACCAATTGACTTAATTTAAAAAAAACATAATCCTAAACCCTAAATCCTAAACCATAAACCCTGAACCCTAAATCTTACAACCCCAAACCTTAAACCCTAAACCCCAAACCCTAAGCCTTAAACCCTAAACCCTAATCCCTAAACACTAAAAACCTAAAAAGCTAAACCTAAACTAAATAAAACCTTAAAATAAAATAAATAAAAAAACCTAAACCTAAATAAAATAAAAAATTTATATAAAATAAAAACCTAAACTAAAACTTAAACCTAAATCAAAACCTAAACCTAAACTAAAAATAAAATAAAATAAAAAATGAAAAAATAAACTACAACAACAACAACAACAACAAGCCTTAATCCCACTAGGTGGGGTCGGCTACATGAATCCTTCATCTCCATTGTGTCCTATTATGTGTCAAATTCTCATTTAATTCGAGTATACTAAGATCATTTTTATACATCTTAACCAAGTCTTTTTACTCTACCTTTCTTAACATAAGGAAAATCTAATGCATCTACTCTCCTAATCGTCATCTGGACGGCCGACGCTTTGGCCAAACCATCTAAGGCGACTCTCCCTAATCTTATCTATCACCGAGCTACTCCAACTTTTTCCCAACATACTCATTTTGCATTCTATCTCTAAGGGTAAAGCCACTCATCCACCTGAGCATCCTCATCTAGAACACTTAACTTACTCTTATGTTTCTTTATTGGCCAACATGCATTACATAAGTCATTGCAGTCTTACCACCATCTTATAAAATTTTCCCTTAAGTTTAAGTGGAACTTTTCTATCACATAATAGGCCGATGCATTCCTCCACTTCAACCATCCAACTTGAATTCTACTAATAATATCTCCATCTATTTCACCATCATTTTGAACAATAGAGCCTAAATATCAATCGCTCACTCTTATTAATGACTTGATCACCTAAAGTCACAACACTACCACTAAAATTTCTACAACTAAAATTACACTCCATATATTCGCTTTAGATCTGCTTAAATGAAAACCTTTAGACTCTAAAGTTGACCTCCATAATTCAAGTTTCTGGACTCCTCTAGCCTTATCAACAAGAAGAATGTCATCGAAAAGCATACACCGTGGTACATCTTCTTGTAAATGCCTCGTAAGAACATCCATAACTAAAGTAAAAGATAAGGGCTTAATGTTGATCCTTGATGTAATCCAACCGAAATAGGAAAAATAGTTTGTCAATCCTCCTTGTGTTTGGACACAAGTGCCTCTAGTATACATATCCTTAATGACTTGAATATAACCAATATTAACTTCTTTTGTTCTAGAACTCTCCAAAGAACATCTCTTGAGACTTTATCATAAGCTTTCTCTAAATCAATAAATATCATATGTAGATCCTTTTATTTTCTCTATGCTTCTCCATCAAACCTCTTAACAAATGTATAGCATCCATAGTAGATCTACGCATGAAACCAAAATTGTGAGAAACTTCTGTATCACATCGTAATCTATGCTCAATTACTCTCTCCCATAATTTTAATGTATGGCACATTAACTTAATTCCTCTATAATTTGCACAATCTTGTGCATCACCTTTATTCTTAAATATAGGAACCAACAAACTCTTTCTCCACTCATCTGGCATCTTTTTAGTCTTTAAAATAACATTAAAAAGATTTGTAAGCCAAGAAATTCCTTGATCTCCTAAACATTTCCACACTTCTATTGGAATATTATCTCCTATGCTTTTCCACATTTCATTTTCTTTAAAGCTTCACTAACTTCAGATTTACTAATACAATGATAAAATGAAATTCTATTTTTGTTTAGGTATTAAGGTTGCCAAAATCAATCGTACTTTCAGATCCTTCATTGAAAAGTTTATTAAAATACCTCATCCACCTATTTTCAATATCTTTTCTAAGAAAAGCACTTTATTATTTTCATCCTTAATACTCCTCACTTGAACTATGTCTTTACTTCTCCTATCTCTTTGGTTGGCTAACTTATACATACATCTTTCACCTTCTTTGGTATCTAATCTATTGTATAAATAAAGCTAAATTTTTGCATCATATATTGCTTTCTTAGAATCTCTACAGGCCATTTTATATCTTTCCCAATTCTCCGAGTTTTTACATCTAAACCAAGTTTTATAACAATGTTTCTTATTTCTTATTTCTTATAACAACTAAAAAATAAACTAAAATAAAATAAATAAAAACCTAAACTAAACTAAATAAAATAAATTAAATTAAAAATAAAAATACAATAAAACTAAAAAAATAATAAAATAAAAACCTAAACATAAAATATAAACCTAGAAATAAATAAAAAATAAAACCCAAACCTTATACAGAAAAAGAAAAACCTAAACTTAAAATAAAATAAATCTAAACCTAAACTAAAATAAACTAAACTAAAGTAAATAAAACCTAATCCTAAACCTAAAATAAACTAAACTTAAACCCTAAAAAAAATAAAACAAAATAAACTAAAAAAAACCTAAACCTAAACTAAAAAATAAAACTTAAAACCTAAACCTAAAAAAATAAAATAAAAACCTAAACCTAAACCTAAAATTAAAAAAAATAAAACCTAAACCTAAAAAATAAAATAAAAATAAAACCAAACTAAAAAATAAACATAATCTTAAACATAGACCTAAAAAATAATCTAAATTAAAAACCTAAACTAAAATAAATAAACCTAAAATAAACTAAATAAAAAATGAAATAAACTAAAATAAATAAAAAATAAATTAAATATACTAAAAAAAAGCTAAACCTACTAGTTTACCTAATTGAAAAAAAACCCCAAAACCTTAAACCCTAAACCCTAAACCCTAAATCCTAAACCCTAAACCCTAAACCCTAAAGCCTAAAATAACTTGCAATCCTAAACTGCAACCTAATAAATCCATAATCTAAATCCTAAACCTTAAACCCTAAACTAACCTAAACTAACCCTAAACCCTCTAACCCTAACCACTTTAACCTAAACTCTCCTAAACCCTAAACCTTAAACTAACCATAAAATATAAACCTTAAATCCTAAACCCTAAACCATAAGCTAAAGCTAAACCCTAAACTTTAAAGCCTAAACTCTAAACCATAAACCTTAAACCCTAAACCTAACCCTAAACACTAAACCATAAAATCCTAAACCCTAAAATCTTAAACCCTAAACCCTAAACCATAACAACCCAAAAACGTAAATGTAAAGTAAATAAAACCAAAAAATAAAATAAATAAATTAACATAAACCTTAATAAAATAGAAAAATAAAATAAAATAAAAACCTATACTAGAACCTAAACCTAATCTTAGAAATTAAAAAATAAAAAAACTAAAATAAAATAAATAAAAACATAAACTAAACAAAAAAAATAAAATAAACCTAAGAATAAAAAACCTAAATAAAATAAAAACTAAATGTAAAATAAAAATAAAATAAACCTAAAATAAAATAAAATAAAAATTAGATAAAAAAATTAAACTTAAAAAATCAACCTAAAAATAAATAAAAATTAAAATCCAAGCCCTAAACTAAAAAGAGAAAAACTAAACCAAAATTATAAATAAAATAAACCTAAACCTAAACTAAATTAAATAAAAACCTAAACACTAAACTAAATAAAATAAAATAAACTAAAAATAAACCTAAACCTAAACTAAAACAATAAAACCTAAAAATAAACATAAAATAAAAATCTAAAACCTAAACCCTAGATCCTAAACACTAAAATGCAATAAAACTAAACCTAAACTAAATAAAACCTAAAAATAAAATAAATAAATAAAACAAAATAAAAATAGAATGAAAAATAAATGATAAATAAAAATAAAGTAAACATTAAATAAAATAAAATAAAAACTAAATTTAAACCTAAACCTAAAATATAAACCTAAACATAAAACCTAAAAATAAATAAAAAATAAAACCTAAACCTTAAACTAAAAAAAAACTTAAACCTAAAATAAACAAAATAAATTAATCCTAAACCTAAACTAAAAAAACTAAACTAAAATAAATAAAACCTAAACATAAACCTAAAATAAACTAAATGTAAACCCTAAACTAAATAAAAAAATAAATAAAAAATAATCCTAAACCTAAACTAAAAATAAAACCTAAAAATAAACATAAAATAAAAACCTAAAACCTAAACTAAAAAAATTAAATTAAAAACCTAAACCTAAACATAAAATAAAAAATAAAACCTAAACCAAAAAAATAAACTAAAATAAAATACCTAAACTAAAATAAATAAACTTAAAATAAATAAAATAAACTAAATAAAAATAAAAAAACCTAAATAAAAATAAAAAATAAACAAAAAAAACCTAAACCTACGAGTTTACCTCATTTGAAAAAGAACCCTAAAACTAAACCTAAATTTTGAACCATAAACATACAACCCTAAACTTACAACCCTAAACTTACAACCCTAAACCCTAAACCCTAAACCTTAAACTCTAAACTCTAAATCATAAACCTTAAAGCCTAAACACTATACCCTAACCCTAACCCTAACCCTAAACCCTAAACCCTAAACCCTAAGCCCTAAACCCTAAACCTAAACTTAAACTAACCAAACCCTCACACCCTAACCCTAAAACCCTAAACCCTAAAGCCTAAAGCATAATCCCTAAACCCTAAACTAACCCTAAACCCTATGCTAAACCTAAACCCTATACCCAAAACCCAAAACCCTAAAAACCCTAAACCCTAAAACTTAAACACTAAATTCTAAACTATAAAACCTAAACCCTAACCCTAAGCACTAAACCCTAAAACCCTAAATGCTAAAACACTAAAACCTAAACCCTAATCCCTAAATCGTAAACCCTAAACCATAAAACCTAAAAACCAAAAAATCTAAACCTAAAAATAAAATAAATAAAGAACCTAAACCCAAAAAAATTAAAAATTAAAATAAAATAAAAACCTAAACATAAACCTAAAAATAAAATAAAATAAATAATAAAAAGAAACTATAATAAAAAATAAAAACCTAAAGTAAACTAAAAAATAAAATAAACTGAAGAATAAAAACCTAAACAAAATAACAACTAAATGTAAAATAAAAATAAAATAAACCTAAAATTAAATAAAATATAAACTAAATAAAAACCTAAACTTAAAAATTTAACCTAAACCATAAAAAAAATAAAATAGAACACAATTAAATGAAAATAAAATAAATAAAATAAAATAAACCTAAACTAAATTAAACTAAACTAGAATAAATAAAACCTAAACCTAAACCTAAAATAAACTTAACCAAAACCCAAAACTAAATAAAATAAACTAAACAAATGATAAACCTAAATCTAAACTAAAAAATATAACCTAAGAATAAACCTCAAATAAAACCCTAAAACCTTAACCCTAAAAAGCTAAAAACCTAAACCTAAACTCATTGTTAAATTAATTGCCAATAGAATCTCACTAAAATTATTTCCCCCAACCAAACTGGTTTCGTTAAAGGTAGAACTATATCTGACAACATTCTTCTAGCCCAAGAGCTAATTCATGACCTTGATACTTCTACTAGAGGTGGTAACATCCTTTTCAAATTGGACATCTCTAAAGCTTTTGACAACCTCTCTTGGAATTTTCTCTTCCAAATTCTACATTTGTTTGGTTTTCCTGACTATTTTATCCATCTCATTAAAAATTGTATTACCAATGTTTGGTTCTCCGTTATCATGAATGGTGAGTCCCTAGGTTTTTTCCCTTCTATGCATGCATTGAGACAAGGAGATCCCTTATCTCCCTCTCTTTTTATTATTACAGTTGAATATCTTTTGAGGAATCTTAATGATCTTTTCAACAATAATCCTAGCATGTTTTTTAGAATTCAAGGTGGTCTTCCTGCTTTCATCTTAGCTTTGCTGATGGCTTCATAATCTTTTGCAATGCCTCTATTCATCACATTAAAATTATTAAGAATCTTTTAAATAAATTTGATAACGAAAGTGGTCTCTTTCTTAAAGATGGTAAAAGTTGTTTCATTCCTTCCTCTAAAATCTCTAGTAATAGGATCAACCAAATATTAAGAATTACTAATTTTCAGCAACAACAACTTCCTATTAAATATTTTGGTGCTCCACTTTTTAAAGGTTAGAAAAGATCACATCTCTTTGATGAGTTAATCCAAAAAATCTCTCATAAATTTCTATTTGAGAATTTCATTTACTCTTATTTGGTGGTAGGCTCACTTTGATTTAAAGTACCCTTAACTCCATGCCTTTATATCTCATTCAAACCATTGTGCCGACCAATTCTACCATTAACAAAATTGAGTACCTCCTTAACAAATTCTTCTGGGGTTCTAACAATTCTACTAATAGAATGTATTGGACCTCTTAGTATAAAAGCTGTGACACTCTTGCTAAAGGTGGGCTTCTGTAAGCCAATCAAGGAAGCTATCACTGCTTTTTTTTATAAACTTTGGTAGAATTTTAGGAGCAACAATAGTCTTTGGGCTAAATTCATGACTGCCAAATACTACTAGGGTAAGCACCCTCTCATTTGCCCTTATAAAGTGGGAGACTCTCCTATATGGAAAAGACTTTGTTCCATCAAATGGGAGGCAGAATCATTAATCTCATGGGGGATTAACTCTGGAACCTCTTTCTTTTGGCAAGATAACTAGACTGGAGGTGGGTCCATTGATGAATTACTTTCCACCCACTCCACTATTGCTATTAAAGTGAACTCTTTCTGGCAAAATAATAAGTGGAACAATAGTAAGCTTACTAACTATATTCCTTTCTCTCTTTTAGATAATCTTACTATTATTCCTATCATTCCTAGCAATCATGATCAGATCCTTTTTAAGCTTTTCCAAAATGGTGATTTCAACCTTAAATATTTCTGGATTCATATTAAAGAAGCTCATGATTTCTCCAATGTGTTTTTTAAACTTTTGAATAACACTATTCCTATTTCTTATTTTATTCTAACTTGGCATATTTTGAAAAACTTCATCCCTGTTGACTCCTTAATGTTGGGTAAAGGTTTTTACTTACCTTCAAAATGCTACTGTGCATTCACATTGAGAATGTGAATCATGTATTTGTTAACGGAACCATTGCTTCCAAACTTTGGATTTGGTATGATGAACTCTTTAATATTGTCAAATTCAGTGGCTCCTTAACTCTATACCAACTTCTTCATGTTTATTTTGAAAACAATATTAAAGGCCACATTAAAGTGATAACTGCTATCACTCTTATTTGGTTCAAATGGATGGACAGAAATGATGCAAGACATTGTGGGATTCCTATAAACCATATGGGAATAATTGCTAGAATTAAAAATAAAATCTGTGCCTTGTTTAATGCCTATTTAATCAACTACAATCAGTTCAAAGGCTGCAATTTTGTGGCCAATAAACTGGGTTTTAACTTGCCGGATCAACCCAACTGTAATGATGATAAGATTGTTTATTAGATAAAGCCTCATGCTAATACTATTAAAATTAACACTGATGGCTATGTTTCTCAAAATGCTTCTGGTTGTGGTGGCATTGTTAGAAACCTTAATGGTAAAGTCCTTTATGCTTTTGCTTACCCCGTTAATATTTGCTATGTTCTTTTTTTGCTGAGCTAATGGCAGTTTACAAAGCTATTGAGATTTGCCTTCAAAAAGGTTGGCTCAATATTTGGATTGAGGTGGATGCCCGGTTGTTGATTGATCTTTTGACTTTCACCAAAGTGGGCAATACAGAATTGTACTACCTTCTAAAGCACACTAGAGCTCTCCTTTCTCAACTCTATTTTAAAATCACGCATGTATGCCGTGAAGGTAATGCATGTGCTGATTACCTTGCTAATCTAGGTTCTAGATTATATGGCCTAAAATTCTTTGATCAACTTACACTTCCTAAACATTTGCATGGTTTGGTTAATTTGGATAATATTGGACTCCTTTACCTCATAAATTAATTCATCCTATTATTTTGGCCTATTGCATTACCTATTTAACTACATGAATAACTTCTGTTTAGTGTTGTTATTTCCCAGGGTTTTGCTGATGCATCTTCCTGATACCCCTTTTGGTTTATTTTGTGATCTCTGCGGCATCTGCTGCTGGATTAATTACCCTAATCTTATTTGGGGTCTTACTGCTTTTGCTGTTTCCACTATTAATAGTAAGGTGTTCCCTGTTTTTCTAACCTACTGGATGGAGATATTTTCACTTATCAGCCAGATCTATTGGAGGGAGATGTTTTACTTTCAGCTTTACTTTCTGTTCAACAAGGACAGACTTCTTGCCATCAATATTTTGTTTATGGGTCTTACTATATATATTTTCCATTTTATGATTAAGGTTATGTTTTGTCTCTTTTCCTTTTTCTGGAAATCTGTGCTGGGGCTCATGACTTTGCTATCTCATTATTTAATTATTATATTTTTGTATAGCTTCATGGCAAGCCCTAATTGGCTTAGCTGCTAGTCTGCTTTTCTTTGTCTTGAAGGATTTTAATGATGGATCTCCTTTGAACCCCTTTCGAGTCTATGTTGTACCACTATTTTTATTAGATTATCTTATGGTGGGTGCAATAATTATTTTGCTATTTTATTTGTTGGCTGTTGGATTTTTGGATCTTATGTCCAGTTGGCTGCTTCTGGGGTTGTTTTTCTGATTATTTTTGCTATTTGCGACTGGGCTGCAGCCTATCACCTGATGTTTATGGTCTATTTAATCTGCTACTATTTTTCCATCTTGGTTCAGTTAGACTTATGTAGATCACTGTGATTATGCTATTACCTACTTGGTTATTAACTTATGCACAGTCTATTCTGAATGGGTGGTTTTATGGCCAGCTAGCTGTTATTTGCTGCCTTGGTTGTTGGCTGAACTGGATTATTGAGTTTATGCCCAGCAAGATGCTACTGGGGTTGTCTCTTTGATTGTATTTATTTGGTGTTATTTACGATGGGGTGCAGCTTATTATCTGTGGCTTCTAGTCCACCTAATCTGTTGCTGCATTCCCATCTTAGTTCTGTTAGACTTTTGCATGTCCTGTTGTATTTTGGGTTTGGGTTATGTTGTCTTGCTTTACATTTGTTGTTTGATAACTTCTGCAATGATTATTAACAAGGGGGTTGTTAACATCTACATTGCTTATTCTGAATGGGTTCCTTTTCTGGGCCATATTCCTGAGCTGTACTCTTGGCCAGTAAGTTTCATATATGTCCCATATGATTGGGATGGTGTTATTTACATGCTAATTGATTTTCTTAGTAGGATTACAACAAGCTTTTCAACCAGTTGTATATTATTTCTATCCTCTGTGTAGCTTTTTCTGCTATTTTCTTATGTTGGGTTTTCATGCTGGCTTAATTATACCTTGGTGGATCCGCAAAGATGGTTCATTTTTTTATATGTGTAGGGATTCTCATGCTATGGTGACTATATTGATGATATTTATCTGCATGGGATCCCCTTCCCATTCTACTCTTTACCGCCTCCTTTCTATAGTGTATATGGCTTTATTTAGTTTGTAGTACTAAGGCTCATAAGACTTTCAATAAATGACTACTATCTTCCACAGTTTGTAGGCTATGATGGTCGCGGATGATTTCACCCTTTTGGTTTGGTAATAGCTCTGGATGTAACCCTTCAATAAGTTTGATACTCATATTTACATCTTCCCCAATTTATGTGACAGCCCCAGGCTTCTCTCACACACTTCTCTATAGTTTTCTCGCTTTATGTCGCTTTAATTTTTCACTTTGTCCAGATACTTTAATTGTTCTAATTTTTATCTTTCTACATTTTTGTGATGCATTTTGTTCTCTTAGGTTTGCTCCCTAGTGCCATGCTTTCTCTCATCCCGCAGAGCTACCAGATCTATCCATTGGCTTTTATCTATGTTAATCGCTTTTGTATCTTTCTTTTTTTTTTCTTTTATTTTGCTTTTGGTTGTACTTAGATAGGGGATTTACTCTCTAGTCTGATTGTAGCTTTTTGAGCAGTAGTTTCGGAGTTTATCCCTATTAAGGACCTTCTTTTTGTGGCAATAAAATTCCCCCTATATGGTGTTTCCCCAAAGAAACAAAAACCTAAACCTAAACTAAATAAAACCTAAAAATAAAATAAATAAAAATTCTAACAAAAATAAATTGAAAACTAAACAAAAAAAACCTAAAATAAAATAAAATAAAAACTAACTAAAATCCTAAACCTAAAATATAAACCTAAAAATAATGCATAAAAATAAATAAAAAATAAAACCTAGACTTTAAACTAAAAAAACCTAAACCTAAAATAAACAAAATAAAATAAACCTAAACCTAAACTAAAATAAATAAAACCTAAACCTAAAATAAACTATAACTAAACCCTAAACTAAATAAAATAAAAAAAACTAAAAAAAAAACTAAACATATACCAAAAAAAAACCTTAAAATAAACCTAAAATAATAACTTAAAACCTAAACCTAAAAAAATAAAATGAAAACATAAAAATAAAAAATAAAACCTAAACCTAAAAAATAAAATAAAAATTAAACTAAACTAAAAATAAACATAAACCTAAACCTAAAATGAAAAGATAAACTACAATAAAAAAACCTAAACTTAAATAAATAAACCTTAAATAAATAAAATAGTGTGAATAAAATAAAAAATAATCCTAAATAAAAATAAAATAATAAAATAAACTAAATAAACTAAAAAAACATAAACCTCTCGGTTTATCTAATTTAAAAAATAAAACCTAAACCTTATACCCTATACCCTAAACCTTAAATCCTAAACCCCTAAACCCTAAAACTAAGCCTAAAGACTAAACCGTAAACTTACAACCCTAAATCATAAACCCTAAATAACATTAAATCCAAAACCCTAAACACTAAACCCTAAACTAACCCTAAACCCTAAACCCTATACCGTAAATCCTAAACCCTAAACCCTAAACCCTAATAACCCTAAATAAAGCCTAAAGCCTAAAGCTTAAACCTTAAACCCTAAACTAATCTTAAACCCTATGCTATACCTATACCCTAAACCTTAAATCCTAGAAAACAGAAACCTTAAAGCCTAAATAATAAACCCTAAACCATAAACTCTAAGCCCTAACTCTAAACATTAAACCATAAAACCATATACTCTAAAACCCTAAACTCTGAACCCTAAACCCAAAACCCTAAACCCTAAACCCTAAACGCTTAACCTAACAACCTAAAAACCTAAACCTAAAGTAAATAAAACCTAAAAATAAAATAAAGAAAAAACTTAAACATAAATAAAATAAAATAATAAAATAAAATAAAAACTCACTAAAACTTAAACCTAAACCTAAAAATAAATAAATTAAAAAAATAAAATTAAACTAAAATAAAATAAATAAAAACCTAAACTATGCTAAAGAATAAAATAAACCTAAGAATAAAACACCTAAATAAAAAACAAACTAAACATAAAATAAAAATAAAATAAACCTAAAATAAACCTAAAATAAAAACTAAATAAAAACCTAAACCTAATTAAATAAACCTAAAATAAATAAAAAATAAACCCAAACCCTACTAAAAAGAAAAACTAAACATAAAATAAAAATTTAATAAAAAAATAAAATAAACCTAAACCTAAACTAAAATAAACTACACTAAAATAAATAAAACCTAAACTTAAACCTAAAATAACTTAAACCTAAACCATAAACTAAATAAAATAAAATAAACTAAAAATAAACCTAGACCAAAACTAAAAAAAACCCTAAAAATAAAATAAAAAAAAAAACTAAACAAAAATAAAATGATAACTAAACAAAAAATAAAACTAAACTTAACAACAACAACAAGCCTTTATCTCACTAAGTGGGGTCAGCTACATGAATCTTTCATCTCCATTGTGTCCTATTATGTGTCAAATTCTCATTTAATTTAGTATACTAAGGTCATTTTTATCTGAAAACCAAGTCCTTTTAGGTCTACCTCTACCTTTCTTAAAGGCTAATCTAATGCATCTACTATCTATATTATGGGATGGCGCTTTATGTGGACAAACCATCTAAGGCAACTCTCTCTAATCTTATCGCTGCATACTCAACTTTTAACATACTCATTTTAGCATTTTACCTCAAAGAGTAAAGCCACTCATCCACAGCATCCTCATCTCATAACACTTAACTTAGTCTTATTCTTCTCTTTTCTTATTCTGCACATCATTAGTCTTACTACCATCTTATTAAATTTTCCTTAAGTTTAAGTGGAACTTTTCTATCACACAAGATCTCCCTCCAACCATCAACTTGAATTCTAATAACATATCCATCTATTTCACCATAATTTTGAACAATAGAGCCTAAATATCGCTCACTCTTATTAATGACTTGTTCACAACCACTAGAACCTCTACAACTAAAATTACACTCCATATATTCATTTTTAGATTTACTTAAATGAAAACTTTTAGACTCTCATGTTGACCTCCATAATTCGAGTTTCCCTTAGACTCCATCTTTAGTCTTATCAATAAGAAGAATGTCATCAGCAAAAAGCATACAATAAAGTACATCTTCCCATAAATACCTAGTAAGAACATCCATAACTAAAGCAAAAAGATAAGGCCTTAAAGCTGATCCTTGATGTAATCTAACTAATATAGGAAAATATTTTGTCAATCCTCCTTGTGCATGGACACAAGTAACAACTCTATTATACATATCCTTAATGACTTGAACATAACCAATAATAACTCCTTTTTATTCTATAACTCTCCAAAGAACATCTCTTGAAACTTTATCATAAGCTTTCTAAATCAATAAATATCATATGTAGATCCTCCTCTTACTCTCCATCAAACCTCTTAACAAATGTATAGCATCCATAGTAGATCTACCCTGAAACCAATGATTGTGCAAAACTTTTGTATCACATCGAAACTTATGGTCAATTACTCACTCCCATAATTTTAATGTATAACACATTAACTTAATGCACACTCTTGTGCATCACCTTTATTCTTAATTATACAAACTCCATAACTCCGCCATCTTTTAGTCTTTAAAATAACATTAAAAAGATTTGTAAGCTAAGAAATTCCTTGATATACTAAACATTTCCACACTTCTATTGGAATATCATCAAGTCTTATTATTTTCCACATTTCATTTTCTTTAAAGCTTCTCTAACTTCAGATTTACTAATATGACATAAAAATAAAATTCTCTATTTTTGTTTAGGGTATTAAGGTTGCTAAAATCAATTGTACTTTTAGATCCTTCATTGAAAAGTTTATCAAAATAGCTCATCCACTTATTTTCAATATCCTTTTGTAAGAAAAGCACTTTATTATTATCATCCTTAATATACCTCACTTGAACTAGATCTTTACTTCTCCTATCTCTTTGGTTGGCTAACTTGTACATACATCTTTCACCTTCTTTGGTATCTAATCTATTGCATAAATCACTAAAAGTTAAATTTTTGCATCATATATTGCATTCTTAGAATCTCTATAGGCCACTTTATATCTTTCCCAATTCTTCAAATTTTTACATCTAAACCAAGTTTTATAACAATGCTTCTTATTTTTTATCTTTTCTTGCACTCGACTCCAACTATTGAAAGAAGCTTTTCCTTTTGATTCTCCTAGCAACTTCTTCACTTGCTACTTTTTCCCACATAACAATAGCTTCCTTATGAACATCCCAAATTCTATGCTCTTATAGTTTTCTCTTAAAAATATTTTTATTTGTGTTCTTTAAGTGTCCCCATCTAATCTTAGGATAATAATTTGATTTTTTTCCTCTTACAATCTTTCATCTTAAAATCTAAAACTAATAATCGATGCTGGGTACTTAAACTTTCACTTGGAATGACCTTACAATCTTTACAATCTAAACGATCTATTTTTCTTATCAAAAAATAATCAATCTATGTTTTACTAGATCCATTTTTATAAGTAATAATATGTTCATCTCATTTCTTAAATAAAGTATTAGCAACTAAAAAATCATAAGCTAAAGCAAAATCTAATAAAGTCCTACCTTCTTCATTAGTCACTCCAAATCCATAACCACCATGAATACTTTTAAAATCTTCTACCACTCTGCCAACATGTCCATTTAAATCTACACAATAAATACTTTTTCTTCAAGATGTATCTTTTATTTTAATTCCTCTAATTCATTCCAAAATTTTTATTTTGAGCTTACATCCAAACCTACTTGATAATAACATTGATAATTTTAGTATCAATAATAATCTTTAAAGCTATAATTCTATCTCCATATCTATTAATATTTATAACATTATCCTTCAAACTTTTATCTATTATCACATCTACACCATTTTTAGGCTCGAATACCAAAGTTTAATACCTAAACTATCAATCTCCTTGGCCTTCTCCCCAACCCATTTAGTTTCTCAAGCACATAAAATATTTATCTTTCTATGAACCATAATATCTATTAATTCCATTAGTTTACCTATAAGAGTACCTATATTCCAAGTTCCTAACCTAATTCTAGTTTCATGGACTAACTTCTTTGTGCATTTGTCCATAATGTTGGAACCCATTTTTCATTATATTCAAGCCATACAATGCGTCACTTCTAGGGGACGCCCTACCATTAACACAATCATTTAAAGGATTCATGTCATGATTATTTTGACAAATTTTTATCGGTAAAATCACCCTCCACTTTTCACATCCGGACTTGGGATCGGCAAAGGTAGTGTTAAAAATAAAGTTAACCTATAATAAAATAAAATAAAAACTAAATAAAAACCTAAAGCTAAAGTATAAACCTAAAAATAAAATTTAAAAAAACCACTAAACCTTAAACCCTAAACCCTAAATCTTAAACCCTAAACCCTAAAATAAACCCTAAAGCTAAAACCCTAAACTAAACTTAAACCCTAACTAAACCCTAATTCTAAATGTAAACCATAAACCCTAAACCCTAAACCCTAAAACCCTAAATCACCCTCAACTATCCTAAAACCATAAACCATAAATCCTAAACCTAAAAAACTCCTAAACCCCTAAAGCTCACTGACTCTGAGCTAACTCCTAAACTCCCACCTAAAAACAACCAAACCTCTAAACTAAACCCTAAACCCCAAAATAAAACTACCTGACACTAAACTAGCCCTAAAAAACCCCTAAACCTACCACCACCACTAAATCTAAAACCCTAAAACCTAAACATAAAACCTAAAGTAAATAAAATACAAATAAAAAAAATACAAAATATATATAAATAAAAAACCTAAGCACTAAACCTAAATCTGAAATAAAATAAAATAAAATAAAATAAAATTAAAATTAAAATGAATAAAACCTAAAAAACTAAAAAAAATATAAATCTATGAATAAAACCTAAATAAAATAAAACTAAAGGTAAAATAAAACAAAATAAACCTAAAATAAAATAAAATAAAACTAAATAAAACCTATACCTAAAAAATAAACCTAAAAAATAAATAAAATAAAACTCAAACTCTAAACTAAAAAAAAACTAAAAACCTAAACCTAAACTAAAATAAACTAAATTAAAATAAATAAAACCTAAACCTAAACCTAAACTTAAACTAAACTAAATAAAATAAATTAAACTAAAAACAAACTAAAAATAAAACCTAAAAATAAACTTAAAATAAAAACATAAAACCTAAACCCTAAACACTAAATCTAAACCCTAAAAAGCTTAAAATCAAAACCAAAAACTAAATAAAACCTAAAAATAAAATAAACAAGAAAGCATAAATAAAAATAAGATTAAAAGAGAAAATAAAATAAAAACATAAACTAAAACCTAAATCTAAACCTAAAGCTAAAAAGAAAATAAAATATAAAATTGAAACTAAACTAAGATACAATAAATAAAAACCTAAACTAAAATAAAAAATTAAAAAATCTAAATAAAATAAATACTGAGTTGAGAATAAAAAGTAAATAAAGCTAAAATAAATAAAAAAACTACATAAAAACATAAACCTAAAAATAATCTGAAAAAATAAATAAAAAGTAAAACCTAAACCTTTAACTGAAAAAAATCTAAACCTATAATAAAAATAAAATAAACCTAAACCTAAACTAAGATAAACTAAACTAAAATAAATAAAACCTAAACCTAAACCTAAACCTAAACTAAATAAAATAAAATAAACTAAAAATAAACCTAAACATATACTAAAAAGGAATACATAAAAAAACCTAAAATAAAACATTAAACCTAAACCTACAAAAGAAAATAAAACCTAAAACTAAAACTAAAAAATAAAATCTAAAAAAAATAAAATAAAAAATAAAACTAAACTAAAAACAAACATAAACCTAAAATATAAACTTAAATAAATAAACCTAAAATAAATAAACTAAACTAAATAAAATAAAAAAAAAACCTAAATAAAATTAATAAAAAAATAAACTAAAATAAATAAAAAATTAACTAAATAAACCTAAACCTACAATTTTACTTAATTTAAAAAAAATGAAAAAATAAAAAATTAAAAAAAAATTAAAAAAAAAAAAACCCCTACAAACCTACAACCCTAAAACTCTGGTACTCAAAGCGAGCTCTCAATCTCTAGTGATTTTTGAATCCCTCTTGGTGGCGTGCCCCCGACTTGGGATTTCTGCGGGTTTTGGCTTCAATTTTGACCGATTGCAAAGGCTTGAACAACATCTGGCCATTTGCGTGATGTTTTATCATTGACCATGGATGCAGTGAGTTCTAGTCCTTGGCTTCCACCTAAAAATATGGATATTTCATCTAAGGCATCCAACATTTTGCAGATTGGTGGCCCTGACATTGCATCTTCTACTAAATCTTTTAAGGAAGCACTCTCCAGTAAGATTTCTCCCTATGTTGATTCGATTAATCTCATTTCAACATCTTTTAGAGGTTTGCCAGCTGTAATGTGCTCTGATGTGGATGTCAAAAAGTTGTCAAACCCTTTGAATTTTCTCTTGTCGGTAAATTTTCTTTGTGTCATCCAAATTTGTATAAGATCCACTCTTTTTTCCATAATCTCAAGCTTATGGGTGCCTTCTCAGTTGGTCTTATTGACCCTCGGCACATCCTGATTTAACTTTCTAATGATTTGGATTATCCATGTGTTTTTTTTGATCTTTCTTATTTCCTCTTTAATTGCCAAATGCATTTGCTAAAGTGGTCACCCCTTTTTGACATTAAGGAGGAATCTCCTATTGTCCCTATGTGGTTATCTCTTACTAATATGTGCATTCATTTTATTACACATCATGTGCTTTTTGTTGTCGAGGCTTTATTTGGTCGGCCTTTGCAACTCGACCAAGCGACCACTGAGTGATCTCGCCCTTCTGTGGCACAAATCCTCATGGAATTGGACATAACTGAAAAAAAGCCCAAGAAAGTTTGGATTAGCTTTGAAATATATGGGTATTTGCAAAAGGTTGAATTGGAGAACCTTCCAGTTGTTTGTTCCCACTGTAAAATACACATCCATGATAATTTAGAATGCTTTATTCTCCTTCCCCACTTAAAAAAATAAATTCCTCCTAAGGAAGATGTTGTCTCTACCCATAATCCGATTCCTACTTATGTTCAAAATCAGCCTCGAATCCTAAGGATGGTATGCAATCTATTATTGAGGTTGATTCCTTGGATATCGGGGTTAATCCTATTGAACATGTTTTGGTTTTTAATATTGGTAAGGATTCGATTGATATTCAAAATGGGAAAGATGATTTACCTCTTATTCCTTCTTTGAATTTGAATATTTCTAATGCGCAAAATAATAAATTCTCTAAGTTATTAGAAGATGATTCTATTTCCTCTAATTCTATTCCTGCAACTATGCTGGCTTTGATCGATGAAAATGAAGCTTTTAATGAGGATTTAATTGATGTTGAGCAGGCTGAAAACATTTTTGATCCATATTTTACTACTTGTGCTCTAAATGGTTCTAAATCATCACCATCTCTCATTTCTAATCTTGATATTCATGTTAATCCTACTTTTCAACTAAATATGGATTTGGAAGAAGGTGAACTCCCCTCCAAACACATGGAGATTTCTCTTAAATCTATGACCCTAAATCTTACTCGGATGATGACTCTAGGGGAAAAGAAAATGGCTTCCAATTTATCATGCTAATATAAAAATAAATTTTCTAAATTTCCCTCCCAAATTGTCCAAAAACACTAGATCTACTACAACCTCTCACTCCTCTCTTCATTAACCTTTGCTTAACCCCCCTTTTTATTTTCCTTATGTTTAATTTTCTTGTTTGGAATGTTAGAGGGATCAGTACCCTCTCTATTCATAATCATATTAGGAATCTTTGTCTCATTAATAATATTTCTCTTCTTATTGTTCAAGAGTCTCTTATTCATGCTAATAAATTTAGCCATGTTGCTACAATGATTTGTTTCAATAAATTTTTCTCTAATGTTAGTAATAAGATTTGGTATTTTTGGAATAATTTCATTGAGGTCTCTATTCTTGATGACTTTCATGAAGTTGTCGATGATCAAATCTCTTATAGTGATTATTGTGTTTTGGGGTCTTTTATTTATGCATCTTGTTATAGATCTAGTAAAAATCTTCTTTGGAATAATTTAAGGAATTTTGCTACCTCTATCAACAAACCTTGGTTTATTGGTGCTGATTTAAACACCATTTTATTCTCATCTGAATAAAGTGGTGGATGCTCTCCAAATATTCATTCCATGGAAGATTTCTCCATTATGATCCTTGATTTTAATTTGATTGATATTGTATTTAAGGGGTCTAATTATACTTGGCAAAACTCTAGACTTTGGCAATGGTTGGACTGAATTCTTTTTAATATTCATTGGATTACTCAATGGCCTATTACCTTTATTGATCAGTTAACTAAAACATTGTCATATCATGCTCCTCTTCTAGTTTCTATTAAAGATAATTCTAATAGACTAAAAAACCCCTCTCCTTTTAGATTTCAAAACATGTATATTCAACATATTGATTTTTTTAATGTTGTGGCTAATAATTGGAAATCTCTTTTACATCTTGATAATTCGATTATGGGGATGAATAGACTTTGGTTTAAACTTAAAATACTTAAACAAAATTTGGGCTGGTGGAAACAACATTCTTTTAAAAATCTTTTTGTTAATATTAAAGATATGGAAAGATTGGTTTGTGATATTGAAGTCTCTGTTATGTATGATCCTTCTAAGATTATAGACTTGATTGAGGCAAAAGATAAACTTGTTAACTTCCAAAATATGGAAGAGACTTATTGGGGCCAAAAAGATGCTAGTAAACATATTGTGAATGGTGACAGGAATACTAAATATTTCCATGCTTTGGTTAACAAAAAAGAGAGCTTTAAATAATATTCAAAAAATTAAATATGATAATGGACATTGGATTATGGAGAATAATGATATTAAGGAATTAGTTATTAACTACTTTAGAAATATGTTTAATAAGAATTTCTCTTATGAAGCTATTTCTTAACTGCACTTGATTCCTTCTATTATTACTAATTATGACAATGATTTGCTTACCATTGAGCCTAATGAAGATAAAATTTTCAAAGTTCTGAATAGCATGAACATAGATTCTCTTGCTAGTCCGGAGGGTTTCACTACTCAATTTTTTCAAAAATGTTGGTTTAACATTAAAATTGATTTGATTGAGGTTATAATTGATTTTGTAATCGTAATCATTTTTCTAGATATTTTTCTAGTTCTTCTATTGTTCTCATACCTAAGAAAGATAATTTGGACTATTGGAGTGATTATAAACCTATTAGTCTTTGCACATTCCTCAGTAAGCTGATTTCCAAAATTCTAACCAATAGACTAAGTCCTTTACTTAATAGAATTATCTCTCTCAACCAAACTGGTTTTGTTAGAGGTAGATCCATTTCTGATAATATTTTACTTGCCTAAGAATTAATTCATGATATTGATGCCAAGACTAGAGGTTGCAACATTCTTTTCAAATTAGATATTACCAAAGCCTATGAAGACATCTCTTGGGATTTTCTTTTCCATATTCTAAATTTATTTGGGGTTTTTGATAAATTTATTTTTCTTATTAAATATTGTATTAGTAATGCCTGGTTTTTTGTTTTTCTTAATGGGGAAGCCATGGGTTTCTTTCCCTCTTCCCATGGCTTATGATAAGGGGGTCCTTTATCTCATACTTCATTTATTATTATTGTTGAGTACTTATCTAGAAGCATCAATTATTTATTCTTAAACAATCCTAGTATGTACTACAAAACACTTGGTGGTCTTCCTATTTCCCATTTTAGTTTTGCAGATGCTTTCATTATTTTTTGCAATGCTTCTATTCATCACACCAAGCAACTCAAGTCCTTTTTAAATAAATTTAATAGAGAAAGTGGTTTATCTATCAATGATAACAAACATTATTTTATCACTTCATCTAGTATCTCCAATAATAAAATTAATCAAATCTTGCATATCACTAATTTTAAACATCAATACTTACCTCTTAAGTACTAGGGTGCTCCACTCTTGAAAGGCCTGAAACATTCCCATCTCTTCGACAAGTTAATTCAAAACAATTGAAATAAAAATCTATTTGGGAATTTAATTTACTTTCCTTTGGTGGTAGGCTCACTATCCTTAAAAGCACTCTCAACTTAATGTATCTTTAATTGATTCAAACAATTATCCCCACTAATGCTACACTTATCAGAATTGATCGTTTGCTTAACAAAATTGTTTGGGGCTCCAATAATTTTACCAAAAGAATGCATTGGACATCTTGGCATAAATATTGTGGTCCTTTGGGAGAAGTTGCTCTTGGTTGCAAGCCTTTTTGTGAAGCTATCACTGCCTTCTCTCATATGCTCTAGTGGAATTTTATAAAGAATGATAGCCTTTGGGCTAATGGAAAATAAAGGTAAACACCCCCTTAATTGTGCTTATAAAGTTGGTGACTCTCCAATTTGGAAAAGACTTTGCTTCATTAAATGGGTTTCCAAATCATTAATATCTTGGGGTATTCCGTCGAGTTCTTCCTTCTTTTGACAAGACAATTGGATTGGCAATGGATTTATTGACACCCTCTTATCTACCCACTCTACTACTGCTATCAAAGTTAAATCTTTTTGGCTTAATAACAATTGGAATGAAAGGAAACCTGAGAATTATATCCCTATTTCTTTTTTTGACAACCTTAGAAATATCCCCATTTCTTTTAACAAACCTGACCAAACTCTTTTTAAGCTTTCTTATAATGATGAGTTTGTTCCTAAAGAGGTTTGGAATTTTATTAGAGATAAACAGAACCCCTCTAATGTTTTTATTAAACTGTGGAACAATATCATTCCTATTTTTTTATTCAATTTTAGCTTGGAGGATTTTGAATGACTTTATTCCTGTAGACTCATTTCTCTGGACTAAAGGGTTTTACTTACCTTCAAAGTGCTATTGTTGCTTTCATATTGAAAATGTAAATCATTTTTTTGTCAATGGTACTATTCCTTCTAAATTATGGTTTTGGATGATGATTTATTTAATACCAATTATTTTTAGGGTTCTCTTCTTTTATATCAACTTCTTGAAGTCTGTTTCAAAAAATATAGTGAATGGTCATATCAAAGTTTTAATTGATATTACCCTTATCAGGTTCATCTGTATTGATAGAAATGATGGTAAATATCTTGGTATTCCTATGAACCATAAAAGGATCCTCACAAGAACCAAAGAAAAAATTCATGCACTTTTTAATGCCAATCTTATTAGTAATATTCATTTTAGAGGTTATAAACATGTGGCTAAAAAATTGGGTTTCATTCTACCTAAGTTTGAATTTTGTAAACGTGCTAGGATTATCCATTGGATCAAACCTAAAGACAATTTGATTAAAGTGAATATTGATGGTTCTATTGCTTCCAATAAATATGGCTATGGTGGTATCCTTAAGGATTCTGAAGGTACTGTCATTTGGGCTTTTACCTATCCTCTCAAAGCCTATTCAGTTAGTTTTGCGCTTATGGTCTATTAAAGCTATTGCTTGAATAGAGGTTTCCTCAACATCTAGATTGAAGTTGATTCTCTCTTACTTCTTTACATGCTTAATTCCAATAGAAATGGGAATGTTGAATTATTTTATCATCTTAATCATACTAAAATTTTTTTTCTCAAGTTTGTTTTAAAATTTCTCACATCCTTCTTGAAGGTAATGCTTGTGTTGATTACTTGGCTAACTTTGATGCCAACTTAACTGAGTTCACTTTATTTGATAACCAAACTTTGCCTAAACTAATAAGTGGTTTTGTTAATTTTGATAATACTAGAATGCCTTATCTCAGATTATAAATTCTTGGCTTGGTTTTTGCTATTGGTTTTTTATGATCTTTTGCTTTTGGTTGCCCCTTGTTAAACCCTCTTTGGGTTATGGTTATCTACTTATCTTCTCTCTTTGTCCTGAGCTAGGTTATTTTTTTGATCTCTTACTTTTGGATTGGCCTAGTTTTTGCTACCTAGTGGTTATTATAAGTGTAGCCTGGGTTGTTTTAGTTTTTTCAGTTTAGTGGCTTTTATCTATCTAGCTGGGTGTTTACCATAATTTTCCATCGGCTATTTTTTATATCCTCTTTCTGGGTTTTGGCTATGGCTGCTATAGGTTTTTCTTCATTGTATGGGTTTTGCATCTTTTCTAGGCTGCTTGCTAACTTACCTAAGTTGGATCTGCTGTTGTGGTTGTTGATAGGGTGGCTTTGTTGGCTAGAAGTTTTGGCTAGTTGGGTTGGTTGGATGGCTGGCTATTTTGGCTATTTTTTTATTTTCTGTTGGTGACTGTTTTGGGGGGCTGTTGGTGGTTTATCTTTAGCTTGATTTTGGCATGGTGGACATTGTTGGTGATTTATATGATAGATTAGATACCAAAGAAGGTGAAAGATGTATGTATATAAGTTAGCCAAGAGATAGAGAAAAGACATAGTTCAAGTGAGGGTATAAAGGATGAAAATAATAAAGTGCTTTTCTTAGAAAAGATATTGAAAATAGGTGGATGAGGTATTTTAATAAACTTTTCAATGAAGGATCTGAAATATGATTGATTTTAGCAACCTTAATACCCTAAACAAAAATAGAGAATTTCATTTTATATAGTAAATCGAAGTTAGTGAAGCTTTAAAGAAAATGAAATGAAAGCGGCGGGGCCGGATAATATTTCAATAGAAGTGTGGAAATGTTTAGGAGATCAAGGAATTTCTTGGCTTACAAATCTTTTAATGTTATTTTAAAGACTAAAAAGATGCGGATGAGTGGAGAAAGAGTTTGTTGGTTCCTATATTTAAGAATAAAGGTGATGCACAAGATTGTGCAAATTATAGAGGAATTAAGTTAATGTGCCATACATTAAAATTATGGGAGAGTAATTGAGCATAGATTACGATGTGATCTGAAGTTTCTCTGTCAATTTGGTTTCATGCCGGGTAGATCTACTATGGATGCTATACATTTGTTAAGAGGTTTGATGGAGAAGCATAGAGAAAATAAAAGGATCTACATATGATATTTATTGATTTAGAAAGCTTATGATAAAGTCTCAAGAGATGTTCTTTGGAGAGTTCTAGAACAAAAAAGTTAATATTGGTTATATTCAAGTCTAAGGATATGTATACTAGAGCTCACTTGTGTCCAAACACAAGGAGGATTGACAAACTATTTTCCTATTTGGTTGGATTACATCAAGGATCAACATTAAGCCCTTATCTTTTACTTTAGTTATGGATGTTCTTACGAGGCATTTACAAGAAGATGTACCTGGTATATGCTTTGATGACATTCTTCTTGTTGATAAGACGAGAGGAGTCCAAGAAACTTGAATTATGGAGGTCAACTTTAGAGTCAAGGTTTTCGTTAGCATCTAAAACTATATGGAGTGTAATTTTAGTTGTAGAAATTTTAGTGGTAGTGTTGTGACTGATCAAGTCATTAATTAGAGTGCGATTATATTTAGGCTCTATTTTCAAAATGATGGTGAAATAGATATTATTAGTAGAATTCAAGTTGGATGGTTGAAGTGGAGGAATGCATCGGCCTATTATGTGATAGAAAAGTTCCACTTAAACTTAAGGAAAATTTTATAAGATGGTGGTAAGACCGAATGACTTATGGTGCGAGAATGTTGGCCAATAAAGAGAAACATAAGAGTAAGTTAAGTGTTAGAGATGAGGATGCTCGAGTGGATGAGTGGCTTTACCCTTAGAGATAGAATGCAAAATGAGTATGTTCGGAAAAAGTTGGAGTAGCTCAGTGATAGATAAGATTAGGGAGAAGCCTTAGATGGTTTGGCCACATAAAGCCGTCCAGATGACTGATTAGGAGAGTAGATGCATTAGATTTTCCTTATGTTAAGAAAGGTAGAGGTAGACCTAAAAGACTTGGTTAAGATGTATAAAAAATGATCTTAGTATACTTGAATTAAATGAGAATTTGACACATAATAGGACACAATGGAGACGAAGGATTCATGTAGCCGACCCCACCTAGTGGGATTAAGGCTTGTTGTTGTTGTTGTTGTTTGTTGTTTTGGACATTGTTGGTTCATTTTTATTTTCTATATTTTGTTGACTGGGCATGATGGTTGGTTTTTCTGATTTTATTTTATTTCTATTGGTTATGGTTTTGACCTCCTTCTATATTGGCCTTCCTCTCTTGGTTGTAGTGTCTTTGGGTTTGGGTATTATTCTAGATTGGTTGGTTGAAGGCTATTTTGTGGCTGTTAGTTGGCCTCGGGTGCTGGTGGCCTGGTTGGATGCCTCTAATGCTATTATTCCTATTGGTTGGCTTGTAGTCTATCTTACTGGGCTTTGTACCTTTTTATCATTGGTTGGCTGTTCTACTTACCTAGATCAAATTTTCTTTTGCCTTAGTTGGGTTTGGTGGCTGCTATCTGCTTCTACCCTATCCCTAACTATCTTGAGTGATTTTGGCTGGATGACTACCATTGGTCTTTACAATTACTTACTTGGGCCTTCTGCTGGTGTGGTGGTTGGCTTGGAGGATATGTTGGTTTGGTTGGTTGTGTATTTGGTTAGAGGGGTGGGTATTTTAGCTACTTTTTTCTTGCTCCTTTGGGGACTATTCTGGGAACTTGCTAGTGTTCTTTCTATGACCTGTATTTATGGTTTCCTCTTGCTTTGTTTTTCTCTCTTGGCTACATCTGACCCCCATTTTTCTATTTGGGTGGTAGCCTTATTGCCCATCCCTTTTGCACTTAAGCTAGGTGTTTTTACTAGCCCTTTTTCTGCTTTGTTGGTGGAGAATATAAGCACTTGTGCTTTTCTTTTTTGCTCTTATTTGTCACTAGTTTGTGTTATTACCCCTGTCATGATGCTTGCTCCATTTGATTTTGTTAATCCTTTTTGGTTTTGGCTTTGGTGGTGCTCCTACTGTATTGCTGCCATCCCTAATGGTCGGTTGATTATCTTCCTTATTGGGCTTGGTTGTTCACGTGGCTTGGTGGTTTGCTATTGTGTTTGCTGTTTGGAGAATTTTGTAGCCTTCTTGGATGACAGACTTTGGATGATGGGCTACACGAGGTATGTTGTCTATGATGGCCTTGATGTTTCCCACTCTTTCTTCTTTTGGTTGGTAGCGTTATAAGTAATTGTAACCCTACTCAGTTTGGATGCTTACATAATGTTGCTGAAATGATTGTAAGTGAGCTTTGAGCCTTTTCTTTACTTTACAACTTTTATTTTACTTTTTACTTGCTTTGTACTCATCCTTTCATTAGTATGTTGCATATTTTTTTAATCGGTTGGGAGAGTCTTGCAGGTGGATGTAGCTAGTATGAGACGGACCAAATGATGTTTGCTCATCTCATATGGATTTTCTACTGTTGATTTTTGGTTTTTATTTTTCTTTATTTCTTTCAAAATTTAAATAGTTAGGCGATTTATCTCTTTAGGATTTATTGTAGCTCTTTGAGCATTAGCTTAGAGATTTACCCCCTCTAAGGACTTTATACTTTTTCTTTGTGGCAATAAAATTTCACAAAAAACCTAAACCTTAAAACCAAGCATTAAACTCAAAATAAAAAAAAAATAAAATAAAAAAAACTCTAAATAAAACAAAACCTAAACCTTAACCTAATACCTAAAATCTATAAACCTAAACCCTAAACCCTAAACCCTAATCCCTAAATGCTAAACCTTGAACCCTAAACCCTTAACCCTAAAAACATAAAAACCTAAACCTAAACTAAATAAAACCTAAAAAATAATATAAATAAATAAAACCTAAACCTAATTAAAATAAAAAAATGAAATGAAATGAAAATCTAAACTAAAACCTAAACCTAAACCTAAACATAAACCTAAAATAAAATAAAAAATTAAAAAAATAAAAAACTAAAAATAAAATAAAATAAACCATGAAAACCTAAATAAAATAAAACTAAATGTAAATAAAAATAAAATAAAAAATTAAAAAACCAAAACCTAAAATAAATAAAAATAAACTAAACCCTAAACTAAACATAAACCTAAAATAAAATAAAATAAACTAAATACTAAAATAAATAAAACATAAACATAAACTTAAAATAAACTAAACCTAAACCTAAAATCTAAACAAAAAAAAATAAAAAATAAAAAATAAAAACTTAAACCTAAAAAATAAAATAAATATAAAATAAAAAATCAAAATAAACCTAAACCTAAACCTAAAAAATTAATTAAAATAAATAAACCTAAAATAAATAAACTAAACTAAATAAAATTAAATAAAAAAAATAAAATAAACTAAAATAAATAAAAATATAAATAAACTAAATAAATTAAACCTGGTTTACTTAATTTTTTTTAAAGAAAAATCCTAAACCTACCAACCCTAAACCTACACACTAAACCTACCCTACCCAAAACCATAAACCCCTAAATAACCCTAAAATCTAAACCTTAAACCCTAATTATAAACTCTAAACCTAAAGCATAAACCCTAAACCCAAACCTAAACCCTACACCACAACCTAAACCCCAAAATAACCTAAAGTATCTAAATAAATTAAAAATAAACTTAAATCCTAAAACCTAATAAACCTAAACCTAAACCCTAAGAATGGCGTGAACCTTGGCCGGGAACATCACCAGCAGCTGGTCTTGATCTGGTGGAGGCAAAGGTGGAGGCAGCTTGATGGTGGGGGGATCTAGAGGTCTTTGATATGGAGGTGGTGGTCGGAGCAGTGGTGGTTATCGAGGTAGAAGGAGCCAAGAAGGTCACCATCGTGGTGGTAGCGGAGGGAGAGGTTGGAGATATGATGGTGGATCCTGCTACGAGAGGGCGGGTGGTCGATGGGAACTAGAGCAATTGAAGAACAGTCAATCCAATCTACTACTTATGGAACTATGTCTTTATAGTAGAGACAGTTAGTTAGTTAAAGAGATTTGCTCTATGCATGCTCATTTTTGATCTATGTCATCCATATGTCTTAGAAAACTTGTGTGTTATTGGTTGATGAAATCAAAAATGTTGATTTGAATTTGTTCTCTATAAAAAAAACTCTAAACCCTAAATTAAAACATGAACCCTAGACCTAAAACCTAAACCCTAAACTTTAAACCCTTAACCCTAACCCTAAACCCTAAAACATAAACCCTAAAAACTAAACCCTAAACCCTAAACCCTAAACACTAAACCTTAAACACTAAAAAGCTAAAAACCTAAACCTAAACTAAATAAAACCTAAGAATAAAATAAATAAAAAAACTAAACCAAAATAAAATCAAAAATTAAAAAATAAAAACCTTAACTAAAACCTTAATCTAAACCTAATAAGAAAACAAAATAAAAAATAAAAGCTAAACTAAAATAAAATAAACCTAAAATAAAACTAAACCTAAATTAAAATAAAAATAAACCTAATATAATAAATAAAATAAACCTAAAAAAATTAACCTAAAAAATAAATAAAATAAATAAAAATAAAATAAACCTAAACCTAAAACTAAAATAAACCTAAATAAAATAAAAAATAAAATAAAATAAACTAAAATAAAACCAAAAACCTAAACCTAAAAAATAAATAAAAACCTAAACCTAAAATAAACTAAAAATAAAAAATAAACCTAAACCTAAAATAAATAAAAATAAAAAACTAAAAAAATAAAATAAACCTAACACAAAAGAAATAAAAATAAACCTAAATTAAAATAAATAAAATAAAAATAAATAAAAATAAACTAAAATAAAAAATAATAAAAATAAATAAATAATAACTAAATAAACCTAAAATATAAAATACATAATAAAAAATAAAAAAATAATAAAGAAAATAAACCCTAAACTTAAACCCTAGAAACCAAACTAATAATCATGAACCCTAAACTTACAACTAAAACCCTAAACCCAAACTCTAAACCCTAAACCCTAAACCCTAGCCCACCCTAAACCCTACCCTAAACTAAACCCTAAAACCCCTAGGCCACAACCATAAACCCTACTACACCCACCCACCACCAAAAGCTAAAAACCACCTAAACCTAAATTTAATAAATCCTAAAAATAAAATAAATAAAAAACCTAAACCTAAATAAATAAATAAAATAAAATAAAATAAAAATCTAAACTTAAAGTTAAACCTAAACCAAAACCTAAACCTAAACCTCATAAAAATAAAAATAAAATAAAAAATAAAATAAAACTTAAAATAACATAATAAAGTAACTAAACTAAAAATAAAATAAACCTAAAATAAAATAAAATAAAATAAAAAGTAAAATAAAATAAAATAAAATAAACCTAAAATAAAATGAAATAAACTTAAACCTAAAAATAAACCTAAAAAATAAATAAAAAATAAAACCTAAACCATAAACTAAACAAAAAACCTAAACTAAAATAAACTAAACTAAAATAAATAAATCTTAAACCTAAACTTAAAATAAGCTAAACCTAAACACTAAACTAAATAAAATAAAATAAATTAAAATTAAACCTTAACCTAAATTAAAAAATTAAACCTAAAAATAAACCTAAAATAAAAATGTAAAACCTAAACGTAAAAATATAAAAATTTAAATCTAGACTTCAACCTAAAAATAAAGATTAAACCTAAAATAAAAAAAATAAAATAAAAAAATAAACTAAAATATAAGCATAAACCTAAACCTAAACGTAAAAAGTAAACTAAAGTAAAAAAATTAAACTAAAATAAATAAAGCTAAAATAAATAAACTAAACTAAAAAAATAAAAAAAAAATATAAATATAAATAAATAATAAATAATTAAAATAAAAAATCAAATAAACTAAAATAAATAAAAAATAAATTGAATAAACTAAATAAATCTAAAACTATCATTTTACGTAATTTAAAAAAAGCCAAAAAAACTAAACCCTAAATCTTAAACCCTAAAAGAACTATAAACCCTAAACCTAAACCCTACATCCTCAAAACCCCCCCTAAACCATACTAACCCCACACCTAAACCCTAAACCCAAATCTTCAAAACCCACAAACCCACAAACCCTAACCACAAACCTAAACCAAAACTTAAACCCTAAACCTTAAAACCCTAAAACCTAGGGGATCAAACATGCATTGGACATGACTTGTGAGGGCTCTATGTCGACGACATAGAAGAAGAAAATCTGCTAAGGATAAAGTTTGAATTTGATTTGATTACATGATTTGTGTTAAGAAGATCCATTGGGGATAAGAATCAATAATCCATCGGGGATTAAGATCGAATCAACTTTAATTTATTTTGTTTTAATTGATGTGGAGGCATATCTACTAGAGATATGGGCTCGAGTCCACTAGGATTTGGTAAATGAACCTTCTACTAAGGAAGCAAGTTTGGGCTATCCACTAGGGATTGGGACTTGAGATTGATTTCATAGATTTATTTTGGGATGTATCCACTAGTGAGAAGAGTTTGGCTGGATTTCTTTAATTTAAACTCTATAGGGGGAGTTAGTTTAATTTGGCTCCACTAGGGAGGTTGGCTTTGAATTTGATTGGTTTGGTTGACTTGTTTATATATGATTTAAGGCTCAAATAGGGAGAACAATATGATTTAACCTCACTAGGCAAAATCAGATTGGGTTTAATTTAATTTGAGTTAATGTATGGACCCTACTAGTGTGTGATGGACCCACTGAGAAGGGGCTATATCGACCTTGACCTACCTCAAGTTCAAAAACCTAAAGGGATAGTCTATTGGTTACACGGTAGACTTAGCCAACTTAAGGGGTTGCTTTTTGATGTGCAATGGTTGTGTGCTCAGAAGAAGGTGTAGCAATCTTACATCTTCCAAACGAGGAACAATCACTGGGGTGACCTATTGGATGCACAACAAATCAAACCTGAACTAGGACGACTACTGAGTGAATGTCGTTGGGGACTTATGTCAACTCAAAAGTCATCAGGATTTATTTTATCTTAATTTCATGTGATTTAATATGGTTTTTTGGTTTAGTTTGATTATGAGCATTTCCACTGGAGATGTGAGCTCAGTTAAATTTGATAGGTTTAATTTATGGATCATGTTAGTGTGCGATAGACCCACTGAGAAGGGGCTATATCGGACTTGCCCTATCTCAGATTTACAAATCCAAAGGGATAGTCTACTGGCCTTGGGTTGAACTAGCTAACTTAAGGGGTTGCTTTCGGTGTGCAACGACTATGGTAAGAAGAAGACATAGTAAACTTACATCTTCTAAAGTAGGGAATAACCATTGGCGTGACTGTTGGTAGCACAACAAATCAAACTTGACTTAGGGGTGACTATTGAGTGAATTCTGCTGGGGATTTATATTAACTCAAGAGTAGTCAAAATATTCCTTTAAGAAGTTTTGTGGACACTCCCATAAAGATAGCATACCTGCTTGGGAAATGGTACCGCTAGGGTGGTCCTCTCAATCCACAAGTGAAAATATATATTTTTTATATGTTTGTGTGGACACTATTGGTGTGTGAGGGACCACACTGAGAAGGGGATATGTTGGCCTTGACTTATTCTAGACCAAGGAGAATGCACAGGATGGATTCTCCAACCATATGGGTGGTAGAAAATAGGCGTCAATTCAATAGTAACCCAAGTAGTGTCTAAATGGGGTCATAAAAGATGTGATCCAAATATAGTTCCCATAGGGGATGTGCTGCTAGGGGCATTATCTTGATCCCTAAAAAAGTAAGCCTATAGGTGTATGGTGTCTAACTCAAGGAGAAAGTGTAGCAGACTTACATTTGCCATGAGTGGTGTATCCTAAGGTAGGAGAACCAACCAACCTAAGGTGTATTCATCAGCATGAGTGGTGTATCCATCAATATAGTGAGAACCAACCAACCTAAGGTGCCCATCAATGTGCAACAATTAACCTAGAAAAAAAGCATGTAGGCGTACAACTTTCCAAGAGGAACTGATCATCAGGATAGTTTGTCATCGATGGGACAGATGTTAGGCACCTTGAGCGACTACTAGCGGGGAGATCCAGAAGAAAGGCGGACCCTTGAAGCGCGAATGGGAGGAAGGAGCTACTAGGTGATTTATCCTCAACCTCAAATATAATCGACCCAGTTAGTGCATGAAGTTTATTCCAAGAAGAAAGCGTAGCAGAATCACATCCTCTTAAACAAAGCCAACATGAGGTAGCTACCGTACATGCTGACCTACCGACGAAAGACAAATCGGTGTGATGGCTAAAGAAGAAAAGCATAGCAGACTTATATCCTCCAAAGCAAGAAGACTAGTAGAGTGACACACTAGTAAGGTAGCACGTCAGCTCAACCTAGAACAACTACTGAATGAGTACCACTAGGGGCATTTACTCAACTCAGAGTAGCCCGAGATAAAAAAAATATATGTTTGTTTTATATGTTTGTATGTAGTTTGTGTTTGTGTTGTGTCGATGAAGGATATGACGCTACTCAAATTCTTTACACCTACCCTAAATACATCGTGGTGGATTCACAAATAAGAATACTTTCAACAGAGAAGAGATTGAATTCAAAATAGAATTTTCATTGATGATAATTATTTTTAAACATGATTTATAATATTTCTTTAAGTAGAGCCCATTAATTAGAAGATTTGGATGCTCTCCCTTATGATTAATAAGCTGATAAGATCTTCTTTGGTAGGCCTTCTTTGTGGCAAAAGGGCCTTCCAAAGTGGGTTCAAACTTACCTCCCATATTACGACAGGCAATAATCCATCTACTTACAACTAAAATAAGCTCTCCTACTTGAAAAGCTCTAGTATAGATCAACTTGTTGTGAGCTTGAATCATTTTAGCTTTGTACAACTTGAGGTTTTGGCATCCCCTCAGGGATCTCTTATAAACCTTCAAGCTCTTCTAACCACAACTTGGTGTTCTCCTCTATTATGATCTTGCTACCCATAGTTATCCTTAGTGATGGGTGTTGGACTTCTAATGATATAACGACTTCAGACCCATACACTAAGGAGAAAGGAGTGGAATAAGTTGGAGTTCTATATGTGGTGTGGTAGGCCCACAAAGCTTCAACTAACTGCTCATGCCATTATCACTTGTTATTGTCAAGTGTTTTCTTTAGTATTTGGATGAGAGTGTTGCTGAAGGCTTCTACTAATCCCTTTACCCTTGAGCAGTTGATTGTAGAATATCTTCAATCAATGTTGTGTCTCTGGGCAAAATTGTTGATCTCAGTGCTCTAGAATGTAGTACCATTATCAAATATAATTCGTTGAGGCACTCTGAACCTATATATGATATGGTTTATAAAAATAGGAGCACATGTTGAGTTGTGACCTCTGAGTGGAATCACCTTTGCCCATTTAAAAAAATAGTCAATAGGTACTAAAATGAACTAACGACCCTTGGAAGATAGATGATCAATCAGACCCACTATGTCGGTACCCCAACAGTCGAATGGCCTTGAAGCTAATGTAGGATGTAGAATGTTGGGTGGTTGGTGTAAGACCACACCTTGTATTTGACATTGGTGGCATCACCTAGCCGTATCCATGTAATCTTTGATCATCAACAACCACTATTATCCTAGTCTCTTGATCTTGGCTTTCATCTTCATACCAGATTAGTTGGCTCCACCTAATCCTGAGTGTACCTCAGTCATGATCTTATAAGCTTCATACTTATCTAAATACTGTAACCACAAATGATTGAAAGACCATTAGTACAAGACACCATCCACAGGAAGCAGTGCTCTGCTTCATCTGATGGGCTTCAAACTTCTCTTGAGGTGGTTTTCCTTCATATAGGTAATCCATGAATGGTTTCCTCCAATGTAACTCATTGTCCTTCTTGACAATGGCAACCTCCTTCAAGGGAGTACTTTTTGATGAGTTCAATATTAATAATGGATAAGACTTGTTTATTTTTGACTTTTATTGATATGGACTCATTCTCGGTCTTAACTCCTTGGAAAGCTTGGCTAAAAGCTGTATGGTTTTCTCTCAGGTAATCATATAAATGCTAGGATTTGGGCCAACAACTCCATGGTGTACTTGTGATAGTGATGGAGCTTAAACTTTATAACCTTATAAGACCTAGCGATTTGGTTGATGACTGACTAAGAATCCCCAAAGATGTTGATGTTCTAGATGCTTAGAGTAATGGCTAACTCAAGACTGGCAAACAAAGACTCATATTTAGCTTCATTATTGGTGCAAGGATTGGATAGATGATATAAGAATCTCATTACATCACGGTCCAGAGTAAAGAGAACCTTTCTACTTCTCTTTAGAATAGTAAGCTTGTGATTCTTCTCCTCTTTGAGAGGAAGCATGTCAAAGTACATCATCGGTGAATGTTAGTATCCCCAAGTTCATGACTTGTTCGCCAGGAGATCATCACTAAGTGGAGAGTCAAAAGAAGTCGATTATTGCTAAAAATCTGTAGCACTTATCATAATTTTAAACTATGAGGATTACAGACCATGCGTGCCAGCGTCCAAGATAAGCATCGGTCATCAACCAGGATATTGTAAGTGGATTGATCCTAGAATTAAGTTCATATAAGGAAGCATGTAGTGAGTTGTAGCTTTTAGGATCAGAAGACAATGATAGGCAATGCTTCTCAATGGGTAGATAATTAGCCTCAGTAGAGATTACATGACGGATGAGGTAATAGAGTGCATTTTCCTTCCCTTTATCATTGGCATGGGCCAACAAAGCACCAATGGAGTCATCTAACACAACAGAGAAAAGTATGAGCGGCTTGCATGGGATAGGGGCTACTATAACTGGCAGTGTCATTAGGTAATGCTTGATGTCTTCGAAGGCATGCTCACCCATATCATTCCACTTAAACTTGGCATCCTTTTTGACAAGTGCTGAGAATGGCTGACATCTTCCCAATAAGTTGGATATAAAGCATCTTAGATACTCCAACTGCCTTAGGAATGATCTGAGTTGAGTTAAACTTTTAGGTGATAAAATTTCTAATGCTTCCTTGATCTTCTACTGATCGATTTTGATTCCCTGGTGTTGGACAATAAACCTAAGGAATTTCCCTAAAGCTACTCCAAATACACAATTCAGGGGGTTCATTTTGACATTAAATTATCTTAACTGTTCAAAAACTACTCTCAAGTTAAAGAGATGGTCTTCCTTTTCTCTACTTTTGACCATGAGATCATCGACATTAGACTAGATGATGAATGAGTTCATCGAAGATCCAAGTCATAGCCAGTCTATAGCATGACATTTTAAGTGAAAGCATGACCTTATAGCAATAGATTATGATCGAGGGTTCTAAAAGTAGTGTTTGTTTCATATTTAGGGGCCATATTTAATTGATTATATCTAGATGATCCATCCATAAAGAGAAGACTGCATGAGATGAGCCAATGTCCACCATCAGCTCCGGGATTGGTAGTGGTAATTCATCTTTTGGACATGCCTTACTTAAATCTCTAAAATTAAAGCATATGTGAATTTGGCCATTATTTTTCTTAATTAAGATGATGTTGGCTAACCTGGTAGGGCATTTTTCTTCTCAGATGAAGCTATCATCGATCAATTTTTTGACTTCATAAATGACCTGTTATTCTATGTCTAATCACAGGCATCTAGGTGCTTGCTTGATAGAGTTAGCAATAGGCTCTATTACAAGTTTTTGGATTGCTACATTAAGAGCCAATCTAGGCATCTCTTCATAAAACCATGCAAAGCAGTTCTTAAACTCCATGAATAGCTTAACTAAGTCATTGCTTTTAATTTCATTCAACAAAGAACAGATGTATGTTGGGCGTGGGTCTT
The DNA here is from genome assembly GCA_021442155.1 of Cymbidium sinense. Classification (NCBI taxonomy): domain Eukaryota; kingdom Viridiplantae; phylum Streptophyta; class Magnoliopsida; order Asparagales; family Orchidaceae; genus Cymbidium; species Cymbidium sinense. The sequence continues at coordinate 8,607,682 of CM038215.1, read as the reverse complement.
CTTAAGTTCCTATGTTAATTTCCTTGAGCTCATCGATGGTTGACCTGATCTCTTCTTTGAACTCTGGCAGTGCATCTTTGACTTCAAAATAATTTAGATCACTTGAAGTTTCCAAGCACAACTCCTCATATAAGTTAATGTGATTTCAAAAGAACCTATCAGATTCTAAATGATTGGTGATGACTAAGCAGTAATCGTCATCATTTGGACCTTGTACAAATCTAGTTCGGTCTTGATTGAGAGCTTTTGCATTTGTTCTTCTATATTTTTTTGAAGTATTCTAATTTATGCTTTGACCAAGTATGTGGGATTAACCCTTTCTTTCCTAAATTATCAACACAAGGTGAGTACCTATCAAAAATTAATTCTATTAAATCTTTATATGAATCATCCTCAAGTTCTACATCAACTTCTTGACTTTAGGATCATGCTCCTAGAAAGAACCTCTGAGTCTTCACACTTGTGGATGACTTAGGGGCTTAACTACCAAACCCTCTTTTTTTGAAAGTGGGGTTAGAACTAAGGATCCCAACTAATGCCTAACTATTTCACATATAGACTTGGATACACTTATGCTTTGCTATAGAGCCTAGTCTTCATCGCTATCTCAAGTGTCACCTCCAAGGAATCTACTCTTGAGAGGCTGGGTGTGCTAACCATATAAGGCTCATCCATGAACTAGATTCTAAGTCTATAAGTATGTACTCTTGGTATGGGACATATCTTATTGGGTGGTCAATAAGGTGATTTTCCACCCACAGGACTGAACTCTTTCTTTTTCCTTGGAGGTCGGGTTGTCCTACCCATATGTTTGAATAAACAGCGTGGGTGGAATCTAATGTCAGGCCCCACTTCCTTCTCCAAGTCTATTGCCGCTCCCTTTTATCTTCTTTTTCATTTTCTCTTTTCTTTTCTTTTACTTTTTCTCTTTATTTTTCTTTTTCCTTTTCATTTTTTTATTCTTAAACTTTGGCCAAGTTCACGAGAATAGACTAGTTGATTTTGAGGGAGGTAGTAAGTTGCATCCTCATATATGCTGAACTCGTGAACTATAAATGACTTAAGATCTCCTTTGACTCAGTAGATAATCCCACCTCTCACAAACTTTATACACTGATGTAGAGAGGATGGAACTATGTTGTTCTCATGTATCAATGTCTCCAATCATCTATCTCCAAGGGCAACAATATGGAGCCTAAGGCCTGTTGACCTCACTTTTAGAGTGTGGATTCAATATTCCCATCTTAGACTTAGGAGTGTTCTAGGCACTAAAACTTCCCTAGTCATAAGACACTTCTAACAATTAGGTAAACATTTAACCTAAGCCTAAAGACTTTGAAATGTTAACCATAGGATTAGGTTATGCCATAGGGATTAGGATAATCCACCTACCCTACAACCAAAACAAATCCATGTTCACCTTATCAAACCAAACCTCAAATTCAACACAAACATCAAATTCAAATCCAAATCCAATCCCAAATTCCAAAACCAAATGATTGAAGCCCATGATCAAATACAAACTTGATACCCTTCCTAAGCCATATGACCTATCCCATGGACTTAGCCAAATCTTAATCCAAATCAATCCAAAATCAATTGATTTTCTCATAATAAATTTATATCTTCAATCATCTTCCTAAATATGAATGAAATCTACATTCAAATGATAAAAGTAAAATTAAAATAAATCAAATTAAATAAAAACCCTTCCTAAGCCATATGACCTATCCCATGGACTTAGCCAAATCTTAATCCAAATTAAGTCAAACTCAATTGATTTTCTCACAAATCAATCATATTCAAAAATTTAAATGAAATATATATTTAAATCATTAAAACTAAATCAAATCAAATCAAAATCCAAACCTAAGCTAGATAACCCAACTCCATGGACTTAGCCAAATTCCTTCATTCCAAAACCCAAATTCAATTGATTTTCTCATGAAGTAATCATACCTTCAATCATATTCACAAATATAAATGAAATCTACAACAACAACCAAAATCAACCCAAGTTAAACCCTTAACTCTTTTGACTTGAAATGTTCAAATGAACCAAAACCCATTTGAACCCAATTACAATTGAATCTATATATCAATCCCAAATCCATATATATAAACACTAAATCAAACTCATCCCAAAAATCAAGCCAACTAAACCCCCAATTGTCCACTTGACCCCAAAGTGGCCAATTTGACCTATTTGAGCAAGTCTTAATCCTACCCAAATTAGATTGAACCAACCCCCATCAAAACCTCTCATCATGATTGTTGATCACCCTAGGTTGATCAATTATCACAAATTAGGTCAAACAAGTCAACTTGGTCATTTGACCAAGTCAACCCTTAACCCAAATGAACCCAAACTAGCCAAAATTATAATCAAAGCCAATCTCAGAAACCAATGGTTGCGTGACGTTAGATCACGCACCATCTGTTCCACATGATAAAAATGGACAATCATGATTACATCCGCTAGATCGATTTGATTTAATCCTATTAAGTTGTGGGATTAATCGTAACCCTCCAATCTTAGATCGGATGGCAGATGAGAAAGCATTCCATGTGGAAAGCATGACAATCAACGTAGGCAATCGAAGTGAAGTTCCACGGTGCCATGGAAAGCATGCCGTTAGGCGCTACGCCTTAAAATGATCTTGACTAATTTTGAATAGTAATTAAGATTTAATTAAAGTTTAATTACAAAATATATTAGCTTAATTACTCCTTAATTACTTGAGCAATTACCCAAATTTTATGGGTTAATTTAATGGGATTGCCTCTGCCTCCCATGCATTTCTTGGGATTTATTGCTCACTTAATTAGGAAAATTGACTAATTAAATATTAACTACTCTTTTGAGTTAATTAATGATTAACTAATCCCATTAGCAGTGACGAATTGGTTAATTAAGTTTGTTAATCATTATTTAATAGTGAACCTAAGGAATAGGGTTAGGACCCCTTTCCCAAGATCATTTCACCCTTTTTAAAATGAAATTAATTAAGACTTTACTAATTAATTAAATCACTTAATCAAACTGAAATCATAATCACATCAAACCTTAATTAATTATATCATGGGGTAGATCTTTAGGTGTTTAATAACCTAAATGATTTTAATGAAATTATGGTTAGTCCATGTGTGGGAAAACCATAAGAATAATTAATTAAGTTCCTTAATCTAATTTAGTATTAATCATGAGCCAATTGCATAAGGTCACTTTGTGTTCATAGGATAATTGCAAATTTATTTTCCATGCATATCATGTTGGCTCATAATTATTTAGTTAATTACTTTAAGGTGACATAGGTAAATGTAATTAATTCATCTAATTAAGGGTTCAACTTAATTAACCCATAAAATCAACTTAATTATATTTCCTTAAATTAAATCATAACACTAATGTGGGAATGGGTTTAAAACAGCAAGTGATGATTTATCTCTCCTCTTTAAATCAAATCAAATCCAAAACTTAATTAATAAAGAAGCTTTGGTTTTCTTTAAATAATCTGTTGATTTTCCTTAAGAACTGGTTTGGTTAAATGAATCACATGCTTATATTTGATTATCCTCTTTCCAATCATGTTAAATTTAGTATGCCATTTGAATCCATGCATCCATTTTTTCAAAATCAAGTAAAATAAAATGAATTTCTGTTATGTAAGTTTGCATGAGTTCACTTAATTTAATATATGCATGGCTTATAAATGAATAATAATATGTGTTATGATGCTAGTTATAAATACATAAGTGAAGCATGTGCTTATAGCTTAAGTGTATGAATGTTTGGTTCTCTTTCGTCTATTCATGTGTTAATTTATATAAGATTGAATGATAATAGGTATATAGTCTGGACATCACGTGAACATGAGGCTTTAGCTAGCCCCAACGAGGTCATTTGACTGCCTCACTTCCCTGGTTTGTTACTTGGTTGATGAAACAAGAAGAAGAAATGTGGAATATGAATTTGTTTTCTATTTTAGAAAAAAAAAAGACCAAAAACCCTAAACCCTAAACAAAAACCTGAAGCCTAACCTACAACCCTAAACCCTAAACCCTAAACCCCAAACCCTAAACCCAATACCCTAACCATAAACCCTAAAAACCTAAAAACCTAAACTTAAACTAAATAAAACCTAAAAATAAAAAAATAAAAAAAACCTAAACCTAAATAAAATAAAAACAAAACTAAAATAAAATAAATAAAAATCTAAACCAAACAAAAAAAATAAAATAAAACTAAACATAAAATAAAAATAAAATGAAGTAAAAAAAATTAAATAAGCACTTAAACCTAAAAAATTAACCTAAAAATAAATAAAAAATAAAACCTAAACCTAAAATAAATAAAATAAACTAAACTAAACTAAAATAAATAAAACCTAAATAAAAACTTAAAATAAACTAAACTGTAACCCTAAACTAAATAAAATAAAATAAACTAAAAATAATTCTAAACCTAAGCCTAAAAAATAAACCTCAAAAAATTAACCTAAAACAAAAAACTAAAACCTAAACCTAAAAAAACCTAAACCTAAACCTAAAAGTAAAAAATAAAACCTAAACCTAAACCAAAAAATAAAAAATAAAACCTAAACTTAAAAAATAAAATAAAATAAATAACCTAAATTAAAATAAATAAACCTAAAATAAATAAACTAAACTAAAAAAGCAAAATAAAAATAAACTAAATAAACTAAATAAACCAAAACCTACTAGTTTACACAATTTTTCTAAAAAAAGAAAAAACCTTAAACCCTAAACCCTAAACCCTAAACCCTAAAACCTAAAACCTAAACCATAAACCTAAAGCTAAACCCCAAACCATAAACCCTAAACCATAAACCCTAAAACCTAAACCCTAAACCTTAAACCCTAAACCCTAAAACCTTAAACCCTAAACCTATAGCCCTAAACCTACAACCCAAAATGCTAAACCCTAAATAACTCTAAACCCTAAACCCTAAACCCTAAACCTTAAACCTAAAAAAAACTAAACTCTAAACTAACCTAACCTAAACTCCTAAACCCTAAACACTATATCCTAAAACCTAAACTAAATCCAACCCTAAACCTCTAAACCCTAAACCCTAAACCCTAACCTTAAACCTAAACCTTAAACTAACCCTAAAATCTAATAACCTAAACTCAAACTAAAACCATAAACTCAAAACCTAAATATTAAACCCTAAACTAAAACCCTAACCATAAACCTAAAACCCTAAAAAACCTTAACTTAAACCCTAAACCTAAACCTAAAACCTAAAACCCTAAACCTAAAACCTAAATAAAACTAAAAATAAAACTAAAATAAATAAATAAAACCCTAAACCTAAATAAAAATAAAAAAACAAATAAAATAAACCTAAACTTAAAAAACCTAACCCTAAAAATAAAATAAAATAAACAAAAAAATAAAATAAAACTTAAATTAAACTAAAAAATAAAATAAACCTATGAATAAAAAATCTAAATAAAATATAATAAAATAAAATAAAAACTAAATAAAAACCTAAACCTAAATTAAAAAAATAAAATAAATAAAATAAATTTAATCCTAAAATAAAATAAACTAAACTAGAATAAATAAAACCTAAACCTAAACCAAAACCTAAACCTAAACTAAAAAATAAAACATAAAAGGAAACCTAAAATAAAAACCTAAAACCTAAATCTAAGAAGATAAATTATAAATTATAAATTAAAAATAAGGCCTAAACTTAAAAAAAAAACTCAACTAAAAAATAAACTAAAATAAAAAACCTAAATAAAAATAAAAAATAAAATAAACTAAAATAAATAAAAAATAAACTAATAAACTAAATAAACCTAAACCTACTGGTTTACTTAATTTTTTTTTTTAAAAAAGAACCATAAACTCTAAATCCTAAACCCTAAACCCTAAACCATAAAAAACCCTAAACCTTAAACCCTAAACCCTAAAAGCATAATCCCTAAAACCCTAAACCCTAAACCCAAAACCCTGAACACTAAGCCATATCCCAAAACCCTAAACCCTAGACCTAAACCTAAAGTAACTAAATAAATTAAAAAGTAGACTTAATAAACCTAAACCTAAACTCTAAGAATAGAACCTTGGCAGAACATCACCATCAAGCAGCTCCTAGATCCGCAAGGAGGTGAAGAGAGGCCATCACAGGTGGTGGGGATCTAGAGGTACTTAATTAAAATAAAATAAAATAAAAATATAAAACCCTACCTAAACCTAAACCTAAAACTAACCATAAACCTAAACTCCTAAACCCCAAAACTAACCCTAAACCCTAAACCTAAACCTAAACCTAAACTCTAAACCCTAAACCCTAAACCCTAAAACCCTAAATTTAAACCCTAAAATTTAAACTAAACCCTAAAACCTAAAACCTAAACCTAAACTAAACTAACCTAAACTAACCCTAAACCTAACCTAAACCTAACCTACCCTAAAACTCAAACCTAAACCTAAACCTAAACCTAAACCTAAAAACCTAAACCCAAAAAAAACCTAAAATCCTAAACATAAACTAAATAAAACCTAAAAATAAAATAAAATAAAATCCTAAATTAAAATATAAACCTAAACCAAAAAATAAGATAAAATAAACTAAAATAAAATGAATTAAAACCTAAACTAAACTAAAAAATAAAATAAACCTAAGAATAAAAAACCTAAACAAAATAAAACTAAACATAAAATAAAAATAAAATAAACCTAAAATAAAACAAATTAAAAACCAAAACCTAAAAATAAGTAAAAATAAAAACCTAAATCTTAAACTAAAAAATAAAACCTAAGCTTAAAATAGAAATAACATAAATACCTTAAAATAAAATAAACCAAACTAAAATAAATAAACCTAAACTTAAACCTAAAATAAACTAAACCTAAACCCTAAATTATATAAATAAAATAAACTAAAAATAAACCTAAACTTAAACTAAAAAATAAAACATAAAAGTAAACATAAAATAAAAACCTAAACCCTAAACCTAAAAAAATAAAATAAAAACCTAAACCTAAACTTTAAAATAAAAAATAAAACTTAAACCTAAAAAAATAAAATAAAAATAAAATCAAACTAAAGAAATAAACATCAATATAAACCTAAACATAAAAAATAAACTAAAATAAAACCTAAACCCTAAACCTTAAACCAAAAACCAGTACCCTAAACTAAAACCTGAACCCTAAACTTAAAACATAAACACTAAACCCTAGAAACCCAAAACCCTAAAACCTTAAACCCTAAACCTTAAACCCTAAAACCTAAACCCTAAACCCTAAATCCTAAACCCAAAAAAAATAAAAAAAAATAAAAGCCTTAAACGCTAAACCCCAAACCCTAAACCCTAAACCCTAAAAAGCTAAAAACATAAACCTAAACTAAATAAAACCCTAAAACTTAAACCTAAATGCTAAACCCTAAACCCTAAATAAAAAGAAATAAAAGCCTTAAACCCTAAACCCTAAACACTAAATATTAAATCCTAAATCCTCAAAATCTAAAAATCTAAACCTAAACTAAATAAAAGCTAAAAAAATAAGAAAACCTTAAAAAAATAAAATAAAAAAATTAAAAAAATAGAAAAATAGAAACTAAACCCTAAACCTAAACCTAAAAAGAAAATAAAATAGAAAATAAAAACTAAACTAAATAAAAAAATAACAACCTAAATAAGACTAAAAAAATAAAAAACCTAAATAAAATAAAAGTAAACTTAAAATAAAAACAAAATAAACCTAAAGTAAAATAATATAAAAATTGAATAAAAATCTAAAACTAAATAATTAACCTAAAAATAAAACATAAAAATAAATAAAAAACAAAACCTAAACCATAAACTAAAAAAACATCTAAACTTAAATCAAAACTAAGATAAACTAAACAAAAATAAATAAAAAATAAACTAAATAAATGTAAACCTACTAGTTTACTTAATTTAAAATAATAAAAATTTTTTAAAAAATCATAACCCTAAACCCTAAACCCTAAAACAAACATTAAATCCTAAAGTTTAAACCCTAAACCAACAACCCTAAACCCTAAAACCCTAAACTTTAACTCTAAACCCTAAACCCTAAACCATAAAACTTTAAATGCTAAACCCCAAACCCTAAACTCTAAAACCTACAACCCTAAACCCTAAATCCTAAACCCTAAAACCTAAACCTTAAACCTTAAAAACCTAAAAACCTAATGCTAAATTAAATTAAAAAAAAAAATAAATAAATAAAACCTAAACCTAAATAAAATAAAAAAAATTAATTAAAAATCAAGACCTAAATTGAACCTTAAACCTAAAAATAAAAAAAATAAAAAATAAAACTAAACTCAAATAAAATAAATAAAAAGCTAAATTAAACTAAAAAAATAAAATAAACTTAAAAATAAAAAACTTAAATAAAATAAAACTAAGCATAAAATAAAAAGAAAATAAACCTAAAATAAAATAAAATAAATGCTAAATAAAACCTAAACCTAAAAAATAAACCTAAAAATAAATAAATAAATAAAACATAAACCCTAAACTAAAAAAAACAAAACCTAAAATAATAATAAAATAAATCTAAATCTAAACGAAAATAAATTAAACTATAATAAATAAAACCTAAACCTAAACCTAAAATAAACTAAACCTAAACCCTAAACTAAATAAAATAAAATTAACTAAAAATAACATATACCTAAACTAAAAAATAAAACCTAAAAATAAATCTAAAATGAAAACCTAAAACCTAAACCTAAAATAATAAAATAAAACCTAAACATAAAATAAAAATAAAAAACCTAAACCTAAAAAAATAAAATAAAAAATAAAACTAAACTAAAAATTAAACGTAAACTTAATCTAAACTGAAAAAAATAAACTAAAATTAAAAACCTAAACTAAAATAATTAAACTAAACTAAATAAAATTAAAAAATAAACCTAAATAAAAATAAAAAATTAATATAAATGAAATAAATAAAAGAAACTAAATAAACCTAAACCTGCAAGTTTACTTAATTTAAGAAAAAAAACCTTAAACCCTAAACTCTAAACCCTAAACTTATAACCCTAAACCTAAAACCCTAAATCCTAAACCCTAAACCTAAAACCCAAAACCCTAAACCCAAACCCTAAACCTAAATCCTAAACTAAAACCTAAAACCCAAAACTAAACCTAAACCTAAACTAACCTAAACTAAACTAAACCCTAAACCTAACCCTATACCTAAACTTTAAATTATAAACCCTAAAATGCAATCTTAAACCCAACCAAACTAAACCCTAAACCCTAAGCCCAAAAAATCTTTAACCCTTAACCCTAAACCTGAAACATTAAACCCTAAACTATAAACGAACCTTAAACTGCAACCTAAACCCTAAACTAAACCTAAAACTCTAAATCCTAAAGAAAACACTACTTAAACCTAAACCTAAACCTAAAACCATAAACCCTAGAACCCTAAACGCTAAAATCATAAACACTAAATCGTAAACTCTAAACCCTAAACCCTAAAAACTTAGAAACTAATGCCTAAACTAAATAAAACCTAAAAATAAAATAAATAAATAAAACTTCAACTAAAATAAAATAAAATAAAATAAAAACCTAAACTAAAACCTAAACCTAAATCGAAAAATAAAATAAAATAATCTAATAAAAATAAACTAAAATCAAATAAATATAAACCTAAACTATACTAAAAAGTAAAATAAGCTTAAGAATAGAAAACCTATATAAAATAAAAACTAAATGTAAAATAAAAATAAAAGAAACCTATAATAAAATATAATAAAAACTAAACAAAAACTTAAACCTAAAAAATAAACTTAAAAATAAAAAAATTAAAACTTAAACCCTAAACTAAAAAAAAACCTAAAAATAAAATTAAAAAATAAACAAAACAAAATAAACTAATCCTAAAATAAAATAAACTAAACTAAAATATATAAAACCTAAAGCTGAACCTAAAGTAAACTAAACCTTAACCTAAACCTAAACTAAATAAAATAAAATAAACTACAAATAAAGCTAAACCTAAACTAAAAAATAAAACCTAAAAATTAACCTAAAAAAAACCTAAAACCTTCTAAAAAAATAAAATAAAAACCTAAACCTAAACCTAAAAAAAAAAATGAAACCTGAACATAAAAAAAAATTAATACTCAACTAAAAAATAAACCTAAACTTAAACCCAAACCTAAACCTAAAAAAGAAACTAAAATAAAAAACATAAAATAAAATAAATAAACCTAAAATAAATAAATTAAACTAAATTAAAAGAAAAAATAAACATAAATAAAAATATAAATAAAATAAATTAAAATAAAAAAATAAACTAATTAAACCTAAACCTACCGATTTACTTAATTTTAAAAAAAGCCCTAAACCCTGAGCTAACCCTAAACCCTAAACCCTAACCTTATGCCCTGAACCCTAAAACCCTAAAGCCTAAAACCCTAAACTATAAACCCTAAACCCTAAACCCTAAAAACTTTAAAACCTAAACTTAAACTAAATAAAACAATATATATATATATATATATATATATATATATATATATAACCTAAACCTAAATAAAATAAAATAAATAAAATAAAATAAAAACCTAAACCTAAGAATCAAATAAAAATAACTAATAAAAATAAACTAATACAAAATAAATAAAAACCTAAACTAAGCTAAAAAATTAAATAAACCTAAGAATAAAAGCTTAAATAAAATAAAATTGAAGAAAGGCTGATTCGAACCACTGCTTATGGAAATTTGTCTTTATAATAGAGATGATTCTAGCTATCTAGGGTTTTTAATTTGCTATATGCGTGTACATTTTTTATCTATGTCATCACTTGTGTCTTAGAAAACATAGTGTGTTACTTGGTTGATGAAATCAAAAAGAAGAAATGTTGAATCTAAATTTGCTCCCTGTTAAAAAGAAACTAAAAACTTTAAACCCTAAACTAAAACTTGAACCCTAATACTTAAAACCTAAACCCTAAACCCTAAACCCTAAAAACCTTAAACCCTAAACCTAAACCCTAAAACACTAAACCCTAAACCCTAAAGCTAAAACCTAAACCCTAAACCCTAAACTCTAAACCCTAAAAACCCTAAACCCTAATCCCTAAACCCTAAAACCTAAACCCTAAACTACAACCCTAAACCCTAAACCCTAAAAACTAAATCATCAACCCTAAACCTGAAACCCTAAACCCTAACCTTAAACCCAAAAAAGCCCCTAAACCTTAAACCCTAAACCATAAATCATAAACTTGAAAAAGCTAAAATCCCAATCCTAAACTAAATATAACCTAAAAGTAAAATAAATAAAAAAACCTAAACCAAAATAAAATAACAAAATAAAATAGAATGAAAGCATAAACTAAAACCTAAACCTAAACCTAAACCTAATCCTAAACCAAAAAAGAAAATAAAATAAAAAATAAAACTAAACTAAAATAAAATAAATAAAAACCTAAACTTAACTAAATGAGTAAAAAAACATAAATAAAATAAGAACTAAACCTAAATAAAATAAACCTAAAAAGATAAAAACTAAATAATAAACTAAACCTAAAAAATAAATCTAAAAATAAATAAAAAATAAAACCTAAACCCTAAACTAAAGAAAAAACCTAAACCTAAACTTAAATTAAACTAAGATAAATAAAACCTAAACCTAAACCTAAACCTAAACTAAATAAAATAAAATAAACTAAAGTAAACTTAATCCTAAAGTAAAAAAAACCTGAAAATAAACCTAAAATAAAAACTTGAAACCTAAACCTAAAAAAATAAAATAAAATCCTTAACCTAAACCTAAAAATTAAAATAAAACCTAAACCTAAAAAATAAAATAAAAATAAAATAAACTAAAAAAATAAATATATACTTAAACCTAAATAGTTCACTAATATAAATACCTAAAAAAAATAAATAAACCAAATTAAATAAAAATAAAATAAACTAAAATAAATAAAAAGTAAACTAAATAAACCTAAACATACTAGTTTACTTAATTTAACAAAAATAAAAAATTTAAAAAAAATAAAAATGAATAAATAACTCTAATCCTAAACCCTAAAATTATCCCTAGTCCCTAAACTCTAAAAACTAAACCTAAACCTAAACCCTAAACCCTAAACCCTAAAACCCTAAACCTTAAACCTTAAACCTTAAACCCTAAACCCTAAACCCTAAGCCCTAAAAAATCCTAAACCCTAAACCCTAAACACTAAATGCTAAACACTAAATCTAAACCTAACCCTAACTAGAAACCCTAAACTCTAAACCATAATCCCTAAAACCCTAAACCCTAAAACCTAAACTAACCATAAACCCTAAACCATAATTCCTAAAACCCTAAACCCTAAATAGAACTAAAACTAAAATTCATAAACTAACCCTAAAAAACCTAAACCCTAAACCCTAAACTAACTATAAATCCTAAACCTAAAGCTAAACCCTAAACCATAAACCTTAAACCTAAATTAAAAATTACACTAAACCCCAAACAACCCTATACCTGTTTGAAATCCTAAACCCTAAAACCCTAAATGCTAAACCCTAAACCCTAAACCTTAAACCCTAAAAATCAAAAAACCAAAACCTAAAGTAAACAAAACCTAAAAGTAAAATAAATAAATAAACATAAACCTAAATAAAATAAAAAATAAAATATAATAAAAGCCAAAACTAAAACCTAAACCTAAACCTAAAATTAAATAAAAAAAATTAATATAGCTAAACTAAAATAAAATTAATAGTAACCTAAACTAAACTTAAAAGTAAAATAAATCTAAGAATAAAAAACTTATATAAACTAAAAAATAATGTAAAATATAAATAAAATAAACCTAAAATAAATCTAAAATAAAATAAAAAAAACAAAAATAAAAAGATAAACCTAAAAAATAAACTAAAATTAAACCTAAACAAAAAAACCTAAACCTAAAATAAAATAAAATAAACAAAAAATAAAATAAACTAAACCTAAAATAAAAGAAACTAAACTAAAATAAATAAAACCTAAACATGAACTTAAAGTAAACTAAACCTAAACCTAAACCTAAACTAAATAAAATAAAATAAACTAAAAATAAACCTAAACCTAAACTAAAAAATAAAACTTAAAAATAAACCTAAAATAGAAACCTAAAAAAAATAAAATAAAAACCTAAACCTAAACCTAAAAATAAAAAATGAAACCTTAACTAAAATTAGAAAATAAAAATCCTACTAAAATTAAACCTAAACCCTAATGCTAAACTAAAATAAACTAAACATAAAAGAAATAAGCTAAACTAAATAAAAAAATAAACATAAATAAAAATAAAAAATAAAATAAACTAAGATAAATAAAAAATAAACTAAATTAACTAAATTAACTAAACCTACCAGTTTACTTAATTTAAAAAAAATCCTAAACCCTAAGCTAACCCTAAACCCTAAACCATAAACCATAAAAACTTCTACACCCAAAACCCTAAACCCTAAAAGTATAAACTATAAAACGCTAAACCCTAAACCCTAAAACCTAAACCCTAACCGTAAATCCTAAACCCTAAAGCAAAACCTAAAGTAACTAAATAAATTAAAAAAATAAACATAAACCCCAAAATATAATAAACCTAAACATAATCTTAAACCCTAAGAATGGGCAGAACCCTGGTAGCAAGAACATCACCATCAACTAGGTTAAGTCTAGATATTATGGTGGAGGTGAAGGCGAAGGCGGCGATTATCGTAGTGCTGGTGGGGGATCTGGAGGTGGTGGTGGATATGGACGTGGTCGAAGCAGTGTTGTTCATGGAGGTGGGAGGAGTGATGGAGGTTACAACCGTGGTGGTGGCGGAGAGAGAGATCAAGGATATGATGGTGCATCTCGCTACTTGAGAAGCTGGGGTGGTTTTGATGGGAACTACAGAAACTGAAGAGCAGTTGATCTAATTCACTGCTTATGGAACTATGTCTTTACATTAGAGATGGTTCTAGTTATCTAGGGTTTTTGATTTGCTCTATGCATGCTCATTTTTTATCTATGTCGTCACTTCTATCTTAGAAAACTTGGTGTGTTACTTGGTTGATGAAATCAAAAAGAAGAAATGTTGAATCTGAATTTATTCTATGTTAAAAAAACAAAATCCCTAAACCCTAAACTAAAACCTAAAACCTAACCCTAAAACCTAAACCCTAAACCTTAAACCTTAAAAATCCAAAACCTTAAACCCTAAACTCAAAACCCAAAAAAAACCTAACCCTAAACCCTAAACTATTCCTAAACATTAAACCCTAAAAATCTAAAATCCTAAACCTAAACTAGATAAAACTAAAAATAAAATAAAAAACATAAAAAATAAACTAAAATAAAAAACCTAAGCTAAAATATACAAACATAAAATGAATAAATTATATTAAATAAAAATAAATAATAAATATATAAAATAATCTAAATAAACCTAAACCATACTTACTTAATTATTTTAAAAAAAACTTAAAAACTAAACACTAAACTACATCCTATACTACCTACAAAAACTATAAACCCTAAACTAAGCTAAACCTTAACCCTAACCCTAAACCCTACCTAACCCTAAACTAAACCTAAACCCTAAACCTAAAACCTTAAAACTAAAACCATAAACTTTAAACCTCTAAACTTAAACCCAAAACCTAAACCTAAACCCTAAACCCTAAACCTAAACCCTTTCTAATAAACTAAACTAAACCAAAACTAAAACCTAAATAAACCTAAATCCTAACCCTAGCCCTAAACCTAAACCCTAAACTCTAACACCCTAAACCATAAACCCTAAACCCTAAAACCTAAAAAATTAAACCTAAACTTAATATAACCTAAAATAAATAATTAAAAAAATCTAAACCTAAACTTAAAAATAAAATAAAATAAAGCTAAAATAAAATAAATAAAAACCTAAAGTAAACTAAAAAATAACATAAACCGAAGAATAAAAAACCTAAATAAAATAAAAACTTAACATAAAATAAAAATGAAATAAACCTAAATAAAAAATAAAAACTAAATAAAAATCTAAACCTAAAAAATACACAAAAAAATAAAAACTAAAAATAAACAGAAAATAAAACCTAAACCATAAACTATAAAAAAACATAAACCTAAAATAAAAATAAAATAAACAAAATAAAATAAACCTAAACTAAAATAAGCTAAACTAAAATAAATAAAACCAAAACATAAACCTAAAATAAACTTAACCTAAACCTAAACCTAAACTAAATAAAATAAAATAATCTTAAAATAAACTTAAACTTAAACTAAAAACTAAAACCTAAAAATAAAACTTGGGGCGTTACTTGCTTGATGAAATTGAAAAGAAGAAATGTTGAATCTTAATTTGTTCTCTGTTCAAAATAAACCTTAAACCTTAAACCCTAAACCCTAAAATCCCTAAACCCTAAACACTAAACCCTAAACCCTAAACCCTAAACCTTAAACCCTAAACCTTAAACCCTAAAACCTTAATCCCTAAACCCTAAGCATTAACCCCTAAAACTATAAACCCTAAACCCTAAAACCTACAACCCTAAACCCTAAACCCTAAGCCTTAAACTAACCCTAAACCCTAAACCTTGAATAAAGATGTCATTAGGAGTAGATCTAAAGAATGACCTAATCCCAACATAGTTATGGTAGCAAAAGAAAATATCTTCAAGACACATTCCCTTGACTATTAGAGATTTGAATACCCTAAACTCTAACCCTAAATAATATTTTAATACCATATATTAAGTATAATGTACCATCATATATTTGAGCATGTAGTGATGTATTTTTGGATGTTATAAGATGTTTTGAAATGTTTTAGTATATTATGGTTTTGTGCCCTATAGTCTATATTAATATAAATCATAAAAATATTGGTTTAATAATTTAGATGATGAAATTCATTAAATATGTAGTGGGAATTAGGTTGTAGTACCAAAGGTGTGCTATAGCACTTGTAGTCTAAAAAGTAAGATTTTATGTTCAAAATAAATATTATATGTTGTAGCATAGTATAACATCATACATCATAATATATTGTTCTACAAATTTTAAATTCTTTTAGTATTTTATAATCATGCAGTCGAGCCTACTATAGCATTATTGATAAAAATGTTTATTTAGACTTCAAAATGGTGGAATTTGGCCAAATTCATAATAAGTAGAGCATCATCATAATATATTGTTCAATTTAAAATATGTAAGTGATACGACTAAAATATATAGTTTTTTTATTATTTAGACTAATTTTATGATTTTTTATCGTAAGCAATCCCTTGTGATGTGATATGAAATATAGTATAATATAATATGTTATAGTGTACTATAATATTGGATGCCATAACATAGTGTAGCATCATGCATTATAGCATACTATTGTGTATTACTACTTATTATTTAACATATTTTAGTTTGTTATAGTATGATGTAGTAGAGTTTGTATTGGTATAATTCATAAAAATTTTGATTTATAGGCTGAGATGATGGGATTTGGCCAAATTTAAGGTAAGCTTTAGGGAACATAATTGGGGGTGTGCTGGTGTGCCATTTAATCAAAAGAATGGAATTTTTCATCCAAAATAAATGTCCATTTTTCAACCAAATTTTATAAATTTTTTGCTTAAAGTGATTCATTTTAAGGTGTAATGTAAGATAATATATTATATGAAAGAATATTAAAATATAATGTGCATAATAATATAGCTTCACACACACACACACACACACACACACACACACACACATATATATATATATATATATATATATATATATATATGAATGTGGTATATATATATATATATATATGAATGTGGTGGTGTGTTACTAAATGTTATCATACATTTTAGTTTGTTTTACTTTTGTTATATTATATTGGGTCAAAACTTACAAAAATGTTAATTTGAAGGTTGAGATGGAAGAATTTGGCAAAATTCATGGCACGCACCAAAAAGCAACACAAAAATTATGCTATTTTGTGCCATTTCTAAAAGAAAATTTATAATTTTACATCTAAAATGAACATTATTCATTTTTTCAGCAAATTTTGTTATTTTTTCCTTTTAAGTGATTCTAATAAGGTATAATGTTAGATAATATATTATATTATAGCAAATTATAATATAGCATCATATATTATAATATAATATAGTGTGTTAATTCATCATGTAATATATTTTCCACGATATTCTATAGTTAGTTTGAGCTTGCACCATCACAAATTATAAAATGTTGTTATAATGTTAAGATGTTGTAATTTGAAAAAAAAACATTATTAGGCTTTTGGTTGAAGTATTAAAGGTGTGCATAAGAGAAGAAATAAAATTTGATGAGAATTCCATGTCAAGGACATGCAGGGAGATCCGTTAGGGGATCACACATGCATTGGACATGACATGTGAGGGGGTCTATATCGAGGGCATAGAAAGAGAAAATCTGTTAGGGATAATGTTTGAATTTGATTTGATTATATGATTTATGGAAAGAAGATCTGCTAGAGATAAGAATCTATAATCCACCAGGGATTAAGATCTAATTGACTTTAATTTGTTTTATTTTAATTGATGTGGAGGCATATCTACTAGATATATGGGCTCGAGTCTGCTAGAAATTAGGATTTGAGTTTGATTTGATAGATTTGTTTGGGGATGTATCCACTGGAGATAACAATTTGGTTGGATTTCTTTGATTTATACTCTATTGGGGGAGTTAGTTTAATTTGGTTCCACTATGGAGGTTGGTTTTGAATTTGATTTTTTTGCTTGACTCTTTTATATATGATTTGGGGCTCCACTAGAAAAAAAGGGTGTGATTTAACTCCACTAGGGAAAAAAAGATTGGGTTTAATTTAATCTGAGTTAATGTATGGACCTTGTCAGTGTGCGATAGACCCACTAAAATGGGGTTAAATCAGCCTTGACCTACCTTAAGTTTACAAATCTAAAGGGATACTCTATCGGCTGCAGGGTAGAGCTAACCAACCTAAGGGGTTGCCTTTCGATGTGCAATGACTGTGCTAAGAAGAAGGCATAGCAGACTTACATCTTCCAAAGCAAGGAACAACCACTGGGGTGACCTATTGGATGCATGACAAATCAAACCTGACCTAGGGCAACTACTGAGTGAATGTCATTGGGGACTTATGCCAACTCAAAGGTAGTTAGGATTAATTTTATCTTAATTTCATGTGATTTGATATGCTTTATTTGGTTTAGTTTGATTTCAAACTGAGGGCATATTCGTTAGGGATGTGAGCTAAGTCAAATTTGATAGATTTAATTTATGGACCATGTCAGTGTGCGATGGACCCACTGAGAAGGGGCTATATCGTACTTGTCCTATCTCAAATTTATAAATCTAAAGAGATAGTCTCATGGTCAGAGCTAGCTATGAAGAAGGAATAGCAGGCTTACATTTTCTAAAGTAGGGAACAACCATTGGGGTGACCTGCTGGTAGCATAATAAATTGAACCTGACTTACGGGCAACTATTGATTGAATGCTGATGGGGACTTATATCAACTCTAGAGTAGTCAGTCCTCTAAGGAAGTAGGTTTGGGCTATCTGTTAGGGATTAGGATTTGAGTTTGATTTCATAGATTTGTTTGGGGATGTATCCACTGGAGATAATAGTTTGGTTGGATTTCTTTGATTTATACTCTATTGTGGGAGTTAGTTGAATTTGGTTCTACTAGGGAGGTTGGTTTTGAATTTGATTTTTTTTCTTAACTCATTTATATATGATTTGGGGCTCCACTAGAAAAAAAGGGTGTGATTTAACTCCACTAGGGAAAATAAGATTGGGTTTAATTTAATCTGAGTTAATGTATGTACCTTGTCGGTGTGCGATGGACACACTAAAAAGGGGTTAAATCAGCCTTGACCTACCATAAGTTTAGAAATCTAAAGGGATAGTCTACCGGCTGTAGGGTAGAGCTAACCAAATTAAGGGGTTGCCTTTCGTTGTGCAATGACTATGCTAAGAAGAAGGCATAGCAGACTTACATCTTCCAAAGCAAGGAACAACCATTGGGGTGACCTATTGGATGCACATAAATCAAACTCGACCTAGGGAAACTACTGAGTGAATGTCATGGGGACTTATGTCAACTCAAAAGTAGTCAGGATTAATTTTATCTTAATTTCATGTGATTTGATATGCTTTGTTTGGTTTAGTTTGATTTCAAAGAGGCATATTTGTTAGGATGAAATTAAATTTGATAGATTTAATTTATGGACCATGTCAGTGTGCGATGGACCCACTGAGAAGGGGCTATATCGTACTTGTCCTATCTCAAATTTATAAATCTAAAGAGATAGTCTACTGGTCATGGGGTAGAGCTAGGAGTGCTATGAAGAAGGCATAGCAGGCTTACATTTTCTAAAGTAGGGAACAACCATTGGGGTGACCTGCTGGTAGCACAATAAATTGAACCTGACTTAGGGGCAACTATTGAGTGAATGTTGATGGGGACTTATATCAACTCAAGAGTAGTCAGTCGATTCCTATAGGGAGTTTTGCTGAAACTACCCTAAAGATAGGATACCTGCTTAGGAAAAGGTATTGCTAGGGGTGTCCTCCTAATCCACAAGTGAATATATATTTGTTTTTAAATTTGCATTGACCATGTTGGTGTGTGAGGGACCACACTAAGAAGTGACAATGTCGACCTTGGCTTATCTCAAATTTACTGGACCAAAGAAGAATCTGCACATCCACAAGATGGATTCTCCAACCATAGGGGTGGTTACTAGGAAAGGGGAACTATTGAATCTGATAGTAAACCAAGTAGTGTATAAATGGGGTCATAAAGGATGTGATCCAAATATTATGCCCACAGGGGAGGTTCTGCTAGGGGTGTTATCCTGAGCCCTACAAAAGAAAGCCTATAGGTGTATGGTGGCCAACTCAAGGAGAAAGCATAGCAGACTTACATTTGCCATGAGTGGTGTATCATAAGATGTGAGAACCAACCAACCTAAGGTGTATCCATCATAATGAGTGGTGTATCCGTCAGCATAGTGAGAACCAACCAGCCTAAGGTGCTTGTCGATGTGCAATGATCAATCTAGAAAAAAATCATGTAGGCTTACAACATTTCAAGAGAAACTGAACATGAATAGTCTTTCATTGGTTGGATAGATGTTATCTAACCTAGAGTGACTAGTAAGCGGGGAGCCCCGAGGAAAGGACCTAGACTTGAAGCATTCAAGAGGGAAGGAGCCGCTAGGGGACTTATCCTAAACCTTAAATATACTCGACCCAGTCAGTGCATGAAGGCTAATATAAGAAGAAAGTATAACATACTCACATCCTCTTAAAAGAAGCTAACATGAGGTAGCTTACTGGCCACTCAGTAAGGCCTACCAAACTAACAAGGAACTTATCAATGTGCAGTGGCCAAGTAAGGAAGGAAAGTGTGGCAGACTTACATCCTCCAAAGCAAGAAGACCACTAAGGTGACCCACTAGCAGGGTAGCAGTCAGCCTGACCTAGAGCAGCTACTGAATTAGTGTCGCTGGGGCGTTATCTCAACTTAGAGTAGCCTGAGATGAAAGATATGTGTTTTCTTTATATGTTTATGTGTAGTTTGTCTCTGTGTTATGTCAATCAAGGATAGGACACTGCTTGAGTTTCATACACCTACCCTAAACACATCATGGTAGATTCACAAATAAGAATACTTTTAACATGGAAGAGATTGAATTCAAAATTGAATTTTCATTGATGGTAACTATTTTCAAACATTATTTATAATATTTCTTTAAGTATAGCCCATTGATTATAAGCATTGGGCCCTTTCCCTTATGATTAATAAGTTGATAAGATCCTCCTTGGTAGGCCTTCTATATGGCGAAAGGGCCATCCCAAGTGGGTTCAAACTTACCTCCCATCTTATGATGGAAAACAATTGGTCTCCTTAGAACTAAAAGAAGCTCTCCTACTTGAAAAGCTCTAAGATGGACCAACTTGTTATGAGCTTGAGTCATTTTATCTTTGTACAACTCAAGATTTTGGCATACTGGTTGGAATCTCTTTTCTAAACCTTCAAGCTCTTCTAATTGCAACTTGGCATTCTGTTCTTTTATGATCTTGCTACCCACAACTATCCTTAGTGATGGGAGTTAGACTTCTAATGGTAGAATGAATTCAAACCCATACACTAAGGAGAAAGGAGTAGGCTTAATTAGAGATTTATATGTGGTGCTGTAGGCTCACAAGGCTTCAACTAACTGCTCATGCCACTATCGCTTATTGTTGTCGAGTGTCTTCTTTATTATTTAGATGAGAGTTTTGTTGAAGGATTCTGCTTAGCCGTTTGACCTTGAGTAGTTGATGGTAGAATATCTCCAATCTATGTTGTGTCTCTAGGAAAAGTTATTGATATCGGTGCTCTTGAATGCTATATCATTATCAAATATAATTCATCAAGGCACTCTGAACCTATATACGATATGGTTCCTAAAAACATGGAGCATATGCTAAGTTGTAACCTCTCTGAGTCGAATAACCTTCGCCCATTTGGAAAATTAGTTAGTAGCAGCTAAGATGAATAGATGACCCTCAAAGAAGAAGGATCAATCAAACCCACTTTGTCTGTACCTCCAACACTCAAATGACCATGAGGCCAATGTATGATGTAGAATGTTGGGTGGTTGGTGTAGGACCACATTGTGTATTTGACATTGGTGGCATCACATAGTCATATCCAAACAATCTTTAATTATCGATGGCCAGTGGTATCCTAGTCTCTTGATATTGGCTTTCATCTTTAGACCAGAATGGTTGGTTCTATATAATCCTGAGTGTACCTCGATCATGATCTTACAGGCTTTGTGCTTGTCTAAACAACATAACCACATATGATCGAAAGATCATTAGTACAAGACACCATCCACAAGAGCATAGGAAAGAGCTCTCTACTTCATATGATAGGCTTGGAACTTCTCTTGAGATAGTTTATCTTCATTTAAGTGATCCATGAATGGTTTCCTCTAATATAACTCCTCGTCCTTCTTGGCAATGGCAACCTCCCCTTCAAGAGAGTACTTTTTGATGAGTTTAATATCAATAAGGGATAAGACTTGTCTATTTTGGACCTTTATTGATATGGACTCATCCTCTGAACATGTCAACTCCTTGACAAGCTTGGGTAAACAATATGCTATGACATTCTCTCCTCAAGGAATCTTATAAATGGTAACCTCTAGGATATGGACCAACAACTCTATGGTGTACTTATTGTAGTGATGGAGCTTAAGCTTTATAACCTTAAAGGACCAGCAATTTGGTTGATAACTAGCTGAGAATCATTGAAGATGTTGATGTTCTGGATGCTTAGAGTAACGATTAACTACAGACCAGTAATCAGAGCCTCATATTCAGCTTCATTATTGATGCAAGAATTGGATAGATGATATTAGAATCTCATAACATCGTGGTCCAAAGTTAAGAGAACTATTCGTACCCCTTCCTTTCTTGGAATAGTAGATTATGGTTCTTCTCCTCTTTGAGAGGAAGTCGTACCATCAAAGTACATCTCCCAGTGGTGAATGCTAGTATCTCTAAGATCATAATTTGTTCATCGGGGAGATAATCACTAAGTGGAGAGTCAACAGGAAGTGTGTGTGCTGTTAAGAAATCTACTAGTGCTTTTCCTTTCACTGCACAAATGGGTATGAAGGTAATGTCAAACTACGAGAGGATCATGAACCATCAAGCCAACCATCGAGATAGTGTCGGCCGTGTCACTAGATACTATAGTGGATTTCTCCTAAAGATTAAGTTCACTTTATGAGGAAGCATGTAGTGTTGTAGCTTTTGGAATGCAAAGATTAAAGCTAGACAATGCTTCTGAATGGGTGGATAATTAGCCTCAATAGGGATTAGACGGCAGCTGAGGTAGTAGAGTACATTTTCCTTCCCTTCGTCATTGGCTTGGGCCAACAAAGCACCCAAGAAGTTGTCTAATGCAGTAGTGTAAAGTTTGAGTGGCTTGCCTAGGATAGGGGTTGCTAGAACTGGCGGTGACATTAGGTAATGCTTGATGTCTTCGAAAGCATGCTCACACTTATCATCCCACTTGAACTTGACATCCTTTTTGACAAGTGAGAATGGACATCTTCCTGATAGGTTGGATATAAAGCATCTTAGATATGCCAACCGCCTTAGAATGATCCGAGTTGAGTTAAACTTTTAGGGGGTGGCATTTCTAATATTATCTTGATCATCTCCAGATCAATTTCAATTCCCTAGTGTCAAAAAACAAACCCAAGGAATTTCTCTGAAGCTACTTCAAATGCACATTTCAAGGAGTTCAATTTGAGGTTAAATTATCTTAACTATTTGAAAACTACTATCAAGTCAAAGAGATGCTCTTCCTTTTCTCTACTTTTGACATTGACAAGGCACTCAACTTAATGATGAATGAGTTAGCCAAAGATTCAAGTCATAGCTTGCTGGTATGTAGCACCGACATTTTTAAGACCGTAGGCATGACCTTATAGTAATAGATTCTGATCGGGGATCTAAAAGGTAATGTTTCTTTCATCTTCAGGGCCATCTTTATTTAATTATATCTAGATAAGCCATCCATGAAAGAGAAGACTGCATGAGATGAGGCAATGTCCACCATCAGCTCTGGGATTGGTAGTGGAAATTCATCTTTTGGACATGCCTTATTTAAATTTCTAAAATTGATGCATATGTGAATTTGCCTTTCTTTTTCTTAACTAGGATGATGCTGGCTAACCAGGGAGGGTATTTTTTTTTTGATGAAGCCAGCATCGATGAGTTTCTTGACTTCATAAATGACCTATTGTTCTATGTCTAATCACATGTGTCCTGCTTGATAGGGTTAGCATTAGGCTCTATTTCTAGTTTATGGGCCGCTACATCAAGAGCCAATCCAGGCATCTCTTCATTACATATAAAGTAGTCCTTAAACTCGAATAGCTTAACTAAGTCATTGGTTTCAATTTCATTCAACAAAGAATTGATATATGTCGGGCATGGATCTTCTTCAATTCCAAGTTGATTTCTTTGAGCTCGCCGATGGTTGACTTGATCTCTTCTTCGAACTCATGCGGTGCATCTCTAACTTCAAAATCATTTGGATCATCTAAAGTTTCTAAGCATAGCTCCTCATATGAGTTAATGCCATTTGAAAAGAACCAATCAGATTCCAAATGATTGGTGATGATAAATTAGTAATCATCATCATCAACTAGACCCACTATACTGAATCTTAATCTTGGTCTTGATTGTGAACTTTTACATTTATTCTTCCATGTTCTTTTGAAGTAGTCTGACCTCTGCTTTGATCAAGTATATGGGATTAACCTTTTCTTTGCTAAATTATGAACATAAGATAAGTACCAATCAAAAGGTAATTCTATTAAATCTATATATGAATCATCCTCAAGTTCTACTTAAATTTCTTGACTTGAGGATGATGCTCCCATAAAGAACCTTTGAGTCTTCACACTTGTTGAACTTAGGGGCTTATTTAACTACCAAACCCTCATCTTTTTGAGAGGAAAGTGAGGTTAGAGCTAAGGTTCCCAATGGATGCCTAATAGTTTCACATATAGACTTGGATACACTTATGCTTTGGTTTGAGCCCGGTCATCATCACTATCTAGCTCAAGTCTCTGCCCCAAGGGAATGTACTACTAAGAAGAGTCAACTGGTGTGCTAACCATATAAGACTCATCCTATGAACTAGATTCTCAGTCTATTTGGATAGCAAGTCTACTCCTAGTAGCTGGGACATATCTTCTATTGGTGGCCAATAAAGAGGTTTTCCATCCCTATGACTACTTTTGTACTGGCCTATTCCTCTGCTTAGTGGACGTTAGGTCATCCTACCCATATGTTCAAATGGAGCAATAAACTATGGCTGAAATTTAATGTCATGCTCCACTTCCTCCTCAAAGTCTATTTTCACTCCCTTTTATTTTCTTTTTCATTTTATCTTTTCTTTTCTTTTTCTTTTTCTCTTCCTTTTTCTTTTACTTTTTTTTATTTTAAACTTTGACCAAGTTTGCAAGAATAGACTTGTTGATTTTGAGGGAGGTAGTAAGCCGCATCCTAATATATGTCGACCTCATGAACTGTAAATAACTTGAGATCTCCTTCGACACAGTAAATGATCCCACCTCTCATAAACTTCATACACTGATGTAGAGGGGATGGAACTATGTTGTTCTCATGTATCCATAGTCTCTCAACCAAATCATTGATAGATGAATCTGAGTCTATAATATGAAACTTGACTTGATCTTCTAATCATCTGTCTCTAAGGGCAACACTATTGAGCCTAAATCTTATTGACCTCACTTCTGGAGTGTGGATTCAATCATCCCATCTTAGACTTAGGAGTCTTCTAAACACTAAGACTTTCCTAGTCATAAGACACTTCTAATATTTAGGAAAACAATTAACCTAAACCTAAATACTTAGAAGGGTTAACCATAGATTAGGTTATTCCTTAGAGATTAAGATAATCCACTACCATACAACCTAAATCCAATCCATGCTCACCCTCTCAAACCATACCTCCAGTTCAGTTCAAACATCAAATTCAAATCCAAATCGAAACCCAAACTCCAAAACCAAATGATTGAAGCCCATGATCAAATCCAAACTTAAAACCCTTCTTAAGCCATATGACCATGGACTTAGCCAAATCTTAATCCAAATCAATCTGAAATCAATTTAGTTTCTCATAATAAATTTATATCTTTAATTATCTTCATAAATATAAATCAAATATACATTCAAATGATTAAAAGTAAATAAAACTAAATTGTTTTTTTAGGATGGCACCATGCAGATCTTAGGTGGTACTTATTGAAGTAATCAGGTATGACATTAAGGAATGATATACTATCTCAAAAGGTAGAAATCACCACCCTATAATAGACCTAATCCCCTAATAAGGACTGCTAAGGCATGATGGGTCTTTGAATATAAAAGAGATCTTTCCCCTACTTTACATGGAAAAGTAAAGTAGGGTTTATTTTAAGCTGGATTTATTAAGTTCCCTATGGAGGCAAGCCCCATAGTTAATTACATCCTAAGAAATGGGAATTCTTTAAGAATACACTTGATTAAAGTAGACAATTAAGGTCTCTAAGGATTTCAAGGTTAAGACTATGAAAGGATTAGCTATTTTAGAAAATCAAATGGGGTAGATCAAGGAGAAGAATAATTTTTGGAATCTAAAGGGGGAATATAGAAAATGCTCATGATACTAGGAAGCCTAGTGAGCATTCCAATCTACCCTATAATTGGGCTTTATATTTATTTGAAATTTGAAGAGAGTTAATTATTTGAGTTGACATTTTATTAGATTGTTGTATAAAATTGAGTAAGAAGAAAAAATACCTAAATCTAAATGGTGAGCACTTAAATCTAAGAGTGAGAAAATCCTAACTCCTATGCTTTAAATCCATGTAGGCAAGTCTTATGCTTTACAAGATGTCTAAGTTGTTGTTCATTTAGAAAGAAAACTAAGTCCTTAAACTCACTCCCTAAGAGACTAAAGCATTAGTGGTATGAATCCATGACTTAATCTAATACAAATTTTATCAAATTTATTTAATTCTTTTGGACTTTTTATTTTGACACGGGCTAAAGGATTTTATTTTCCTAAATGCATGAGAATTTGATTATGGGCCAAATCAAGAGAGAAGGGGTGTTCTTCAACCAAAGGCTCTCACAAGTTAATCCTTGATTATCTAGCATGGATGGAAGCCACCTCTTAATAAGAATGGAAGAATATGACATGCATGATATTATACCTTCATCTAGCAGGTAAAAATTTTATTATCTTAATTTAATTCCTAAGCTTTTATGTGAGGTTATGAGTTGTTTTAAAATTTTAGTTATGAGTTGTTAATTGGGGTAGAAAAATTAATTTTATCCTAAGAGCCGACCACATCCAGGCCACACATTCAAGCATCAATCATAAAGAAACTATGAAAAGTGTGCTACTCTAATGCGTAATCTAGGCACAACATCAAACAATTTTATAGACTATCATAAAAGAATAAAAGGCCAATGTGATCAGGTAGCTGAGATCTACCCTTAAACAACCTAGATTACAAAAAAATAATGATACATGCTATAGGGTCTTCTTTTCTTCATTTCTTCTTTCTCTTTTTTTTATTTGATTTTATCAAAAGGCATCACAGGGCACCCCAGGGACTAAACCTTCTAACCACTGCTCGTCTTAGTCCCCCATAACACTAAGCCTAATTCCTAATGCAAAATTACCCCAAAAATAGAAAAAGTAAATCTATCTACACCTACAAAATAAATGCTAGTTAAACATGCCATACAACCCAAGTAGTTATATGCATAATTTGGAATGAGCACCCCAGGCATGGGAAACCAAGCCCACCTGTCCTAATGTGGGTTACACTTAGGGGCTAAGCAACTTGCACAACAAAAGCATTTATATTTTTATTACAACGGCCCCTTAAGCACAACCCCCTGTAGAAAACATGATTAGGCTAGTAACAACCAAACATCCAATCTACAAGCATACACCCTAACATCCAGTCTAAAATATTACATCACAAAATAAAATTCAACATCATACATACAACGCCCTAACTTAGCACTAGAAGTGGTGACTTAGTATTCTAATGTGTGTGCTTAAGGCTTGTGTAGCAAGACTTTACTAGGCTTCTTTGGTTTAAGTTTCAATTTGGAGTATGAATTTAAATTTTACCTTTGGGTGATTTTAATTTAAATGTTTTAATGATTTACTTTTCATTTTTACTTCTTTTACTTGGTTAAAGTGATGTTTAAGTTTTCAAGAATGAAGAGTAGAATGAATTCTATTTGTAGATAGAATTCACCCTATTCAACATCCTAACTCCTAAAGAGTATAACTAAGATCCCTAAGTATCTTAATTAGCCCATTTGAATTTATGTAATTGATTTGATTTAGAATTTATAATTTGAGTTTGTTTAAGTATTTGATTGATTGATTTTGGATTAGATGTTTTGGTTTAATTACATCTTGATAATTTAATATCCTAATATCTAATGAAGTTTAAGTTTGTTTAAATTCATATGTTTTTGATTGATTAATTTTAGATTAGATGTTTGGTTTAATTAAATCTTGATACTTCAATATCCTTAATCTCTAATGAAAGTTTAGGTTTGTTTAAATTCTTGGATTTTTGATTGATTACTTTTAGATTAGATGTTTTGGTTTAATTAAATCTTGATAATTCAATATCCTTTTAAATTAATATCTAATTCTTTTCTTTGATTATGGTTATGTGACTTAATTTCATTCTTATTTGATTGTGGTATGGTTCAATCATTTGTAGTTTGATCAGATTAGATTAATTAAGATTTTATTTTGATTTTTAATTGAGTTTGATTCCTTATAATTAGGATTTTATCTTTTAATCTTATCCATTTGTCATGTTTATCAAAGTTTGGTTTCCATTTTTATTTCATACATTGGATAGTTAATTAGTTTATCTTATTTAAGTAGGTTGAATGAGATTTGATTTGATTGTATATTAAATTGATGAGAGTCTTTCTTAATTTAATTTAATTTAATTTAATTAGCTTTATTGGTCTATGGGTTTTCTTAGGTTAAATGTGATTATGTGATTAGTTTAATTAAGAAGTGTATTTATATTAATTATAAAGGTTTGTTTAATTTTCAATTTTGGTTTTATATTTATTTAGACTAATTATGTAATTAATGATTTAATGTCTTAGGTTTAATTTAGGTTTTGATTAGTATTTAATTGCATTTTGATTTATTAAACTTAAGTTTAATGTGATTAATTTGATTAACTTAATTAGTTTGTTTAAGAGGTATGATCAAATTATTAAATTAGCTAAATATTTTTTTAATTTTTTTAAATTTGATTTCATATTTATTTAGGTTAATGATGTAATTAGTGAGTTAATGATTTAAGTTTAAATTAGGATTTGATTAGCATTTAATTGCATTTTATGTTTGATTAAGCTTAAGTTTAATATGATCAATTTAATTGACTTAATTATTTAATAGGTTTGATTAAATTAATTAGATTAATTAAGTTTTGATTTGGATTAATTTTAATGTGATTTATAAAATTAATTTAGTTTATTAAGATGATGGATTAATTTATTAAGTTTGCATTAATTAGATGTTTGAATTAAGTTTGATAAAGGGTCAATTAAAAATATTAGATTAATTAAGGGTTTGTTTAATTAGAGATTAATGACTTAATGATTTATGTTTTAATTAGTGTTTAATTGCATCTTAATTATGTTTGATTAATTTTAGGTTTAATATGATTAATTTGGTTAACTTAATTAGTTTATTTGAGGGGTGTGGTTTTTAAATTTAATTATGGGTTTGATTTAAGCTTAATTTTAGAGTTAGCTTTAATGTAACTTATTTAAATTAATTTGATTAATTAAGATGATGGATTAATTTATTAAATTTACATTAATTAGATGTTTGACTAATTAAGTTTTATTACTCAAGATTAGGGTTTTACTTGATTTGATTCATTTATTATGTTTATTTGATTTCATTAACATGTTCGATTTAATTATTAGATTGAAATATTTAATTGTTAATTAATTATCTTATTCCAAATGGATGTGATTTAATCATATGTTAATTAAGCTTACTTTAATTTTATTTGGTTTAATTCGATTCGTATCAAATGATTAAAGTTTCTTAAATTTGTTGGGTTTTGAGTTTGATTTAAGATTTAATCATTTAATTGAGTTTTATTAACTTAAATAGGTTTAATCATATTTAATTTAATTTCTCTATGAATGACATTTCTCCGATTTGAGATTTGATTAATGATTACTTAAGTGATATTTCATTTCTAATTTTGATTTAATATTTAAATTGTTTTTAGATTATATTTTAATTAGCTCCTTAATTGATTAAACTCTAATCTTAAGTGTTTGTTTGGGGTTCATTAAGAGTTAGAAGATCACATTATTTTCTTAAGAGTCCTAGATGTCAATTGAAGTGATTTAACCCATTTTGAAGATTTTTGTAAATTTCTGAATTTTTATTTGATTTATTTTATTAGAATGAACAATCTAAACTTCAAAATTTAATTTCTCCCAATCCAGAAGTCCTTTTCACTTAAAATTTTTATGGTAGGTGTACTTGAGCTTTAATTTCAATCCCCTAAGATTTCAACTTATGCTAACTTATATTTTTTGTTTAATTAATTAAATTTGATTTTTATTAAAACTTAAATTAAGCTTAAAATACTCAATACACTTTGAGGATTTTGGGTTTGTTGGATTCCTCTTAGAAAGTTGAATCCAATGAGCCCTTGTTTGCAATTTTTGGTTAAGTATTTTATTTTTTTATGAATTTTTAAAGTTTTATGTGATTTAAATTAATTTTTATTTTATAAAAGGAAATACACGACTTGACCTTTGGGAGGGGAAGGGAAAACATCTAGCTTGCTCGACCGTCCGACGCAGTCGATGATCTCAGACAAATTGGGGTGCTATTCAGGCGGTTCGATCATGCGGTTTTAACAATCAAATGGTCTATTATCAGATCCGGCTCGATCGTGATCCACGAGCGATCTAAAGGCCCAGATCACATGATCCACATGCGATCCAAGTTGTCCGATCATGTGAATCACACGATTAGATGGTCCAGATCGCATCAAGTGATCCAAAGGCCCGGATCACACGATCAACATAAAAATGGGGCCATCACATCCGCGAACCATGGATGGACATCGGCTGTAGCCCGCCGGCTAGTGAATAGTGCTTTCAGGCTTTTTTTTTGGAAAAAATGAGGGTTTCCTAAGTTGCACCGATTCACACCGAAAAAATTATATTTCCTAAATTAGATGATTTAAAGTAAAAATGTGGGATTATCTAGGGAAAATTCCTAAAATCATAAGAAAATTAATACAAAATGCAAGAAATCTTAAGACCGGCTACGGTTTGGTGAAATTTACCTCATCGGGATGATTTTCGGTGGTGAAGATCTGATGAACTCCTAGGTATGTGAGGAAGCTTTGGAGTGATCTTTAGTCCATGTCTCCCTTCAGAACGTCGCCTTCTTCGATGTCTACCATCACCTTTCCAAAAGAGCAATTAATTGTAATTTTTGAGCTAAAAATGGCTCAAAGAAGTGGGGGATGGGTTCCTTCTTGCTTTGGGGAGCTTTTGGGGGCTGAATGGTGGTGCGAGGAAGAGATCTATAACCTCATCTCCCCTTCCTTTTATAATGGCCGAAAATATAATATTTTTTTGAATTTTTTGGCTCCAAATTGATTGCCATCTTGCTTGGGGTGGTTGGGATGGATGATAGATTGATTGAGGACTTTGGATTTTTGCTCCAAAGTCCTCTCTTGCTGCCATATGATTAGATTTATTAAATGCAAATGTTGGGAAGGAGTTAAGTGCATGTGATGGGGGGAATTAAATGAAGTTGGGTGGAATCCTATGTAGGAGAGGATCCATGAGGGATTTAAATGAGTTGGGTTGATTTTGGGCTGATCCCAAATGGGTTTGGGTCGAGTTTGATCAGCCCCCAATCTATTTTGGCTTGGTTTCAAGGGATTTGACCCAATTTGGGTCATATGGGTCATTTTGGGTCAAATTGACCCATTTGACCCAAATTGGCCAAATTTGCTTGCGTTATGGGTTGATTCATGTTCAGTTGGCTAATTGAAGATGAATGTGGTCTTTAGTTTGAATTAATTTGATTTAATTTGGATTTAGGCCAAATTGACCCTTTAGGCCAATAGGTTGGTTGTCAAGATCAATTGGGCTCGATTGATCAAATTGGGTTCACTATGGCTTGGTCAAGTTCAATAATCAATTTGGAGTGAACTTGAGCCATGGGTTGCAATCAATTTCAGTTAGATCATGATTTGACCTATTTTGTCCTTTAGGCCAATTTGGCTCAATTTGGATCAAATGGCCAATTGGGCTTGGTTTGGCCCAATTGATTGCAATTGATCATCCTAGGGTGATAAATAATCATGGTGGAAGATTTTGGTGAGCTTGGTTCAATCCAATTTGGCTTGCATTAGAAGTTGGCTCAAATGGGTCCTTTAGGTCACTTTGGGTCAAGTGATCCTAAGTGGGTCAATTGGTTTGGTTTTGGTTTGATTCGAGTTTAGTTGAACTTATATATGAGCCCTAGATTGGAATATAAATTCAACTGCAATCAATTTGGAGTCTAAGGGATTTTAGCTCATTTGAAAATTTCAAGTCAAAAGGGCTAGGTTGGGTTTAGCTTGGGTTGGTTTCGATTTAATTTGATGATTGTAGGTTTCATTTATATTTGGGTAGATAATTGAATGAATGATTGATTCAAGAGAAAATTCATTGGTTTTGACTTGATATGGATAGAATTTGTCTAAGTCCAAAGAATTGGCTTAAAGGGATTAGATTGAGTTTCGATTTGATTTTTGATATAGTTTTGGTCATTTGAATTTGGATTTCATTTATATTTTTGAATATAAATGAAGTAACAATTGATTTATAAAGAGATTAATTGAGTTTGATTTGATTTAAGGGGAGTTTTGGCTAAGCTTATGAATGTGGTTCATATGGCTTAGGAAGGAATTTTAGGATTTGAATTTGATTTTGGGTTTCAATCATTTGGAGTCAAATTTTGAAATTAGATTTGGAATTTGAATTTGAATTTGAGATTTGGTTTTAGGATTGAGTCTAGGTTTGATTTGAGAAATTGTATCTAGATTGGGTTTAGGCTGTAGGATAGGTAATTTCCTTAAGCCCTAAGGCATAGCCTAATCTTATGATTAACACTTCTTAGTCTCTAGGTTAAGTGTTCACCTAATCAGCAGATGTGTCGTATGACTAAGGAAATCTTAGTGTATAGAAGATTCCTAAGTCTAAGAGGATGGGGTTAAGAGCTCACTCCAAAAGTGAGGTCAACATAAATCAAATTAAATTGAAACCCTTCCTAAGCCATATGACCTATCCAATGGACGTAGCCAAATCTTAATCCAAACCA
The DNA here is from genome assembly GCA_021442155.1 of Cymbidium sinense. Classification (NCBI taxonomy): domain Eukaryota; kingdom Viridiplantae; phylum Streptophyta; class Magnoliopsida; order Asparagales; family Orchidaceae; genus Cymbidium; species Cymbidium sinense. The sequence continues at coordinate 8,574,649 of CM038215.1, read as the reverse complement.
AGTCAAACTCAATTGATTTTCTCTCAAATCAATCATATTTTCAATCATATTTACAAATTTAAATAAAATATACATTTAAATCATCAAAATTAAATCAAACCAAATCAAAATCCAAACCTATGCCACATGACCCAACTCCATGGACTTAGCCAAATTCCTTCATTCCAAAACCTAAATTCAATTGATTTTCTCATGTATCAATTATACATTCAATCATATTCAAAAATATAAATGAAATATACAATCATAAAGCCAAACCAAAATCAACCCAAGTCAAACCCAACTTAACCCTTTTGACTTGAAATGTTCAAATGAACCAAAACCCATTTGAACCCAAGCCAATTGCAATTGAATTTATATATCAATCTCAAATCCATATATAAACTTAAATAAATTAAACTCAACCCAAAATCAAGCCTACTAAACCCAATTGGTCCACTTGACCCAAAGTGGCCAATTTGACCTATTTGAGCCAAGTTCTAATCCTACCCAAATTGGATTGAACTAAGCCCGTCAAAACCTCCCATCATAATTGTTGATCACCCCAAACCAAGTCAACTTGGTCATTTTACCAAGTCAACCCCTTAACTCATATGAACACAAACTGGTCAAATTACAACCTAAGCTAAATCCCTTGAAACTAATGATTCATACCAAATCAAAATTATCACCAATTTGGTTTGACTTGACCTTAAATTGAGTCAAACCAAACCGAATTGGCCCTATTAACCCAATATGTCCCAAATTGACCAAAAAGACCAAATTGGGTCAAATCAAAATATAAACCAAATTGATTGCAACCAATGGCTCAAATTCATTCCAAATTAATTGTTGAACTTGACCAAAGCCATGATTGGACCCATTGATCCCAATTGACCTACTTAGCCCAAATTGACCTAAAGGTTCAAGTTGGCCTAAAATAAAACTAAATCCAAATTAATTGAAATCAAAGCCTACAATCATCTTCAATTGGTCAACTAAACCCAAACCAACACCCAACCTAAGCCAATTTGGCTAATTTGGTCAAATCGGTCAACTTAACCTATTTGACCCAAACGAATTCAAATGAGCCAAAATCGAATCTAAGCCAAACTAAACCAAACCAATTGAACCAAAAAATCCCAAATGATAATATGAACTTGACCCAACCTTAGGTTTGACCCAATTTAACCAACTGGTCAACTTGACCAAACCTAACTGAATTTGACTTAAATGAGTCAAATTGAGCCAAACCTAACCAAATAAACTCCAATTGACTTGAAATTTGGCTAGCGCACTTTTGGCTCATTTTAAATTTGCTCAAATCAAATCCAATGATCATTCTACCCTTGGGTAAAGGGCATCACATGAGACAAATCACCCATGTAAGTGGTCATTTCCATTCCTTGGCCACTTAGTACTCTCCCAATGATCCACTTAGGCACCTAAGACACTACCCAACTTGACCCATGGGAGGTGAAGTCACCTCACCTTCCCCATTAGAGCAATTGAAACCCATAATGAACCCATGGTTCCTCTTTAGCAGCCACCTGCACCTTCAACCAACCAAGCCGAGGCAACTCACCTCCTCCCTGCCACCCAGAACTCCTTGAGATGGTCGGATGGCCACTAGAAGTGAAATCCAATCCCACCATCCGATCAAGATGATGGTCGGTATACACCCCCTCATTTCCACTCAAACACACACAAAAATCATTCCTTAGAGCCCTAGCTACCCAAGACAAGCTACTAGAGCCATTCCCTAAGCTCTCAAGCTCATTCCTTGATCGAAAAATGCCATTCCTGTCTGTCACGAAATAGGACACTCCCATTTCTAATGTAACTTTCCCATTTCTCCATCAAACTCAATTTAACTTTGTACACACCTTCTATAGGCTTTGTCAAGCAAGAACGAATCATCTCCCAAGCTTCCTGAGCACCGGAGGTGGGACTTCATTCACAACTGATCTCCAAATTGTCAATTCATGGCCTTCGAGTGAACATCGAGGAATTGATCTAATTTCTGCTCAATAGGGATTTGTCTCCACTAGATGAAGCTTTCTCAATAGTTCGAGCCTCCGGTCTTGATCTCCGGTGAGCTATGCTTCCAAAATTGATCCTTAGAAAAAAATGGGTTGAAGCTTTTTGAAGAAAACTTGCATCTCGTGTGATCTTGATCGTTGGATCCCCTCAGATCGATATCGTGAAGGTGTGGGATCCTTTTGGAGTTGATCTAAGCTCGGGTAAGCTCAGATCAAGTGAGCATTAGTGGACGGACTCCATTCTCCCTCACTCATGTGATATTGGATCATGCACCATCCGTTCTACATGATCGAAAGGGACTGTTGTGATTAGATTCCTAGATCATCGATTTAATCTTATTAACTTGAGGGAATAATCGTAGTCATCCGATCTTAGATCAGACTGGCAGACTACAAAGCACACCACGTGGCTCCAATAGGAATAGGCTTTCATTAGCTTAAATCATTTTTTAATGGATGAAACTTCTAAAAATCATAAAAAATCATAGGAAATCAAAAAATTCAAATAAATACTCATTTTAAAGGTATTTCAGAGGAGAATAAATTAAAATGATATTAACTAAATTTGAATAGTAATTAAAGTTTAATTAAGTTTAATTATAAAATTTATTAGCTTAATTACTCTTAAATACTTGAGCGATTAATCCCAAATTTTGTTGGTTATTTTAATGGGATGACCTCTGCCTTCCATGGTTTTCTTGGGATTTATTGCTCACTTAATTAGGAAAATTAACTAATTAAACCTTAGCTTCTCTTTTAACTTAATTAATGATTAATTAATCCCATGAACAGTATCAAATTGGTTACTTATTTATTAGTCATTATTCAACTGTAAGAAAACTAAGGAATAGGGTTGGGACCCCTTTCCCTAAGTTCATTTCACTCTATTTTAAAATGAAAATAATTATGATTTAACTAATTAATTAATCACTTAATCAAACTAAAATCATAATCATATTAGACCTTATTTAATTAAATCATGGGGTAGATCTTTAGTCGTCTAATAACCTAAAAGAGTTTAATGAAATTATGGTTAGTCCACATATGTGGGAAAACTATAAGAGTAATTAATTAAGTCTCTTAATTTGATTAACTATTAATCATGAGCTAATTGCATTAGGCCTCTTTTATTTCCTAGGATTCTTGCAAGTTTATTTTATATGCATATCATGTTGGCTCATAATTATTTACTTAATTACTTTAAAGTGACATAGGTAAAGGTAATTAATTCATCTAATTAAAATTTCAACTTAATTAACCCATAAAATTAACTTAATTCATTTCCTTAAATTAAATCAAATCACTAATGTGGAAATGGGTTTAAATCAGCAAGTGATGATTTCTCTTTTCCTCTTTAAATCAAATCAAATCCAAAACATAATTAATAAGGAAGCTTTGGTTTGCTTTAAAAAATCTTATTTTATTTGATAGTCCTTAAGAACTAGTTTGGTTGAATGAATCACATGCTTATATTTGATTGTCCTCTTTCCAATCATGTACAATTTGGTATGTCATTTGAATTCATGCATCCATCTTTTCAAAATCAAGTAAAATAAAATGGATTTCCTTTATGTAAGCTTGCATTTGTTGATTTAATTTAATATATGCATAGCTATTATCACTATTAAACCCAAATGTATTTTTCAAAATCTTATAAATGAATAATAATATGTGCTATGATGCTAGTTATAAATACATAACAAATGCATATTCTTATAGCTTAAGTGCATGAATGTTGAGTTCCCTTTCCTCTATTCATGTGTTGATTTATATAAGATTGAATGGTAATGGGTATATAGTCTAGAGATCTCGGGAACATGAGGCTTTAGCTAGCTCCAAGGACGTCATTTGATTATCTCACTTCCCTGGTTTGTTATTTGGTTGATGAAATCAAAAATAAGAAATGTTGAATCTGAATTTATTCTTTATTAAAAAAAGACCAAAAACACTAAACCATAAACTAAAACCTGAACCCTAAACCTAAAACCTAAACCCTAAACCCTAAAAACCCTAAACCCTAAACCCTAAACCCTACAACCCTAAACCATAAACCCTAAACCCCAAACCCTAAACCTTAAAAATTTAAAAATCAAAACCTAAACTAAATAAAACCTAAAAATAAAATAAATAAATAAACCTAAACCTAAATAAAATAAAATAATAATAAAATAAATAAAAACATAAACTAAAACCTAAACCTAAACCTAAAAGTATAATAAGTAAAAAATAAAAACTAAATTAAAACAAAATAAATAAAAACCTAAACAAAACTTATAAAAATAAAATAAACCTAAAAGTAAAAAAAAAGACCTAAATAAAATAAAAACTAAATGTAAAATTAAAAAAAATAAATCTAAAATAAAATAAAATAAAAACTAAATAAAAACTTAAACCTAAAAGTAAATAAAAAATAAAACCTAAACCCTAAACTAAAAAAACCCTAAACCTAAAATAAACAAAATAAAATAAACATAAACCAAAACTAAAATAAATAAAACCTAAACCTAAACCTAAAATAAACTAAACCTAAAATAAACTAAACCTAAACTCTAAACTAAATAAAATAAAATAAACTAAAAATAAATCTAAACCTAAACTAAAAAAAAAACCTAAAATAAAAACTAAAACATAAACCTAAGAAAATAAAATAAAACCTAAACCTAAACCTAAAAATAAAAAATAAAACCTAAACTTATAAAATAAAATAAAATAAAATTAAACAAAAAATAAGCATAAACCTAAACCTAAACCTAAAAAATAAACAAAAATAAAAATCCTAAATTAAAATAAATAAACCAAAAAAAATAAACAAAACTAAATAAAAATAAAAAATTAACCTAAATAAAAAATAAAAAATAAAATAAAATAAATAAAAAAATAAACTAAATAAATAAATAAACCTAAACCTACAAGTTTACTTAAAAAAACCCTAAACCCTAAACCCTAAACCCTAAATCCTAAACCGTAAACCCTAAAACTAACCCTAAACCTTTAACCCTAAACAGACAACCTTAAACCCTAAAGCATAAACCCTAAATCTTAAACCCTAATCCCTAAACCCTAAACCCTAAACCTTAAACCCTAAACCCTAAACCCTAAAACTTAAACCCTAAACCCTAAACCCTTAAACTAACCCTAAACCCTAAAACCTAAAAAACCTAAACCCTAAAGCCTAAAGCCTAAACCATAAACCCTAAACTAACCCTAAACCCTAAGCTAACCCTAAACCCTAAATACCCCAACCCTAAAGCCTAAACACTAAACCCTTTACCCTAAACACTAAACCCTAACCCTAAACCTTAATCCTTAAAACCTTAAACACTAAAACGCTAAACCCTAAATCCTAAACCTAAAAAACCTAAACTTAAATTAAATTAAACCTAAAAATAAAATAAATAAAAAAACTTAAACCTAAATAAAATATAAAAATAAAGTAAAATAAAAACCTAAACTAAAACCTAATCCTAAACCTAAAAATAAAATAAAATAAACTAATAAAAATAAACTAAAATAAAATAAATAAAAACCTAAAGTAAACTAAATAATAAAATAAACCTAATAATAAAAAGCCTAATAAAATAAAAAATAAACATAAAATAAAAATAAAATAAATCTAAAATAAAATGAAATAAAAACTAAATAAAAACCTAAACCTAAAAAATAAACATAAAAAAACCTAAAAATAGATAAAAATTAAAATCAAAACCTTAAATTATAAAACATAAACGTAAAATAAAAATAAAATATTCAAAATAAAATAAATCTAAACCTAAATTGAAATAAAATAAACTAAAATAAATAAAACCTAAACTAAATAAAATAAAATAAACTAAAACATAAAACCTAAAAATAAATCTAAATTAAAAACCTATAACCTAAACCTAAAAAAAAAAAAATCAAACCTAAACTTAAAACTAAAAATAAAAAAAATAAACCTAAACCTAAAAAAAATATAATAAAAATAAAACTCAACCAAAAAATAAACTTTAACCTAAACCAAAACCTAAAACTAAGAAATAAACTAAATAAAAAACCTAAACTAAAATAAATCAACCTAAAATAAATAAACTAAACTAAATATAAAATAAAACTAAATAAAAATAAAATAAACTAAAATAAACATGAACCTTAAACCTAAAACCTAAAACCTAAACCCTAAAGCCCTAAACCCTAAATAAACCCTAAACCCTAAACCCTAAAACCTAAACCTAAACCTAAAAATAAAATAAAATAAATTAATAAAAATGAACCAAAATTAAAAAAAATAAAAACCTAACTAAACTAAATAATAAAATAAACCTAATAATAAAAAATCCTAAATAAAATAAAAACTAAACATAAAATAAAAATAAAATAAACCTAAAATAAAATGAAATAAAAACTAAATAAAAAACCTAAACCTAAGAAATAAACATAAAAAACCTAAAATAAATAAAAAATTAAAACCCAAACCTAAACTAAAAAAAACTTAAACCTAAATAAAAATAAAATAAACAAAATAAAATAAACCTAAACCTAAATTGAAATAAAATAAACTAAAACAAATAAAACCAAAACCTAAATCTAAATTAAATAAAATAAAATAAACTAAAAATAAACTAAAAAATAAAACCTAAAAATAAACCTAAAATAAAAACCTAAAACTAAACCTAAAATAATAAAACCTAAACCTAAAACTAAAAATAAAAAATAAAACCTAAACCTAAAATATAATAAAAAATAAAACTCAACAAAAAATAAACTTAAACTTAAACCTAAACCTAAAAGTAAAAAATAAACTAAAATAAATAACTTAAACTGAAATAAATAAACCTAAAATAAATAAGCAAAATGAAATAAAAAAATAAACCTAAATAAAAATAAAAAATAAAATAAACTAAAATAAGCATGAACCTTAAACCTAAAACCGAAACCCTAAAATACCCTAAAAAAATAACCTAAACCCTAAAACCTAAACCTAAACCTAAAAATAAAATAAAATAAAGTAATAAAAATGAACTAAAATAAAATAAATACCTAAAACCTAAACTTAAAACTAAAAATAAAAAATAAAACATTAACCTGAAAAATATAATAAAAATAAAACTCAGCCAAAAAATAAACTTAAACCTAAACCTAAACCTAAACTTTAAAAAAAACTAAAATTAAAAACCTAAACTAAAATATATAAACCTAAAATAAATATACAAAACTAAATAAAAAATAAACCTAAATAAAAATAAATAAAATAAAATAAACATGAACCTTAAACCTAAAACCTAAACCCTAAACAACTAAACCATAAACCCTAAACGCTAAAACCTAAACCTAAACCTAAAAATAAAATAAAATAAAATAATAAAAATGAACTAAAATAAAATAAATAAAAACCTAAACTAAACTAAATAATAAAATAAATCTACTAATAAAAATCCTAAATAAAATAAAAACTAAAAAAATAAAAATAAAATAAACCTAAAAGAAGATGAAATAAAAATTAAATAAAAACCTAAACCCTAAAAAATAAACATAAAAAAACCTAAAAATAAATAAAAATTAAAACCCAAACCATAAACTAAAAAAAATCAAAACCTAAAATAAAAATAAAGTAAACAAAATAAAATAAACCTAAACCTAAATTGAAATAAAATAATCTAAATCAAATAAAACCTAAACCTAAACCCAAACTAAATAAAACAAAATAAACTAAAAATAAACTAAAAAATAAAACCTAAAAATAAACCTAAAATAAACACCTTAAACCTAAACCTAAAAAAATAGAACAAAAAACCTAAACCTAAAACTAAAAATAAAAAAATAAAGCCTAAACCTAAAAAACATAATAAAAATAAAACTCAACCAAAATATAAACTTAAACCTAAACCTAAACCTAAAAAATAAACTAAACCTAAACTAAAATAAATAAACTAAACTAAATAAAAAATAAAGCTAAATAAAAATAAAAAATTAAAATAAATTAAAATAAACATGAACCATAAACCTAAAACCTAAACCCTAAACCTTAAACCCTAAAGTCCTACGCCCTAAACCCTAAACCCTAAACCTCAAAACCTAAACCCTAAACCCTAAACCCTTAACCCTAAACCCTAAACCATAAACCCTTAACCCTAAACCCTAAACCCTTAACCCTAAACCCTGAACTAACCCTAAGCCCTTAATGCTGAACCCTAAACCCCAAAAAGCTAAAAATTTAAACCTAAACTAAATAAAATGTAAAAATAAAATAAATAAAAAAACCTAAACCAAAATAAAATTAAAAATCAAAATTAAAAACTAAACTAAACTAAAATAAATAAATACATAAACTAAACTAAAAAATAAAATAAACCTAAAAATAAAAATTCTAAATAAAATAAAAACTAAACTAAAATAAAAATAAAATAAACCAAAATAAAATAAAATAAAAACTAAATAAAAACCTAAACCTAAAAAAATAATCCTAAAAATAAATAAAAAGTAAAACCTAAACCATAAACTAAAAAAAACTAAACTTAAAATAAACAAAATAAAATAAACATAAACTTGAACTAAAATAAACTAAACTAAATTAAATAAAACCTAAACCTAAACCTAAAATAGACTAGACCTAAACCCTAAACTAAATTTAATAAAATAAAATAAAAATTAATCTAAACTGAATCTAAAAAACCTAAAAATAAACCTAAAATAAAAACATAAAACCTAAACTTGAAAAAAAAACCTAAACATAAACCTAAAAATAAAAAAATAAAACTTAAATCTAGAAAATAAAAAATAAAAAAATAAAACCTGAACCTAGAAAATAAAATAAAAATAAAACTAAATAAAAAATAAACATAAACCTAAACCTAAGCCTAAAAAATAGGCTAATATAAAAAAAAACTTGGGGATATAGAGGTGGTGGTCGGTGTAGTGGTGGTTATGCAGGCGGGAGGAGCGACGGAGCTTACATGCATGGTGGTGGTAGAGGGAGAGATCGGGGATATGATGGCGGATCCTGGTACTTGATAGTGGTTCATGAACCGAGAACGATGAACTCGATGATCTACTACTTATGGAACTGTGTCTTTATAGTAGAAACAGTTCTACTTATCTATGGTTTTTGATTAACTCTATGGGTGCTCATTTTTTCTCTATGTCGTCATCTGTGTCTTAGGAAACTTGGGGTGCTACTTGGTTAATGAAATAAAAAAGAAGAAATGTTGAATTTGAACTTGTTCTATGTTAAAAAAAAATCTTAAACCCTAAACCTTAAACTAAAACTTAAACCCTAAACCTAAAACCAAAACCCTAAAACTTAAACCCCAAACCCTAAACTATCCCTAAACCCTAAACCCTAAAAGCTAAAAAACTAAACCTAAATTAAATAAAACCAAAAAAATAAAATAAGTAAATAAATCCTAAACCAAAACGGAAAAACAAAAAATAAAAATAAAAACATAAACAAAAACCTAAACCTAAACCTAAAAAGAAAATAAAATAAAAAATAAAAACTAAACTAAAATTAAATAAATAAAAACCTAAACTAAACTAAAAAATAAAAAACCTAAATAAAATAAAACTAAACCTAAAATAAGAATAAAATAAACCCAAAAATATAAATAAATAAATAAAAACCTAAACATAAAAAATAAACCTAAAAATAAATAAAAAATTAAACCTAAACCCTAAACTAAAAATAGCCTTAACATAAAATAAAAATAAAATAAACAAAATAAAATAAATTTAAACCTAAACTAAAATAAATAAAACCTAAACCTAAACCAAAACTAAATAAAATATAATAAACTAAAAATAAACCTAAACCTAAACTAAAAAATAAAACAAAAAATATACCTAAAATAAAAAACTAAAACTTAAGCCTAAAAAAATAAAATAAAAACCTAAACTTAAACCTAAAAATAAAAAAATAAAATCTAAACCTAAAAAATAAAATAAAAATATAACTCAACTAAAAATAAACCTAAACCTAAAAAATAAACTAAAATAAATAAACAAAACTAAATAAAAATAAAAAATAAACCTATATTAAAATAAAAAATGAAAAAATACAAACAAATAAAAAATAAATAAAATAAACTAAATAGACCTAAACCTACTAGTTTACTTAATTTTAAAAAAAAAACCCTAAACCCTAAACCGTAATCCTTAAACCATAAACCCTAAACCTACAACCCTAAACCCTAAAATCCTAAACCCTATACCCTAAAACCCTAAACCCTAAACCCAAAACCCTAAACCCTAAACCTTAAACCCTAAATCATAAACCAAAAATCCTAAACCCTAAAACCATAAACCATGAACCCTAAACCCTAAAACCCTAAACCCTAAACCTTAAACCCTATAACCTACAACCCTAAACCCCAAACCCTAAAACCTAAACCCTGAACAAGCCCTAAACCCAATACTCTATACTAACCCTAAACCCTAAGAATGGGTAGAACCTTGGTGGCAGGAACATCATCGTCAACTAGGCTCAGTCTAGATTTGGCAGTGGAGGTGAAGGCAGAGGCGGTGATTATTGCAGTGGTGGTAGGGGATCTAGAGGTGATGGTGGATATGGAGGTGGTGGTCAAAGCAGTGGTGGTCATGGAGGCAAGAGGAGGGATTGAGGTTACAATCGTGGTGGTGGCGGAGGGAGAGGTTGAGGATATGATGGTGGATCCTGCTATTCGAGAGGCCAGAGTGGTTCTGATGGGAATTGGAGAAACAAAAGAATGGCTGATTCAATCTGCTGCTTATGGAACTAAGTATTTACAGTAGAGATGATTCTACTTTTTTAGGGTTTTTGATTTGCTATGGGTGCTCATTTTTGATCTATGTCATCGCTTGAGTCTTAGAAACCTTAGGGTGCTACTTAGTTGATGAAATCAAAAAGAAGAAATGTTGAATATGAATTTATTCTCAATTAAAAAAACTTTAAACCCTAAACCCTAAACTAATACTTAAACCCTAAACCTAAAACTTAAACCCTAACTAATAAACCTTAAGAACCCTAAACACTAAACCCTAAAACCAAAACCCTAAATCCTAAACCCTAAACCCTGAACCCTAAAACCCTAAGTCCTAAACCCTTACGCAAACCCTAAAACTTAAACCCTAAAACTTGAAGAAAGATGTCATTAGGAGTAGATCTAAATAATGACCTAATCCTAACAAAGTTATGGCTGCTAAAGAAAATGTCTCCAAGAGACTTTCCCTTAATTATTTGAGATTTGAATACCCTAAACCCTAGCCCTAAATCATATTATAATACTATATATTATAGTATAATGCAGCATCATATATTTGAGAATGTAGTGATGTGTTTTTGGATGTTATAAGATGTTTTGAAATGTTTTAGTATATTATGGTATTGTGCCCTATAGTCTATATTAACATAAATCATAAAAATATTGATTTAATAAATTTGATGATGAAATTTATTAAATTTGAAGTGGGAATTAGGTTGTTGTACCAAAGGTTGCTATGCCACTTGTAGTCTAAAAAGTAAGATTTTATGTTCAAAATAAACATTATATGTTGTAGCATAGTATATCATAATATATCATAATATATTGTTCTGCACATTTTAAATTCTTGTAGTATTTTACAATCATGCAGTCAAGCCTACACTAGCATTATTTATAAAAATGTTGATTTAGACTTCAAAATGGTGGAATTTGGCCAAATTCATAATAGGCAGTGCATGGCATCATAATATATTGTTTCAATTTAAAATATGTAAGTGATATGACTAAAATCTATAGTTTTTCATTGTTTAGACTAATTTTATAGTTTTTCATCTTAAGCAATCCCTTGTGATGTGATATGCAATATAATATAATATAATATATTATAGTGTATTATAATATAGGATGCCACAACATAGTGTGGCATCATGCATTATAGCATACTATTGTGTATTACTACTTGTTGTTTAGCATATTTTAGTTTCTTATAGTATGATGTAGTACAGTTTGTAATGGTATAATTCATAAAAAATATTGATTTATAGGCTGAGATGATGGGATTTGGCCAAATTTAAGGTAAGCTTTATGGAACATCATTGGGGGTGTGCTATGGTGTGTCATTTATAGGCTAAAATATAATAAATAAAAACCAAAGCTAAACTAAATAAAAAATAAAAAACTTAAATAAAATAAAAACTAAACCTAAAATAAAAATAGAATAAACTTAAAAAAATAAAATAAAAACTAAATAAAAACATAAAAATAAAACCTAAAAAAAATTAAAATCAAAAGCTAAACCCTAAACTAAGAAAAAAACTAAACCTAAAATAAAAATAAAATAAACCTAATACTAAACTAAAATAAACTAAACTAAGATAAATAAAACCTAAACCTAAACCTAAAATAAACTAAACCTGAACCTAAACCTAAAGCCTAATTAAAATAAAAAAAATAAACTAAAACTAAACTTGAACCTAAACTAAAAAATAAAACCTAAAAATAAACCTAAAAAAAAAACTTAAAACCTAAACCTAAACCTAAAAATAAAAAATAAAACTTAAACCTTAAAAAGAAAAGAAAAATCAAACTAATTTAAAACATAAACCTAAACCTAAACCTAAACTTAAACTTAAAAAATAAACTAAAATAAAAAAACCTAAAATAAAATAAATAAACTAAACTAAATAAAATAAAAACAAACCTAAATAAAATTAAAAAATAAATTAAACAAAAATAAATAAAATAAATAAAACTAAACCTATGAGTTTAATTAATTTAAAAAAACCCTAACCCTAAACCCCAAACCCTAACCCTAAACCTAACCTTAAACTTGAACCTAAACCTAAACCTCACTAAACTACTAAACCTTAAAACCCTAAACCCTAGACCCTAAACCCTAAACCCTAAACCCACAACCCTAAACCTTAAAACCCTAAACCCAAAACCCAAAAACCTACAACCCTAAACCCTAAATCCTAAACCCTAAAAACTTAAATACCTAAACTTAAACTAAATAAAACTTAAAAATTAAATAAATAAATAAACCTAAATCTAAATAAAATAAAAAATAAAATAAAATAAAAAACGTAAACCTAAACCTAAATGTAAAACTAAAATAAAATAAAAGAAAAAGTAAACTAAAATAAAATAAATAAAACCTAAATTAAACTAAAATAAAATAATTCTAAAAATAAAAGAAATAAAATAAAACTAAATGTGAAATAAAAAAAAATAAAATAAAAACTAAATAAAACTTAAATAAAAAAATAAACCTAAAAATAAACAAAAAATAAAACCTAAACCGTAAATTAGAAAAAACCTAACCCTAAAATAAACAAAATAAAACCTAAACATGAACCTAAAATAAATTAAACCTAAACCTAAACTAAATATAAAATAAAATAAAATAAAAAATGTAAACTAAAAAAAAATAAAACCTAAAAATAAACCTAAAATAAAACCTAAAACCTAAAATAATAAAATAAAAACCTAAACATAAACCAAAAAATTTTAAAAAAAATTAAACCTAAAATAAAAAATAAAGTAAAAATAAAACTAAACTAAAAAATAAGCATAAGCATAAACCTAAACCTAAAAATATTCTAATATAAAAAACCTAAATGAAAATGAAATAAAACTAAAATAAATAAACTAAACTAAATAAGAAAAAACAAAGCTAAACATAAATAAAAAATAAATTAAAAAACAAAATAAATCTAAAACCTGGGTTTTTAATTTTAAAAAAACCCTAAACCTTAAACCCTAAACCCTAAACCCTCAAACCTACAACCAAACCTGACCCTACCTACTAAACACTAAATGCTAAAAACAACCTGAACCTAAACCCTAAATCCTAAACTCCAAACCCACCAAACCATAAAGCCCCACCACTAAACCCTAAACTTAAACACTCCCTAAACCTAAACCCTAAACCTAAACCCTAAATCCTAAAACCCCTAAACCCTAAACCCTAAAACCAAGTCTTGCATCCCTAAATCCTAAACCCTAAAAATCTAAAACCTAAACATAAACTAAATAAAATGTAATAAAAAAATAAAAACCTAGATAAAATAAAATAACCTAAACCTAAACATAAAAATAAAATAAAAACTAAACTAAAATAAAATAAATAAAAACTTAAACTAAACTAAAAAAAATAAACCTAAGAACCAAAATCATAAATAACATTAAAACTAAACATAAAATAAAAATAAAATAAACCTAATAATAAATCTAAAATAAACCTAAACCCTAAACTAAATATCTAAAAATAAAATAAAATAAAATAAATAAAATAAAATAAATAAACCTAAAAAACAAACTAAATAAAATAAATAAAGCTAAACCTAAAAAAATAAATTAAACTTAAACTAAACCTAAACTAAATAAAATAAGATAAACTAAAAATAATCCTAAATCTAAAATAATAAAAAAACTTAAAAATAAACCTAAATAATAACCTAAAACCTGAACTTAAAAATAAAAAAAAACCTAAACCTAAACCTAAAATAAAATAAAAAACCTAAACCTAAATAGTAAAATAAAATAAAACTAAACTTAATAAACTAAAAAAAAATAAATAAAATAAATAAACCATAAATAAATAAACTAAACTAAATATATAAATAATCTTAAATAAAAATAAGAAATTAAATAAACTAAAATAAATAAAAAAATAATGTAAATAAACCTAAACCTATCGATTTACTTAATTTTTTTTAAAAAAAACCCTAAACCCTAAATCCTAAAATGTAAGCCCAAAACTCTAAACCCTAAAACAAACCCTAAGCAATAAAAAACCCTAAACTAACCCTACACCCTTATCTAACCCTAAACCCTAAGTCATAAACTCTAAAAACTCTAAACTCTAAAGCCTAAACACTAAACCCTAACCCTAAACCCTAACCTTAAACCTTAACCAAAAACCCTAAAGCCTAAAATCCTAAACCCTAAAACCCTAAACCCTAAACTCTAAACCCTAATCCATAAACCCTAAAAATCAAAACCAAAACTAAAAAAAACCTAAAAATATAATAAAATAAAAACCAAAACTAAAACTTAAACCTAAAACTAAAAGAAAAATAAAATAAACTAATAAAAATAAACTAAAATAAAATAAATAAAATCCTAAACTAAACTAAAAAATAAAATAAATCTAAATAAAAGAAAATAAAATGTAAAATAAAAAATAAAATTAACCTAAAATAAAATAAAATGAAAATAAAATAAAAATGAAACCCAAAAAAAACCTAAAATCAAACATAAAAATAAATAAAAAATAAAACCTAAACCCTAAAACCTAATAAACCTAAACCTAACCCTAAAGCCTAAGAATGGGCAGAACCTTGACGGAAGGAACATCATTGTGAACCAGGCTCAGTCTAGATCTAGCAGTGATGGCGAAGGCAGAGGCGGCGGGGTGGTGAGTGATCTAGAGGTGCTGGTGGATGTGGAGCGGGTGGTTGGAGCAGTGGTGGTCATGGAAGTGGGAGGAGAGATCGAGGTTATAGTGGTGGTGGTGGCGGAGGTAGAGATCGAAGATTTGATGGTGGATCTCACTACTCGAGAGGGCAAGGTAGTTATGGGGCGCAGAGATCCATCTGCATAGAACTCTTTATAGAGAGGTTCTAGTTATCTAGGGTTTTTAATTTACTCTATGCGTGCTCATTTTTCATCTATGTTGCCGCTTGTGTCTTAGAAAACTTTGAGTGTTACTTGGTTGATGAAATCAAAAAGAAGAAATGTTGAATATGAATTTGTTCTCTATAAAAAAAAACCAAAAACTCTAAACCCTAAACTAAAACCCTTGACTTAAAACCTAAACCCTCAACCCTAAACCTAAACCTAAAAAAAACCAAAACTCAAACCCTAAAACCTAAACCCTAAACCCTCAACCCTAAACTAAACCCTAAACCCTAAGCTCTAAAACAAACCAAACCCTAAACCCTCAACTAACCCTAAATCCTAAAGATTAAAAAGTTAAAAAGGTAAACCTAAACTAACTAAAACCTACTAATAAAATAAATAAAACTAAACCAAAATAAAATAAAAAAATAAAATAAATAAAAACTTAAACTAAAATTGTAACCTAAACCTAAACTTATACCCAAAAAATTTAAAATAAAAAATAAAAACTAAACTAAAATAAAATAAATAAAAACCTAAACTAAACTAAAAAAATAAAAAATTTAAATAAAATAAAACTAAACCTAACATAAAAATAAAATAAATATAAAATAAACTAAAATAAAAACTAAATAAAAACCAATACCTAAAGATTAAACTTAAAAATAAATAAATAATAAAACCTAAACCCTAAACTAAAAAAAACCTAAACTTAAAATAAAACTAAAATAAACCAAAACCTAAACTAAAATAAAAAAACCTAACCTAAACATAAAATAAACTAAACCTAAACCTAAAACTAAACCCTAAATAAAATAAAATAAACTAAAAATAAACCTAAACCTAAACTAAAAAATAAAACCTAAAAATAAACTTAAAATAAAAACCTAAATCCTAAACCTAAAAAAAATAAAATAAAAACCTAAACCTAAAAATTAAAATAAAAATAAAACTAAACTAAAATAATATTCCTAAACCTAAAAAATAAACTAAAATAAAATACATAAACTTAAATAAATAAACCAAAAGGAAACAACAACAACAACAAGAAGCCATTATCCCACTAAATGGGGTCGGCTACATGAATCCTTCGTCTGCATTGTGTGCTATTATGTGTCAAATTCTCATTCAATTCAAGTATCTAAGTTCATTTTTTATACATTTTAACCATGTCTTTTTAGGTCTATCTCTACCTTTCTTAACATAAGGCAATTCTAATGTATCTACTCTTCTAACCAGGTCATTGGATGACTGACGCTTTATGTGGCCAAACCATCTAAGGCAACTCTGTCAAATGTTATCTGCCACTAGAGCTACTCCAACTTTTTCCTGAACATAAACATTTCGCTTTTATCTCTAAGAGTAAAGCCACTCATCCACCTAAGCATCCTCATCTCTGCAACACTTAACTTAGTCTCATGCTTCTCTTTTATTGGCTAACATTCTACACCATAAATCATTGCACATCTTACCACATCGTATAAAATTTTCCCTTAAGTTTAAGCAGTATTATTCTATCACACAACAGGCCAGATGCATTCCTGCAACATTCACATTTTGCGTTTTAATGACTTATTCACCAAATGTCACAACACTACCACTATAACTTCTAGAACTAAAATTTAACTCCATAAATGAAATAAACTAAATAAAAAATAAACTAAATAAACCTAAACCTATTAGTTTACTTAATTTAAAAAAATTAAAAAATTAAAAAATTTAAAAAAATTTAAAAAACCCTATAACTAAACCTTAAACCCTAAAACTAACCCTAAACCCTAAACCCTAAACCCTAAATCTTAAAACTTACAACCCTAAAAACTAAACCCTAAACCACCCAAACAAACCCTAAAATAAAAACCTAAATTGAAACTAACTAAAAACTAAAAATAAAATAAATAAAAAACTAAACTAAAATAAAATAAATAAAATAAAATAAAATAATAACCTAAACTAAAACATTAACCTAAACCTAAATGTCAAAATAAAAAATAAAAACTAAACTAAAATAAAATAAATAAAAACCTATGCTAAACTAAAAAATAAAATAAACCTAAAAATAAAAAACTAAATAAAATAAAATCTACACGTAAAATAAAAATAAAATAAACCTAAGCTAAAATAAAATAAAATAAAAACTAAATAAACACACTAAAAACAAAACCTAAAAAATAAATAAAAAATAAAACCTAAACTAAACTAAATAAACACCTAAACCTAAAACCTAAACCTAAAATAAACAAAATAAAAGAAACCTAAACCTAAAAAATAAACTAAATAAATAAATAAAACATAAACCTAAACTTAAAAAAACTAAACCTAAACCCTAAACTAAAAAAATAAAATAAAAAAATAAACTTAAACCTAAAAAAAAAACTTAAACCTAAAAATAAACCTAAAACAAAAACCTAAAACCTAAACTTAAAAAATAAAATAAAAGCCTAAACATAAACCTTAAAATAAAAAATAAAACCTAAGCCTAAAAAATATACAAATAAAACTAAACTGGAAAATAAACAAAAACCTAAACCTAAGCCTAAAAAATAAACTAAAATAAGAAAACCTAATCTAAAATAATAACCTAAAATAAATAAACTAAACTAAATACAAATAAAAAATAAACATAAATAAGAATAAAAAATAAAATAAACTAAAATAAATTAAAAATAAACTAAATAAACCTAAACTTATGAGTTTATTTAATTTAAAAAAAAACCCTAAACCCTAAACCCTAAACCCTAAACTCTAAATCCTAAACCCTAAACCATAAAACTAATAAACCTAAACCCTAAACGCAAAAACCTACAACCCTAAACCCTTGACCCTAAACCCAAACCTAAACCCTAAACCCTAAAAACCTAAAAACCCAAAACCTAAAGTAAATAAAACCTAAAAATAAAATAAATAAAAAAACCTAAACCTAAATAAAATAAAATCAACACCTAAACTAAAATTGAAACCTATACCTAAAAATAAAATAAATAAAACTAAAAATAAACAAAAATAAATAAATAAAAACCTAAAGTAAACTAAAAAATAAAATAAAGCTAAGAATAGAAAACATAAATATAATAAAAACTAAACATAAAATAAAAATAAAATAAACTTAAAATAAGATAAAATAAAAACTAAATTAAAACCTAATCCTAAAAAATAAATCTAAAAAGAACACCTTAAAATAAATAATAAATAAAACCCAAACCCTAAACTAAAAAATAAAAACTTAACTTAAAATAAAAATAAAATAAATAAAATAAAATAAACCTAAACTAAACTAAGATAAACTAAACTAGTTAAATAAAACCTAAACCTAAACCTAAAATAAACTAAACCTAAACCCTAAACTAAATAAAATAAAATAAACTAAAAATAAACATAAACATAAACTAAAATATAAAACCTAAAAATAAACTTAAAATAAAAAGCTAAAACCTAAACCTTATACCATAAAACCTAAAAAGCTAAAAAACTTAAACTTAAACTAAATTAAACTTAAAAAAGAAATAAAAAACCTAAACTAAAATAAAATAAATAAAAAAAATAAAAGCATAAACTAAAACCTAAACAAAAACCAAAACAAAAACCTAAAAAAGAAAATAAAATAAAAAATAGTAACTAAACTAAAATAAAATAAATAAAATCCTAAACTAAACTAAAAAAATATAAAATCTAACTAAAATAAAAACTAAATCTAAATTAAAGTAAAAACTAAACCTAAAATAAAATAAAATAAACACTAAATAAAAACCTAAACCAAAAAAATAAACCTAAAAATGAATAAAAATAAAACATTGACCCTAAACTAAAAAAATACCCAAACCTAAAATAAAAATAAAATTACTTGAACCTAAACTAAAATAAACTAAACTAAAATAAATAAAACATAAACCTAAACCGAAAATGAACTATACCTAACATAAACTTAAACTAAATAAA
Source organism: Cymbidium sinense (assembly GCA_021442155.1). Classification (NCBI taxonomy): domain Eukaryota; kingdom Viridiplantae; phylum Streptophyta; class Magnoliopsida; order Asparagales; family Orchidaceae; genus Cymbidium; species Cymbidium sinense. The sequence goes on along the minus strand of CM038215.1, from coordinate 8,555,136 downwards.
ATAAAATAAACTAAAAATGAACCTAAACCTAAAGTAAAAAAAAAAATATTAGCTAAAAATAAACCTCAAATAAAAACTTAAAATCTAAATGTAAAAAAATAAAATGAAAACCTAAACCTAAACCAAAAAATAAAAAAATAAAACTTAACTTAAAAAATAAAATAAAAGTAAAACTAAACTAAAAAAATAAACCTGAACGTAAACCAAAATCTAAACCTCAACTTAAAAAACAAACTAAAATAAACAGACCTAAAATAAATAAACTAAACTAAATAAAAATAAAAAAAAACCTAAATAAAAATAAAAAATAAGCTAAAATAATCAAAAAAATAAATAAACTCAATAAACCAAAACCTACCAGTTTACTTAATTTAAAAAAAAATTAAGAAGATAAAAAAATAAAATAAAAAATAGAAAAAATTCCTAAACCCTAAACCCTAAAACTACAACCCTAAACCCTAAACCTACAACCCTAAAACCCTAAATCCTAAACCCTAAACCTTAAAACTCTAAACCTTAAACCCTAAACCCCAAAACCTAAACCTAAACCCTAAACTTTAAACCTTAAACACTAAACCCTTAACCCTAAACACTAAAACCCTAGAAACCTAAACCAAAACTAAATAAAACCTAAAAATAAAATAAAAAATAAAACATAAACCTCAAAGAAATAAAAAATAAAATTAAATAAAAACCTAAACTAAAACCTAAACCTAAACCTAAACCTAAAAAGAAAATCAAATAAAAAACTAAATTAAAATAAAATAAATAAAAACCTAAACTAAACTAAAAAATAAAAAATTTAAATAAAATAAAAACTAAACCTAAACTAAAGAAAAAATAAACCTAAAATAAAATAAAATAAAAACCAAATAAAAACCTAAACCTAAAAAATAAAACTAAAAATAAATAAAAAATAAAACCTAAACCATCAACTAAAAAAAAACTAAACCTAAAATAAAATAAAATAAACCTAAACCTAAACTAAAATAAACTAAGCTAAAATAAATAAAACATAAATTGAAAATAAACTAAACCTAGACTTAAACCTAAACCTAAACTAACTAAATAAAATAAACTAAAAAATGAACCTAAACCTAGACTAAAAAATAATACCAAAAAATAAACCTAAAATAAAACCTAAAACCTAAACCAAAAAAAAAATTAAATAAAAACCTAAACCTAAACCTAAAAATAAAAAATAAAGCTTAAACCTAAAAAATAAAATAAAAATAAAACTAAATCTAAGCTTAAACCTAAAAAATTAAACTAAAATAAATAAACTAAACTAAATAAAAATAAAAATAAACCTAAATAAAAATTAAAAAATTAAACTAAAAAAATGAACTAAATAAACCTAAACCTACCATTTTATTTAATTTAAAGAAAAAATTAAAAAAAATGCCTTAACCCTAAACCTTACAACTAACCCAAAACACTAAACCCTGAATGCTAAACCTACAACCCTAACCCTTAAAACATATAACCCTAAACCCTAAACCTTAAACCTTAAACTAGCCCTAAACCCTAAGCTAACCCTAAACCCTAAACCTTAAACCCTAAATCCTAAATCCCAAAAACCCTAAATTGTAGAGTCTAAACACTAAACCCTAAATAATAAACCTAAATCTTAACCCTAAACCCTAAACCCTAAAACCCTAAACCCTAAACCCTATACCCTAAAAACCTAAAAACCTAAATCAAAACTAAATAAAACATAAAAATAAAATAAATAAAAAACTTGAACTTAAATAAAATAAAAAATAAAAAAACTTAAATTAAAACCTAAACCTAAACTTTAAAATAAAATAAAATAAAATAATAATAAACTAAAATAAAAGAATATAAAACCTAAGCTAAATGTAAAAGATAAAATATACCTAAGAATAAAAAGACTTAATAAAATAAAAAGTAAACATGAAATAAAAATAAAATAAACCTAAAACAAAATCAAATAAAAACTAAATAAAAACTAAACCTAAAATAAAAAAAAATAAAACTTAAAAATAAAAAAAATAAAACCTAAACCCTAAACTAAAATAAAAACTAAACCTAAAATAAAAAAATAAACAAAATAAAAACCTAAAACCTAAACCTAAAAACATAAAATAAAAACCTAAACCTAAACATGAAAAATAAACTAAAATAAATAAACCTAAAATAAATAAACTAAACTAAATAAAATAAAAAATATAATAAAATAAAAATAAAAATAATAAAATAAATTAAAATAAAGTAAATAAACTAAACCTACATGTTTCCTTAATTTTTTTTTAAAAGAAAACCCTAAACCCTAAACCTTAAAACTAACCCTAAACCCTAAACCCTACACCTACAACACTAAACCTACAACCCTCAAACCTAAACCCTAAACCCTAAAAAATCCTAAACACTAAACCTTAAACCCTAACCCTAAACCCTAAAGCCTAAACCCTAAAAGCATAAACCCTAAAACCCTAAAACCTTAAACGCTAAACCCTAAACCCTAAACTATAACCTTAAACCCTATGCTCGAACCCCAAACCCTAAACCTAAACCTAAAGTAACTAAATAAATTAAAAAATAAACCTAAACCCTAAAACCTAATAAACCTAAACCTAAACCTAAACAGTAAGAATGGGAAAAACCTTCATGGTAGGAACATCATAGTCATCCAAGCTCAGTCTAGATTTGGCAGTGGAGGCGAAGGCAAAGGTAACAATTTTTGGAGTGGTGGTGAGGGATCTGGATGTGCTAGTGGATTTGGAGGTGGTGGTCATAGCAGTGGTGGTTATGGAAGTGGGAGGAGTGACGGTGGTTAACAGTCATGGTGGTGGCAGAGGGAGAGATCGGGGATATGATGGTGGATCCAACTAGAGGTGGGTCATTCGATGGGGCTGAAAAGAACTATGATCCATCTACTACTTAGCGTGTCTTTAGTTTTGCTCTATGCATAATCATTTTTTATTTATGTCTTCGCTTGTGTCTTGGAAAACTTGGCGTGTTACTTGGTTGATGAAATTGAAATGAATAAATGTTGAATCTGAATTTGTTCTATGTTTAAATAAAAACCAAAGTCCCCTATCTCTAAACTATAACCTCAACCCTGGACCTAAAACCTAAACCCTCAACCCTAAACCCTAAACCCTAAACCCTAAACACTAAACCCTAAGCCTTAAAACCTAAACCCAAAACCCTAAAAAATACCCAAAACCCAAAACCCAAACCCCAAACCCCAAATCTCAACCCTAAATCTCAACTAACTAAATCTTAAGCTAAAACCTAAACCTAAACTAAATTGAACCTTAAAATTAAATGAATAAACAAACCTAAACCAAAATAAAATAAAATAAAAACATAAACTAAAACCTAAAACTAATCCAAAACCTAAAACTAAAACAAAATAAAAAATAAAAATAAAATAAAATAAATATAAAAAACTAAACTAAACATAAATAACCTAAATAAAATAAAAACTAAACCTGAAATAAAATAAAATAAACCTAAAGTAAAATAAGATAAACTAAAACCTAAACCTAAAACAAACCCAAAAAAAAAATAAAACCTAAAAAAATAATTTAAAAAAACTAAACTATTAAAAATACAATATTTTAAATAAAAATAAAATTAGCAAAATAAAATAAACCTAAACCTAAACTAAAATAAACTAAAACCTAAACCTAAACCTAAACTTAAACCTAAACCTAAAAAATATAATAAAATAAAATAAAAATAAAACTAAACAAAAAAATAAATGAAATAAAACCTAAACTAAACTAAAAAAAAATAAAATGAACCTAAACATAAAAAACCTAAATAAAATAAAAACTAAACATAGAATAAAAATAAAATAAAATAAAATAAAACCTAAACCATAAACTAAAAAAATCCTAAACCTGAAAAAATAAACAAAACAACATAAACCTAAACCTAAAGAACAATAAACTAAACTAAAATAAATAAAACCTAAACCCAAACCTTAAATAAACTAAACCTAAACCAAAACATAAACTAAATAAAATAAAATAAACTAAAAATAAATGTAAACCTGAACTAAAATATAAAACATAAAAATAAACATAAAATAAAATTCTAAAAAACCAAAAAAAATATATAATATAAACTAAAACATAAACCTAAAATAAAAAAATAAAACCTAAACCTATAAAAAAAAAAAAAAAAAACTAAATTATAAAATAAACAAAAAAACCTAAACCTTAACCTAAAAAAATAAACTAAAATAAAAAACTTTAAAAAAAAATAAATAAACATAACTAAATAAAAATTTAAAATAAACCTAAATAAAAATAAAAAAATCAAATAAACTAAAATAAATAAACTAAATAAACCAAATAAATTAAATAAACATAAATCTACTGGTTTACATAATTTTTTTTTAAACAAAACCCTAAACCCTAAACCCTAAACCCTAAACCCCAAATCCTAAACCATAAACCCTAAACCTTAAACCTTAAACCCTAAAACTAATCCTAAACCCTAAACCTACAGCCGTAAACCTATTACCCTAAACCCTAAACACTAAACCCTAAACCTTAAAAAAAAAACCCTAACCCTGAGCCCTAAAACCCTAATAACCCTGACCCTGAGCCCTAAAACCCTAAACCCTATACTCTAAAAAAACATGCTAAACCAAAAACCCAATAAAACCTAAATCCACAAAACTAAATAAAACCTAAAATAAAATAAAATAAATAAACCTAAAACCTAAATAAAATAAATTAAAACTTATTAAAACCTAAATATAAATAAAATAGATGAAAATAAAAAAATAACTATAAAATAAAGAAAACATAAACTAAACTAAAAATAAAATAAACCTAAAATATAAAACCTAAATAAAATAAAACCTAAATGTAAAATAAAACTTAACCTAGAATAAAATAAAATAAAAAACCTAAACCAAATAAATAAACCTAAAATAAATGAAATAAACTAAAATAAACTAAAAAAACTAAAGTTAAAATAAACATAATAAAATAAACCTAAACCTAAACTAAAATAAACATAACTAAAATAAACTAACAAAAAAAAGCCTAAACCTAAACCCAAAATAAATTAAACCTAAACCCCAAAACTAAGTATAATAAAGTAAATTAAAAATAAATCTAAACCTAAACTAAAAAATAAAACCTAAAAATAAACCTAAAATAAAAATGAAAAACCTAAATTAGGAAAATATAATAAAAACCTAAACCTAAACCTAAAAATAAAAAATAAAACCAAAACTTAAAAAAACTAAACTAGACATAATCATAAATTTAAACCTAAATCTAAAAAATAAACTAAAATAATCTAAACTAAAATAAAAAACTAAAATAAATAAATAAAATAAACCTAAATATAAATAAAACTAAAATTAATAAAAATAAACTAATTAAACTTAAACTGCTGGTTTGCTTAATTTTTTTAAAGAAATATAAAACCCAACTAACCCTAAACCTTACCTCCACAACCCTAAACCCTAAACCCTATACCTAATGCCTCACTAAACCCTGACCCTAAACACCCTAAACCCTAAACTCTAAACCCTAAAATAACCTAAACCTAAATTAAACCCTCTAAAACACCCTAAACCCTAAATCCTAACCCTAACCCAAAACCCTGAGCCCTAACCCTAAACCTAAACCTAAATGAACCAAACTAAAACCTAAATCTGACCCTAAACTAACCACTGACCACACCCTTAAACCCTAAAACCTCTAAAATCTAACTGACCCTAAACCTAAACCCTAAACTCTAAACCCTACCAACCTAAACCACCCTAAACCCTAAATCCAGCCTTAAACATGGACTAAACTAAACCTAAAATTAAAATAAACAAAAATCCTAAATAAATAAAATAATAAGATAAAATAAAACCTAAACTAAACCTACCTAAACCTACAAATAAAATAAAATTAAATAAAACTAAATTAAAATATGATAAATAAAACCAACTAAAGTCAAAATAAAATAAACCTAAGAATAAAACTTAAATATAATAAAACTAAAATAAGATAAAAATAAACTTAAAATAAAATAAAATAAAACTAAATAAAAAACCTAAACCTAAAAATAAACCTAAAATAAATTAAAAAATAAAACCTAAACCAAAAACCTAAACTTAAAATAAAAAAATTTAAAAAAAATGAAATAAACCTAAACATAAGCTAAAATAAACTAAAAAATAAATACCTAAAACTAAACCTAAACCTACCTAATCTAAAATAATAAAATAAACTAAAATCAAACCAAACCTAAACTAAAAATATAACCTAAAAATAAATCTAAAATAAAACTAAAACCTAAACCTAAAAAATAAAATAAAAACCTAAACCTAAACCAAAAAATAAAAAATAATACCTAAACCTACAAAATAAAATATAAATAAAACACAACTAAAAAGTAAACTTAAACCTAAACTTAAAACTAAAAAATAAATTAAATTAAAAAACTTAAACTAAAATAAATAAACCTAAAGTAAATATACTAAACTTATTAAAAAAATAAACTTAACTGAAAATAAAAATTAAAATAAACTAAATAACCCTAAACATATTGGTTTACATTACTTTAAGGAAAATCGTAAATGCTAAATCCTAAACCCTAAACCCTAAACCTAAACCATAAACCCTAAACCCTAAACAAACCTAAACACTGAAAACCTAAACCCAAACCTAAAGACTTTAAACCCCAAACTAAACACTAAACCCCAATCTTGAACCACAACCCCCAAACTAATCCCAACCTAAACACTAAACCCTAAATAATAAATAAATATATAAACTTAAAACTTAATTAAAAAAATTAAATAAAATTAATTAAAAAACCACAACAGACCCCAAAATAAAACTATCTAAAACCCTAAACCTAAACTTTAAAAGATCCACCATGTCCTAAAAAATGCACTCTGTGCCCTCCCTCCTAAACCCTCCTCAAACTGAGCCAAACCACACTGAGCCAAAACCAAAACATCTAAATAACTAAAAAAATAAAATGGATAAATAAAATACCTATAAAATAATAATAAAATAAATATAACCAAACTAAACCAAACTTACCTAAAAAATAAAATAAAATAAAATAAAAAATGAATAAAATAAAAATTGAAAACCTAAATAAAATAAATCTTACATAAATAAATAAAACTAAAATTAAATATATAAAATAAAACCTAAAGATTAAAGAAAACCTAAAACCCTAAACTAAAACCCTAATAAAATAAACTAAACTAAAATAAAATAAACATAAACTTAAAAATAAACTAAACCTAAACCATCTAAATATCATAAACTAAAAATAAAAACCTAAATTAAAATTAAACCTAAAAAATAAACCTAAAATAAAACCTAAAATCTAAAATAAGATAAAATAAAACCTAAATCTAAACCAAATAATAAAACCTATATAATATGTAAAACTAAACTTAAAATAAATTAAATTAAAATAATAAAAAAAATACATAAACCTAAACCTAAAAAAAATAAACAAAATAAAACCTAAAATAAATAAAATAAATAAAAATAAAAATTAACTAAATAAAATATAATATAAATAAATAAACCTAAAATGCCGGTTTGCTTAAAAAAAAACTCTAAAGATCCTAATAAATCCTAAACTAAACCTAACTAAAAAAAACAAAACTAAAAACTAAACTAAACCTAACACTAACTAAATTAAAACTAAAACCTAAATAAAAACTAAATAAAAATAAAACTAAAACTAAACTAAAACTCACTAAACCTAATAATTATAAAAACCTAAACAAAACTAAAATATAAATAATAACACACACACAAACTAAAATAATAACTATAATTTAAAACTATCAAACTAATAAAAACAAAAATAAAAATCTAAATAAAACACAAAAAGCTAACTAATAAAACTAATAAAAAAACTAAAACAAAATTAATAAAAACCCTTAAATAAAACTAAAACTAATAAAAAAACTACCCCCACCCCGCCCAAAAAAAAACTAAACCTAAACCCAATAATAATAATAATAACTTAATAATAACTAAAACTAAGCTAAAAATTGAAAACTAATAAATAATAAATAACTAAAAAACCTAAACCCTAAAAACAAAATTAGTAAAGAAAACCTAAATTCTTAAACCTAAAAAATTAACTAAACTAAACCAATAACTAAAAAAACTTAAACCTAAAGTAATAAACTAAAAACTAAAATAAAACCTAAACCCATCCTGGCCCTTCCATTTAAAGGTCACTTGAATCCTTTTCGTTCTCCTTCTCAGTGTTTCTATGTTGGTTTTCTAGAAATTTCTTCTTGTTTGGCTTCGGATCTTCTGCCTTAGGCTGATCTTTGTTCAGTTCTTAAGTGGCACCATTTTCCATGGTGTTAGATTCTACAAATACTTGGAGAAAACCAAATGCTCCAGCTGCTCCAGCTCGGGCTTTCGATTCTTTGGATATAGCTAAACCTTTTTCCTTTAATCTTTCAGAGATGTTTTATCTAGTAAGGATTCTTCAACTTCTTCTAATCTTTCTTTAAACCTGGTTCATACAAACTTTAAAGGTGTTATGGCTATTATTTGCTCTAACTTGGATACTAAAAACTAGTAAGCCTTATCTACTTTGATTGAAAAATTTTCTTTTCGGCATCCTAGTATGGAAGAAATCTAATTTTTCTATCATTATTTGAATATTTCTAGTGTTTTTTTTATTGGTTTACTAGATGGTAGACATGTGCCTATTAAACTGTCTAATGACCTTGATTATAGTTGTATCTTTGCTCACCAATCTTATTATGCTAAAAACTATCAAATGCATATTCTTGAATGGACTCCCTTTTTTTGACATTAAAATGGAATCTCCTATAGCACCAGTTTGGTTAGCTTTAGCTAATCTTTAAGTTCACTTTATTAATTATCAATTCTTGCATGATGTGAGTTCTATTTTGGCAAACCCTTGCAAATTGATCAAGCAACCATAGCCAAATCTAGGCAATTGATTGCTCAGATCCTTGTTGGAATTGATGTAACAAAGAAATTTCCTAAGGAGGTATGGATTGGATCAGAGAAATATGAATATTTCTAGCAGGTTGAGTTTAAAAACTTCTCTTCTTTTTGCAATCATTGCAACACTCATGGGAATGATGTATAAGAATGTTTTGTTCCACGTCAACATCTTCGGAAGAAAGTGGTTAAAGATCATAAGGTTGGTGGCAAAATTGGAGATTTAAAAAGTAAAAGAAATTCTACTTTAAATAAAAAGGATAACGGTGCTGTGAATGAAATTATTGATGTTTCTAATAATGTTCCCAATGTAAGTGGTAGTGATAAGCTTGTTAAAAATGCTTATATAACTGTTTTGGAGAGTAATCAGGTTTTGGCTGCTATTATTTCTGATATTCTTGAAATTTTGAAAGTGGATGATTTTTCCTTTTTTTAGTTTATGATTCTAAGGAGATTTGTGATAAAGTTGCTGAAAATCTTATAGAAATGTTTCTCTTATTTTGCCTAAAATATTTAAAGAAAATCTCATTTTATCTTCTTTCAATTTGGGCAAGAATGATGGTATGGAGCTTGTTGATAATGTGCAGCCAAGTGTTTGTTTGCTTAATAAATCTATTTCTGCCCATTCTTTAATTATTATTAGGGATGGTATTTTGTTTAGTCATAATTCTTGTTTAATGGAGAAAGAAGATTTATCTTATTTTTAAATTGGATCTTCTCCTAAATCTATTGTTAACAATGATGACAAAATTTTTTTTGATGATCAATCCATGGAGAATGAGACCAGTTTTCAAACTATTTTTGTGAAAAGGAAAAAATAGTGTAAAATTATCCTCCTAAAGTTTCTAGATCTACTCGATCTTCTTCATCTTCTATGCCTAATAAAAATAAATTTTAACTTATTTGGAATGTGAGGGGCATTGGTACTCTTCTGTTAGAAATAGAATTAGGAATCTTTGTAGAATTTATAACGTTGGTTTCTTGGTTATTCTTGAACCTCTTATTTTTTCTTCTAAAATAATGCATGCAGCCATGATGATTGGTTTTAGCAATTTTTATTTCAATAGCAATAATAACATTTGGATATTTTGGAATAATTCTCTTTCTACTAATGTTATTAATGATTTTCATCAAGTTATTAATGTCGATATTTCATTTGGTTATTATCATGCTTTTGGCTATTTTGTTAATAACTGCTTGTAACAAGTTAGGGAAGAGAATTCCTTGGGAAAAATTATCGAATTTTGCTTTTGTTGTAAATAATTATGGGATTGTTGGTGGGGATTTCAGTATGGTCCTTTTTTTGAATGAAAGGAAAGGGGGTTCTTTGCCAAATTTACATTCAATGGAAGATTTTGCAAATATGATTTTGGATTGTAATCTTTATGATGTTGGTTTCATTGGTTCTCAATTTACTTGGAATAATCATAGATTGTGGCAATGGTTCGATCATGCATTATTTAATAATTATTGGTTAAATTGTTAGCTTTTAACTTCGATGGAGCATCATAGTAGAATTCTCTCGAATCATGCTCCTCCTTTGGTTTCTATTAAAGATGCTGTTCATAACAATAATGTCATTAAAAATTTTTTGTTTTCAAAATATGTGGTTATAAGATAAAAGTTTTCTTGATGTTATTGCTTATAATTAGTGTGCTCCTCTTTCTTCTAATGATTCTACATTTGGTATGATGAGATTTTTGCTTAAGCTTAAAAGGCTTAAGCATAATAGCACTTGGTGGAATAGAAACTGCTTTAAAAATCTTTTTGATAATATCAAGAATATGGAACAAAAGGTAAAAGATTTGGAAGAACTTGTTATTACTAATTGTTCTTTCTGTTCTAATCTTGCTGAAGCTAATGATAATCTCATTAGTTTCAGATTTGGGGAGACTTATTATACAAAAAGCTACCTCTAAGCATCTTTAGGGGAAAGAAACACTAAATATTTTCATGCTTTGGTAATGAAAAGGAGAGTTCTTGGTTACATTCTTAAAATCAAGAACTTTGATGGTTCTTAAATCGAAAAGAGGATATATTTTCTTCTACTCTTAATTATTTTAAATATCTTTTAAATAAAAATTATCAACTTGAGCATTTATCCAATCCTCATCATCCCTTCTATTATGTCCGAGGATAATGTGCTTGGTTGCTCCTCCTTCGATCGAAATTTATAATATTTTTAATGGTATGAATGTTGATTATGTTGCAGGGCTCGATGGTTACACTACTTTATTCTTTCAAAAAGCATGGTTTATTATTAAAATTGATCTTCTATCTATTAAGTTTTTCAAGGGAATTCTACTCCTAAATATTTTACTAGCACTTCTATTATTCTTATTCTTAAGAAAAATAATCCTGACTTTTGGAATGACTTTAGACCTATTAGTCTTTGCAATTTTTCAATAAATTGATTTCTAAAATTTTGATAAATAGGCTTAGTAAGTTTCTTCCTAAGATTATCTCTCCTAATCAAATTGGCTTTGTGAAAGGTAGAACTATTTCGAATAACATCTTGCTTGCTCAAGAATTGATTCATGATTTGAATGTTAAAACTATAAGAGGAAACATACTTTTTAAGCTTGACATCTCCGAAGCTTATGATAACATTTCTTGGGATTTTCTTAATATCATTCTTACCTTATATGGTTTTTCTAATCATTTTCTTTCTTTGGTTAATAATATAATTAAAAATTTTTTGTTTTCATTAGTTATCAACGGTGAAAACTTTGGTTTGTTTAATTCCTCTCAAGGTATAAGACAAGGTGACCCTCTTTCTCCATCACTTTTTATTATTGAAGTTGAATATTTGTCTAGTTGGCTTAATCTTTTTTTAGAAGAATTCTAGTATGTATTTCAGGAATCTTGGTGGTTTGGCTATCTCTCAGTTAAGCTTTGCTGATGATTTCATAATTTTTTTGTAATTGCTCGTTACATTATGTTAAAAAGCTTAATGATTTTTTAATTAATTTGAAAATGAAAGTGGCCTTTTGATTAGTACTCATAAAAGTTGTTTAATTACTTCTATTTCTATTTATAGAATTAATAAAATAAAGGACATCACTGGTTTTTCTCATCAAAATCTTTCTATTAAATATTTAGGCTCCCCTTTATATTGTGGCCATAAGAGATCCCATCAATTGGATGAGGTAATTTATAATATTCAAAATAAAATTTCTACCATTGAATTTCATTTTTTATCTTTTGGTGGTAGAGTAATTATTATTAAAAGTATTCTTTATTCTCTTCAATTTTACTTGTTGCTTAATATTGTTCCTACTTCCTTTGTTCTTATCATGATTGAAAGACTTTTTAATCTGTGTTTTTTAGGCTCTAGGAATTCAGCCAAAAGGCTTCATTGGACTTCTTGGTCTAATATGTGTAGTACTATTTATGAAGGTGGTATTGGGTGCAGATCTTTAATGGATTCCGCAAATATTTTTTCGTATAAACTTTGGTGGAATTTTTGGAAAAATGAACGTCTTTGGGATAATTTCATAAAATTTAAAAATTGTAAAGGTAAGCATCCTTTAATTTGTAATTATAAACATGGTAACTCTATTGTTTGGAAATGGCTCTGTGATATTAAATGAAAAGTAGAACGTCTCTTTTTTTGGGGTATTCCTAATGGATCTTCTTTCTTTAGGCGAGATAACTGGATGAGGGATTTTTCCATTGATTCTCTGCTTAATACTCACTCTACTTCTTCTTTGAAAGTTAGTCATTTTATTTAAAATGGTGATTGGAATTTCTCTCTTTTAAATGATTTGATTCTTGATTTCATTAGTAATAACATCATTAATATTCCTATTGAAGGTAATGTTTTGGATCAAATTTTTTCAAAATTTCTAGCAATGGAGAATTTTCTTTTAAAGATACCGTTGACCTCATTTTTGGAAGAGGTCATTTTAGCAATGAAGATCTCAAATAGAGATTTCTAATTCAATTTCAAGTCACTATGCTTAGTAACTTAGGATACATTTTGAGCTAAATCCAATCTACTTGGTTCGATGCAAAACCAAGTCAAATATCCCTTAAATTAAATCAAGTAAATCAATGAAAATAAAATGAAGTTCAAAGTCAAACCTAAAGTCAACTCTAGTCAACCTAGGATTGACTTAAGTGAACTTGGTCAAAAGTCAACCCAATAAAATTTGACCAAATTAAGTCATCAAAAATATTTCAAATGATCAAATAAACACGTTCAATCACAATGACAAATAACTTTGAGTCCATTGAGTCCTAGATTAGGTAAGTTAAATTCCTTAAATCAAAATAGCATAAATAAGCTACATTGAACTCAAACCCAAGGAAAATTCAGATCACTTTCAACCAATGCATATGGGATGGAGACTAATCCTCTTAAACCTTGCCAATGAGGTAATTAAGTACTAATTAACCTCCCTAAATAAGCCACTTAAGGAACTAAATGATAAAACCCAAAATGAATTTAAAAAATTCACCAAGGGAAGGTAAAATCCATTTTTCCTTCCCTATCTCCCCACCTCTTCAGCCTAGGAACTTGTAAGGCAGAGAGGGGAATCCTACCAAGCTTCTAAGCTCTCTTCATGCCCCCTAGCAGACCAATGATTTGACAAAAAAGGGCTTTAAAGCTCTCAACCTGATTGCAACAACACAGATACACTCTTCCCCAAGGAGAATTGAAGTTCCCTTCACCTTCATACATCCAAACCGAAGCAAAACGAAAGTGCTTCCCCCTTTCATGTGTTCTTAAACATTGAAAACCACCAATGCCAAAATTTTTAATCTAAGGGTTGGCCAAGGGAACAATTTGTAAGGAATTAACCCTACTCCTTCGGCAAGTAGATTCAAGATTACTCTAGGATCAATTCTAAAGCCAATCATCCAACAAATTGAGGTATGCCATTAACGAGCTTGAGTTTTTCCTTAAATTATTTGGTTCTGATCATTTTCAAACAAAATGTGATCTTCAATATGATCAAACTATATATGATCATAGGATATCCTTCAATAATTGTGTAGCAATTGAAATCACGTGATTTCATGCTCTAGATCGTTCATAATTAGCAAAAAATATGAACGGCTCTTGACTCCATAGGAAATGAAAAAGATGAGTTCTCCACTATATAATCCATGTATTTGGATCGGACGGTCCAGATCTAGGCAGAGCGGATGATTTAAACCCTTTAGGAACTGCAGGATCAATCCAGACCATCCGATCTTCGATCGGACGATCCAGGATCATCCCGCGTAACTGTACGGTCTAACACAGTGTGACGTGGGCTCCATGGACCAACCCATGCATTCCACGTGGTGGGATGTGCCATGTAAGTGCATGCCACGTAGCATGAGGATCCCACGCGGACCTTTTCACTTAAAACTATTAAATACTATTATTTAATGGTTTAAAATCATTAAAAAATTAACAAAAACTTATAAAATTTACTAAAAAATAAATATAAATCATAATAATACAAATTAAAGCTCCTTGGATTCATCTTGATGAGAGGAATCCATAGAAATTAAAATCCTTAATTTTTATGCTATATTTTTCCCTTAATTTGGGTTAATTGAAAAACATTAAACCTTAATTACACTCAAATTAATAATCCAATTAATTTGAAACTTTAGGAAAAAAAAAAGCATAAAATACACCTTAGATGAATTTTTGGGGATTTAATTCTATGTATTCAAAGGAAATTGAAATTTCATATGCTTAACCTTTAAATTAATCCTTAATGAAACAATTAGGGAATTTTAATCTAATAATCTTAAATCACTCTCATGGACTTTAGTGAACATTAAAACATCATTTAAACTCAATTAAACCTAAAAATCCTTAAATTGACCTAATTAGGTAATTAAATGAATTAAATAATTCAATTTAATAACCTGAATTTAATTAAATCATACTAAATCAACTAGGTAACCAAAAATTATGAATAAACCCTCATTGGAAAGATATTTTAGTGAGGAATTTATGAAAAATAAAACCCTTAACTGAATCTCATTGAATTAGGCCTAATTTTAGTTTAAATGAAATAATTAAAACCTTAATTACTCCCAAATCATAAATCTAATCAAGATGAAACTTTGAACATTTGAAATTGGAATGTAACCCCACTTGTCAAAAAATTTTCAATCCCAGTTGATCCCTGGATTATAAGTTGTTAATTTTCTAAATCCTTAAGTCAATGTTAATCAAATATTAGGTTAAGGAAATTAATTAATTTATTAAATTAAGTGGCAATTCAAAACCAAACATTAGAAAACTATTAAGGAACTTCTCTAAATATCTTAAGTCAATTGAAGTGATCAAACTCAATCTTAAGTTAATGAAGTAAAACCTTAAGTTAACAAAATTATTAATTAACTTAAACCTTAAACTTTGAATCAATGAAATTTAATGAAAATACTCATCTCTAATGAATTTAAGAATGAATCTAAAACTTGGGTCAATTAAATCGGATCAAAAATTAACCTAAGTACTTTAGGTCAGCTAATCCATGAACAAACTTAAGGTGCTAATTCATATTAATGAACTTAAACTTTAAGCTTACAAATCCATGATTTAATAAACTTAAATTAAATTGAATGAAATCATACTTTAATCTAAACTTTTTAAATTAACATGGACCAAATCAAATGAAATCCATATAGCTTAATCCAAAATGAAACAAATCAAACAAATTAAATCGAACAAAGCAATTCAAACAAATGAAATAACTCAAATCAAATCTAAAATTCAAAAGGAAAAGAAACATAAAACCAATCCAACCATAAATAACATTGAAAGGATTAACTAAGAAACTTAAGGATCTTAGTTAGACTTTTGGAAACTTCATTAGGAATTAGGATGTTGAATGGAAAGAGCTCCATCCAAAAATGGAATCATTCCATTCTTCATTCTTGATAACCTATAGAACTTTAACAAAATAAAATGGAATAAAAATGAAGTTAGATCTTTAAATTATTTTAATTGAAACTACCCAAAGGTAAAAATTAAACAACATCAAACGTTGAATTAAAACTTGAACATAAAGGAGCCTGGCAAATCCATACCACACAAACTCCTCTTTTACACACACTAGATCATTTAGGTCACAAACTCTAGATCTAGGTTAGATCATTTTTGGATTTTCTTTAATCTTCTATGTTGTACTTCACATGCTGTGTGGTGTATTGTTTTAGACTGGATGCCTAGACTTGTTTGTTCATTAGACTGGATGTTAGGGAATTCTTTCTAGATTTAAAACTATTTTTTGTAGGGGGTTGTGTTAAAGGGATCTCTGTAATAAATAAATCATAAAATTGTTGTTTGGTTGTTGGTGATGAAAATCCTTTAACATAGTCCATAGGACAGGTGGGCCTGGTAAGTAACTAATGCTAAGCTCATATGTTTATGAAGGGTTTTACTTTGTGTGAATCTATGGTTTCCTACGGCTTTCTCTTTGATGATTGGTGTACTTCTCATTATCTATGGCTATTTTGAGTTGCCTCTGGTTGTGTTTACTCATGCTTCTTCTTGACATTCATATTTATTGTGGTCATATTAATATTATGGTGGATGTGGCCAAGATTCTAGATTGGAATGTTGTTGACTCTACATTCTCATGATTGACATCAGTTGGTGGTACTTATCTTTATAAGGATTGGTGGCATCCGTTTATCATACAAATGTTGTTTTCTTTTCTATGTGTATGTGGCTATATTTTGGTCATAGTACTAAAGAGCATCTAATTCCTCCCAAGGGTATTTTCCATATGCTCGGTATGTGGTATGATGATTTCACTCATCATTTGGCTGGTAGTAACACTTGTGATGTAACCCTTCATTGGAAGTTTGGATGCTTATATTTGTATCTGCCCCAATTTTGTGTGACTGAGCCTGCCCATTCTCAAGTGGAGATTTCCATCTGACACATGCCTTCTAATTGATTCAGCATTTTCATAGTTTTCTTCAAGACCGTAGTCTCCCATTTGATTTCATGTTTTACTTTAAGGTTTAGGATTTTTGGTTTTTTTAATAAAGAACAAATTCAAATTCAACGTCTCTTCTTTTTTATTTCATCAACCAAGTAACACACCATGTTTTCTAAAACATAAACCCTAAACCCTAAACGCTAACTACATAAAATAAAATAAACTAAAATTAAACCTAAGCTTAAACTTAAAAATAAAACCTAAAAAATAGACATAAAATAATATTTGTTTTGCAGGGTTTAGGATTTCTTTTGAATTTTAAATATAAATTTGAGCTTAGAATTAGGTTGGGATCTATGGGGTCTAGAATTAGCAGGTGACAACCGGAGATGGTGCAATGGTCCCTGTGGGATGGATGTCCACGAAGAACTTTCTTGGAAAGAAGACCTATAGATCTAAACTTGTAGTTCTAGGATGGGTTATATAAGGGCAAACCTCGGCTGCTTATTTTTCTTTCTTTTGGGGTGTATAGAGGTACCCTGCCACATTGACCTTTTTCTTATGTAATTTAATTTGGCTTGATTTAATTTTGCTGCGCAATAGAAACAACATGCTTTTTTTAGGTTTTTTATGCTATGTTTATCTTGATGTATGCAGGGATTAGGCTCATAGGATAAACTAAATTTTCTACCCAACTATATCAATTGAAACATAAAAATAAATTTAACTCATAATCTTCATATAAAAACCTAGGAATTAAAGCAAGATAAAATGTGTAGCAACCCCTGAGCTGGATGTTTTAACATCATGCATAAATCATATTGTTTCACTCTTGATTAAGGAAGGGCTTCCATCTTTTCCAAAGAACCTAGGCTTGACCTTTAAGAGCCTATGATGGAAGAACACCTTTTTCTATTTTGATTTGGCCCATAACCTTTTTCTAATTGCATGAATTAGGCATAAATTGCATTCCTATGACCTAAATGAATCTTGAGACAAAATTCATAAAACTTGGAAAATATGCATTAGTTAGATTCATCCTCATGCCATAAATGATCTTAAGGATTAGGGAGTGATCTAATTTAATAGATTTCTTTCCTAAAAATGCAATAACCTAGCCATCTTGCTTTCATGTGACCTTACTTCATAAATTTAAAATATGCTTAGGTGGTGTTAGGTGATAGCCTTCTCCAGGCAAGTTGTAAGTCCAAAAGAGTCAAGAATAGGCTAGTTCCCTCAAGTGAGGAGAATGGCCAATGATTTCCAATGATAAAACTTGGTCAAGCATCTAACATATGTCAGAAGCACCCGTAGACTAGGTTCTGAAGCATCCTTTTAAGAGTAAGTCTTCAAACCTAGGCACTTTTACAATCTTGTGTTGCTAGAGTCTAAGCCCTAGATTTTTAACAAAATGATAACAAAAATCTAAAATTAAATCTCAAATTTGAAGCCCAATCATAAGATAGTTGAAATGTCTACTAGGTATCCCAATATCAATAGGCATATCATACTCTTTCCCATTTGACTCTTGAAAATGACTCTCTCCAATTTGGATCTCTCCCAAATTAATTTTCAAAAATCAATTCTTTGAAAGCTACCTTAATAGTCTTTAGGAATAACCATTTATTTCTTTAATCGAGAGTATTCATAGACCATTCTTAAGATGTAATTAACTATAGTGGCTTGCCTTTATAGGAAACTATAATCCCAAGATAAAATAAACTCTATTCTACCTTTCCATGTAGTTCAGGGGAAAATACTCTAGCACAAAAAAGGCTGTTAGCCTTAGGAGTATTTTATTGAAATGATAGAATCTATTACAGGAGAGCATGTTTATCTTTCGAGATAATATGTTTATTACTTAATGCCATATTTGGTCATCTAAATAAAATATTTCTAAACTCTATGTGGTGTCATTTCTTTCTCTATTCCAAAGAAAACATAGATACTTGATACTATATTAGAGTTAAAAAATGCCTCTTCTCTATTTTCCTTAAAATTTATTCTATTCTTGTGTGGAGAATTTTAAGGGATTATATTGCTATTAATTCTTTACTTTTAAACAAAGGTTTTTATCCACCCTTTAAATGCATGTGTTGCTATCATATTGAGAATGTTAGTCATATTTTTGTTAATGGTGCCATTACGTCTAAAGTTTGGAGTTTGTATGAGGATTTATTTAAATTAAGTTGTTTTAATTGTAATTTAATTGTAATGCAACTTCTTGACTCTTATTTTCTTAATACTGTTAAAGGGCATATCAAATTTGTGGTGGCTATTACTTTGATTTTATTTATTTGGCTTGACAGAAATGATGCTAAGCATCATAATGTGCCTATGAATTATAAGAGGATTATTGCTAGGACTAAAGATAATATTTTTTTTCTTTACATAAGGCTGCTCTTCTTAGTGGTACTAATTTTAGAGGTTGCAAGTATCTTGCCTCTAAATTGGGTATCAATTTTTCTTATTGTGACTTGTCTCTAGATTATAAAATTATTCATTGGATTAAGCCTCTTAATTGTTGTATTAAAACTAATACTGATGGCTTAGTTGCATAGAACAAGTCAAGTTGTGGTGGTATTTTTAGAAATAATCTTGGGAATATTATCTTGGCATTTTCCACTCCTCTCTCTACTAATTATGTTATTTTTGCTGAATTGTTGGTAGTTTATCATGCACTTAAGCTTTGTTTGTATAGAAATTTTCATACTATTTGGTTGGAATCTAATGCTGAGATGGTTATTGTTATGATCAATTCTAACCATAAGGGTAATCTTTGAGCTTTTATTTAATTTGAAATATTAAAGCTATTATCTCTAAACTTTCTTTTAAAATTACTCATATTTTAAGAGAAGGTAATGCTTATTATTTCTTAGTTGGTTTGGCTTGTAATCTCTCTGATTTTACTTTGTTTACCAATGTGAATATTTCTATGAAATTAAGAGGGCTATCTAATTTAGATAAATCTGATTTTACTTGTTAGATTTTCTTAGATTTTTTTCTTGCTTTTCTGTTGGTGGTTTTCGTGGGGCTTCTATTTGGTAGCTTTTGGTGGTTTTGGTTTGTTCGGTTACTGTTGGCTCCTGTTCTTTCTTGGGCACTTTCTATTCTTATTTTATTCTTGTATTTTACAAGTTAGAATGCTAGCTTTTGTTTTTTTGGTTATCACTTTATTATCAATTGTTGCTCTTACTTTTATTGTGGTATCTCTTGTTGGTTTATTTTTTTGGCTTTTGGTTGGCTGGTTGGATTTCTTTGGGGGCTTTGTGGTTGGTCTCCTTGAGCTTCTTGGTTTTGGGTGCCTCCTCTAGATGTTATGTTGGTTGTGCTTCTCTTCCTTCTATTTCATTTTAGCTGGTTGGGCTGGTTTGGTTTTGGGTGTGGCTGCTATTTTCCTTTGTGGCTTTGGTGGTTGTGTTGTTACTTATTTTGGTTGGTGGTTACTGTGGTCTTTTTTGGTTTCTTTAGTCTGGTTGGAGTTGGTGAGCTTGCTGGTTATTTCTCTTCTTCCCCCCTTGCTTTTATTTCTAGTATTTCCTCCTTGGTTGGTGACTTTGTTTCTTTCTCCTACTACTTTTGGGTGGTTGGATGGTTGTGCTATCTTGGAATTTTTCTTTGTTGGCTCAATTTTTTCTGTGTTTACTAGTTTGGTGGTATTGTTGTTCTTCCTTTTTTGGTGGCCGGTTCTAGATCTTTATTGGTTATTAGTGTGTGCTCTAGTGCCTTTGTGAGGTTTGTTGGATATGATGGCTAGGATGTTTACTCTTTTTTGTTGGTTGGTAGCATTTTTTGTGACTGTAACCCTCTTTTCAGAGTTTAGCTACTCACAAATTTTTGTTGCCCCTTCTAAAGTTTGTGACTGATCATGAGCCTTTTCTTTAGATTTTCTTTCATTTCTCTTTATGTCTATTTATTTTCTTTTAATTGTGCTTATTTCTGCTTAGGTTTTTTTCCTACAGATTTCCTTCATTTGCTCTTGGGTCTCTTCAAGTGGTATGCTAACCTACTCAGATTCTATGTTGTAGCTGTACATATTTTAGTTTTCCTTTGGCTTTCTATTTTCTTTTGTATTAGTTAGAGGATTTTTCACATTAGGTCTTTCTATAGCTCTTTGAGTAGTAGTCTTTGAGATTTATCCCCTTTAAGGATGTTGTATCCTTCACTTTTGGTAATAAAAATTTCCCTTTTTACCAAAAAAGAACCCTAAACCCTAAAAACCTGAACCCTAAACCCTAAACCATAAATCTTAAACTCTAACCCTAAACCCTAAACCCTAAAACCATAAACCCTAAACCCTAAACCATAAACCCTAAACTCTAAAGTCTAAACCCTAAAAACTTAAAAACCTAAACCTAAACTAAATCAAACCTAAAAATAAAATAAATAATAAAAGCAAAACCTAAATAAAATAAAAATATAAAATAAATATTTACTTAAGCTAAAACATAAACCTAGACCTAAAAATAAAATAAAACAAAAAATAAAAATAAACTAAAATAAACTAAATAAAAACCTAAACTAAACAAAAAAAATAAAATAAACCTAAGAATAAAAAACCTAAATAAAATAAAAACTAAACGTAAAATAAATATAAAATAAACTTAAAATAAAACAAATAAAACTAAATAAAAACCTAAACCTAAAAAAACTAAAAGCTAAATCCTAAAGTAAAAAAGAAAAACCTAAACCTAAAACAAAAATAAAATAAACAAAATAAAAAAACTTAAATCTAAACTAAAATAAACTAAATTAAAATAAATAAAACAAAAACTTAAAGCTAAAGTACATAAATAAAAATAAATAAAAAATAAACCTAAACCTAAAACTAAAAATAAACCTAAAAATAAACCTAAAATAAAAACTAAAACCTAAACCTAAAATAAAATAAACCTAAACCTAAAATAAAAACCTACCCTAAATAAACCCTAAACCCACTACCTAAACCTACTCCCTAAACCTACCCTAAACCTAAACCCTAAACCTTAAACCCTAAAAGCATAAAACAAAGCATAAACCTAAACCATAAACCATAAACCCTAACCCTAAAACCTAAACCTTAAACTACCCAAACCTAAACTTAAAGTAACTAAATAAATTTAAATAAACCTAAAGCCTAAAACCTAAACCTAAACCTAAACCTAAACCCAAGGGGTAGAACATCACCAGCTCAATCTAGATTTGGGCGGTAGATATGGAGGTGGTGGTTCTGAGGTGGGTAGAATAGAGGTTACAGGTCATGGTTATGTGAGAGAGAGATCGGGGATATTATGGTGGATCTACTCGAGGCGGGGTGGTTATGATGGGAACCAAGGAAACAAGAACAATCAATCCAATCACTAATTGAACTATCTTTCTGGTAGAGACAATTTTAGTTATCTAGGGTTTTTGATTTGCTCTATGCTCATTTTTTATCTATGTTGCCACTTGTGTCTTAGAAAACTTGGTGTGTTACTTGGTTGATGAAATCAAAAAGAAGAAATGTTGAATCTGAATTTATTCTCTGTTAAAAAACCCTAAAACCTAAATTAAAACTTGAACCCTAAAATAAAAGCTAAACCTAAACCTAAAATCCCTAAACCTACCCTAAACCTAAACTAAACACTAAACCTAAACCCTAAACCTAAACCCTAAACTAAACCCTAAACCTACCCTCCCCACCCCAAACCTAAACCTACCCTAACAAACCATAAACTAAACCAAAACCACAGGCTTTAAATACTCCTAACCCAACCATAAAATCTTTAAACTAAACCCTAAAGTCTAAATGGTACTAAACTCCATAAAACCTAAACCTATCTAAATCCTAAATCTAAACCTAAACACAAACACAAACCCTAAACTCCCTAAAACCCCTAAACCCCCTAAACCTAACCCCCTAACACTCTAACCTAACCCCCCTCCTCCCTGACCCCAAAACCTCCCTCCTCAGGGAGCTCTCTCTCAGATTTTTGCATCCCTCTTAGTGGTGCATCTTTGTCTAGGGATCTCTGCAATTTTGGCTTGATTTGAGGCATCGTCATTATGTGATGCTTCATCCTTAATCATGGCTTTGGTGAGTTCGATTCATATGGCTCCACCTCAAATTTTGGATGTTTTGGCTAGGACATCAGACATTTTTGGGATCAGCATCCCAAATGCTTCAAATTCTACTAAATCATTTAAGGAAGCACTCTCTAGTAAGGCTTCTTACCTTGTTGAGTTGATTAATCACATTTCTACTTCTTTTCATGGTTTGCTAGTCATTATGTGCTCTGATGTGGATGTTGAATTATTGGTGAAACCATTTGAATTCTCTCTTGTTAGATAATTTGCTTTACTTCATATGAATTTGGATAAAATATGCACCTTTTCTCATCATCTTAAGCTTATGAGTACCTCCTTGATTGGTCTTATTGACCCTAGGCATATTCTAATTCAACTTTCTAATGATCTAGATTATTTATGTGTTTTTACGCATCGCTCTTACTTCATCTTTAATTGTCAAATGTACTTACTAAAGTGGTCACCCCTTTTTGACATTAAGGAGGAATCTCTTATTATCCTTTTGTGGTTATCTCTTCCTAATATGCCCATTCATTTTGTTACACATCATGTGCTTTTTGCAGTTGGGGTTCTTTTTGGTCATCCTTTACACGACACCAGCGATAACGATCTCCTTCTATCTCAGATCTAGTGGAATTAGACAACTAAAAAATACCCCAAGGAAGTTTGGATTGGCTCAAAAAAATACGGTATTCATAAAGGTTTGAATTGGAGAATCTTCCGGTTTTTTGTTCTAACTATAAAATTCATGGCCATGAAAATTTTGATTGCTTTATTCTCCATCCTCATTTAAAAAAGAGAAATCCTCCCAAATAAAATCTTGTTCCTAGTTATAAGTCGATCCCTACATATGTTCAAAAATCAACCTCAGATCCTAAGAATAGTATGAATGCTGTTATTGAGGTTGATTCCTTGAATATTAGGGTCATTTCTGTTGAACCAATTTCAAATCCTAATGTTGCTATGGCTTTAGCTGATTTTTAGAATGGGAAAGATAATTTACCTCTTACCTCTTCTTTAAATTTAAAAATTTATATGCAAGAATAACAAATTTTCAAGGTTATTTGATGATGATTCTATTTCCTTTGATTCTATCCCTGCTTCTATGCCGACTTTGATCAATGAAAATTAAGTTTTCAATGAGGATTTAAATGATGTCGAGCAGGCTAAAAATATTTCTGATCTAGATTTAACTGTCTGTGCTTTTAATGGTTCTAAATCATCATAGTTTCTCATTTCTAATCTTGATACTCATGTTAATCCTACTTTTGAAGTTAATTTGGATTTGTAAGAGGGTGAACTCCCCTATAAACACTTGGAGAAGTCTCTTAAATTGGTGACCAATGTTACTAAATCTTACTCGGATGATGACTCTAAGGGAAAAGGAAATGGTTTTCAAACTTATCATGCCAAAAAGAAAAAAAAAGTGTTAAAAATTACCCTCACAAACTATCTAAAAACACTATATCTGCCCTCTCTCCTCTCTTAATTAACCTTTTATTTCCCCCTTTTTACTTTCATTATGTTTAATTTTTTTGTTGGGAACATTGGAGGGATTGGTACCCTCTATATTCAGAATCATATTAGAAATCTTTGTCACATTCATAATATTTCTTTACTCATTGTTTTGGAACCTTATAGTCATGCTAATAAAATTAATCATATTGCTAGAATGATCGGCTACAACAAATTTTACTCCAATGTTAGTAATAAGATATGTTTTTTTTGGAATAATTTCATTGAGGTTTTTATTAATGATGACTTTCAACAAGTTGTTAATGCTCAAATCTCTTATGGTGACTATTGTGTTTTGGGCGCTTTTGTTTATGCTTCTGGTTATAGATCTGGTTGAAATCTCCTTTGGGAAATTTGAGAAATTTTGCTACCTCAGTCAACAAACCTTGGTTTGTTGGTGGTAATTTCAATACTATTTTTTTCTTCAAAAATAGAGGGGTAGTTGCTCTCCCAATATTCATTCTATGGAAGAATTTTCCAATATGATCTTTGATTGTAATTTAGTTGATATTGGCTTTAAGGGTTCTAATTACACTTGGCAAAACTCTAGACTTTGGCAAAGGTTGGACAGGATTTTTATTAATACTCATTGGATTACTCAATGGCCTATTAGTTATGTTGATCATTTAAGAAAACCTTATCTAATCATGCTCCTCTTCTAGTTTCTATTAAACATAATTCTAATAAATTAAAAAACTCCTCTCCTTTTAGATTTTAGAACATATGGATTCAGCATATTAATTTTCTTGATGTTGTAGCTAAGAATTTGAAAGCCCCTTTACATCCTGATACTTCGATTATGGGGATGAATAGGGTTTGATTTAAACTTAAAAGACTTAAACAAAATTTGGGTTGGTGGAACAAGCATTGTTTTAAAAACCTTTTTGCTAATATTAGAGACATGGAAAATTTGGTTTATGATCTTGAAGTCTTTGTTAAGTCTAATCCTTCTAAGCTTACATAATTGACTGAAGCGAAAGATAAACTTGTCAATTTTTACAATATGGAAGAGACTTACTAGCACCAAAAGTCTAGTAGTAAAGATATTACAGATGATGATAGGGATACTAGGTATTTTCATGCTTTGGTTAACAAAAAGAGAGCTTTGAATAATATTCAAAAAATTAAAAATTACTATGAAGATTGGATTATGGAGAAAAATGAGATTAAGGATTCAATAATTACTTTATAAATATGCTTAACAAGAATTGCTCGTATGAAGCTATTTCCAAATTTCACCTTATTCTTTCCATTATTAATAATAATGATAATGATTTGCATACCATTGTGCCTAATGAAGATGAACTTTTTAAAGTTCTAAATAGCATGAACATTGATTCTATTGCTGGTCCGGAGGGTTTCACTACTCAATTTTTTCTAGAAATATTGGTTTATAATTAAAAATGATTTGATTGAGGCTGTGATTAATTTTTTTCATAGTAATCCTTTTCCCAGATATTTTTCTATTATTTTTATTGTTCTCAT
Organism: Cymbidium sinense; assembly: GCA_021442155.1. NCBI lineage: Eukaryota > Viridiplantae > Streptophyta > Magnoliopsida > Asparagales > Orchidaceae > Cymbidium > Cymbidium sinense. Next base: position 8,529,230 of record CM038215.1, on the reverse strand, counting down.
ACCAAAAAAGATAACCTAGATTATTTGGGTGGTTTTAGACCTATTATTCTTTGCACCTTCTTCAATAAGCTGATTTTTAAAATCCTTACCAACAGACATAGTCCTTTATTTAATAAAATTATCTCCCTCAACCCAACTAGTTTTGTTAGAGGTAAATCTATTTTTGACAATATTTGACTTGCTAAAGAACTAATTCATGATCTTGATGCCAAGACTAGAGGGGGCAACATTCTTTTCAAATTAGATATTACCAAAGCCTTTGATAACATCTCTTGGGACTTCCTTTTCTAAATTTTGAATTTATTTGGGTTTTCTAAAAAAATTATTTTTCTTATCAAAATTGTATCAATAATGCACGGTTTTTTTATTTTCCTTAATGGGAAGCCTAGGTTTCTTTCCCTCTTCCATGGCTTAAGATAAGGGGATCCCTTATCTCTAGCTTTATTTATTAATGTTGTTGAGTACTTATCTAGGAGCATCAATGATTTATTCTTAAATAATCATAATATGTACTACATAACTCTTGGTGATCTCCCTATTTCCCATCTAAGTTTTTCCAATCATTTTATTATTTTTTGCAATGCTTCTATTCATCACATCAAGCATCTTAAGAATTTTTTAAATAAATTTGGTACAAAAAGTGGCCTTACTATAAATGAGAACAAAAGCTATTTTATCACTTACTAAAATCAATCAAATCCTTCATATCACAAATTTTAAACATCAAAAATTACCTCTTAAGTACTTGGGTGCTCCACTCTTTAAAGGCCCAAAACGTTCCCCTCTCATTGATGAGTTAATTCAATAAAATTTCAAATAAAATATCTATTTTGGAATTCCATTTACTATCCTTTGGTGGTAGGCTCACTATCCATAAAAATATTCTCAACTCTATGTTTCTTTATTTGATTCAGATTATTATTCCCACTAATCTGACACTTATCAGAATTGATCGTTTGATTAACAAATTTTTTTAGGGCTCCAATAATTCTTTCAAAAGAATGCATTGGACATCTTGGAATAAATGTTATGATTCTTTGGGTGAAGGTGCTCTTGGTTGCAAACCTATTTATGAAGCTATCACTGGATTTTCTCATATACTCTGGTGGAATTATAGAAAGAATGATAGCCTTTGGGTTAATTTTATGATGAAAAAATATTGTCAAGGTAAAACCCCTCTTAACTATGCTTATAAAGTTGGTGACTCTCCGATTTGGAAAAGGCTTTGTTCCATTAAATAGGTTGTTGAATCATTAATATCTTAGGGTATCCAGTCTGATTTTTCTTTTTTCTATCAAGACAATTGGATGGGCATCAGTTCTATTGACACCCATTTATCTACCCACTCTACTACTCCTATCAAAGTTAATTATTTTTGGCTTAATAACAATTGGAATGAAAACAAACTTGAGAACTATATCCCTATTTCTCTTATTGACAACTTTAGAAATATTCCCATTTCTTCTAACAAACCTAACCAAATTCTTTTTAAACATTCTCATAATGGTGATTTTGTTCTTAAAGAGATTTGGAACTTATTGAGATAAACATCACCCTTCTAATGTTTTTATCAAACTTTGGAACATTATCATTTCCATTTCCAATTTGGTTTTAGCTTAGAGGATTTTGAATAACTATATTCATGTGGACTCTTTGCTCTAGACTAAAGGGTTTTATTTACCTTCAAAGTGCTATTTTTTGCTTTCATATTGAAAATGTAAATCGTGTTTTTATCAATGGAGTTCTTGCTTCTAAATTTTGGTTTTGGTATGATGATTTATTTAATACCAAATATTTTCATGGTTCTCTTTCTTTATATCAACTTTTGGAAGCCTATTTCAAAAACACTGTGAAAGGTCATATAAAAGTTTTAAATGCTATTACCATTATCTTGTTCATCTGGATGGATAGAAATGATGCTAAATATCATGGTATTCCTATGAACCATAAGAGGATCCTGGCTAGAACTAAAGAAAAAATTCATGCTCTTTTTAATGCCAATCTTATTAGTAACATTCATTTTAGAGGTTACAAATTTGCAGCTAAAAAATTGGTAACATTTTGCTCTGACTCTCATAAAGGTGCTAGGATTATCCATTAGATCAAACCTAAAGACAATGTGAATAAAGTAAATGTTGATGGTTCTATTACTTCTAATAAATATGGTTGTGGTGGTATCCTTAGGGATTCTAAAGGTACAGTCATTTGTGGTTTTACTTTTCCTCTCAAAGCATGTTTTCTTCTGAGCTTATGGCTTTAATAAAATTGAAATTTGTTTGAATAAAGGTTTCCTCAACATCTAGATTGAAGTTGATGCTCTCTTGCTTCTTGACATCTTTAATTCCAATAAAAATGGGAATGCTGAATTATTTTATCTTCTTAATCATACTAAAATTCCACTTTCTCATGTTTGTTTTAAAATTTCCCACATCCTTCATGAAGGTAATGCTTGAGCTGATTATTTAGCTAATTTTGATGCCAACTTAATAGATTTCACTTTATTTGACAACTAAACATGTCTAAATTATTAAGAGGTTTGGTTAATTTGGATAACACTCGATTGCCTTATCTCATATTATAATTTCTTAGCTTGGTTTTATTATTGGTTTTATATGATCCCTTGTTTTTGTTTTACCCTCTTTAAACCATCTTTGGGTTATGGTGATTTACTAATCTTTGGTCTATGTTTTTCAACTCCACTTTTTATTTTGGCCTGGTTGTTGCTCCGGTCATTTTGTAAGTGTAAGGTGTTTTGGTTTTTTCTTGGTGGTTTATTTTGCTGGCTTTTATTAAAATTTTCCCTTGGTTATTTCTTATTTCCTCCTTCTGGGTTGTAGCTTTGGCTGCTGTAGGCTTTTCTTTCTGTATGGGTTTTGCCTCCTTTCTAGCACACTTTCAAACCTATTAAATTTGCTACTGTGGTGGTTGACAGTGTGGCTTTGTTGGCTAGCTTCATTGCTGGAATTTTTGGCTTGTTGGGTTGGTTGGATGGCTATTTTTTGTGGTTTATCTCTGGCTTGATTTAGGCATGGTGGAGGTGGTTGGCAAGTATTGTTGATTAGGGCTTGGTGGTAGGATTCATTGTTTCTATTTTTATTCTTTTGGTTATGAGTTTGACCTCCTCTTGTACTACTGTGGCTTTTGGTTTGGGTATTGTTCTAAAATGGCTAGTTGACGGCTACTATGTTGTTGTTATTTGGCTTTGGCTACTGGTGGCTAGGTTGGGTGCCTTTATTGGTATTGCTTTTGTTAGTTGGCTTATTTTTCATCTTACTAGGCTTTGTATCTTTCTGTCTCTGGCTGGCTTTCCTACCCTTATGGATTAGATTTTCTTTTGCCTTGATTGGCTTTGGTGGTTGTTGTCTGTCTCTACCCTTTCCCTGGCTATCTTGGATGGTTTTTGCTTGATGACTATAGTTGGTCTTTATTCTGATATTTTTGGATTGGATGACTTGCTTCTTCTACTATTGAGGTGGTTTGCTAGGAGGATTTGTTGGATGGCTGGTTGGGTTAGTTGTTTTGGTTGGCTGGAATGGTTGGAGGGGTGGTTTCTTTGGCAGGTTTTTCCTGCTCCTTTGGTGACTATTCTGGGAACCTGCTGGTTGTCTTTTAGTGTTTTTTTTCTGTTGGTTTCCTCCTGCTTGACCTCTTTTCTCTTGGCTATAGCAACACCCACTTTTCTTGTTTGGGTGGCAGCCTTGCCCACCCCCCCCCCCACCTTTTGTTATTAAGCTAGGCTATTTTGTTATTGGCTCCTTTTTTGTTTTGTTGAGGGAGGATCTGAGCACTTATGGTTTTCCTTTTTTCTCTTATTTGTCTCTATTTAGTGTTGTTACCCATATCATGATGTTCATTCCTCTTGATTTTGTTATTCCTTTTTGGTGGTGGCATTGGTGGTGCTCCTTTTATTTTGCTATTGTCCTCGTGGGTTGCTTGCTTATCTGTTAAGCTTGGTTGTTCCGGTGGCTTGGTGGTTGGCCGTTATCTTTGTTGTTTGGAGGGTTTTGCAGGCTTGCTGGAGAACCATCTTTGGATAATGTGCTACATGAGCTATGTTGGCAATGATGGCCTCAATGTTTCCCACTCTTTCTTCTTTTGGCTCATATCACTATATGTAATTGTAACCCTTCTCCTGAAGTTTGGATGCTTACATATAGTATTGTTCCTTGAGATGACTGTGATTAAGCCTGAGCCTTTTTTTTAGTTTACTCCTTTTATCTACTTTTACTATTTATGCTTGATTAATTATACTCAACCATTCAAAAGTATGTTGCAGATTTCTTTTACAGGTTAGTACACTCTTGCAAGTGGATCTTGCTGGCATCAGAAGGACCATATGAAGTTAGCTGCTGCTTACATAAATTTTTAGTTATTGGTTACTTGGTCATTTTTGTTCTTTAGCTTTCTTTCCCTAATTATTGTAATAGTTAGGGGGTTTATCACTTTAGGACTTATTGTAGCTCTTTGGGCATTAGCTTAGAGATTTACCCCCTCTATGTACTTTGTACCTTTTCTTTGTGGTAATAAAATTTTCCTAATTTTCAAAAAAAAAAAAAATGTAAACCCTAAACCCAAAATGCAAACCCTAACCTTAAACCCTAAACCCTAAACCCTAAAACCCTAAACTCTAAACTCTAAACTAACCCTAAACCCTAAAACCCTAAACCTTAAACCCTAAACTATAAACCCTAAACCAACTCTAAACTAAACCCTAAACCTAAACCAACCATGAACCACAAGGTAACCCCAACCACAAAACCCTGAGCTAAAAGCCTAAACACTAACCCCACCCTAAATCTGCCCTAACCTCCAAACCCTAAAACCCTAAACCCAACCAACCCTATCCTGACCCTAAACCTAAAAAAATCTAAACCTAAACATAAACCTAAAAGTAAAATTAAAACCTAAACTTAAATAAAATAAATAATAACCTAAACTAAACCTAAAAATAAAATAAAATCAGAAAATTAAAACTAAAATAAAATAAATAAAACCTAAACTAAACTAAAATATAATAAACCTAAAATAAAATAAATAAAAAAACTATGTAAATAAAATGAAATAAACCTAAAATAAAATAAAATAAAACTAAATAAAACCTAAACCTAAAGATAAACCTAAAATAAATAAAAAATAAAACTTAAACCCTAAACTAAAATAAACCTAAACCTAAAATAATAATAAATAAAATAAACCCTACTAAACTAAAATAAATAAACTAAACCAAACTTATAATAAACTAAACCTAAACCTAAACTTAATTTAATAAAATAAACTAAAATAAACCTAAACCTAAAATAAAATAAAACCTAAAATAAACCTTAAATAAAAGCTAAAACCTAAACCTAAAATAAATAAACCTAAACTAAAAGCATAAACCTAAACCTAAAATGAAACCAAAATAAAACCTAAAATAAAATAAATACCTAAAATAAATAAACTAAACTATAAAATAAAAATAAAACTAAATAAAATTAAAAATAAACTAAACTAAAATAAATAAAAAATTAACTAAATATCTAACCTAACATGGGTTTTAATTTTTTTTAAAAAAATAAACCCTAAACCCTAAACAAACCTACAACCCTGACCCTAAACTTTGTTTTTATAACTAAAAAAAATAAACCTAAATAAAAATAAAATAAAGTAAAAATAAATAATTAATAAATATACTAAATAAACTCTAATGGTTTACTTAATTTAAAAATAAAATAAACCCACCCTAAATCCTAAACCCTAAACTAAATCCTCTCTACTCTAAACCATAAACCACTAAAGCTAAACCCTAAATCCAATCAGGCTGCTAAGCCCAACACACCACCCACCCTTGTCTGAAAACCTGACCCAAATCCACAGGCCTAAACCCTAAACCTACCATGTAAAATTAACCTACCCCAGGCCCTCCTGGGCCACTGACCCCACTGACCAAACCACCCTAATCTTGAGCACTCTGGCTAATCCACTCCCACTCCTGACCCTAAACTCTAACCTGGGCTGACTTACCTGACCACACTTAAACTAAATAAACTAATAAATAAATAAAAACCTAAACCTATAAATAAAATAAAATGGAATAAAATAAAACCTAAAGTAAAACCTAAACATAAACCAAAACCTAAAACATAGATAAAAATAAAATAAAATAAAATAATACAAAATAATAATAAAACTTAAACTAAAAAAAATTAAATAATACCTAAAATAAAACCTAAATAAAATAAAAAATGAAAATAAAATAAATAAAAACCTAAACCTAAAAATAAACCTAAAAATAAATAAAAAATAAAACCTAAACTAAAAAAAAAGCTAAACCTAAAATAAACAAAATAAAATAAACTTAAACCTTAATTAAAATAAACTAAACTAAAATAAATAAAACCCAAATAAACTAAAAACTAAATATAATAAAATATACTATAAATAAACTTAAACATAAATGAAAAAATAAAACCTACAAGCAAATTTGAAATAAAAATCTAAAACCTAAACCTACAAAAATAAAACAAAAACCTAAACCTAAACCTAAAAATAAAAAAATAAAACCTAAACCTAAAAAAATAAACACAAACCTAAACCTAAAAAAAAATAAATGGAAAACCTAAAATAAATAAACCTAAAATAAATAAACTAAACTAAATAAAATAAAATAAACTTGAATAAATAAAATAAAATAAACTAAATAAATAAAAATAACTAAACATCTTGGTTACTTCATTTAAATATCAAACCATTTCCTAAACCCTAAATTCTAAACCAAAACCCTAAACCACACTAACCTAAAGCCCTCCAAACCTACTACACCCCACTAAACTAAATCTTAAACCCTATCCATCCATAAACCCTAAACCCAACCTAACCTAAGCCTAAACTCTAAACCCTAAACTCTCTTTCTAAACCCTAAAGCATCCCTAAACCACACCCCTACCCAAACCCTAAACTCCAAACCCTAAACCTAAACCAAAAGTAACTAAATAACTTAAAAAGTAAACCTAAACCTTAAAACTTAATAAACCTAAACCTAAACCTAAACCCTAGGAATGGGAAGAACCTTGATGATAGGAACATCATCATCAACCAGAATTAGTCTAGATCTAGAGGTCAAAGTGAAGGGAGAGGCGCGGTTATCCCTGTGGTGGTGGGCGATCTAGAGGTGCTGCTGGATATGGAGGTGGTGGTGAGCATTAGCTTATGGGAGGTGGGAGGCGGCGAGGTTACAAGTAGGAGGAGGATATGATGGTGGATTCCACTACTCAGATGGGGTGGTTGATGGGGAAGCGAAGAATGGTGGATCCGATCTAGTGCTTATGAAACTGTGTCTTTATAGTACAGACAGTACTAGTTTTCTAGGGATTTTCATTTACTCTATGTATGCTCATTTTTTATCTATGTCGTCATTTGTGTCTTAGAAAACTTGGTGTGTTACTTGGTTGATGAAATCAAAAAGAAGAAATGTTGAATATGAATTTGTTCTCTATTATTAAAAAACCAAAAACTGAAAACCTTAAACTAAAACCTAAACTTTAAACCTAAAACCTAAACTCCTAAACCCCAAACCCTAAACCCTAAACCCTAAACACTAAATACTAAAAATAAAAAAAAATAAAAAAAAATCCTAATTCTAATCCCTAAATCAAAAACCTTAAACCCTAAAACCTACAACCTTAAACCCTAAACCTTAAACCCTAAACTTAAACCTTGAAAACTTAAAAACCTAAAGCCAAACTAAATAAAACCTAAAAATAAATAAATAAATAATCCTAAACCTAAATAAAATATGCAAATAAAATAAAATAAAATAACTAAACTAAAACCTAAACCTAAACCTAAACCTAAAAATAAAATAAATAAAAAAATAAAAACTAAACTAAAATAAAATAAATAAAAACATAAACTAAACTAAAAGAAAATAAAAAAAATAAAAAAACCTAAAAGAATAAAACTAAACAAAATTATAAATAAAATAAACCTAAAATAAAATAAAATAAAACTAAATAAATACCTAAACTATAAAATAAAACCTAAAAATAAAAAAAAATAAAACCTAAAAATAAAATAAACAAAACTAAAATAAATAAAACCTAAATCTAAACCTAAAATAAACTAAACCTAAACTATAAACAAATTATAAAATAAACTAAAATAAACTAAACCTAAACAAAAAAAATAAAAAATAAAATAAAATAAAACCAAAACCTAAACCTAAAGGTAAAATAAAACCTAAACCTAAACATAAAAAATAAAAAAATAAAAAAAAATTAAAATTAAAATAAAACTAAAATAAAAGAAATAAAACCTTGGCCTAAACCTAAAATATAATAAAATAAAAAAAATTAAACTAAATAATAAACTAAAATATATAAAAAATACCAAATAAACTAAAACCTAAACTTTTGCTTAATTTAAAAATAAACTAAAGCTACATGAGCCTAAACCTAAACCATAAACCCTGAGGCCTTATAAAGTGACCCTTGACAGAACACTAACCCTAAATCCTACAACCCTTTAAACACTAAACCTAAACCCCAGATAAAACCTAAACCTGAGTTCTATCATGGGCCTCCTAAACCTAAAACCTAAACTGGCTAAGCCTGGGCCCTAAACTAAAGCATCATTAAACTAGCCCCACTCCTAAAAACCCTAAACTAAGATCCTAAACTATACCCTACTAAAATTGAGAATAAACTTAAAATAAAAGATAAAACCTAACCCTAAACTTTAAACCTAAAACTAATAAACCTAAACCTAAACCCTACACACTAAACACACCCTAAACACTAAATAACCCAAAAAACCCTAAAAAACCCTGCCCAAACCCAAACCCCCAAATTCAAATCCCTAAACCCACAAACCCCCTGCAATCCACAAACATTAAACCCCAAACCCTAAACTTAAACCTAAGTAACTAAAAAATTAAAAATCTAAACAAAACCTCTACTAAACCTAAAACATAAACCTAAACCTAGAATGGGCGAACCTTGATGGCGGGAACATCACAGTCTCAGTCTAGGTTTGGCGTGGAGGCGGCGAGGCGGCGGTTATCATAGTGGTGGTGGGGATTTGGAGGTGAATCTGAGGTGGTGGTTGAGTGGGGTTATGGAGGTGGGAGGAGTGATAGAGGTTCTGATCGTGGTGAGAAGTCGGGAATATGATGGTGGATCCCTCGAGAGAGGAGGTTTTAATGTGAACTAGAAAATTGAAAATTAGTCGATCTACGCTTATGGGCGTGTCTTTATAGTAGAGATGGTTCTAGTTATCTAGGGTTTTGATTTGCTCTATATGCTCATTTTTATTATAATCGCTTGGGTCTTAGAAAACCTGTTGTGTTACTTGGTTGATGAAATTCAAAAGAAAAAAATGTTGAATCACAATTTATTCACTGTAAAAAAAAACCAAAAACCTAAAACCCTAAACTAAATCCTGAACCCTAAACTTCAACCATAAACCTTAAACCTTAAAAATTAAAAAAAAATTAAAAATTAAAAAATTCTTACCCTAAACCCTAAACCTATAACACTAAACCTACAAACCTAAACCCTAAACCCTAAGAAACCATATACCCTAAACCCTAAACCCTTAACCCTAAAAGCATAAACCCAAAAACCCTAAACATTAAATCCCAAACTCTAAACCCTAAACCCTAATCCTAAACTTTAAATACTAAACCTCAAACCCTAAACTAAGCCCAATTAACTATAAAATAAACCTTAAAACTTATAAACCTAAACATAAACTTAAACCCTAAGAATGGGGAACCTTGTGGGGAACATCACCGTCCAAGGCTCGGTATAGATCTGAGGCAAAGGCGGATTATTGGGTGATGGTGGTGGGGATCCGGAGGTCTTTGGGGATATCGAGGTGGTGGTCAAAGCAGTGGTGGTTATGTAGGCAGGAGGAGCGATGGAGGTTACAACTATGGAGAGATCAGGGATATGATGGTGGATCCTAGCGGGGTGGTCTGATGGGAACAAAAGAAAGCGAAGAATGGTAGTCGATCTGCTTATTGAACTACTTATTGTAGTTCAAGTTATCTTGCTTTTTTTGATTTATCATGTGTGGTCATTTTTTATCTATGTGTGTCTTAGAAAACTTGGCATGTTACTTGGTTGATGAAATCAAAAAGAAGAAATGTTGAATCTGAATTTGTGCTATGTTAAGAACAAAAAACCTAAAACCTTATACCCTAAACTAAAACCTAAACCTTAAACCTAAAACCTAAACCCGAAACCCTAAACCCTAAACCCTAAATCCTAAACCAAAACCCAAAACCCTAAAAATAAAAATAAAACCAAAAAATAAGAAAACCAAACCTTAACCATAAACATAAACCTAACCACAAACCCTATACCAAACTCTAAACCATAAACCTACCCTAAACCCTAAACCCTAAACCTAAATCCCTAAATAAAACCTAAATAAAATAAATAAAAAACCTAAATAAAAGCAAATAAAATAAAACCTAAACTAAAACTAAACCTAAAATAAACCTAAAATAAAAATAAAATAAAACTAAACCTAAAAATAAAATATAAATAAAAAAAATAAACTAAAAAAAAACCTTAAAAAAAAATAAATAAAATAAAGATAAAATAAATAAAGACTAAAATAAATAAAATAAAACCTAAAACCTAAAAATAAACTAAATAAAAACTAAATAAAATAAAATAAAATAATTAAAAAATAAACCTAAACTAAAAATAAAACCTAAAATAAACCTAAAATAAAACCTAAATAAAATAATAATAATAAACCTAAACTTAATATAAAATAAAAAACCTAAAACCTAAAAAATAAAATAAAAAATAAAAATAAAATAAATAAACCTAAAATAAACCTAAACCTAAAAATAATAAATAAAACCTATAAAGATAAATAAATAAAATAAAATAAATAAACTAAATAAAAAAATAAACCAAATAAACTAAAAGAAAACCTGGACCAGTTTACATGATTTAAAATAAACCTACCTAAATCTACCAAATAAAATAACCTAATAAAACACTAAAAAATAAATAAAAAAATAAAATGCTTGACCTACCTGACTCAAATGACCAAAACTTACAGGCCCTAGGCCCTAAACCCTAAAAAAAACTCCAGAAAGGACCAAGGCCCTAGCCACAGGCCCTAACCCCAACTGAGCTAACCCTATATACCCTGAGCCACACACTAACCCAACCCAAAAGCCCTAAACCCTAGGCCCTAGGCCTAAAAAATTAGGCCTAAATATAAAAAACTAAAAATACTAACCTAAACTAAAATAAACTTAAACTAAAGAGAATGACCTAAAATAAATAAACTAATAAAAAATAAAAAAAAAATATATAATTAAATAAATCTCCAACTAAAAATTCATAATAAAAATAAAAAATAAACCTAAATAAAAATAAAAAATAAACTAAGTAAATAAACCTAAACCTACACGTTTACTTAATTTTTTTTAAAAAAAATCATAAACCCTAAATTCTAAACCTTAAACCTTAAACCCTAAACCCTAAAAGTAAAATAAATAAATAAAATAAAAAATAATAACCTAAATAAATAAAACTACAAGTAAACCTCAAAAACCCTTATCCCTAAACCATAAAACACCATAAACCACAAACTCTAAACCAACCCTAAGCCCACAAACCCACTAAACCCCCTAAACCCTAACCCTAAATCACAAACCCTAAACTTAAACCTAAGTAACTAAATAAATTATAAAATATACTTACACCATAAAACCTAATAAACCTAAACCTAAATCTAAACCCTAAGAATGGGCATAACCTTGATGATAGAAACATCACCGTCAACTAGGTTCAGATCTAGATCAGTGGACTCGAAGGAAGCGGTTATCGTTGTGGTGATGCGAGATCTAGAGGTGCTGGTGGATATGGAGGTGGTGGTAAGAGTAGAGGTGGTTATGAAGGTGGTAGGAGCGATGGAGGTTACAGTTGTGGTGGTGACAGAGAGAGAGAATAGGGATATGATGGTGGATCCTACTCGAGAGGCCGGGGTGGTTCTGATGGGAACTGGAGAAAATTGAAGAATGATCGATATGATATGCTGCTTATGGAACTATTCCTTTACAGTAGAGACAGTTCTAGTTATCAAGGGTTTTTGATTTGCTCTATGCATGCTCATTTTTTATCTATGTGGTCACTTGGGTCTTAGAAAACTTGGTGTGTTACTTGGTTGATAAAATCAAAAATAAGAAATATTGAATCTGAATTTATTATCTCTTTACAAAAAAACCCTAAAACTAAATCCAAAATAAACTAATCTAAACTAAAAGAATAAACTAAACTAAACCTAAACCCTAAACTAAAACCTAAACTTAAAACCATAAATTAAACCCTAAACCTAACTAAAACCAAAAATAAAATAAACCAACCCTAAACCCTAAACCTAAACCCTAAACTAAATAAACCTAATAAAATAAATTCTTAACCCTAAAACCTAAAACTTAAAACTAAATTAAATAAAACCTAAAAATAAAATAAATAAAAAAAACCTAAACTTAAATAAAATAAAAAATTAAATTAAATAAAAAACAAAACTAAAATAAAATAAATAATAACCTAAAATAAACCAAAAGATAAAATAAGCCTAAAAATAAAAAACCTAAATAAAATTAAAACTAAACATACAATAAAAATAAAATAAACTAAAATAAAATAAAATTAAAAATAAATAAAAACCTAAACCTAAAAAATAAACCTAAAAACAAAAAAATAAAATGTAAACCCTAAACTAAAAAAAAACCTAAACCTAAATAAATAAAATAAGATAAACATAAACCTAAACTAAAATAAATTAACTAAACGAAATAAAACTTAAACCTAAACCTAAAATAAATTAAATCTAAACCCTAAACTAAATAAAATAAAATAAACTAAAAATAAACTAAAAATAAAACTAAACCTAAAAATAAACGTAAAAGAAAAACCTAAAACCTAAACCTAAAAAAATAAAATAAAAGCCTAAACCTAAACCTAAACCTAAAAATAAAGAAATAAAACCTAAACATAAAAAATAAAATAAAAATAAAATTAAACTAAAAAATAAACCTAAAGCTAAATGTAAACCTAAAAGATAAACTAAAATAAAAAACCTAAACAAAAAAATAAACCTAAAATAAATAAACTAAATTAAATAAAATTAAAATAAACCTAAACATAAAATTATGAAAACTTAAATAAATAAAAAATGAACTAAATAAACTAAATAGACCTAAACCTACCTATATAATAAAAAACCCTAAACCCTAAACTAAACCTAAAAAACCTAAAAATAAAAAATCCAAACTAAACCTTAAAAAACCTTAAACCCTAAACCCTAAAATAAAAAAACCCCTAAACTAAACCTAAACTAAAAAAACTAACCTAAACCTAAACACTAAACACTAAACCTAACCCTAAACCTAACCTAAACCTAAATGCTAACAAACTCTAAACTCATAAACCCCAATAATATTAACCCTAAATGAACCTAAACTAAAAAATCTAAACCTTAAAGTATAAACTAAATCCTAAAATCACTATGAACCTTAAATTTAAAACTAAACCCTAAATAAACACTAAACTCCTAAATAACTATATAAACCTAAAATAAACCTAAATAAAATAAACCTAAACTAAACAAAACCAAAAAACTAAACTAAACTCCTAAACTAAAACCTAAACCTAAACCTAAACTAAATAAACTAACTAAACCTAAAATCAAAATACCTAAACCTAAACTAAACTATAAACCTAAACTTAAACCTAACCAAATAACTAAACTAATAAAATCTTAAACCCTAGCATAAACCCTAAACTCCTAACTTAAACCTTAAACCTCAAAATAAACCTAAAGTCTAAACACTAAATTAAACCTAAACCCTAAAACTTAACCCTAAACTATAAAACCTAAAACCCTAAACCCTAAACCCTAAACTAAACTAACAAACCCTAAACCTAAACCCTAAAAGCATAAACCCCAAAACCCTAAACTCTAATCATTAAACCCTAAACCCTAAACCATAAACCCTAAACCCTAAATCCTAATGCTAGAAGCCAAACCCTAAACCTAAACCTAAAGTAACTTAATAAATTAAAAAATAAATCTAAACCATAAAACCTAATAAACCTAAACCCTAAGAATGGGCAGAATATTAGCAGGAAGAACATCACCGTCAACCAAGCTCAATCTAGATCTGGCAATGGTGGCGAAGATATATGTTGTGTTTATCATAGTGGTGGTGGGGGATATGGAGGTGCTAGTGGATAAGGAGGTGGTGGTCAAAGTAGTGGTGGTTATGTAGGCCGGAGGAGCAATGGAGGTTACAGATGTGGTGGTGGTGGAGGGAGAGATCGGGGAGATGATGGTGAAGTGTCGGGATGGTTCTGATGGGAATTGGAGAAATTGAAGAATAGTCTGTCTGATCTGCTGCTTATGCAACTATGTCTTTATAGTAGAGATGGTTCAAGTTATCTAGGGTTTTTGATTTTCTCTATGCTTGCTCATTTCTTTATCTATGTCATCGCTTGTGTCTTAGAAAACTTGGTGTGTTAATTGGTTGATGAAATTGAAAATAAGAAATGTAAATTTGTTCTGTGTTAAAAAAACCAAAAAACCCTAAACCCTAAAATAAAACTCAATCCTGACTAAGAACTAAACCCTAAACCCTAAACCCTAAACCCTAAACCCTTAACCCTAAACCCTAAACCTTCAAAATCATAAACCCTAAATCCTAAACCCTAAACCGTAAACCCTAAAAGGCTAACCTGAACCTATACCCTAATCCTAAACCCTAAAAGAATAAACCCTAAAACCTTAAACCCTAAACCCTAAACTTTAAAACCCTAAACCTTAAACCCTAAACCATAAATCCCTAAGCCATAAACTCTAAACCCTAAACCCTAAACCCTAAACACTAAAACCTACAACCCTAAACCTAAACCTTAAACCCAAACCTTAAACAATAAATTCTTAACCCTAAAAACCTAAAAACCTAAACCTAAACTAATTAAAACCTAAAAATAAAATAAATAAAAAACCTAAACTTAAATAAAATAAAGATAAAATAAAATAAAAACCTAAACAAAAACCTATACATAAACTTAAACCTAAATGTAAAAATAAAATAAAATAAAAATAAAAAACTAAACTAAAATAAAATAAATAAAAACCTAAAGTAAACTAAAAAAATAAGCCTAAAAATAAAAAACCTAAATAAATTAAAAACTAAACGTAAAATAAAAATAAAATAAACCTGTAATAAAATAAATAAAAAATAAAAAAACCTAAACCTAAAAAATAAAACTAAAAATAAATAAAAAATATAACATAAACCCTAAACTAAAAAAAACCTAAACATAAAATAAACAAAATAAAATAAACATAAACCTAAACTAAATAATACCAAACCTAAAATAAATTAAACTTAAACCCTAAACTAAATAAAATAAAATAAACTAAAAATAAACCTAAACCTAAAAATAAACCTAAAAGAAAAACCTAAAACCTAAACCTAGAAAAATAAAATAAAAACCTAAACTTAAACCTAAACTTAAAAATAAAAAAATAAAACTTAAACAAAAAAAATAAAATAAAAATAAAACTAAACTAAAAAATAAACATAAACCTAAATGTAAACCTAAAAGATAAACTAAAATAAAAAACCTAAACAAAAAATAAGCCTCAAATAAACAAACTAAATAAAATAAAAATTAAAAATAAACCTAAATATATATATATATATATATATATATATATAATATATATATATATATATATATACTTAAATAAATAAAAAATGAACTAAATAAACTAAATAATCATATACCTACGAGTTTATATAATTTTAAGAAAAAAACCCTAAACCCTAAACCCTAAACCCGAAACCCTAAATCCTAGACCCTAAACCCTAAAACCCTAAACCCTAAAACTAACCCTAAAACCTAAATCCAAAATCGTAAACCCTAAACCTGCAACCTTAAACCCTAAACACTAAACTGCAAACTAACCCTAATCCCTAAACACTAAACCCTAAACCATAAACCCTAACCCTATCCTTAAATGTGAAACCCTAAACTCTAAACTCCATAAACCCTAATAACCTTAACCCTAAATTAACCCTTAACCTTAAAAGTCTAAACCTAAAGAAAGCTCTAAAACCCTAAATCCAACCTCAACCCTAAACCTTAAATTGTCAAACCTAAACCCTAAAGCTAAACACTAAACTATACCTAAACTCTAAACTTAACTCTAAACCTAAACCTAAAACCTAAAACCCTAAACTAAACAAATCCTAAACCAAACTCTAACCTAAAGAAACCTAAAAGCATAAACCCCAAAACCCTTAACTTTAAACCCCAAAATAAAATAAACTTAAATAAATAAAAAATAAACAAAATAAACTAAAAGCCAAACCTAATAGTTTACTTCATTTAAAAATAAACCTAAACTAAAACCTGAACCCTAAACCTAAAACCTAAACCCTAAACACTAAACCCTAAACCTTAAAAATAAAAAATATAATAATAAAAAATAATAAAGAAAACCCTAACCCTAAACCCTAAACCTAAATCCCTAAACCCTAAGCCTTAAAAACCCTAAACACTAATCCCTAATCCCTAAATCTTAAATCCTAACTCAGAACTAAAACCATAAACCCTAAAATGCTATTAAACCCTAAAACCCAAAACTCAATCCTAAAACCTAAAAATTGAAACCTAAAAAAGAAAATAAAATAAACTCAACTAAAAAAAATAAACATAAACCTAAAAAATAAACAAAAATAAAAAACCTAAACTAAAATAAATAAACCTAAAATAAATAAGATAAACTAAATAAAAATTAAAAAATAAACCTAAATAAAAAAATAAAAAAAACTAAAATAAATAAATATAAGCTCAATCAAATAAACCAAATAAACCTAAAACCTAAACCCTAAATTAAACCCTAAAAAACCCTAAACCCTAAACCCTAAATCCTAAAAAACTCATAACCCGAAACCCTAAACCCTAAAAGAATTAACCCTAAAACCCTAAACCCTAAACCCTACACTCAAAACCCTAAACCCTAAAACCATAAATCCTAAACCCTAAATCCTAGAACCCTAAAACCCTAAAACATAAACCCTAAACCCTAAAACCTACAACCCTAAACCTAAACCCTCCCTAATTTTAATAATAAATTCTTAACCCTAAAACCTAAAACTTAAAACTAAATTAAATAAAACCTAAAAATAAAATAAACAGAAAAACCTAAACTTAAATAAAATAAAAAATTAAATTAAATAAAAACCTAAACTAAAATCTATGTATAAACCTAAACCTAAATGTAAAAATAAAATAAAGTAAAAAATAAAAAACTAAACTAAAATAAAATAAATAATAACCTAAAATAAACCAAAAAATAAAATAAGCCTAAAAATAAAAAACCTAAATAAAATTAAAACTAAACGTACAATAAAAATAAAATAAACTAAAATAAAATAAAATTAAAAATAAATAAAAACCTAAACCTAAAAAATAAACCTAAGAACAAAAAAAAATAAAACGTAAACCCTAAACTAAAAAAAAAACTAAGCCTAAATTAACAAAATACGATAAACATAAACCTAAACTAAAATAAACTAAACTAAACGAAATAAAACCTAAACCTAAACCTAAAATAAATTAAACCTAAACCCTAAATTAAATAAAATAAAATAAACAAAAAATAAACTACAAATAATACTAAACCTAAAAATAAACTTGAGAGAAAACCTAAAACCTAAACCTAAAAAAATTAAATAAAAACCTAAACCTAAACCTAAACCTAAATTAAAAATAAAACCTAAACATAAAAAAAGAAAACCAAAATAAAATTAAACTAAAAAATAAACCTAAACCTAAATGTAAACCTAAAAGATAAACTAAAATAAAACCTAAATAAAAAAAAAATAAACCTAAATAAATAAACTAAATTAAATAAAAAAATAAACCTAAATATAAATTATGAAAACTTAAATAAATAAAATGAACTAAATAGACTAATATAATTTTAAGAAACTAAACTCTAAACCCTAAACCTAAAACCCTAAAACCAAAATCCAAAACCTAAACCTAAACCTACAACCTTAAACCTAAACCCTAAACCCTAAAACTAACCTAAACCCTAAAAATCAACCTAAACCCAAAACACCTAAACCTAAACCTAAACCAACCTAAACCTAAATGCTAAACCCTAAACTTAAACCATAAACCCTAATACTCTTAACCCTAAATGCCACTAAACTCTAAATCTTAAACCCTAAAGCATAAACCCTAAATCCTAAACTCACCCAGAACCTTAAACCTTAAACCCTCAAAACCCTAAACCCTAAAGCCTAAACACTAAACCTAAATCCTAAACCCTAAAACTTAACCCTAAACTATATACCTGAAAACCTTAAAACCCTAAACCCTAAAACCCTAAACCCTAAACCCTAACCTAAACCCTAAACCCTAAACCCTAAAAGCATAAACCCCAAAACCCTAAACTCTAATCATTAAACCCTAAACCCTAAACCTTAAACCCTAAACCCTAAATCCTAACCCTAGAAGCCAAACCCTAAACCTAAACCTAAAGTAACTTAATAAATTAAAAATAAATCTAAACCATAAAACCTAATAAACCTAAACCTAAGAATGGGCGTAACATTAGAGAAGAACATCACCACAACCAAGCTCAATCTAGATCACATGGTGGCTAAGATATGTTGTGTTTATCGGGGATAAGGAGGGTGGTCAAAGTAGTGGTGGTTATGTGGCGGAGGAGCAATGGAGGTTATAGATGGGTGGTGGTGGAGGGAGAGATCGGAGATGATGGTGAAGTGCCGGGGTGGTTCTGATGGGAACTGGAGAAACTGAAGAACAGTCTATCCAATCTGCTGCTTATGCAACTATGTCTTTATTATAGAGACGGTTCAAGTTATCTAAGGTTTTTGATTTTCTCTATGCTTGCTCATTTCTTTATCTATGTCATCGCTTGTGTCCTAGAAAACTTGGTGTGTTAATTGGTTGATGAAATTGAAAATAAGAAATGTAAATTTGTTCTGTGTTAAAAAAACCAAAACCCTAAACCCTAAAATAAAACCTGAATCCTAGACCTAAAAACTAAACCCTAAACCCTAAACCCTAAACCCTAAACCCTTAACCCTAAAAATCCTAAATCCTAAACCCTAAACCTTCAAAATCATAAACCCTAAACCCTAAAACCTAAAACCATAAACCCTAAACCATAAACCCTAAACTCTAATCCCAAAACCCAAAAACCTAAACCCTAAAACTAAAATCTTAAACCTAAACTAAATAAAACCTAATAATAAAATAAATAAAGAAACTTAAACCTAAAAATATAAAATAAATAATATAAATAATATAAAATAAAATTTTAAACTAATACCTGCCTAAACCTAAAAAATAAAATAAAATAAAAATAAAAATAAACTAAAATAAAATAAATAAAAACCTAAACTAAATTAAAAAATAAATTAAATCTAAGAATAAAAAACCTAACAAAATAAAGACTAAACGTAAAATAAAAATAAAAAACAAAAAATAAAATAAAATAAAAACTAAATAAAAACCTTAACCTAAAATAAAATCTAAAAATAAATAAAAAATAAAACTTAAACCCCAAACTAAAAAAAACTAAACCTAAAATAAAAATAAAATAATCCTAAACCTAAACTAAAAGAAACTAAACTAAAATAAATATAACTTAAACCTAAACCTAAAATAAATTAAACCAAAACCTAAACCTAAACTAAATAAAATAAAATAAACTAAAGAAAAACCTAAACCTAAACTAGATAAATAAAACCTAAAAATAAACCTAAAATAAAAACCTAAAACCTAAGCCTAATAAAATAAAATAAAAATGTAAACCTAAACATAAAAATATAAATATAAAACCTAAACCTAAAAAATATATATATAACCTAAACCTAAAAAATAAAATAAAAATAAAACTTGATTGAAAAAATAAGCATAAACCTAAACCTAAATCTAAAAACTAAACTAAAATAAAAAACCTAATCTAAAAGAAATAAAATTAAAATAAATAAACTAAACTACATAAAAATAAAAAATAAACCTAAATAAAAATAAAAAGTAATATAAATAAAAATAAATTAAATATAAACTAAATAAACTAAATAAATCTAAACCTATCTATGTACTTAATTAAAAAAACCCTAAAACATAAACCATAAACCCTAAACCCTAAATTCTAAACCCTAAACCTTAAACCCTAAATCCTAAACCCTAAACCTACAACCCTTAACCCCAAAAAACCCTAAACCCTAAAAAACCTAAACCCTAAACCCTAACTCCTAAATCCTAAACTAACTTTAAACCATAAACCCTAAACCCTAAAGACCTAAAGACCTAAACCTAAAAATTAAAATAAAAAATAAAACTCAACTAAAAAATAAACCTAGGCTTAAACCTATTCCTAAAAAATAAACTAAAAGAAAAAACCTAAACTTAAATAAATAAACCTAAAATGAATATACTGAACTAAATAAAAATAGAAAAACCTAAATAAAAATAAATAATAAAATAAACAAAAAATTAATTATGTAAACTAAATAAACCTAAACTTATAGGTTTACTTATTATTTTTTTATAAGAAAAAACCCTAAAACCTAAACCCTAAACCCTAAACCCTAAACCCTAAACCCCAAACCCTAAACCTAACCTAAAGTAACTAAATAAATTAAAAAATAAACCTAAACACTAAACCTAATAAACCAAAACCTAAATCCTAAGAATGGATAGAACCTTGACAGTAGGAACATGACAGTCAACCAGGCTTAACCTAGATCCGGTGGTTATCAGGTTGGTGGGGATCTGAGGTGTTGGTGGAAATGGCGATGGTTGGAGCGAATGGTTATGGAGGGGAGGAGTGATGGAGGTTACAACTTTGGTGGTGGCGAGGGAGAGATCGGGATATGATGGTGGATCCTACTCGAGGGGGTTGTTTGATGGGAATTGGAGAAACTAAAGAACGACCGATCTGCTTATGGAACTGTCTTTATAGTAGAGGTTCTTATCTAGAGTTTTGATTTACTCTATTTCTTTATCTATGTCATCATCGTCTTAGAATAGTTGGTGTGTTACTTGGTTGATCAAATCAAAGAAGAAATGTTGAATTTGAATTTCTCTTAAAAAAACCAAAACCCTAAATGCTATACTATAACCAACCCTAGACTTAAAATTGAAACCTTAAACCCTGAACCCTAAAAACCTTAAATCCTAAACCCTAAACCCTAAACCCTAAACTCTAAACCCTAAACCCTAAATGCTAAACCCCAAATCCTAATCTCTAAACCCTCAACTAACCCTAAACCCTAAATGCTAAACCCTAAATCCTATAAGCTAAAAACCTAAACTGAAACTAAATGAAATATAAAAATAAAATATATTAAATAAAATAAAAAATAACAACAAAATTAAAATAACGTAAATAAAATGTAAACTAAACTAAAAAAATAAAATACCAAAATAAAGTAAAAACTAAACCTAAAATAAATATAAAATAAACCTAAAATAAAATAAAATAAAAATTAAATAAAAATCTAAACCTAAAAAAATAAACCCTAAGATAAAACCTAAAAATAAATAAAAAATAAAACATAAACCCTAATCTAAAACAAAAAACTTAAACTTAAAATCAAAATAAAATAAACCTAAACCTAAACTAAAATAAACTAAACTAAAATAAATAAAACATAAAACAAAACCTAAACCTAAAGCCTAAATAAAATAAAATAAAATAAAGTCAAAATACACCTAAAATAAAAAAAAAACATAAAATACCTAAATTAAAATAAATAAACCTTAAAATAAATAAACAAAACTAAATAATAATAAA
Source organism: Cymbidium sinense (assembly GCA_021442155.1). Classification (NCBI taxonomy): domain Eukaryota; kingdom Viridiplantae; phylum Streptophyta; class Magnoliopsida; order Asparagales; family Orchidaceae; genus Cymbidium; species Cymbidium sinense. The sequence continues at coordinate 8,507,360 of CM038215.1, read as the reverse complement.
AAAATAAAATAAACTAAAATAAATAAATAAAATAAACCTAAATAAACTAAATAAATCTAAAATTAAAAAAAATTAAAAAAAACCCAAACCCTAAACCTACTACACTAAACCCTAAACCCTAAACCTTAAAACCTTAAACCCTAAACCCTATACTTTAAACCCTAAACCCTAAACCCTAAACCCCAAAACCCTTAACCATAAACTCTAAACCCTAAACCCTAAACCCTAAAACTTACAACCCTAAACCTTAAACCCTAAACACCAAACCCTAAACCCTAAATCTTAAACCCTAAAAACCTAAAAACCTAAACCTAAAATGAAATGAAATAATAAAATAAAATAAAATAAAAATCTGAACTAAAGCCTAAACCTAAACCTAAACCTAAATGTAAAAATAAAAAAATAAAAAAATAAAAGCTAAACTAAAATAAAATAAATAAAAACTTAAACTAAACTAAAAATTAAAATAAACATAAAAATACTAAACCTAAATAAAATAAAAACTAAATGTAAAATAAAAATAAAACAAACCTAAAATAAAATAAAATAAATACTAAATAAAAACTTAAACCTAAAAAATAAACCTAAAAATAAATAAAAAATAAAACCTAAACCCTAAACTAAGAAAAAACCTAAACCTAAAATAAGTAAATTTAAATAAACCTAAACCTAAACTAAAATAAATAAAACCTAAACCTAAACCTAAAATAAACTAAACCTACACCTTAAACTAAATAAAATAAAATAAACTAAAAATAAACCTAAACCTAAACTGAGAAATAAAACCTAAAAATAAGCCTAAAAGAAAAACATAAAACCTAAACCTAAAAAATATAATAAAAATAAAAATAAACTATAAAATAAACATAAACATAAACCTAAACCTAAAAAAATAAACTTAAATAAAAAACCTAAACTAAATCAAATAAACTAAACTAAATAAAAATAAAAAATAAACCTAAAAAAATAAAATAAACTAAAATGAATAAAAAATAAATTAAACAAACTTAAACCTACCAGTTCACTTGATTTAGAAAAAAATCCCTCAAACCCTAAACCCTAAACCCTAAATCCTATACCCTAAACCCCAAACCCTAATCCCTAAAACTAACCCTACCCTATACCCTACACACTAAACCTACAACCCAAAATCTAAAAATAAAAAAGAAATTAAACCTAAAAAAAGTAAAATTAAACTAAAACCTAAACCTAAACCTAAAAAAAAACTAAAATAAAAAACCTAAAATAAAATAAATAAATCGAAAATAAATAAACTAAACTAAATAACAATAAAAATAAGAAATAAAATAAACAAAAATAAAAAATAAATTAAATAAACCTAAACCTATCGGTTTACTTAATTTTAAAAAATAAATAAAATTATAAAATTTTAAAAAATTAAAAAAACCCCTAACCCTAAACCTTGAACCCTAAACCTACAAACCCTAAAACCCTAAAACCTAAAGCCTAAAACTCTAAACCCTAAACCCTAAACCCTAAACTCAATATCCTAAACTATACACCCTAAAACCTACAACCTTAAACTGTAAACCCTAAACCACAAACCCAAAACCCTAAATCATAAAAGTCTAAAGAACTTAACCAAAACTAAATAAAACCTAAAAATAAAATAAATTACTAAACCTAAACCTAAATAAAATAATAAATAAAATAAAATAAAAACCTAAACTAAAATGAAAACTTAAACATAAACATAAATGTAAAAGTAAAATAAAATAAAAAATAAAAACTAAACTAAATAAAATAAATAAAAACCTAAACTACACTAAAAAAAATAAACCTAAAAAAACCTAAATATAATTAAAACTAAATGTAAAATAAAAAAAATAAACTTATAAATATAACTAAATAAAAGCTAAATAAAAACCTAAACCTAAAAAATAAACCTAAAAATAAATAGAAAATAAAACCTAAACCTTAAACTAAAAAAAAACTAAACTTAAAATAAAGAAAATAAAATAAACCAAAACCTAAACTAAAATAAACTAACCTAAAATAAATAAAACATAAACCTAAACCTAAAATAAACTAAACCTAAACCCTAAACAAAATAAAATAAAATAAAATAAACTAAAAATAAACTTAAACCTAAACTAAAAAAGAAAATCTAAAAATAAACCTAAAAGAAAAACCTAAAACCTAAACTTAAAAAAATAAAATAAAAACCTAAACCTAAACCTACAAAATTAAACCTAAACATAAAAAATAAAATAAAAATAAATCTAAACTAAAAAATAAACAAAAACCTAAAAAAATTAACTGAAATAAAAAACCTAACCTAAAATAAATAAACTTAAAATAAATAAACTAAACTAAATAAAAATAAAAAAAATAAAAATAAAACTAAAAACTGAAATAAATTAAAATAAATAAGAAATTAACTAAATACACTTAAACCTACCGGTTTACTTAACTTAAAACCCTCAACTCTAAACCCTAAACCCTAAATCCTAAACCCTAAACCCTAAACCTACAACCCTAAAACCTACAACCCTAAACCTTAAACCCTAAACCCTAAACCCTAAAAAACCCTAAACCTAAACTAACCCTAAACCTTAGATCCTAAACCCTAAATCCTAAAGCATAAACTCTAAACACTAAACCCCTATAACCTAAAGCCTAAACCCTAAACCCTAAACCCTAAAACCCTAAACCCTAAAAACTTTAAACCCTAATGCCTAAACCCTAAACTAATCCAAAACCCTAAGCTAACCTAGAACCCTAACCTAACCCTAAACCCTAAACCCTAAACCATAAAACCCTAAACCTAAACCCTAAAACTAACCTAAACCCTAAACCCTAAATTCTTAAACCCTAAAACCCTAAACCCTAAACCTTAAACCCTAAAAGCATAAATCATAAAACCTAAACCCTAAACCCTAAACCCTAACCTTAAACACCAAACCCCAAACATAAATTTAAAGTAACTTAATAAATTAAAAAAAAATTCCAAAACCATAAAACCTAATAAACTTAAACGCTAAGATTGGGCAGAACCTTGATGGCAGGAACATCACCGTCAACAAGGATCAATCTAGATCTATGGAGGCAAAGGCAGAGGCATTGGTTATCACAATGGTGGTGGGGGATCTGGAGGTGCTGGTGGATGAGAGGTGGTGGTTTTGGATGCCGGAGGAGCGACGGAGGTTACAACCATGGTGGTGGCGGAGGCAGAGATCTAGCATATGATGGTGGATAATGCTACTAGAGAGTCGAGGTTGTTCTAATGGGAACTGGAGAAACTGAATAATGACCAATTTGATCTGCTACTTATGGAACTATGACTTTATAGTAGAGATGATTCTAATTATCAAGGGTTTTTATTTTGCTCTATGCGTGCTCATTTTTATCTATGTCATCGCTTGTGTCTTAGAAAACTTGGTGTGTTACTTCATTGATGAAATTGAAAAGAAGAAATATTGAATATGAATTTGTTCTTTGTTTACATAAACCCTAAATCCTAAACTAAAACTTAAACCTTAAACCTAAAACCTAAACCCTCAACTCTAAAACCTAAACCTAAAAGCCCTAAACCCTAAACCCTAAACCCTAAACTGTAAAATCGTAAACCCTAAAACCAACAACCTTAATCTCTAAACCCTAAACTCCAAACCCTTAACCCTAAACCTTAAACCTTAAAAACCTAAAAACTTAAACCTAAACTAAATAAAACCTAATAATAAAATAAATGAATAAATCTAAACCTTAAAAATATAAACAAATAAAATAATTACATAAACTAAAATCTAAACCTAAACCTAAAAATTAAATAAGAGAAAAATAAAAATTAATTAAAATAAAATAAAAAAAATTACTCTAAACTAAAAAAAAATAAAAAATTAAGAATAAAACCTAAATAAAATAAAACTAAATGTAAAATAAAATAAAATAAACCTAAAATAAATAAAACTAAATAAAACCCAAAGTTAAAAATAAAACCTAAAAATAAATAAAAAATAAAACCTAAACCATAAACTAAAAAAAACCTAAACATAAAAGAAAAATAAAATAAACCTAAACCTATACTAAAATAAACTAAACTAAATTAAATATAACCTAAACCTAAACCTAAAATAAACTAAACCAAAACTTAAACCAAAATTAAATAAAATAAAATAAACTAAAAATTAACCTAAACCTAAACTAAAAAAAATAAAACCTAAAAATAAACCTAAAATAAAAACTTAAAACCTAAACTTAAAAAAACAAAATAAAAACCTAAACCTAAACCTAAAAATAAAAATAAAATCTAAACCTAAAAAATAAAATAAAATTTAAACTAAACTAAAAAATAAGCGTAATCCTCAACCTAAACTTAAAAAATAAACTAAAATAAAAAACCTAAACTAAATGAAATAAAAATAAAAATTAAACCTAAATAAAAATAAAAAATAAAATAAACTAAAATAAATAAAAATAAACTAAATAAACCTAAACCTATCGGTTTACTTAATTTTTAAAAAAATCCCATAAACCTTAAACCCTAAAACTAACCCTAAACCTACAACCCTAAACCAACAACCCTAAACCATAAACCTTAAACCTTAAACCTTAAACCCTAAACCCTAAAAAAACCTAACCCTAAACCCTAAACCTAGCCTAAACCTAAACTATAAACCCTAAACCATAAACACTAAACCCTAAATTCATAAAACCCAAAACCCTAAACCCTAAACCCTAAACCCTAAAACCCAAAACCCTAAACCCTAAACCCTAAATCCTAGACCCAAAATCCTAAACCCTCCTTAAACCCTAAAACCTAAACCCTAAACCATAATTCCTGGACCTTCAAAACCCTAAACCCTAAAGCCTAAACACTAAACCATAAACCCTAAACACTAACCTTAAACCCTAATCCCTAAAAACCTAAACCTTAAAACCCTAAATCCTAAACCTTAAACCCTAAACCCTAAACCCTAAAAAACTAAAATCTTAAACTTAAACTAAATAAAACCTAATAATAAAATTATTGTGTGCTAGAAAACTAGCGACGGTAGAGTGAAAGTTTATGCCTTAGCTTTGTTGTGAAATCCAGCTCACAAACATGTATTTAAAGAGTGAATAAGAAAACTCCAGAATTTTTACGTGGAAAACCTTGAAAAGAGGGAAAAAACCATGGGGCCTAGCCTAGTAAATATCTTCCACTATGTATCTATTTCAGAGTACAAAATCTTCCCGATGAAGGGATTACAAGATTGCATATGTGAAGGGAACAACAACTATGTAGTCACATTCTGGTGGTAAAAATTGCTAGTGGTAGTGATGATGGTGAATAGGGACATCGACGACGATGACAATCGTCATGATGGAGATCACAGATTGACAACGAGGATCACGACATGATGGCGGCGGTGGTGACCGTCGGTGGTGGTGGATTGTGCTTGGAGAATCTTCAAGCTTTAGAGCTCTCTCCTCTCTCTTGCTTGGGTCCCATCATATAAGGAATGAGGGGCTATTTATAGATTGGAGGAGGGGCGTCTCTATAAATACATGCAAAATACAAACCACTCCACTTCATCGGATGGCTCAGAATGATTCCTTTGATCATTTGATGTATTTTAAGTATTTGAATGCTCAAATGAAGTCAGAATTATGAGATCTTAGGCTCGTTAGATCCGGCTCATCAAGACGCTCGATATGACTATAAAAACTCCATGTTTGAGAGTTATTTAGTGATTTAACTGACATCCCAAAGTTTCTAAGGATATTTTAAGTGCTTGATCTCGACCAGTTTTAACTGAGGATCAACTTGCTTTTGACATCAAGATTCGTGCTTTGACTAGTAGAATTTTTAGTGTCATATTAGTTGTCCCCTATTTTTGGATGAGATTATTCTAATTCATCCAAAAATATCAAAAAATTTTATTCTAATTAAATGTCATAATGAGTAGAAGGGTTTTTTATAAATAAATTTCATAATGAAGAGAGGGTTTTTTTTTCTAATTAAATGTCATAATGAAGAGAAGTTTTTTTAATTAAATGTCATAATGAATAGAGGGTCTTTTTTTAACTAAACGTCATAATGAATAGAGGGTATTTTTTTAATTAAATGTCATAATGAATAGATGGTTTTTTTTAAACTAAATTTCATAATGAAGAGAGGAGTTTTTTTTTTAATTTATTCTCTCTTTCCCTCTATAGCGGATCTATAAAAACCCCCCTAGGGCCAACGGAGAAGGCACCTTCTCTTCTTCTTGAGAGAAGGTGGTTTGGAGGCAATCAAGACCCGTAGTTCATACGACGAGGCTCTAGTTTTCCCTCAAAAGAGGCATCAACTGCCCTTGTCGGACCGACTGGGTTCAGAGGCGATCAAGGCCCGTAGTTCATATGGTGAGGCTCCAATTTTCCCTCGAAAGAGACATCAATTGCCCTTGTCGGACCTACTGGGTTTGGAGGTGATCAAGGCCCGTAGTTCATATGGCGAGGCTTCAGTTTTCCCTCGAAAGAGGCACTAACTATCCTTGTCAGACCGACCAGGTTTGGAGGTGATCAAGGCCCGTAGTTCATACAGTGAGGCTCCGATTTTCCCTCAAAAGAGGCGTTGATTGCCCTTATCGGACCAACCGAGTTTGGAGGTGATCAAGGCCCATAGTTCATATGGCGAGGCTCCAGTTTTCCCTCGAAAGAGAAATTAACTGCCCTTGTCGGCCCGACCGAGTTTGGAGGTGATCAAGGCCCATAGTTTTTACTTCTTCTTGTAGGAAATTTGATTTCTTAGAACTTCAATGGATGGTTCAATAGTTGATAACCACCAAGGTGGCGAGAGAAGCTAGGAACCATCGCTCAACGACGAGGATGTTTGGCGGTGTAATTTTGAGCATCAATAAAGGAGTATCTTCTCTCTCTCTTATATGTATGTGTATCTTTTCATCGATCGTAGGAAAAAATTTTATCCCAAGCTATCCAGAGAGAGTCAAAAAGGATACTCAAGTATTGGGTAAGTAAGTCGCTTCACAAAATTTTTAGATTTTTATCATTTCTTCCTCTTTATTTATCATGTATTTTCATGTATGGCCGAAGAAAACCCATAATGTGATATCTACAGATGATATATCATCCACTATGACATCAGATAGTTTAATGGTGTTCCGCAGAAAATTTCACTTCCCTAATGAGTTGGTGGCCATTGTTGCTAAAAAGTTTGATCGATCCTGTTCACCTCCACTAGGGTACTTTACTATTTCTGAGATGATTCTTCATGAGGGATTGTGATTCCCTTTGGCCCCTGAGTTGATTGAGATCTTCAAAATATGTGGTGTAATTTTGTCACAATTTTCATTTTGAGCTTTAGTGGTCATCGTTGGTTTGACTATCTTCTTTAGAGAGTGTGGTGTTACTTTGAACATCAAATACTTATGCCCAATGTGTCTATTCACATGTGATACTCAAGGACGTGTTTCTTATAAGACTATAAAGAATTGGATAGAATTTTTAGCACGGGATCCCTCTAAAAATTGGTCTACTGGATTCTTTTTTGTGAAAAATGAGTGGGCCTTCACGAGATGGGGAGGATTGAATGACCTTCGGATCCATTGCGATTGAGAATGAGATCTTGACAACTCTTAATGTTCTCAGAAAGCTTACGATGAGTTACGCCACATTAGTAAATATATAGTTGAAGATAGAATGTTCAAGGTTGGCCTTTCCATCAAGGCAGGAAGATCTCATTCTTTTACACTAAAGAAGTCAAGTAAAGGTGATGAAAGATCTCCTCATATTCATAGAGTTCTTTCAAGAAGCCCGGCCACAAAATCGTGGTGGCAATGTTTCTTCCCTAAATTAAAAGAAGATATGCATTGAAGTGATTACGTCAGATATCTGTGAAGAAGATGTTTGCTCCTAGTTGGCATCTGAGAGTTTAGCTGTTTCAACTCATGATGGGGGAGTTCATTTCTCAAAGCCGCACATTCCTGAAGAGGTGTTAAATCACATATGCAGTGGACATCAACGAGTAGATAAATTGGTACATTGTCTTCCCTTCTTTCTTCTTTTCTTATTTTCCTCCTTTTCTTTTATGTAATATTTGTGAAGCTTTTTTTAATTTTTTTTATTTTTAGATGATACGCTGTTGTTTTGTTTTTACCTATCCAGGGTAATTGGTTGGAATATTATTCGACGATGCTAACCTGTACGGATGAGGTTGAATTGAATCCACTGAAGATTTTTGACCTATTCGAGGTTGTTAGTCAAAGTATTACTTGATGATGTTAACTTGTATGGAAGAGGTCGTGGGATGTCCACCAAGGACCTTTTGACCTATCCTAGGTATCCAAAGTGTTACAATGATGTTAATCTGTATGGAAGAGGTCACGGGATGTCTACCAAGGACCTTTTGACCTATCCTAGGTATCTGCCAAAGTGTTACTTGACTTCTTACCTGTATGGATGAGGTACGATCAAGTCCCCTTAGGATTGATTATGCCTCATTGAGATACAACGTGAGTTATATATTTCTCAAGTGGGAGGATTAAATGAAGAAGAAATAAGCTTGTAAGAAAAAAGCTATAAATTCATTACTTTGATAAGTTCGGTGATACAATCATAAGACAATTTTAACACGGATATGAATTTCAAGAGGAAATGACAACCATAATAAGAAGTATTTATCCCACTAAGTGGGGTCGGCTACATGAAGAGGAAGTGACAAATGAGACAAATAAAAGTTGTAATAATTATGCAGTAGGAATTACTGATAATATTTTCAGAGATTCTCAGTGTTCCAAGTTCGAGGTAGATTTTTTCCTTCTGGATCCTTGAGCTTGAATGTTCCTGGCTTGACCATAGCTATAACTACATATGGTCCATCCCAAAGAGGTGAGAGTTTATTGCATTGAGGGCCTTTGCCCGCAGCTTCGAGACTTCGTAGGACTAAGTCACCGATAGATATGAGATGAGATTTTACTCTTCTATTGAAGTGATGAGCTACCCTTTGGTGATAGGAAGCAGTCCGAAGTAGGGCCATGTCATGAGTTTTGAGGAGTAGGTCCAGGTGTTGTCGAGTTTTTCTTCATTACCATCATGATCAAATAATTGAACTCTTGGACATGGAACCCTGATATCTACTGGTATAATAGCTTCTATGCTGAAACACAAGTTATATGGTGCCTCACCAGTTGGGGTGCATGATGTAGTGCGGTAAGCCCAAAGAACATTAGAAAGCTCATCGACCCATTATCCCCCAGCCTTCTCAAGATGTGTTTTTAGTCCTTTGAGTATAGTCTTGTTGGTAGCTTCAGTATTTTCGTTAGTTTGAGGATGTGTTACAACCGTATGTAGCAGCCGAATGTGAAGATCTTTGCAAAAGGACATAAAGATTTTTCCAGTAAATTGGGTTCCATTGTCAGTGATGATCTTTGTAGGAAGATCGAATTGACATACTATATTTTTCCAAACAAATTATGTAGCATTTGCCTTCGTGATTTTAGTGAGTGGTTTGGCTTCAACCCATTTAGTGAAGTAGTCTATGGCTAAAATGATAAACTTTGTTGCCACGATGCTATCAAAAGGTCCCATGATATCAATTCCCCACGAGCAAAAGGCCACGGGCTTTGAAGGGATGAGAGCTATAAAGATGTGAGAGAGGTTAGAGTGCAAGACAACTTGCATATTTTTTGTGAACTCCAAGGCATCTTGTTTCATTGTAGGCCAATAGAACCCTTGACTTATAATTTTAAGGGCTAGCACCCTTCCACTAGGTGTTCTCCACATATCCCAGTGAACCTCTCTTAATGCTTAATTCCTCAGAGTGAGAGGCATTTGAGCTACTGCCCAGAAAGTTGGTTTGTATAGTTCACCTCGATAATAGTAAAGTTTGAAGCTTGTCTTGAGATTGCAAAAGTTGGGTCTTCGTGAAGGGTTCCTTCTTGTAGAAAAGACAGATGGGGTCCATCCATGAATGTTCCTTTATCTCATTAATTGCTTGTATTACACCCTGGGATGCTAGGAAAATATATTTCTTCAACATGCTTTCTCTTAAATAGATCTCCAGTAGATGTTGCTTAGCGAGAGCCAGAGTATTCTTCTATCGCAAAGATGTGAATGATTTGATATGTCTTGAAATAGGCAAGAAGAGACTTTACCAAGTGGAGATATTACAACGAGGATTATGAGTATTAAAGTCAACTTGGGAGGTGACAAGTGAGAGTCGGTGGATTACTAAGTCTTGAGCTTCACAATCAATGGCGAGTCTCAACCTTGCGATGAGAGCCTCATATTCAGCCATATTATTAGTTGCAAGAAATTTTAGGCGAAGTCCATACTCTAAGGTATTCTGCTGGGGAAATAAGTAAGATTCTCGCACCAACACTGGTATTTCCTGAAACTCCATCAACATAGAGGGTCCATTGAGGAGACGAAAGGCATGTAGCAGATAGCTCCTCTGGAGTTGGGGCAGTGCATTACACTATAAAGTCTATGAGTACTTGAGACTTTATAGCAGGCCGAGGTAGAAAATTTATATCAAATTCTCTCAATTCTACAGACTATTTAATTAACCTCCTAGATGCTTCTGGTAGGATGGCCCTTAATGGTAAATGAGTGTAAATGCCGATAGTATGAGCTTGGAAGTATGGACGTAATTTTTGTGCTGAGAAAACTAAAGCCAGAGCCACCTTATCTGCAAGTGGATAATGACTTTCTATATCAAAGAGAATTTTGCTTACATAGTAAATTGGTTGTTGTATCCCATTTTCTTCTCACACTAAAATTGAGTTTATCACGTGGGAAGAGACTGCGAGATATAAGTATAGCATCTCTCCTTGGATAGGCTTGGATAGTAAGGGTGGAGATGCTAAATACTCCTTTAGTTACTCAAAAGTAGATTGACATTCATCAGTCTACTAAAAATTATTATTTTTAGCTCCATTTAATATTTTAAAGAATGGCAAGTATCTATCCCCAGATCAAGCTTGGAAGCAGGATAACGCAGCAATTTTTCCATTCAAATGTTGAACTTCCTTAATATTCTTCGGAGGAGTCATATCTTTGACAGCTTTGATTTTCTCGGGGTTGGCCTCTATCCCACGGTGGGTTACCATAAATCCAAGAAATTTCCTAACGTAGCCCAAAAAGCACATTTGGTCTGGTTGAGTCACATGTTATAATGTAGAAGAAGGTTAAAGCATATTTCTAAGTCAGAAATATGTTGTGATTCTTCCAAGATTTATACTAACATGTCATCCACATATACCTCCATTGTGCGGCCTAATAGGTCTTTAAAAACTTTATTCATAAGTCGTTGATAAGTAGCACCAGCATTTTTTAACCCAAATGGCATAACTTGGTAACAAAGATAAACCTTTATATGTTTGAAATGTTGTAGCTTCTTCATCCGTTGGGTCCATTTTATTTGGTTGTAACCGAGTAAGCATCCAAAAATTGAGCATTTGATGTCCGATGTAGCATCAACCAATTGATCAATTCGAGGAAGAGGAAAACTATCTTTCTGCAAGCCTTGTTAAGGTCAATCACACATTCTCCATGTTCTATTTGTTTTTTTAACCATGACAACATTTGCTAGCCATGTAGGGTAGTGTACCTCTCATATCTAGAAGCTTGTTAACTTCTTGCTCAATAGGCGATTAGGTGCAAAACTTTGCTTCTTTTGGATGATCGGTTTGAATGTCAGATTGATCTTGAGGGAGTGCATGATCACATTGGGTCGACCCCAGGCATGTCCTGGACTCCAAGTGAAGATGTCTTGATTTCTGTGCAAGAAGTCTATGTATTTTTCCCTTTGTTTGTTTGAGAGTAGAGATCCAACTTGCACTATTCATAATGGTTGGTCATCTGATAATGCAACAGAGAGCAAGTCTTTGACAGGGGAAGCTTTTTGAGGTACTCCTTCATCTCGAAAATTAAAACCTTCAATGATGAAGGTCACAGAAGGGCATGGTTGAGCTTATCTTAGGTAGCATGATTGTGCTATCTGTTAATTTCTATAGACCACACCAACTCCAAAAGGGGGTGGAAATTTCATCTTGAGATGAGATACTGAAGTGACTGCATTAAAAATTGATGGGAGAGGCCTTCCAAAGATAGCATTATATGTTGAATCTAACTTGACCACCATGAATTGGATTAGATGAGTCACTTGTCGAGAAATTCACCAAGGACAAAGGGTGATTGTCCCTCTACTGCCAAGAGATTATCAAACCCGTATAATGGTCCTGCAGCGGGTTGGAGCTTTTCCCTAACCATGCTCATGCTAAGAAATGTGGAGTAAAATAAGACATCAATAGAACTTCCATTGTCAATCAAAATTCTCTTAACATTATAGCATGGGTCACCGATCCCTGCGTTGATGACAAGTGGATCTTGATGAGGAACATGGACTCCTTCTAAGTCCGAGTCATTAAAAGTGATGGAATGATCAATATGAGACTTCTTTAACTCTGGCTCTTCAGAGGTGGTAATGAGAACTTGATTAGATAGTATTGGTCCTCCTATGATTATTTCAATTTTCCCAACTATTTGATGATTATTTTGTTATTTCTGTGATGATTGTCCTGGTTGCCCCCAGTTGGAGGTATCTTTGTTTGATTCACTTGATTCTTCATAAATTGACTTAGATATCCTTATTGAATGAGCCTCTCGATTTCTTCTTTGAGTTATTTGCATGCCTCAGTAGTATGTCCATGACTTTGATGGAAGTGACAATATTGCTCCAGATTTCCTGAATTTGGTTTCAGTGGATGTGGCCACTTGATATTTTCTTCATCTGTAATAGCCATCAAGAGGTTGACACAAGTGTTCGGGCGTATCCTTTTCGTCGTGGTTCACGCCATTGATATGTGGAGGGAGATCATGTTGTTACTTCTTTGATGGGACGATCCTCATTCCCTGGGGTGCTCTTACATTTTCCTATAGATTATTCAAATTATTTATGATGGGCATTAATGGCCTCATCAGTAGAGATTTGTGCTTCTACATGATGAACTAAGTCGACATATGAGTGGACCATGTCTCTCATTAGTGACGAGTAAAAAGTCCCTGGATGGAGTCCTCCAAGGAAAACTCCTCTTAATAGTTCAGGGTCTACTCCAAGTATTTATGAAGCTTCTAAGGAGAACCTCGAAAGTATTCTTAAGTGATTCACCCTCATTCGATGAATGGAGAGATGGGAGGAATCTTTAATGATCCTCCTATTTATAAATGAACTATTCCACAAAAATCATGGCAAGTTCATCAAAGGTATGGATGGATCCCTTGGAAGGGAGTAGAACCAAGTGTGAGCTTGCCCTCGAGGGTAACGGGAAAACCCGACAAAGCAAAGGTGTCGAGCTCGCTGGATATGCATGATAGTCCTGTAGTGGTCGATGTATTCATGTGGGTCAGTCATTGCATCATAGCAATCAATGCTCAAAAGCTTGAAACCCACAGGAATAGGATGTTGAAGAATAGCTTCATCTAAAGGTGAGGATTCCTCATAGTCCTGAGGGGGAAGATGATTTCTATCTTGAAGGTGAAATTCATCTTTGCATTAAGCATCATAATTCATGTATAATATGACGAGGTCAAAGGACAAGAATGTGTCAAGCTACTAGTAATAATTGGTACAAGATAGCTGAGTCGCACGTGATGGATGAGAACTAGTAAAAGGTCAGGAGATCGATCATGGTCTAGAGGAACTGCAGGAATGTCAAGATTTTGGACCTCCCAATTTTTGACCTCTGCTAATGATCGATCTTGGGGGAGTTGTGTTCCCTGTGGTAATGGCCATTGTGTTCCTCTCAATAGTCGGATCATCTCATTTTGAGACTCTTCCATTAAAACGATCTTCTAAAGAGATCCCGTCACTTCACCGGCGAGTCACGTCTATTAGAGTGAAGTGACTTTGTCCTTGGTTCAAGGATTGGTTTTGAGAGTGATGGGAGTTGGAGCGGGAGGCTCGGTTATTACGAGCATTGTGCCTATTGGCCATAACGATGGTGTTCACAAGAATTATGATTGAAGGGTTCTTTTCCTACAGACGGTGCCAAACTGTTGCATGCTAGAAAACTAATTGTGGTAGAGTGAAAGTTTACGCCTTAGCTTTGTTGTGAAATCCAGCACACACACATGTATTTAAAGAGTGAACAAGAAAACTCCAGAATTTTTATGTGGAAAACCTTGAAAGAGGGGAAAAACCATGGGGCCTAGCCCACTAAAAATTTTCCACTATATGTCTATTTCAGAGTACAAAATTTTCCCGATAACAGGATTACAAGATTGCATATGAGAAGGGAACAACAACTATGTAGTCACATTCAGGTGGTAACAGTTACTAGTGGTAGCAAATGATGATGAACAGCGAAGGACATCGACTGATGATGAAGGTCATCATGATGGAGGGTGACAGAAGACAGTGAGGATGGTGGCGATGGTGGTGGCGGTGGTTGGCGGCGTCAGTGGTATGGATTGTGCTTGGAGAATCTTCAAGCTTTAGAGCTCTCTCCTCTCTCTTGCCCTCCCCTCATATAAGGAATGAGGGGCTATTTATATTGGAGGAGGCGCTCTATAAATACATGCAAAATCGAACCACTCCACTTCATCGAATGATGATTCCTTGATCATTTGAGGTATTTTAAGTATTTGAATGCTCAAATGAAGTTAGAATTATGAGATCTTGGGTTCGTTAGATGACGCCGAGACACTCGATTTGACTATAAACACTCCATGTTTGAGAGTTATTTAGAGATTTCGACATCCGAGTTTCTAAGGATATTTTAAGTGTTTGATCTCACCGCTTCAACGAGGATCAACTTGCTTTTGACATCAAGATTCATGCTTCGACTAGTAGGATTTTCAATGTCATATCAAAAATAAATAAATAAACTTAAACCTAAATAAAATAAAATAAAATAAAAACCTTAACCTAAACCTAAAAATAAAATAAAATAAAAAATAAAAATAAACTAAAATAAATTAAATAAAAACCTAAACTAAACTAAAAAAATAAAATAAACCTAAGTATAAAAACTTAATTAAAAATAAAACTAAACATAAAATAATAATAAAATAAACCTAAAATAAAATAAAATAAAACTAAATAAAAACCTAAACCTAAATAAATAAAAAATAAAACCTTAATCCTAAACTAAAAAAAACTAAACCTAAAATAAAAAAATAAACAAAATAAAATAAACCTAAACCTATACTAAAATAAACTAAACTAAAATAAATAAAACCTAAACATAAACTATAATAAACTAAACCTAAACCTAAACCTAAACTAAATAAAATAAAATAATCTAAAAATAAACCTAAACCTAAACTAAAAAATAACACCTAAAATAAATGTAAAATAAAAACTTAAAACCTAAACCTAAAAAAAATAAAATAAACCCATAAACCTAAAAATAAAAAATCAAATGTAAAGCTAAAAAAATAAATATAAAACTCAACTATAAAATAAACCTAAACCTAAAAAATAAACTAAAATAAAAACAACTGAACTAAAATAAATAAATTTAAAATAAATATACTAAACTATAAAAAATAAAAAATAAAAAAAATAAATCTAAACCTATCAGTTTACTTAATTTAAAAAAAAACAAACCCTAAACCTACAACCCTATAGGTGCTCATTTTTTATCTATGTCATCGCTTGTGTCCTAAAAACTTTTGGGTGCTACTTGGTTGATGAAATTGAAAAGAATAAATGTTGAATCTAAATTTGTTCTTTGTTAAAAAAAGCCTTAAACTCTAAACCCTAAACAAAAACATAAACTATAAACCTAAAACCTAAAACCTAAATGCCAAAACCTAAAGCCTAAACTAACTCTAAACCCTAAACCCTAAAATGCTAAAAACCTAAATCTAAACTAAATAAAACCTAGAAAAATAAAAAAATAAAAACCTAAACCAACATAAAATAAATATATATAATAAAGTAAAAACTTAAAATAAAACTTAAACCTAAACCTAAACCTAAACCTAAACCTAAAAATAAAATAAAATAAAAAAGAAAAACTAAGCTAAAATAAAATAAATCAAAACCTACACTAAACTAAAAAATAAAAAACCTAAATAAAATAAAAATTAAACCTAAAATAAAATAATAAAATAATAAAATAAAAACTAAATAAAAACCTAAACCTAAATAAATAAACCTAAAAAAATAAAACCTAAAAATAAATAAAAAATAAAACATAAACCTTAAACTAAAAAAAAATTAAACCTAAAATAAAATTAAAATAAATAAAATAAAATAAACCTTAACTTAAACTAAAATAAACAAAACTAAAATAAATTAAACCTAAACTAAATAAAATAAAATAAACTAAAAATAAACTTAAACCTAAACTAAAAAAAATAAAACCTAGAAAAAACCTAAAATAAAAACCTAAAACCTAAACTTAAAGAAATAAAATAAAAGCCTAAACCTAAACCTAAAAATTAGAAATAAAACCTAAACCTAGAGATAAAAATAAAAATAGAACTCAACTAATAAAATAAACCTAAACCTAAAAAATAAACTAAAATAAAAAACTTAAACTAAAATAAATAAACCTAAAATAAATATACTAAATTAAATAAAAAAAAATAAACCTAAATAAAAATAAAAAATTAAAATAAACCCAAATAAAGAAAAAATAAACTAAATAAACCAAAACCTTCAAGTTTACTTAATTTAAAATAAAAAATAAAAAATAAAAAATAGAAAAAATAAACCCTAACCATAAAACTAACCCTAAACCCTAAAGCCTAAACGTATAACCCTAAACCCTAAACCCTAAAACCATATGCCCTAAACCTTAAACCCTAAACCCTAAAATTGTAAACCCTAAACCTTAAACCCTGAACTCTAAACCTTAAAACCTACAACCTAAACCTAAAACCCTAAACTTTAAACCCTAAACCCTAAACCCTAAACCCTAAACCCTAAACCTTAAACGCTAAATCCTAAAACCTACAACCTAAAACCCTAAAACCCAAACCCTAAATCGTAAACCCTAAACCATAAACCCTAAACTAAACCTAAACCTTAAGAATGGGTAGAACCTTGACGGCAAGAACATCACCATCAACTAGGCTCAGTCTTGATCTGGCAGTGGAGGCGAAGGCGGAGGCTAAAGTTATGATAGTGGTGGGGGGATCTGGAGGTGGTGGTCAGAGTAGTGGTGGTTATGGAGGCGAGTGGAGTGACGGAGGTTATAGTTGTGATGGTGGTAGAGGGAGAGATCAGGGATATGATGGTGGATCCTGCTACTCGAGAGGCAGGGTGCTTCTGATTGAAACTGGAGAAACTGAAGAACGATCGATCCGATCTGCTGCTTATGGAACTGTGTCTTTATAGTAGAGAAAGTTCTACTTATCTAGGGTTTTTGATTTGCTTTATTGGTGGTCATTTTTTATCTATGTCATCGCGTGTGCCTTAGAATACTTGGGATGCTACTTGGTTGATAAAATTGAAAAGAAGAAATGTTGAATCTAAAATTATTCTCTATTAAAAAATACCTTAAACCCTAAACCCTAAACCCTAAACTAAAACATAAACACTAAACATAAAATGAAACCCTAAACATTAAAGCCTACACCCTAAAAACTCTAAATCCTAAACACTAAATACTAAACCTTAAATCGTAAAGCCTAAACCCTAAATCCTAAACCCTAAACCCTACAACCCTAAACCCTAAACCCTAAACCCTAAAACCATAAACCCTAAACCCTAAAACCTACAACCCTAAACCCTAAACCCTAAACCCCAAACACTAAAACCTAAACCTTAAATTAACCCTAAACCCTAAACCCTAAATAAACCCTAAACCCTAAAGTAACCCTAAATACTAAACCCTAAACCTTGAATAAAGATGTCATTAGGAGTAGATCTAAAGAGTGACCTAATCCTAACATAATTATGGTAGCTAAAGAAAATGTCTTCAAGAGACTTTCCCTTGACTATTAGAGATTTGAATACCCTAAACCCTAATCCTAAATCATATTATAATACCAAGTATTATAGTACAATTTAGCATCATATATTTGAGCATGTAGTGATGTGTTTTTGGATGTTAAAAGATATTTTGAAATGTTTTAGTATATTATGGTATTGTGCCCTATAGTCTATATTAATATAAATCATAAATATATTTATTAAATAAATTAGATGATGAAATTTATTAAATTTGAAGTGGGAGTTAGGTTGTAGTACCAAAGGTGTGCTACGCCACTTGTAGTATAAAAAGTAAGATTTTAAGTTCAAAATATATATTATATGTTGTAGCATAGTATAACATCATATATCATAATATATAGTTCTATGAATTTTAAATTCTTTTAGTATGTTACAATCATGCAGTCAAGCTTACACTAGCATTATTTATAAAAATGTTGATTTAGACTTTAAAATGGTGGAATTTGGCAAAATTCGTAATAGGTAGAGCTTGGCATCATAATATATTGTTTCAATTTAAAATATGTAACTGATATGACTAAAATATATAGTTTTTTATTGTTTAGACTAATTTTATGATTTTTTATCTTAAGCAATCCCTTGTGAGGTGATATGCAATATAATATAATATAATATGTTATAGTGTAGCATCATGCATTATAACATACTATTATGTATTATTACTTATTTGTTAGCATATTTTAGTTTCTTATAGTATGATGTAGTAGAGTTTATCGGTATAATTCATAAAAATCTTGATTTATTTAGATGATGGGATTTGGCCAAATTTAAGGTAAAGGGAGCACCATTGGGGGGGTATGGTTTGTCATGTAATCAAAAGAATGGAATTTTGCATGCAAAATAAAGGTTCATTTTCAACCAAATTTTTAAATTTTTTCTTAAACGATTCTTTTAAGGTGTAATGTAAGATAATATTTTATATGAAAGCATATAAAATATAATGTACATAACAATATAACTTAACATATATGAATGTGGTGGTGTGTTACTAAATATTGTACATTTTAGTATGTTTTACTTTGTTATCATATATTGGGTCAAAACTCACAAAATATTAATTTAAAGGTTGAGATGGAAGAATTTGGCCAAATTCATGGCACACACCAAGAAGCAACAAAATAATTATGCTATTGTGTACCATTTCTAATAGAAAAATAACAATTTTACATCCAAAATGAACAATATTCATATTTTATGAAAATTTTGTTATTTGTTTTTCTTAAGTGATTCTAATGAGGTGTAATGTTAGAAAATATATTATATATGATTTGTGGAAAAAAGATCTACTAGGGAATAGAATATATAATCCTTAAGATCCTAAGAATTTAATTTGTTTTATTTTTAATTGATGTAGGCATATCTAATAGAGATATGGGCTAGTGCTAGGGATGTATATGAACCTTCCTAGAGCGGGTTATATATTGGGATTGGGATTTGAGTTTGATTTCATAGATTTATTTGCAGATATATCCACTGGGAATAAGAGTTTGGTTGGATTTCATTGATTTAGACTCTATTGGGGGAGTTGGTTTAATTTGGCTCCACTAGAGAGGTTGGTTTTGACTTTGATTGTTTGCCTGACTTATTTATATATTATTTAGGCTCCACTAGAAGAAGTGTGTGATTTAACTCCACTAGGGTAATTAAGATTGGGTTTAATGTAATCTAAATTAATGTATGGACCCAGTTGGTGTACAATGGACCCACTGAGAAGGGGCTATATTAGCTTTAACCTACCTCAAATTTTTAAATCCAAATGCATAGTCTATCGGCTGTGGGGTAGATATAGCCAGCCTAAGGGGTTGTCTTTCAGTGTGCAATGGCTATGCTAGGAAGAAGGCATAGTAGACTTACATATTCCATAGTGAGGAACAACCGTTGGGGTGACCTGTTGGATGCACAAAAAAATTGAGCGATAGGGTACTTGAGTGAATGCCGCTAGGGACTTATGTCAACTCAAAGTAGCCTAGAAGAATTTTATCTTAATTTTATGTGATTTGATATGGTTTGTTTGGTTTAGTTTGATTTTTAATTGAGGGCATATCCACTGGGGATGTGAGCTCAATCAAATTTAAAAGATTTAATTTATGGACCATGTTGGTGTGCGATGGACCCACTGAGAAGGGGTTATATCAGACTTGTCCTATCTCAAATTTACAAATCCAAAGGGATAGTCTACTGCGCGTAGAGCTAAACCTAGGGTTTTCCTTTGGGTGTGATTGTGCTAGAAAGAAGGTACAGTAGACTTACATCTTCTAAAAGAGGGAAAAACCACTAGGGTGACCTATTGGTAGCACAACAAATAGAATTTGACTTAGGGGCAACTACAAAGTGAATGTCATTGGAGACTTATATCAACTCAAGAGTGGTCGTGATTCTTATGGGAGATTTCACTTTGCCCAAAAGATAGGATGTCTGCTTGAGAAAAAGTATCTCTAATGGTGACCTCCTAATCCATAAGTGAATATATATTTTGTTTATATGTTTGTATGGAACCTGTTGGTGTATGAAGGACCACACTGAGAAGGAGCTATGTCAACCTTGATCTATCTTAGATTTACTGGACCATGGGAGAATCTACAGATCCACAGGATGGATTCTCCAACCACATATATGATTAGTATGAAAGGGGAACTGTCCAATCTGATAGTAACCTAGGTAGTGTCTAAATGGTGTTGTGAAGGATGTGATCCAAAATAGTGCCCATAGGGGAGGTGTTGCTAGGGGCATTATCTTGAGCCCTAGAAAAGAAAGCTTATAGGTGTATGGTGGCCAACTTAAGGTGAAAGCATAGCAGACTTACATTTTCCATGAGTGGTGTATCCTAAGGTTCGAGAACCAACCAACCTAAGGTGTATCTGTCAGCATAGTGAGTAACAACCAACCTAACGTGCCCGTCAGTGTCCAATGATCAATCTGGAAAGAAAGCATGTAGGCTTACAACTTTCCAAGAGGAACTCATCATCGAGATAATCTATCATCAGTGGGATAGATACTATCTGACCTAGTAGGATTAATAAGCAGGGAGCCTCGAGGAAGGACTAAACATAGACTTGAAGTAGTCATGATGAAAGCAGGCGCTAGAGGACTTATCCTGAACCTCAAATATACTCGACCCAGTCAGTGCATGAAGGCTAATCCAAGAAGAAAGCATAGCATACTCACATCTTCTTAAATAAAGCCAACATGAGGTAGCTTTATCATGCAATATATACCAAACAAAAGGCGCTCATCATGTGCGGTGGCAAAATAAAGAAGAAAAGCATAGCAACATCCTCAAAGAAGACCATTAGGGTAACACACTAGTAGAGTAGTAGGTTAGCCCAACCTAGAACCTCTTGGTGAGGCCACTAGGGTGTTATCTCAACTCATAGTAGCAGAAAAAGATATGTGTGTGTTTTAAATGTTTGTGTGTATCTAATGTTTATGTTGTGTTGATGAAGGATAGGATGCCACTCTGGTTCCTTACACCTACCCTAAACACATCGTGGTGGATTCACAAATAAGAATACTTTCAACATGGAAGAGATTGAAGTCAAAATTATATTTTCATTGATGATAATTATTTTCAAACATGATTTATAATATTTCTTTAAGTAGATCTCAATGGTTGGAAGCATTGGGAGCTCTCCCTCATGATGAATAACTTGATCAGCTTCTCCTAGGTAGGCCTTCTCTATGGAAAAAGGGCCTTCCAAAGTGGGTTCAAACTTGCCTCCCATTATATGATTGGCATCAATCAGTCTCCATAGAACTAAAACAAGCTCTGCTACTTGAAAAGCTTTAAAATAAACCAACTTGTTGTGAGCTTGAATCATTTTAGCTTTATACAAATTGAGGTTTTGGCATGCCCGCAGGCTTCTCTTCTCCAAACCTTCGAGCTCTTCTAACCACAACTTGGTGTTCTATTTTATTGTGATCTTGCTACCCATCTATCCTTAGTGATGGGAGTTGGACTCTAATGGTAGAATGGCTTTGGACCCCATACACTAAGGAGAAAGGAGTAGACTAAGTTGGAGTTCTATATGTGGTACGGTAGGCCCACAAGGCTTAAACTAACTGCTCATGCCACTATCGCTTATTATTATCGAGTGTCTTTTTTAGTATTTGGATGAGAGTTTTATTGAAGGATTCTGCTAAGCCGTTTGCCCTCGGGTAGTTGATGGTAGAATATCTTGAATCTATGCCATGTCTCTGGGCAAAGTTATTGATCTCAGTGCTCTTGATTGCAGTACCATTATCAGATATAATTCATCGAGGCACTCCAAACCTATATACTATATAGTCCCAAAACACGGAGCACATTAGTCATGACCTCTCTAAGTGGAATCGCTTTCATCCATTTGTAAAAGTAGTCAGTAGCCACTAAGATGAACCGATGAACCTTAGAAGTAGGAGGATCAATCAGACCCACTATGTTGGTACCGCAACACTCAAATAGCCATGAGGCCAATGTAGGAAGCAAAATGTTGGATTATTGGTGTAGGATCACATCATTTATTTGACATTGGTGGCATTGCCTAGCAGTATCCACACAATCTTTGATCATTTATGACCTGTATTATCCTAGTCTTTTGATCTTGGCTTTCTTTTCAAATTGGATTGGTTGGCTCCACATAATCCTAAGTGTACCTCGATCCGCGATCTTAGCTTAGTGCTTGTCTAAATAATGTAACCCACATATGATCGAAAAGGCGTACAAGACACCATCAACAAGAGCATAGGAAAGTGCTCTCTACTTTATATGATGGGCTTGAGACTTCTCTTGAGGCAGTTTGCCTTTTTTAGGTAATCCATGAATGATTTCCTCAAATCTAACTCCTCATCCTTCTTGGCAATGGCAACCTCCCCTTCAAGAGAGTAATTTTTGATGAGTTCAATATCAATAAAGGATAACACTTGTCTATTTTGGACCATTATTGATATGGACTGATCTTCTAGACATGCCAACTCCTTGGCATATGCTACATCATTCTCTCCTTAAGGAATCTTATAACTAGCAACCTTTGGAATTTGGGCCAATAACTCTATGGTGTACTTATTTTAGGGATGGAGCTTAGGCTTTATAACATTGTAGGACCCAGTAATTTGGTTGATAACTAGCTGAGAATCCCCGAAGATGTTGATATTTTGGATGCTTAGAGTAATGGCTAACTCCGCAATCGAGCCTCATATTCACTTCATTATTGGTGTGAGGATTGACATGATATGAGAATCATCACACCACGGTCCAAAGTTAAGAGAACTATTCCTACCCTTGCCATTCTTGGAATAGTAGATTGTGGTTCTTCTCCTCGTTAAGAGGAAGCTACACCATAAAAGTACTTCTCCTAGTGGTGAATGCTAGTATCCCCTAAGTTCATGAATTGTTTATCAGGGAGATCATCACTAAGCCGAGAGTTAGTAGGAAGTGGGTGTGCTGCTAAGAAATTTTCTAGCAGTTGTCCTCTCACTGGAAAGAGGGGTATGAAGGTAATGTCAAACTATGAGAGGATCATCGACCTTCAATCCCACCATCCAGATAGCATCGGCCGTGTCATGAGATACTGTAATTGATTGATCCTAGAGATTAAGTTCACCTTATGAGGAAGCATGTAGTGTTGTAGCTTTTGTGATGCAATGATTAAACCTAGAAAATGCTTCTCAATGGGTGGATAATTAGACTCAGCAGGGATTAGATGACGGTTAAAGTAGTAAAGTGCCTTTTCTTTCCCTTCGTCATTAGCTTGGGCCAACAAAGCACCAAGGGAGTCCTCTAACACAGCATTGTAAAGTATGAGTGGATTGCCCGGGATAAGGGCAGCTAGAATCAGTGATATCATCGAGTAATGCTTAATGTCTTCGAAGGCATGCTAACACTTGTCATCTCACTTGAACTTGGCATCCTTTTTAACAAGTGTTGAGAATAGCTGACATCTTCCAGATGAATTGGATAGAAAGCAACATAGATATGCTAATCATCCTTGTAATGATCTGAGTTGAGTTAAACTTTTAGGGGGTGGCAATTCTAATATTTCCTTGACCTTCTACAAATTGATTTTGATTCCTTGGTGTTGGACAACAAACCAAAAGAATTTTTTTGAAGCTACTCTGAATGCACACTTTAGGGGGTTCATTTTGAGGTTAAATGGTCTTAACTATTCAAAAACTACTCTCAAGTCAAAGAGATGATCTTTATTTTCTCTACTTTTTACCACGAGATCATCAACATAGCACTCGACTTAATGATGCATGAGTTCATCAAAGATTCGAGTCATTGCCCACTAGTATGTAGCACCGACATTTTTAAGGGTGAAAGGCTTGACCTTATAGCAATAGATTCCGATCAGGAATCTAAAAGTAGTGTTTCTTTCATCTTCAAGGGCCATCTTTATTTGGTTATATCCATATGAGCCATACATGAAAGAGAAGACTCAATCAGATGAGACAATGTCTACCATCAGCTCCGGGATTGGTAGTGGAAATTCGTCTTTTGGATATGCCTTATTTAAATCCATAAAATTGACTCATATATGAATTTGTCCATTCTTTTTATTAACTAGGACGATGATGGCTAACCAAGTAGGGTATTTTTCTTTCCAGATGAAGCCACCATCGATCAATTTCTTGACTTCATAAATGATCTATTGTTCTATGTCTAATCGCATGCGTCTAGGAGCATGCTTGATAGTGTTAGTAGTAAGCTCTATTGCTAGTTTATGGACCACTATGTCAGAAGCCAATCAAGGCATCTCTTCATAACTCCATGCAAAGCTATCCTTAAGTTCAATCAATAGCCTAATTAAGTCATTATTTTCAATTTCATTCAATAAAGAACTGATGTATGTCAGGTGTGGATCTTCTTTTGTTCTTAAGTTGATTTCCATGAGCTCATCGATGGTTGACCTGATCTCTTCTTTGAACTTTGGTAGGGCATCTTTGATTTCAAAATCATCTAAATCATCAGAAGTTTCTAAACATAGCTCCTCATATAAGTTAATGTGATTTGAAAAGAACCTATTATATTCCAAATGATTTGTGATGACTAAGTAGTTCATCATCATCAAGGACTCACTATGCGAATTCTAGTAATCTTGAGAGCTTTTGCATTTGTATTCTAGTATTCTTATATGGAATCATCTTGCTAAGTTCTATCAAATTTCTTGATTATGATGCTCCCAAGAATTCTTGAAATCTTCACACACATGATGACAGAACTTCCTCTTACCAAACCTTTAGAAGGTGGGGTTAGCTAAGGTTCCCTGATGCCTAACTATTTCACATATAAACTTGGATACACTTATGCTTTGCTTTGGAGCCTAGTCTTCAGCTATCTAGCTCAGTGTCACCTCCAAGAATCTACTGAAGAGGCGTTGTGCTAACCATATAAGACGCATCTTATAAACTTGATTCTAAGTCTATATTGATAACAAGTGTACTCCTAGTAGCTGGGAGATATCTTCTATTGGGTGGCCAATAAGGAGTTTTTTCAACCTTAGAACTGCCTATAAACTGCCTCTTCCTCTTCCTGGTGGAGCTCAGGTCATCCTACCCATATGTTCAAATGGAGTAACGAACTATGGGTTGAATTTAATGTCAGGCTCCACTTCCTCCTCCAAGTCTATTTCCGCTCCGTTTTATTTTCTTTTTCATTTTCTCTTTTCTTTTCTTTTTCATTTTCTTTTTATTTTTCTTTTTCTTTTTCTTTTTCTTTTTCTTTTATTTTTAAACTTTGGCCAAGTTCATGAGAATAGACTTGTTGGTTTTAAGGGAGGTAGTAAGCTGCATCCTCGTATATGCTGACCTTCTAAACTATAAATGGCTTGAGATCTCTTTTCACACAATAGATGATCCCACCTCTTACGAACTTCATACACTGATGTAGAGAGGATGGAACTATGCTGTTCTCATGTATCCATGGTCTACCAACAAAAGTGTAGAAAGATGTATCTGAGTCTATAATGTGGAACTTGGCTTCGGTCTTCCAATCATCTATCTCCAAGGGAAACAAAATGGAGCCAAAGGCATGTTGACCTCACTTTTAGAGTGCATATTCAATCTTCCAATCTTAAACTTAGGAGTCTTCTAGACACTAAGACTTTCCTAGTCATAAGACACTTCTAAAAATTAGGGAAACACCTAACCTAAGCCTTAAAACTTAGAAGGGTTAACCATAGATTAGGTTATGCCTAGGGATTAAGATAATCAACCTACCCTACAACCCAAATCTAATCCATGTGCACCTTCTCAAACCAAACCTCAAGTTCAATTCAAACATCAAATTCAAATCCAAATCAAAACCCAAATTCCAAAAAATTTTAATCCAAATCAATCCAAAATCAATTGATTTTCTCATAATCAATTTATAGCTTCAATCATCTTCCTAATTATAAATCAAATGTACATTCAAATGATCAAAACTAAATCAAATCAAATCAAAACCCTTCTTAAGCCATATGACCTATCCCATGGACTTAGCTAAATATTAATCCAAATCAAGTCAAACTCAAATGATTTTCTACAAATCAATCATATTTTCAATCATCATCACAAATTTAAATGAAATATACATTTAAATCATCAAAACTAAATCAAACCAAATTAAAATCCAAACTGCACATGACCCTCCATTGACTTATCCAAATTCCTTCATTCAAAAACCCAAATTCAATTGATTTTCTCATTAATCAATCATACCTTCAATCATATTCACAGATATAAATGAAATCTACAATCATCAAGCCAAACCAAAATCAACCCAAGTCAAACCCAACTTAGCCCTTTTTACATGAAATGTTGAAATGAACCAAAACTCATTTGAACCCAAGCCAATTACAATTGAATTTATATATCAATCCCAAATCCATATATAAACTCAACCCAAAATTAAGCCAACTAAACCCAATTGGTCCACTTGACCCAAAGTTTCCAATTTGACCTATTTGAGCTAAGTTCTAATCCTGCCCAAATTGGATTGAACTAAGCCCATCAAAATCTCACATCATTATTATTGATCACCCTAGGTTGATCAATTTTCACCAATTGGGTCAAACCAAGTCAACTTAATCATTTGACCAAGTCAACCCCTTAAACCATATGAACCCAAACTAACCAAATTGCAACCTAAGTCAAATCCCTTGAAACCAATGATTCATACCAAATCAATATCAATATTTGAAGATGACTTGACCTTCAATTGAGTCAAACCAAACCCAATTGTCTATCTTGACTCAAGTTGACCCACATTGACTTAAAAGACCAAATTAGGTCAAATCAAAATATAAACCAAATTATTTTCATTCAATGGCTCAAGTTCATTCCAAATTGATTGTTGAACTTGACCAAAGACATGATTAGACCCAATTGAACCCAATTGAACCCAATTGAGCTACTTTGCCTAAATTGACCAATCATTCAAGTTGGCCTAAATCAAAACAAAATTCAAATTAATTGAAACCAATGCCTACAATCATCTTCAATTGGTTAACTAAACCAAAACCAACACAAAACCCAAGCCAATTTGGCCAGTTTGGTCAAATTGATTAACATAACCCACTTAGCCCAAATAAATTCAAATGAGCCAAAATCAAAGAAAATCCAAACTAAACCAAACCAATTGAACCAAAACATCCCAAATGATCATATGAACTTGAATCAACACTTAGTTTGAATTAATTTGACCAATTGGTCAAGTTGATCCAACCTAACCCAATTTGACCTAAATGAGTCAAATTGAGCCAAACCTAACCAAATCGACTCCAATTGACCTAAAATTTAGGCTAAGCCATTTTTGGCTCATTTCAAATCTACCCATATCAAATCCAATGCCAAATGATCATTGTACCCTTAGGTCAAAGGCATCACATGAGACAAATCACCCATGTAAGTGGTCATTTCCATTCTTTGGCCACTTGGTACTCTCCCAATGGTCCCCCTAGGTGCCTAGGACACTACCCAACCTGTCCTAATCGGTGGTTGGGTCAGCCATGACCCATGGGAGGTAAAATCACCTAACCCTCCCCATTAGAGCATTTGAAACCCATAGGACACCCATGATTCCTCCTTGGCAGCCACCTTAAGACCTTCAACCAACCAAGCTAAGCCAACTCACCTCCTCCCTGCCACTCACGACTCACTGAGTTGTCCAGGTAGCCACTAGAAGCCAAACCCAATCCCACCATCTGATCAAGATGAAGGGGGGTATATACTCCATCGTTTCCACTCAAACACACAAAAATCATTCCTCAAATCCATAACTACCCAAGATGAGCCATTATAGCCATTCCCTAAGCTCCCAAGCTTGTTCCTTGATCAGAAAATACCATTCTCATTTGTCCAGAAATAGGACACTCTCATTTCCAACCTAACTTAACTATTTCTCCATCAAACTTAAATTAACTTTTCACACACCTTCCCTAGGCCTCGTCGAGCAAGAACGAATCATCTCCCAAGCTTCCCAAGCACTGGAGGTGGGACTTTGATCAAAGTAGAGCTCAAAATAATTAGATCATGGCCTTCTGAGTGAACATTGAGGAATTGATTTAATTGCTGCTCAATAGGGCTTCATCTCCACTAGATGAATCTTTCATAATCATTCAAGCCATCGATCTTGAGCTCGATGAGATATGCTTCCAAAATCAATCCTTAGGCAAAAATAGGTTAGCGCTTTTCAAAAAAAACTTGCATCTCATGTGATCTTGATTGTTGGATCCCCTCTAATTTATGTCGTGAAGGTGTGGGATCCTTTTGGAGCTGATTTGAGCTCTAGCAGGCTCAGATCAAGTGAGCAATGGCTGACAGACTCCATTCTCCTTCACTCATGTGATGTTAGATCATGCATTATTTGTTCCACGTGATCAAAATAGACAGTCGTGATTAGATCCACTAGATCGATCTGATTTAATCTTATTAAGCTGTGGCATTAATCGTAGCCATCCAATCATAGATCAGATGGTGGACGAGAAAGCGCATCTGCCACCACCACGTAGGCACTAAGTCGGATAAGTTTTAAGTAGCCAATCCTGCAGTACCATGTGGAATGCATGACGCATCAGCATGTCACATGGTTCCAATAGGATTAGGCTTTAATTAGGCTTAATTAATCATTTTTAATGACTGAAACTTCTAAAAATTATAAAAGGTCATAGAGAAATAAAAAAATGCAAATAAATACTCATTTTAAAGGTATTTCAGAGGAGAATTAATTAAAAATAATCTTAACTAATTTTGAATTGTAATTAATGTTTAATTAAAGTTTAATTACAAAATTAATTAGCTTTATTACTCTTTAATTACTTGAGCAATTAATCCCAAATTTTGTTGGCTAATATAATGGGATGACCTCTGCCTCCCATGATTTTTTTTGGATTTATTGCACACTTAATTAGGAAAATTGACTAATTAAACCTTAACTACTCTTTTAAGTTAATTAATGATTAATTAATCCCATGAATAGTAACAAATTGGTTAATTAAGTTTATTAATTATTGTTCAACAGTAAGTCAACTAAGGAATAAGGTTGGGACCGCTTTCTTTAAGATGATTTCTCCCTTTTTTAAAATAAAATTAATTAAGATTTAACTAATTAATTAAACCACTTAATTAAATTGAAATCCTAATCACATCAGACCTCAATTAATTAAAGAATGGGGTAGATCTTTAGGTGTTTAATAACCTGAAAGAGTTTAATGAAATTATGGTTAGTCCACATGTGTAGGAAAATCATAAGAGTAAATAATTAAGTCCTTTAATCTAATTAACTATTAATCATGAGCCAATTCCATTAGGCCCCATTTAATTCCTAAGATCATTGCAAGTTTATTTGCCATGTATATCATGTTGGCTCATAATTATTTCATTAATTACTTTAAGTTGACATAAGTAAGCATAATTAATTCATCTAATTAAGGGTTCAACTTAATTAACCCATAAAATCAACTTAATTACATTTCTTTAAATTAAATCAAATCACTAATGTGGGAATGGGTTTAAACCAACAAGTGATGATTTCTATTCTCCTCTTTAAATCAAATCAAATCCAAAACTTAATTAATGAAGAAGCTTTGGTTTGCTTTAAATAATCTTATTTGATTTGATTGTCCTTAAGAACTAGTTTGGTAGAATGAATCACATGCTTAAGAACTAGTTTGGTTAAATAAATCACATGATTTCTATGATTGTTGAGTTCTCTTTCCTCTATTCATGTGTTGATTTATATAAGATTGAATGGTAATGGGTATATAGTCTGAACATCCCGGGAACATGAGGCTTTAGCTAGCCCCAAGGAGGTCATTTGATTACCTCACTTCCCTGGTTTAACAATGGCATGTACCCATTTGATTCCATTCTTATGTATTTCAGCTTTAGAATTTGGATAGAAATTTAATTAATATATATAAATGATTCAATCAAATAAAAATATACAATATTTGCATGGTTTTTTTTCCTCATTTTTGTTTACATCCATGTGTGTCCAAGAAAAGCAAGTATATAGTCTGGACATCCCGAGAATATGAGGCTTTAGTTAGCCCTAAGGAGGTCATTTGATTTACTCACTTCCCTGATTTAACAATGACACATACTTGCCTATATCTTTTTTCATGTATATGTATATGTGATTTGTGAAATCCCATTTTACATTAAAATTGCATGCATTCATAATTGACTAAGTGGTTGAATTAATTCGCCCTATGATTTAGAGCTTACTTCCTATATTCATGTATACGAATTTACATATGTTTGAATGCAAATAGGTATATAGTATGGACATCCCAAGAATATGATGCTTTAGCTAGCTCTAAGAAGGTCATTTGATTACCTCACTTTCGTGGTTTAACAATGGCACAAGCCTATCTAATTTCATTCTTATGTCATTTTTGTATTAGAATTTGGATAAATTTTTAAATTAATATGTTTAAATAATTTAATCAAATAAAATATAAATTCTAAACATACACAAACATTCATCTTTTAAGTGTGCTAAAATATGTTGCATGTATAGATACACTTAGGATTAAATCATATGCATGTTACATGTGATGGAAAGGAATTATTTAATATATGCCATGTGGTAGTAATTCAATTACATTAATCTTAAGATGCCTTTCATTTTGAATAGGATTATTTAAAGTGAACCTAAACTTTGGATTAATTAAATCATTTAATAGGCCATTCACTAAAGAGAACTAAACCAAATTAATATACTTTAGAGAGTGACTTAAGGTAGGGATGAAAGAGTGCAATCCTCTTTTCCTCTCTTTATAACACTTAGTTGCTAAGTGTAATCAAATGAAACAAAAGAGAAGACAAATTAAAATTCTCAAATCAATTAAACTACTTCACGTGAAATCAACCTTTCATGTTAAATTGAATCCTTCTTCACATAAAATACAACACCATTGCCTTACAAGACTTATCACACAAGCCTTAATACACACATTAGAATTAAGTCACCACTTTTAACTCTAAGTTAGAATGGTGTATGATATGATGTATGTTTTGTTTTATGATGCATTATTTTAGATTGGATGTTAGGGTGTATGTTTCGTATACTGGATGATAGGCCAATATTAGCCTAATCATGCTTTCTGCAGGGGATTATGCTTAAGGGAAGCTTAAAAATAAAAGTGAATGTTCTTTTTGTTGGTTGCTTAAATCATTAAGCATAATCCAAGTTAGGACAGGTGGGCTTAATTACCCATGTGTATGGTGCTAAGTCCAAATTATAAATACAATTGCTTGAGATTAAATCTATATTTTGCTAACCTCCACTTTTCAGGTGCAATTAGATTTACTTTTCCTACATAAATGTAGGGAGTGTGTTTAGGACTCTAGTCTCTTTCTAATTAAATAAATACTCTAGCTATCTTGCAATTCATAAGACCATACTACATAGTTTTAAAATAATAGGAGGAGTTAGCTAGCGGCCACTCCAAGCAGTTATAAGTCCAGAAATCGGACAATTTATTCTCTCTTATGGAGGTAAACACTTTTGTCCACCTGTCGCTTAGATTTAGGTTGTGCTTTAGCTTGTACTAAAGCTCTCTAGATTTAGGATCCAAGGTAGCTATTTCCTTCAAGCTACGAGCATAAATCCTCACCTCTTAAGCATTCCCACAACTTTGTGTTGGTGGATTATAAGCCCTAGTAATTTAATTAAATTTCAACTCAAAACATATAAATCTCCTCAACTTCAAAATTATAAAGCCAAACCATAGGATAGATTGGAATGCTCACTAAGCTTCCTAGTATCATGATCATTTCTTACTTATTTCATTTAGACTCCAAAAATAAGTCTTCTCCTTGAACATTCGCAATTGATTTTCCAAATACAACCAATCCTTTGATAGTCTAACCTTGAAATATTTGGAGATGATAATTGTCAACTTTAATCGAGAGCATTCTTAAGAAATTTTATTTCCTAAGATGCAATTAACATGGAGGCTTGGCTCCATAGTGAACTTAAGAATCTGGTTTAATATAAACTCTACTTTATTCATCAATATAAAGTAGGGGAAAAATTACAGGTACATTAAAAGATCCATCATGCCTTAGGAGTCCTTATTTCATGATTATGTCTATTGTAGGGTGATGCCTCTATCTTTTGAGATAGTGCATCATACCTCAATGTTGTACCTGATCACCTCACAAAGTACCTCTCCCTCTACATGGTGTCACCCTCCTCCCCTACATCCAAAATAAACACCACAAGGCCCTCTCTCCTTGTTCATTGAATCCTTTCAAAATCATCCTTTCTTTTTAGAGTTTGGAGACGTTGATTCCCAAGTAGGCAAGGGTTTTTAGATTCATAATGTTGATACACACAGGTTAACGAGAACCATGGATTACTATACCAACATCCACCATAATGTAAAGAGGTGGTTGTGCTGGTCATCCCTAAGTCTTCTGCGAATGTAACTTCTAAGATGTCCTTCGAATGGCAAGCCTCCTCTTTAGGAGCAATCAGCTGAGCTAAGCATATCTCTAGATCAAGTAAGGCCTTCATTAGAGATTCCCTCATCTCTTTGGATAAGTCAAGGGCATCATATATGCTTCACTTAGCTGGAAACTTTTTATGGTGAGCTAGGACATTGTAATCAACTCTGGCTTGGTCCTCCACATGCATATCCATGGAGCATCTATGGAGGGCTATCTCACTTGAACCAATGACCTGCTTACCCTTATCTTGAGGTGCTACCCTAGGAGGTAAAACTTTGCCACTGTGTAGGTTGACTTTAGCGACTTCTTGGAATGATGAGCTTGTTGAAAGTTCTACCTTCTCATCGGACATACCTACAGCTTCTCCTATGGGATCTCGTCGGTTGAATCAAAAAAAAAGTCAATCTTCAAAGATGATCGATTGATTGAAGCATAACATCAGAAAGGAAAGGATTGGAACTACTAAAGCTATTATTTTTATTTATACTCGGAGACCTTTCAATGAATAAAATCAAGAGCATCAGTAGACAATATATAAGTAGATCGACTTTCATCATTAATTTCCTTTTGGGTGGAGGTACATGATAGAAATCTAGTAAAAAAGGAATTTAGTGCCCTTATTTGTAGATGATACTCTTACTAGAAGAGGAGTAGAAGAAGTGGTAGCAAGTGGAGGAAGTCTTGGACTTGGATGGTGGCTATCTACTCCTCAGCAAGTATGGTGAGCTACTGCAGTACTGTCACCCTCCCGAATTGTCCTTTGCAGCAAACCTGGTGTTGTAGGTGATTTGGGCACCTAAACCCAAAATCCTAAATCCTAAACCCTAAACCCTAAACCTAAAACCATAAACCCTAAACCCAAACCTTAAACCCACTAATCTAAATCCTAAATCTAAACCCTAAAAACTAAACCTTAAACCTAAATAAACCTAAAATAATAATAAAATAATAAATAAAAAAATAAAAAAATAAAACATAAACTAAAATAAATAAACTAAACTAAATAAATTATAAAAAATAAATAAAATAAAAAACTATAAAACTAAATAAGATAAATAAACTGTAATGGGTTTTAATTTTAAAAAAAAACATTTCTCCCTACCATATGAATCAGATCTGCATATGACCCCTACCCTAAACCCTAGGCTCTAAGCAGTACACTGACCTCAGCCCTAAAGGCATACTCTGACCACTGACCTAAACTAGGCTAACCTAAACCCTAACTCTGACTTACCATGACCTAAACTCTCTCTAAACCCTAAACCTACCATAAATACAAAACCTAAAACATAAAAACTAAACCTAAAATAAATAAAAAAGATAAAATATATGAAAAACCTAAATAAAAAATTATTAAAATAAAACAAAAAAACTAAACCTAAAAATAAAATAAAATAAACTAATAAAAATAAACTAAAATAAAATAAATAAAAACATAAACTAAAGTAAAAAAAATAAAATAAACCTATGAATAAAAAACCTAACCAAAATAAAAACTAAACATAAAATAAAAATAAATTAAAATAAAAACTAAATAAAAACAAAAACCTAACAAATAACTTAAAAATAAATCCTAAAAATAAATAAAAATAAAACATAAAACCTAAAAAAAACTAGACCTAAAATACAAATAAAATAAACAAAATAAAATAAACTTAAACCTAAGCTAAAATAAATTAAATTAATAAATAAAATAAAACTAAACTAAATAAACTAAACCTAAACCTAAATAAAATAAATAAAATAAAATAAATAAAATCAAAACCTAAAATAAAATAAAATATAAATAAATAAAATAATAACCTAAAAGCCTAAACTTAAAAATAAAATAAAAACCTAAAACCTAAACCTAAAAATAAAATAAAACCTAAACCTAAAAAAATAAAATAAAAGTAAAAGTTAACTAAAAAAATAAACCTAAACCTAAAATAAACAAAATAAAAACCTAAACTAAAATAATAAACTAAATAAATAAAATAAAACAAAATAAAATTAAAAATAAAATCTAAATAGAAATAAAAAAATAAAATAAATAAAAATAAACTAAATAAACCCAAAACCTAGTTTTGCTTAATTTAAAAACATAAACCCTAAATCCTAAACCCTAAACCCTAAACCTAAACCCAATAAACCTGCCTACAACCCTAAACCTAAATCTAAAGCCTAAACCCTAAGACACAGACCTAAACCTAAAACCTACCACAAACCCTAAACCACTAAACACAAACCCTAAAAAACCACAACCATAAACTTAAACCTAAAATCTAAATAAATTAAAAAATAAACCTAAACCCTAAAACCTAATAAACCTAAACCTAAACTTGAAAAGAATGGGCGAACCTTAGAACATCATGGATTAACTGTGGTGGTGGAGGTGTGGATGTAAATCATGGTGGTGGTGGAGATTTGAGATATGGAGGTAGTGGTTGAGCGATGATTATGGAGGTGGGAAGAGTGGCAGAGGTTATGGTGGTGGTGGGGAGAGATCGAGGATATGATGGTAGATCCTCTACTGAGAGGCCATGGTGGTTCTGATGGGAACTAGAGAAATTGAAGAAAGGAGGATCTAATATGTTGCTTATGGAATTGTGTAGAGATGGTTCTAGTTATCCGGTTTTGAATTTATGCATGCTCATTTTTCTATGTCATCGCTTGTGTCTCAAAAACCTTGGTGTGTTACTTTGTTGATGAAATCAAAAATAAGAAATATTGAATCTGAATTTATTCTCTGTTAAAAAAATACCAAAATCCCCCCAAAACCCAAAACTAAAACTTGAACCCTAAACCTAAAACCAAAACCCTAAATAGTAGACCTTAAACTCTAAAAACACTAAATCCTAAACCCTAAACATTAAACCCTAAAACCCTAAACCAAAACCTAAACCCTAAACTTAAACCCAAAAAAACCCTTAAACCCTAAAAAGCTAAAAACCTAAACCCAAACATATAAAACCTAAAAGTAAAATAAATTAAAAAACCTAAATCAAAATAAAATAATAAAATATAAAATATAATAAAAACATAAACTAAAACCTAAACCTGGACCAATAAAGAAAATCAAATAAAAATAAAAAAACTAATAAATAATATAAATAAAAATAAACTAAAATAAAAATGAAAACCTAAAATAAAAATAAATAAACCTAAAATAAAATAAAATAAAACTATATAAAAAACCTAAACAAAAATCAAAAATAAACCTAAAATAAATAAAATAAAATAAACTAAACTAAACTAACAAAACCTAAACCTAAAATAAAATTAAAATATACCTAATCCTAAACTAAAATAAATAAACCCTAAACCTAAACCTAAAATAAACTAAACTTAAAATTAAACTAAATAAAATAAAATAAACTAAAAATTAATCTAGACCTAAACTAAAAAATAAAACTGATAAATAAACCTAAAATAAATACCAAAACTAAAATAAATAAAATAAAATAAAAAACCTAAACCTAAACCTAAAATTAAAAAATAAAAAAAATAAAATAAAAATAAAACTCACTAAAAAATACATTAAAAATCTAACTTAAATAAATAAACCTAAAATAAATAAAATAAACTAAATAATACAAAATAAACTAAATAAAATAAATATAAAATAAACCTATTAGTTTACTTAATTTAAAAAAAATAAAAAGAAAAAAACCCTAAATCTAAACCCTAACAAACCCTAAACCCTAAACCAAACCCTAAACCCACAAACCTAAAGCACCCTAAAAGCATAAACTTTAAAATCCTAAACCATAAACCCTAAATTGTAAACCCTAAACCTTAAACCTTAAATCCTAAACTCTAAACCTAAACCCTAAATCCCAAACACTAAACCAAAACCTAAAGTAACAAAATAAATTAAAAAATAAACCTAAATCCTAAAACCTAATAAACCTAAACCTAAACCCAGAATGGAAGAACCTTGATGATAAAACATCACCATCAACTAGGCTCAGTCTAAATCTAGGGTTGAGGTAAAGGCATGAGCTGATTATCGCTGGTTGTGGGGATCAGTGGTGCTTGTGGATATGGAGGTGGTGGTGGGCGATGGTGGTTATGGGAGGATAAATGATAGAGGTTACAATGGTGTGGCGAGAGGAGAGATCGAGGATATTATGGTGGATCCAGCTACAAAGCCGGTGGTTCTAATGGGAACTAAAGCGAAGAGCAGTGATCCAACTTATGGAATTGTGTCTTTATTGTATAAGCGGTTCTAGTTATTTAGGGTTTTTGATATGTTCAATGTGCACTCATTTTTTATCTATGTCGTCACTCATTCTAAAATAAAAATAAAATAAACCCAAACCTAAACTAAAATAAATAAAACCTAAACCTAAACCTAAACTAAATAAAACAAAATAAACTAAAAATAAATTTAAAAATAAACTAAAAAATAAAACCTAAAAATAAACCTCAAATAAACCAAAAAAGAAAACCTAAACCTAATATAAAACCTAAACCTAAACCTAAAAATAAAAAATAAAACCTAAACCTAAAAAATAAAATAAAAATAAAACTCAACTAAAAATAAACTAAACTACAAACCTAATTAAACTAAAATAAAAATTTAAACTAAAATAAATAAACCTTAAATAAATAAACTAAAATAAATAAAATAAATAATAAACATAAATAAAATAAAAAATAAAATAAACTAATAAATAAAATAAACTAAATAAACTAAACCTCTTTGAATAATCAATCCTAAAAAACCCTAAACCTAAATAAACTTATATTTAATTTAAATAAATAAACCATAAATCCTAAACTAAATAAACCCACTAAACTACCCTATAACCCTAAACCCTAAACCAAAAAATAAACTACCCAAACCAAAACCCTAATTAAATCCTAAAATTATAAATCCCAAATCCACCTAAACCCTAACCTAACTACCCTAAACCTAAACCTACCATAAACCCACAACCTAAATCCTAAACCTAAACCCTAAACCTAAACCTAAACTAAATAAATTAAAAAAATAAATTTTATCCTAAAACTTAATAAGCCTAAACCTAAACTAAACCTTAAATGGATAAAACCTGATGGTGGAACATTAAATAAACTAAAGACTAAATGGTGGAAAAGGCTGCTATCATCATGGGTGGTGAGATGATCTAGATATGGAGGTGGTGGTGGGCGGTGGTGGTATGGAGGTGGGAAGAAATGAAGGTTCTGGCCGTGGTGGTGGAATGAAGATAGATAGGATCAATACTGAGGGCTAGTGGTTCATGGGAACTAACAAAATTGAAGAATGGCTGATCTGATCTGCTGCTTATGGAACTATCTTTACAATAGAGACAACTCTAGTAATCTAGTGTTTTAGATTTGCTTTATGTGTGCTCATTTTTGATCTATGTCGTCGCATGTGTCTTAGAAAACTTGGTGTGTTACTTGGTTGATGAAATAAAAAAAAAGAAATGTTGAATCTAAATTTGTTCTTCATTAAAAAAAAATCAAAAACCCTAAACCTTAAACTTAAACCTAAACCCTAAACCTAAAAAGTAAAACCTAAACTTAAAACCCTAAACCTAAACCCTAAACCTAAAACCCTAAACCTAAACCCTAATCCTTAACCCTAAAACCTAAACCCTAAACCCTAAACCCTAAACCTAAACCTAAACTAAACTAAACCTTAAAGCCAAAAAAAACCTTAAACCGTAAACCTTGAAAATCCCAAAACCTAAACCTAAATTAAATAAAACCTAAAAATAAAATAAATAAAAAAACTAAACAAAAATAAAATAAAATACAAAGATATCCTGAACCTATACCTAAACCTAAAGAGAAAATCAAATAAAAAAAAACTAAACTAAAATAATATAAATAAAAAACTAAACTAAAATAAAAATAAAATAAAATAAACTATATAAAACATAAAACTATCCTATAAAACCTAAAATAAGAAATAAACCTAAACCCTAAACTAAAAAAAAGTAGTAAAAAATAAAATAAAATAAAACTAAACCTAAATTAAAAAAAAAACTAAAATAAATAAACCCAAACTAAACCTAAATAAAGTAACCTACCTAAACCTAAACTAAATAAAATAAATAAATTAAAAATAAAACTAAATCTAAACTAAAAATAAAACCTAAAGAAACGAAATAAAACCTAAAAAACCTAAAAAATATAAACTAAACCTAAACCTAAAATAAAAAAAACTTAAACATAAATAATCAAATAAAATGAAAGTAAAAAATAAACATAAACCTAAACTAAACCTAAAATAAACTAAAATAAACTTAAACTAATAAATAAACCTAAAATAAAATAAATAAATAAATAAAAAAAATACTAAATAAAAATATAAATAAAATATAAAAAATAATACCTATCTGGGCTGCTTAACAACCCTAAACTTGCCTAACTGACCTACCCAAATCTTAAACCCATAAACGCTAAAACCTCCCTACTAAATCCCACCCTACTGATCTCTTTACCCTACCTTACCCTAAATCCACCCCAAGCCAAACCTACTGCGCCCTACCCCACTGTAACCCTGACCCCACTGGGCCCTCTCTAAACTAACTCTCCTGACCCTGGGCTCTCTAAATGCCTCCCTCACCTTAAACTAACCCCAAACCCTCTCTCCCTAAATCTTAAAGCACTAAATCCAACCCCAACATCCTAAACCTAAACCCAAACTAAAACCCCAAACCCTAAACCCTAAACTTAAAACTAAATAAATTAAAAAATTAAGCTAAATGCTTACTAATAAACTAATCTAAGAATGGGAAGAACCCACTAAAATCTCATATTGTTGTTGGAGGTGAAGCGGATCGCATTAGTAGTGGTGGGAGATCAGAGGTGCTGTGGATATGGATGGTACGAGTGTTGGTTATGGAGGAGGAGTGAAGGAGCTTTAATGGTGATGGCGGAGGAGAGATCGAGATAAGGTGGATCACTACGAGAGGCAGATGGTTGATGGGAACTAGAGGACACAAGAATCATAGATCATATCAATTATGTCTTTTCTTTAGAGATAGTTCTAGTTATCTAGGGTTTTTTATTTGCTCTATGCATGCTCATTTTTTATTTATCTCATCACTTGTGTGTTAGAAAACTTGGTGTGTTACTTGGTTGATGAAATCAAAAAGAAGAAATGTTGAATCAAATTTTTTCTCTGTTAAAAAAAGAATAAAAACCCTATACTCTAAACTAAAACTTGAACCCTAGACCTAAAACCTAAACCCTAATCCCTAAACCTTAAAAACACTAAACCCAAAATGTTAAAACCTAAACACTAAACCCTAAACCCTAAACCCTAAAATTTAAACCCTAAACCCTCAACTAACCCTAAACCATAAACTCTAAATCCTAAATCCTGCAAAGCTAAAAACTTAAACCTAACCTAAATAAAATAAATAAATAAAACCTAATTCGAAATAAAATAAAATAAAATCTAAACTAAGACCAAGAAAGAAAATAAAATAAAAAATATAAACTAAACTAAAATAAAATAAATAAAAACCTAAACTAAACTAAGAAAATAAGAAACCTACAACAACAATAACAACAACAATAAGCCTTTTATTACTACAATTACTACATGAATCCTTCAATCTGTTGTGTCTGTGTATCAATTTAATTTAAGTATACTAAAGTCATTATTTATACATCTTAACCATGTCTTTTTAGGTCTACCTCTACCTTTCTTAACATAAGGCAAATCTAACGCATCTATTCTCTTAACTAGGTCATTGGACGGCTGATGCTTTATGTGGCCAAACCATCTAAGGCAACTCTCTCTAATATTATCTACCATTAGAGCTACTCCAACTTTTTCCTGAACATACTCATTTCTCATTTTATCTCTAAGATTAAAGCCACTCATCCACCTGAGCATCCTCATCTCTACAACACTTAACTTAGTCTCTGCTTCTTTCTGCATAAATCATTGCAGGTCTTACTACCATCTTATGAAATTTTCACTTAGGTTTAGGTAGTACTTTTCTATCACACAACAGGCCAAATGCATTCTTCCACTTCAACCATCCAACTTGAATTCTATTAATAACATCTCCATCTATTTCACCATCATTTTGAATAATAAAGCCTAAATATTTAAATCGCTCACTCTTTTTAATGAATTGTTCACCAAATATCACAACACTCCCACTATAACTTTTACAACTAAAATTACACTCCATATATTCAGTTTTAGATCTACTTAAACGAAAATCATTAGATTCTAAGGTTGACCTCCATAATTCAAGTTTCTCTTAGACTCCCATTATAGTCTTATCAACAAGAAGAATGTCATCAGTACAAAGCATACACCGAGATATATCTTCTTGTAAATGCCTAGTAAGAACATCCATAACTAAAGCAAAAAGATAAGCGCTTAAAGCTGATCCTTGATATAATCCAACTAAAATAGAAAAATATTTTGTCAATCCTCCATGTGTTTGGACACAAGTAATAGCTCTAGTATACATATTCTTAATGACTTGAATATAACCAATATTTACACTTTTATTTTCTAGAACTCTCTAAAGAACAACTCTTCAAACTTTATCATATGCTTTCTCTAAATCAATAAATATTATATGTAGATCATCCTTGCTTTCTCTATACTTCTCCATCAAAGCTCTTAACATAGCATCCATAGTAGATCTACTTGGCATGAAACCAAATTGGTTGTGAGGAACTTTTGTATCACATCGTAACCTTTGCTCAATTACTCTCTCCCATAATTTTAATGTGTGACACATTAACTTA
This sequence comes from Cymbidium sinense, assembly GCA_021442155.1. NCBI lineage: Eukaryota > Viridiplantae > Streptophyta > Magnoliopsida > Asparagales > Orchidaceae > Cymbidium > Cymbidium sinense. Next base: position 8,465,806 of record CM038215.1, on the reverse strand, counting down.
TTTCCTCTAATCACTCTTGTGCATCACCTTTATTAAAAATAGGAATCAACAAACTCTTTCTCCACTAATCGGCATCTTTTAGTCTTTAAAATAAGATTAAAAGATTTGTAAACAAGAAATTCCTTGATCTCCTAAACATTTCCACACTATTGGAATATCATCAGGTCCTACTATTTTTCCACATTTCATTTTCTTTAAAGCTTCTTTAACTTTAGATTTACTAATAAGATGATAAAAACAAAACTCTCTATTTTTGTTTAAGGTATTAAGGTTGCTAAAATCGATCATTTTTTTAGATCCTTCATTGAAATGTTTATCAAAATACCTCATCCATCTACTTTCAATATCCTTTTCTAAGAAAAGCACTTTATGATTTTCATCCTTAATACACCTCAGTTAAGCTAGATCTTTACTTCTCCTATCTCTTTAGTTAGCTAACTTATACATACATCTTTCACTTTGTTTAGTATCTAATCTATTGTATAAATCACTGAAAGCTAAATTTTTTAATCATATATTTCTTTCTTTAAATCTCTACAAGCCACTTTATATTTTTTCCAAATCTCTGAGATTTTACATCTAAGCCAAGTTTTATAACAACACTTCTTATTTTTTATCTTTTCTTGCACATTTTGGCTCCATCACCAATTATTTTTATTAAAATAAGCTTTTACTTTTGATTCTCCAAGCACATTTTTAGCAACTTGCTTAATTTCACTTGCTACATTTTCTAACATAACATTAGCTTCCTTATGAACATCCTAAATTCTAAGTTCTTGCAGCTTGCTCTTAAAAATATTTTTATTAGTGTTTTGCAAGTGTCCCCATCTAATCCTAGGATAATAATTTGATTTATTTTTTATCTTCCAAAAATTTCATCTTAAAATCTAATACTGATAATTTATGTTGGATATTTAAACTTTCACTTGGAATGACCTTACAATCTTTACAATCTAAATGTTCTATTTTTCTTATTAGAAAATAATCAATCTATGTTTTACTAAATCCATTTTTATTAAGTAATAATATGCTCATCTCTTTTCTTAAGTAAGTATTAGCAACTACAAAATCATAGGCTAAAGAAAAATCCAATATATTCCAACCTTCTTCATTAGGCACTCCAAATCCATGAATACTTTTAAAATATTCTGCCACTCTACCAACAAGTCCATTTAAATCTCCTCCAATAAATAATTTTTCTTCAAGAGCTATCTTTTGTATTAATCCCTCTAATTCATTCCAAAATTTTTCTTTTGAGCCTACATCCAAACTTACTTTAGGAGCATAAATACTTATAACATTGATAATTTGAGTATCAATAATAATCTTTAAAGCTATAATTCTATATCTGCATCTATTAATATTTATAACATTATCCTTCAAACTTTTATCTATAATCACTATGCCATTTCTAATTCGACTTCACGAATACCAAAGTTTAAAACCTAAAATCAATCTCCTTATCTTTCTCCCCAACCCATTTAGTTTCTTGAACACATAAAATATTTATCTTGTTATGAACCATAATATCTATTAATTCCATTAGTTTACCTATAAGAGTAACTATATTCCAAGATCCTAACCTAATTCTAGTTTCATGGACTAACTTCTTTGACCGCATCCATCCATAATGTGGGAACCCATGTTTATTTAACAGGAATTAGATCGACAACCCTTGCACTTTTTTCACTGTATTTAGGCCATACAACTCATCAATTCCAGGGGAGGCCCTAGCATTAACACGATATTTTAAAAGATTCATGTAGTGATTAATTCGACAAGTTTTGCTTAAATAAAATTAAAAGTAAACCTAAAATAAAAATAAAATAAACCTCATATAAAATAAAATAAAAATGAAATAAAAACCTAAACCTAAAAAATAAACCTAAAACTAAATAAAAAAATAAAACCTAAACCCTAAATTAAAATAACCTAAACCTAAAATAAAAATAAAATAAACCTAAACCTAAACTAAAATAAATAAAACTTAAACCTAAACCTAAAATAAACTAAACCTAAACCTAAACTGAAACCCTAAATAAAATAAAATAAACTAAAAATAAACCTAAATATAAACTAAAAAATAAAACCTAAAAATAAACCAAAATTAAAAACCTAAAACCTAAACCTAAAAAAATAAAATTAAAACCTAAACCTAAACCAAAAAATAAGAAATAAAACCTACACCTTAAAAATAAAATAAAAATAAAACTAAACTAAAAAAACAAACATAAACCTAAACCTAAACCTAAACCTAAACCTACAAAAAAACATAAACTAAACTAAATAGAAATAAAAATATACCAAAATAAAAATAAAAAATAAAATAAAATAAATAAACCTAAACATACGAGTTTACTTAATTTGAAAGAAAAATAAATTAAAAAAATAAAAAAATAAAAAAATCTTAACCCTAAATCATGAACCCTAAGCCCTAAACTTACAACCCTAGACCCTAAACCCTAAACCCTAATGGTTAAAAAAACCACACCCCACAAACCCTGACCTACAACCCAAACCTGACCTAAAACCCTAAACCCTAAATCTAAACCCTAAACCTAAACCACAAACCTAAAACTAAATTAAATAAAACCTAAAATAAAATAAATATAAAAACCTCGATAAAATAAACAAAATAAAATAAAATAAAATTAAAACCTAAATACCTACATCTAAATGTAAAAATAAAGTAGAATAAAAAATATAAACTAAACTAAAATAAAATTAAAAAACATAAACTAAACTAAAAAATAAAATAAACCTAAAAATAAAAAACCTAAAAATAAAATAAAGTAAAAAAGCTACTATGTTGTAAAAAAAAAAATAAAATAAAATAAAAACTAAATAAAAATCTAAACCAAAAATAAACCTAAAAATAAAACCTAAAAATAAATAAATAATAAAACCTAAACCCAAAACAAAAAAAAACCTAAACCTAAAATAAACAAAATAAAATAAACCTAAACCTAAATTAAAATAAATTAAACTAAAATAAATAAAACCTAAACCTAAGCCTAAAATAAACTAAACCTAAACCCTAAACTAAATAAAATAAAATAAACTAAAAATAAATCTAAACCTAAACTAAAAAATAAAACCTGAAATAAAAACCTAAAACCTAAACTTAAAAAAATAAAATAAAATAAAACCTAAACCTAAAAAATAAAATAAAAGTAAAACTAAACTAAAAATAAGCATAAACTAAACTAAACTTAAAAAGTAAAATAACAAACCTAATCTAAAATAAATAAAACTAAAATAAATAAACTAAAACTAAATAAATAAACTAAATGAACTAAACATTTGGTTTACTTAATTTTAAAAAAAATCTAAACTAAAACCTTAAACCCAAAACAAAACAAAAAACCCAAACTCTAAAACCATAAACTAACCTAAATCCTAAACCCTAAAATCTAAACCAACCCTAATCCCTAATCTAACCTTAAATCTAAACCCTAAACTAACCCTAAAATTAATTCTAAACCTAAAATCCTGGCGTAACCTTAAACTAGGCAATCAAACCCTAAACCTAAGCACACTAAACACTAAACTAAACCTAAACCATAATCCTAAAAACCCTAAACCTAAACCCACAAACCTAACCCACAAACCTAAAAAACCCTAAACTAAACTCTAAACCCTAAACTCTAAACCTAACCCCTAAACCTAAACCTAAACTAAATAAATAAAAAAAATAAACTTAAGCAAAACCTAATAAACATAAATCCTAATAATGGGCGATGGCAGGGCAGTGATCAGTGGAGTTAGATCTGAGTAGGCGAAGGTAGAGCGGTTATCAAAGTGGTGGTTGGGGATCTAGGTGTGGATATGGTGGGTGGTGAGTAGTGGTGGTTATGGAGGTGGGAGGAGTGATGGAGGTTACAATGGTAGTGGGAGGAGATGAGATATGATGGTGGATCTACTACGAGAGGTCGGGGTGGTTCGATGGGCTGGAAAATTGAAGAATAATCGATCGATTCTGCTAATGGAACTATCTCTTTATAGTAGAGATAGTTCAAGTTATCTAAGGTTTTTGATTTGCTCTATGCTTGGTCATTTTTTAACTATGTTTTTGCTTGTGTCTTAGAAAACTTGGTGTGTTACTTGGTTAATGAAATCGAAAAAAGAAATATTGAATCTAATTTTTTTTTCTATTAAAAAAAACTAAAAACCCTTAACCTTAAAGTAAAATATGAACCCTAGACATACAAGCTAAACCCTAATCCCTAAACCATAGAAACCCTAAACCCTAAAATCCCTAAACCCTAAAATCCTAAACCTTAAACCCTAAAACCCTAAACCTAAACCCTAAACCCTAAACCCTGAACTAAATAAAATAACCTAAGCTTAAAATAAATAAAATATAATATGCCTAAACCTAACCTAAAATAAACTAAACTAAAATAAATAAAACTTAAACCTAAACCTAAAATAAACTAATTGTAAACCCTAAACTAAATAAAATAAAATAGACTTAAACCTAAATTAAATAAACCTAAAATAAATAAACCTAAACTTAAAGAATAAAATAAACATAAACCTAAACCTAGAAAAATAAAATTAAAAAAAATAAAATAAAAGTAAAACTAAACTAAAATAAGCATAAACCTAAACCTAAACCTAAAATTAAATAAAAAATAAAACTAAAATAAATACTAAGTAAAAATAAAAAATAAATGAGCCTACCTATTGGTTTACTTAATTTTAAAAAACTACCCTACACTAAATCCTGAGCCTGAGCCTCTGACTATACCCTGGCACCCTAGGCTTAAACCTAAACCCTAACCATAATTTAAACCCTAAACCATACTGGCTGAAGCCACTACCCAATCCTAAAGCAAAACTTATAACAGCCCTAAACCCTAACCAGGTATGGTTTAAACACTAAACCTAAACCCTAAATAATAACCCTAAAGCCAATCTTACCAAACCCCACTAACCTTAAACCTGAAAGCCCCAAACCCTAAACTCTAAACCACCTAAACCCTAAACCTAAACCCTAAACCCCAAACCTAAACCCTAAACCTAAACCTAACCCCAACCTAAACTAAGTAAAGTAACTCAAAAATTAAAAAGTTAACCCAACCTAAACCCTAAAACCTAAACCTTAAACCTAAACTAACTTAAACCCAGAATGTGGGAACCTGGGAACATCACCGTCAACCACGCTCAGTCAAGATCTAGCGGTGGAGGCAAAGGCGAAGGCTACGATTATCACAATGGTGGTTGGGGATTTATAGGTGCTGGTAGATATGGAGGTGGTGGTCAGAGCAGTGGTGGTTATGGAGGCGGGACGAGCGATGGAGGTGGATTCCACTACTCGAGAGGTTGGGTGGTTCTAATAGGAATTGGAGAAATTGAAGAACAGTCGATCCGATCTGCTATTTGTGGAACTGTGCCTTTACAGTAGAGATAGTTCAAGTTATCAAGGGTTTTTGGTTTGCTCTATGAGTGCTCATTTTTTATCTATGTCATTGCTCGTGTTTTAGAAAACTTGGTGGGTTACTTGGTTAATGAAATGTTGAATCAGAATTTGTTCTCTATTAAAAAAAAGCAAAAACACTTAACCCTAAACTAAAACATGAACCCTAGACCTGAACCCTAAACCCTAAACCCTAAACCCTAAAACCCTAAGCCCTAAACTGAAAAAAAACCTAAACCTAAAATAAACAAAATAAAATAAGCCTAAACATAAACTAAAATAAATAAAACCTAAACCTAAACATAAAATAAACTAAACATAAACCCTAAACTAAATAAAATAAAATAAATTTAAAATTAACCTAAACCTAAATTAAAAATAAAACTTAAAAATAAACCTAAAATGAAAACCTAAAACCTAAACCTAAAAAGAAAATAAAACCTAAACACTAAATAAAAATAAAACTTAAACCTTAATAAGATAAAAAATAAAATAAAATAAATAAGCATAAACTTAAAACTAAACCTAAAAAATAAACTAAAATATAAAACCTAAACTAAAATAAATAAGCCTAAAATTAATAAACTAAACTAAATAAAAATAAAAAAATAAACTTAAATAATAATAAAAAAATAAACAAAATAAAATAAAAAAACTAAATGGACTACACTGGGTTTATTAAAACCCTAAACCACACTAAGTCCTACCTCTAACCCTTACTAACCCTCTCTACCATGAGCCTGCATACTCCACCCTAAATCCTGACCCTACCCTGACCTCTAAACAGGCTAAACTGAGCCCTAAACCCTACCACACTCTAACCTAAGCTAAGCTGATCTTAGGCCAAAACCCTAAACCATAAACCCTCAAAACCCTAAACCCTAATGCCTAAACACGAAACCCTAAACCCTAAACCCTAAAAACTTAAAAACTTAAACCTAAACTAAATAAAACCTAATAAAAAAATAAATAAATAAACCTAAACCTTAATAAAATAAAATAAATAAAATAATAGAAACTAAAAACCTAAACTAAAACCTATGCCTAAACCAAAAAATAAATTAAAATATAAAAAATTAAAATAAAATAAATAAAAACCTAAACAAAACTGAAAAATAGGATAAACCTAAGAAATAAATAAATAAAATAAAAACTAAACGTAAGCTAAAAATAAAAAAACTTAAGATAAAATAAAATAAAATTGAAATAAAAACCTAATCTTAAAATGTAAACCAAAAAAAAATAAAAAATAAAACCTAATCCCTAAACAAAAGAAATACTTTAAGCCTATAAGAAAAATAAAATAAACAAAATGAAATAAACCTAAAACTAAACTAAAATAAATAAAACCTAAACCTAAACTAAAAAAAAAATAAACTAAAAATAAACCTATACCTAAATTAAAAAATTAAACCTAAAATAAAAAATCGAAAACCTTAAACTTGCAAATAAAACCTAAACCTAAACCTAAAAATAAAAAATAAAACCTAAACCTAAAAAATAAAATAAAAAAATAACTACTAAAAAAAACTTAAACCTAAACCTAAAAAAAATAAACAAAACCTAAACTAAAATAAAACCTAAAATAAAACTAAACTAAATAAATGAAAATAAACCTAAATAAAATAAAATAAATAAAATAAATAAAAAAAAATAACTTAATAAACTAAATAAACCTAAACTTGCTTTGTTTTTTTTAGACCTAAACACCCTACCCTAAATCTGACCACCCCTCTCAAATCTGAACCTAAACTGAGCATCCAAACCTCATAAACCTCCTCCCAAACTCCTAAATTGAAAACTGATCACACTGGCCTAACTGACCTTAACTCTGACCCTAAATCCTAAATCCTAAACCCTAAACCCTGGGCTAACCAAACCACAAGGCCACCAAAGCCCCAAGCCTATTGTGTTGACCTGAGCCTACCTTAGCCCTCAGATCCTACCATAAAGCCCAGACACAGACCTGGACTGAGCCCCAGGCCCTGACTGACCATAAACCTAAAGAAACTGAGCCTAAAAACCAAAAGCTAAACCTAAACTAAATAAAACCTAATAATCAAAAAAATAAAAAATCCTTAACCTGAATAAAATAAAATAAAAAATAAAAATAAATAAAAATAAATAAAATAAAATAAAAAAAACATGGAATAAGAAACCTAAATAAAATAAAAACTAAATGTTAAATAAAAATAAAATTAACCTAGAATAAATAAAATAAAATAAAAACTAAATAAAAAAAATAAAATGAGACCTAAAATAAAACCTAAAATAAATTTAAAACCTAACTAAACTAAAAAACTAAACCTAAAAAATTAATGAAACAAAATAAAATAAACCTAAACCTAAACTAAAATAAACTAAACTAAAATAAATAAGACTAAACCTAAACCTAAAATAAACTAAATATAAACATAAGCCTAAACAAAATAAAATAAAATAAACTTAAAAAACCTAAACCTAAACTAAGAAATAAAACCTAAAAATAAACCTAAAAAGAAAACAAAAACTTAAACCTAATAAAATAAAATAAAAACCTAAACCTAAACCTAAAAATAAAAAATAAAACCTAAACCTTAAAAAGAAAATAAAAATAAAACTCAACTAAAAAATAGACCTAAACCTAAAAAATAAAATAAAATAAAAAACATAAACTAAAATAAATAAACCTAAAATAAGAAAACTTAACTAAATAAAAATAAAAATAAACCTAACTAAAAATAAAATAAAATAAAATAAATAAAAAATGAATTAAATAAACTAAATAAACCTAAACTTACTAGTTTACTTAGCTTAAGAAAAAATCCTAAGCCATAAATCATAAACCTTAAACCTACAACCCTAAACTCTAAGCCTTAAACCCTAAAAACTTAAACCCTAAACCCTAAACCCTAAACCATAAACCCTAAACCCTAAACCCTAAACCCTAAAATCCTAAGCCCTAAGCCCTAAACCCGAAACCCTAAAACTCTAAGCCCTAAACTCTAAACCCTAAACCCTAAACCCTAAACTATCCCTAAACCCTAAGGATGGGCAGAATCTCGATGGAAGGAACATCACCATCAATTGGGCTCAGTCAAGATCTAGTGATGCAGGCAAAGGTGGAGGTAGTGGTTAACGTAATGGTTGTGGAGGATTTGGAGGTGCTAGTGGACATGGAGGTGGTGGTCGGAGAAGTGGTGGTTATTGAGGTGGGAGGAGTGATAGAGGTTACAGCCATGGTGGTGGCAGAGGGAGAGATCGAGGGTATGATTGCGGATCCTGCTACTCGAGAGGCGGGGTTGGTTCGATGGGAGCTTGAAAGCAGAACGGTTGATCCTCTGCTTATGAAACTTTATCTTTATAGTAGAGATAGTTCAACTTATCTAGGGTTTTTGATTTGTTCTATAGGTGCTCATTTTTTATCTTTGTCATCGCTTGTGTCTTAGAAAATTTGAGGTGTACTTGGTTGATGAAATCGAAAAGAAGAAATGCTTAATCTGAATTTGTCCTTTGTTAAAAACAAAAACCTTAAATCCTAAACTCTAAACCCTAAACTAAAATATAAACCCTCAGTCTAAAACCTAAACCCTAAAACTCAAACCCTAAAGCCTAAACCCAAAACAATAAACAAACCCTAAACCCTAAACACTAAACCCTAAATAATAAAAAGTTAAAAACCTAAACCTAAACTAAATATTTCCTAAAAATAAAATAAATTAAAAAACCTAAACCAAAATAAAATAAAATAAAAACCTAAACTAATACCTAATCTAAAAATTAAAAATAAAATAAAAACTAGACTAAATAAAGTAAATAAAAACCTAAATTAAATTAAAAATAAAAACCTAAATAAAATAAAACTAAACATAAAATAAAATTAAAAAAAATAAAATAAAATAAAAAATAAATAAAAACCTGAACTTAAAAAATAAACCTAAAAATAAATAGAAAATAAAACCTAAACCCTTAACTAAAAAAAGAACCTAAGCCCAAAATAAAAATAAAATAAGAAAAAATAATAATAAAAATAAACCTAAACCTAAACTAAAATAAAATAAACTAAATAAATAAAACCTAAAATAAACTAAACCTAAACCTAAACCTAAACAAAATAAAAAAAATAAACTCAAAATAAACCTAAACCCAAACTAAAAAATAAAACCTAAAAATAAACCGAATACAAAAACCTAAAACCTAAACCTAAATTAATAAAATAAAAACCCTAACCTAAATGTAAAAATTAAAACTAAAATCAAAACCTAAAAAATAAAATAAAAATAAAACTCTACTAAAAGTAAACTTAAACCTAAGAAATAAAATAAAATAAAAAACCTAAACTAAAATAAATAAACCTAAAATAAATAAACCTAAAATAAATAAACCTAATAAAATAAAAAATAAAATAAACTCAAATAAATAAATAAAAACTAAATAAACCAAAACCTATCAGTTTACTTTTTTTTTAAAAAAAAAAAAACCCTAAAACTAACCCTAAATCTTAAACCCTAAACCTACAACCCTAAAACTACAACCTTAAACCCTAATATCCTAAACCCTAAACCCTAAACTATAAACCCTAAACCTAAACCATAAACCTACTAAACCTACAAACCCTAAAAACAAACCTAAACCCCAACCCTAAACCCTAAACCCAAAACCCTAAGGATGGGCAGAACCTCAATGGCAGGGACATCACTGTCAACTAGGCTTAGTCAAGATCTGGTGATGGAGGTGAAGGTGGAGGCGGCAGTTATCATAGTGGTTGTGGAGGATTTGGAGGTGCTAGTGGAAATGGAGGTGGTGGTCGGAGCAGTGGTGGTTATGGAGGTGGGAGGAGCGATAGAGGTTACAACCATGGTAGTGGCAGAGGGAGAGATTGAGGGTATGATCGCGGATCCTACTACACGATAGGCGGGGTTGGTTCTGATGGGAACTATAGAAACTAAAGAACGATCAATCCGATCTGCTGCTTATGGAACTTTATCTTTATAGTAGAGATAGTTCAACTTATGTAGGGTTTTTGATTTGTTCTATAGGTGCTCATTTTTTATCTATCTCATCGCTTGTCTTAGAAAATTTGAGGTGCAACTTGGTTGATGAAATGGAAAAGAAGATATGTTGAATCTGAATTTGTCCTCTTTTAAAAACAAAACCCTTAAACCCTTAACTCTAAACCCTAAACTGAAACTTAAACCCTTCACCTAAAACCTAAACCCTAAAACTCAAACCCTAAACCCTAAACCCTAAACACTAAACTAACCCTAAACCCTAAACCGTAAATAATAAATGGTTAAAAACCAAAACCTAAACTAAATAATTCTTAAAAATAAAATAAATAAAAAAACCTTAACCAAAATAAAATAAAATAATTAAATTAAATTAAAACATAAATTAATACCTAAACCTAAAAAAATAAAAAATAAAATAAAAACTAGACTAAAATAAAATAAATAAAAACTTAAACTAAACTAAAAAATAAAAAACTTAAATAAAATAAAAACTAAACCTAAAATAAAATAAAATAAAAAATAAATTAAAACCTAAACTTAAAAAATAAACCTAAAATAAAGAAAAAATAAAACCTAAACCCTTAACTAAAAGAACCTAATAAAAATAAAATAAATAAAATAAAATAATAAGAAAAATAAACCTAAACCTAAACTAAAATAAATAAAACCGAAACCTAAACCTAAAATAAACTAAACCTAAACCTAAACTTAAACATAATAAAATAAAATAAAAATAAACTTAAACCCAAACTGAAAAATAAAACCTTAAAAATAAACCTAATACAAAAACCTAAAACCTAAACCTAATTAATAAAATAAAAACCCAAACCAAAATGTAAAAATTAAAACTAAAATCTAAACCTATAAAATAAAATAAAAATAAAACTCTACTAAAAATGAACTTAAACTTAAAAAATAAACTAAAATAAAAAAACATAAACTAAAATAAATAAACCAAAAATAAATAAACTAAACTAAATAAAAAAATAAACCTAAGTAAAAATAAAAAATAAAATAAACACAAATAAATAAAAAATAAACTAAATAAACTAAAACCTACCAGTTTACTTTTTTTTTAAAAAAAGCCTAAACCCTAAAATAAACCCTAAATCCTAAACCCTAAACCTACAACCCTAAAGCTACCCTAAACCCTAATATCTTAAACCCTAAACCTTAAATCATAAACCATAAACTCTAAACCCTAAACTCAAAAGCCTAAACCCTAAAACCTACAACCCTAAACCCTAAATCCTAAACTATCCCTAAACCTTAAGGATGGGTAGAACCTCGACGGCAAGAACATCACCATCAACTTGGCTCAGTCAAGATGTGATGGAGGTGAAGGTGGGAGTGACGGTTATCGTAGTGATTATGGAGGATTTGGAGGTGCTAGTAGATATGGAGTTGGTGGTCCTAGCAGTGGTGGTTATGGGGGTGGGAGGAGCAATAGAGGTTGCAGCCATGGTGGTGGAAGAGGGAGAGATCGAGGGTATGATGGCGGATCCTGCTACTTGAGAGTCGGGGTTGGTTATGATGGGAATTGAAGAACGATCACTCTGGTTTAATGCTTATTGAACTTTATCTTTACAATAAAGATAATTCAACTTATCTAGGATTTTTGATTTGTTCTATAGGTGCTCATTTTTTATCTATGTCATCACTTGTGTCTTAGAAAACTTAAGGTGCTACTTAGTTGATGAAATCGAAAAGAAGAAATGTTCAATTTGAATTTGTCCTCTGTTAAAAACAAAAACCTTAAACCCTGAACTCTAAACCCTAAACTAAAACTTAGACCCTTAACATAAAACCTAAACCATAAAACCTAAACCCTAAACCCTAAACCCTAAACACTAAACCAACCTTAGACCCTAAACCCTAAACAATAAAAAGTTAAAAACCTAAACCTAAACTAAATAAGTCCTAAAAATAAAATAAATAAATAAAACCTAAACCAAAATATAATAAAATAAATAAAGTAAAATAAAAACTTAAATTAATACCTAAACCTCAAAAAATAAAAAATAAAATAAAACTAGACTAAAAAAAAAAAACCTAAACAAAACTAAAAAATAAAAAGCCTTAGTAAAATAAAAACTAAACTTAAAATAAAATTAAAACTAACCTAAAATAAAATAAAATAAAAAATAAATAAAAACCTAAACTTAAAAAATAAACATAAAAATAAAGAAAAAATAAAACCTAAACCCTTAACTAAAAAAAGAACCTAAACCTAAAATAAAATAAAATAAGAAAATAATAATAAAATAAACCTAAACTAGAATAAACTAAACTAAAATAAATAAAAAAATAAACTTAAAATAAACTAAACCTAAACCTAAACCTAAACAAAATAAAATAAAATAAACTAAATAAATAAAAACTAAAAATAAAATTTAAAATAAACCTAAAATAAAACCAAAACCTAAACCTAAATTAATAAAATAAAAACCCAAACTTAAACCTACAAATTAAAACTAAAATCTAAACCTAAAAAATACAATAAAAATAAAACTCTACTAAAAATAAACTTAACCTATAAAATAAACTAAAATAAAAAACCTAAACTAAAATAAATAAACCTAAAATAAATTAACTAAACTAAATAAAAAATAAACTTAAGTAAAAAATAAAAAATAAAATAGACTCAAATAAATAAAAAATAAATTAAATAAACTAAAACCTACCGGTTTACTTTTTTTTTTAAAAAAAAAGCCTAAACCTTAAAACTAACCCTCAATCCTAAACCCTAAACTTACAACCCTAAAGCTACAACCCTAACTCCTAATATCATAAACCCTAAACCCTAAACCCTAAATCCTAAACCATAAACTACAAACCCTAAAACCTAAACCATAAATCCTAAACCCTAAACCCTAAAACCCTAAACCCTAAAGCCTACAACCCGAAACCCTAAACCCCAAACACTAAATACTGAACCATAAACTCTAAACTACCCTTAAACCCTAAGAATGGGCAGAACCTTAGCGGTAGAACATTACCGTCAACTAGGCTTAGTCTAGATCTGGTGGTGGAAGCAAACCCGGAGGCAACAGTTATCGTGGTGGTGGTGGGGGATCTAGAGGTGCTGGTGGATATGGAAGTGGTGGTCAGAGTAGTGGTGGTTATGGAAGTGGGAGGAGGGATGGTGGTTACAACCATGGTGGTGGTGGTGGAGGGAGAGATCTGGGATATGATGGAGGATTCTGCTACTTGAGAGGCAGGGGTGGTTCTAAAGGGAACTAGAGAAACTGAAGAATGGTTGATCTGATCTACTGCATCTGGAACTATGTCCTTATAGTATAGACGGTTCTACTTATCTAGGGATTTTTATTTGCTCTATGGGCGCTCATTTTTTATCTATGTCGATTCTTGTGTCTTAGAAAACTTGGGGTGCTACTTGGTTGATCAAATCAAAAGGAAGAAATTTTGAATCTGGATTTATTCTCTATTTTTAAAAAAAACCTTAAACCCTAAACCCTAAACCATAAAAACTCAAAATCCTAAACATCAAACCTTACACCCTAAACCCTAAACCCTAAAACTGTAAACCTAAACACTAAAACTATAAACCTCAAACCCTAAAATATACAACCCTAAACCCTAAACCCCAAACCCTAAACCCTAAACCTTAAACCCTAAACTAACCCTAAACCCTTAACCCTAAACTAACCCTAAACCCTAACTGAAAACCTTGAATAAAGATGTCATTAGGCGTAGCTCTAAAGAATGACCTAATCCTAACATAGTTATGGTAGCTAAATAAAATGTCTTCAAGAGACTTTCCCTTGATTATTAGAGATTTGAATACCCTAAACCATAACCCTAAATCATATTAAATTACCATATACTATAGTATAATGTGGCATCATATATTTGAGCATGTAGTGATGTGTTTTGGGATGTTATAAGATGTTTTGAAATGTTTTAGCATATTATGATATTATGCACTATAGTCTATATTAATATAAATCATAAAAATATTGATTTAATAAATTAGATGATGAAATTTGTTAAATTTGAATTGGGAATTATGTTGTAGTACCAAAGGTGTCCTACACACTTTTAGTCTAAAAAGTAAGATTTTATGTTCAAAATAAATATTATGTGTTGTAGCATAGTACAACATCATATATCATAATATATTATTCTGCACATTTTAAATTCTTTCAATATTTTACAATCATGCGAGATGAACCTACAAGCATTACTTATAAAAATGTTGATTTAGACTTTAAAATGGTGGAATTTGGCTAAATTCATTATAGGTAGAGCATGGCATCATAATATATTGTTTCAATTTAAAATATGTAAGTGATACGACTAAAATATATAGTTTTTTATTGTTTAGAGTAAATTTATGATTTTTATCTTAAGCAATCCCTTGTGATGTAAAATGCAATATAATATAATATAATATGTTATAGTGTATTATAATATAAGATTCCATAACATAGTGTAACATCATGCATTATAGCATACTATTATCTATTACTACTTATTGTTTAGCATATTTTAGTTTGTTATAGTATGATATAGTAGAGTTTGTACTGGTATAACTCATAAAAATACTTATTTATAGGCTGAGATGATGGGATTTGGCCAAATTTAAGGTAAGATTTAGGGAACATCATTGGAGGTGTGCTATGGTGTGTCATTTAATCAAAGAATGGAATTTTGCATCTAAAATAAATGTTTATTCTTCAACCAAATTTTATAAATTTTTTCCTTAAAGAGATTCATTTTAAGGTGTAATGTAAAATAATATATTATTTGAAAGAATATTAAAACTAAATGTACATAATAATATAACTTCATATATATATATATATATATATATATATGTGGTAGTGTTAATGTTATTCTACATTTTAGTGTGTTTTACTTTTGTTATAATACATTAGATCAAAACTCATAGAAATGTTAATTTGATGGTTGAGATGGAAGAATTTGGCCAAATTCATTGCACACACTAAGCAACAATATTATGCTATTTTGTACCATTTCTAATGGAAAAATAACAATTTTACATCCAAAATGAACATTATTCATATTTCAAGAAAATTTAGTTATTTGTTCCTTCTAAGTGATTCTAATGAGGTGTAATGTAAGACAATATATTATATTATAGAAAATTATAATATAACATCATATATTATAATATAATTCAGTGTGTTAATTCACACTATAATATGTTTAGCATGATATTGTATAGTTAGTTTGAGTTTGCACCATCATAAATCATAAAATGTTGATTATAATGTCAAGATGATGTAATGTGAAATGAAGGCATTGTTAAGCTTTTGGTTGAAGTATTAAAGGTGTGCATAAGAGAAGAAATAAGATTTGATGAGAATTCCATGTCAAGGACATGGAGAGATCCTAGTGGATCACGTGCATTGGACATGACATGTGAGGGGTCTATGTCAAGGGCATAGAAAAAAAAATTGGGGATAAGGTTTGAATTTGATTTGATAATTTGATTTATGGAAAGAAGATCCGCTGAGATAAGAATCTATAATCCACCAAGGATTAAGATTGAAATGACTTTAATTTTTTTTATTTTAATTGAAGTGGAGGCATATCAGCTAGAGATATGGGCTTGAGTCCACTAGGGATCGGCTATATGAACCTTCCACTAGAGATGTAGGTTTGAGCTATCTGCTGGCGATTAGGATTTGAGTTTGATTTCATAGATTTATTTGAGGATGTATCCACTAGGAATAAGAGTTTGGTTGTATTTTTTTGATTTAGACCATACTGGGTGAGTTGGTTTAATTTTGCTCCATTGGGGAGGTTGGTTTTGAATTTGATTTGTTTGCTTGACTTGTTTATGTATGATTTGGGAATCCATTGGGGAGAAGGGTGTGATTTAACTCCACTAGAGAAAATCAGATTGGGTTTAATTTAATTTGAGTTAATGCATGGACCCTGTTGGTGTGTGATGAACCACTAAGAAGGGGCTATATCAGCCTTGACCTACCTCAAGTTTACAAATCCAAAGGGATCATCTACCGACTGTGGGGTAAAGCTAGCCAACCTAAGGGGTTTCCTTTCGGTGTGGCAATGATTGTGCTAAGAAGAAGGCATAACAGACTTACATCTTCAAAAGTGAGGAACAATAATTAGGGTGACTTATTGGATGCACAATGAATCGAACCTGAACTAGGGCGACTACTGAGTGAATGCCGCTGGTGACTTATGTCAACTCAAAAGTAGTTAGGATTACTTTTATCTTAAATTCATGTGACTTGATATGGTTTGTTTATTTTAGTTTGATTTCAAATTGAGGGTATATCCACTGAGGATGTCAGCTCGGTAAAATTTGATTGATTTAATTTATAGACCATGTCGGTGTGCGATGGACCCACTGAGAAGGGGCTATATCAGACTTGTCCTATCTCAGATTTACAAATCCAAAGGGATAGTCTACTGACTATGGGGTAGAGCTAGCCAACCTAAGGAGTTGCCTTTCGATGTGTAATGGTTGTGCTAGGAAGAAGACATAGTAGACTTACATCTTCTAAAGCAGGGAACAATCGCTAGGGTGACCTGTTGGTAGCACAACAAATTGAACTGACTTAGGGGTGACTACTGACTGAATGTCGCTAGGGACTTATATCAACTCAAGAGTAGTCAGGCAATTCCTATAGGATGTTTTACTGACACTGCCCCAAAGATAGGATGCCTACTTGGGAAAAGGTACCACAAGAGGTGTCCTCCTAATCCACAAGTGAATATATATTTTGTTTATATGTTTTCATGGACCCTGTTGGTGTGCAAGGGAACACACTGAGAAGGGGCTATGTAAGCTTTGACCATTATCAGATTTACTGGAACAAGGGAGAATATGCACATCCACAAGATGGATTCTACAACCACAGGGGTGGTTACTATGAAAGGGGAACTGTGCAATCTGATAGTAACTCAAGTAGTGTCTAAATTGGGTCGCAAAAGATGTGATCCAAATATAGTGTCCACAGGGGAGGTGTTGATAGGGGCATTATCCTGAGCCCTGAAAAAGAAAGTCTATAGGTGTACGGTGGCCAACTCAAGGAGAAAGCATATTAGCCTTACATCTGCCATGAGTGATGTAGCCTAAGGTGTAAGAACCAACCAACCTAAGGTGTATCCATCAGCATAGTGAGAACCAACCAACTTAAGGTGCCCATCAGTGTACAATGATCAATTTGGAAAGAAAGAAAGTAGGCCTACAACTTTCCAAGTGGAACTGATCATCGGGAACCATGACGGTAGGACATATGTTGCTCGACCCAGGTATTCTGTGAGAACGCGAAGAAGGGCTGGACTGAAAGTAGTCGAGGGAAGGATCCACTAGAAGACTTATCCTAAACCTCAAATATACCGACCTAGTATGAAAGGCTAATCTAAGAAGAAAGCATAGGAGACTCACATCCTTTTAAACGAAGCCAACATGAGGTAGCTTACCAGCCACATATTAAGGCTTACCAAACTAATAAGGTGCTCATCGGTGCAATGGCCAAGTAAGGAAAGAAAGTGCATACATCCTCCAAAGCAAGAACACCAGGGTGACACTAGTGGTACACCGATAAAGCTGAGTGAGTGCCACTGGGGGCATTTTCTCAACTCAGAGTAGCCCAAGATATAGAATATGTGTTTGTTTTATATATTTTTATGTAGTTTGTATTTATGTTGTGTTAATGAAGGATAATACACCACTCGGGGTCCTTACACCTACCTTAAACACATCATGGTGGATTCACAAACAAGAATACTTTTGACGTGGAAGAGATTGAATTCTAAATGGTATTTTCATTTATGACAATTATTTTCAAACATGATTTATATTTTTTATTTAAGTAGAGCTCATTGATTGGAAGCATTGGGTGCTCTTCCTTATGATTAATAAGTGATAAGATCCTTAGGTCTTCTAGAAAAAAGACCTTCCCATGTGGGTTCAAACTTTCCTCTCATCTTACGACTAGCAATAATCGATCTCTTTAGAACTAAAATAAACTCTCTTACTTGAAAAGCTCTATGAAAGACCAACTTGTTGTGAGCTTAAATCATTTTAGCTTTGTACAACTTAAGGATTTTGCATGCTCACAGACGTCTCTCCTCCAAACCTTCGAGCTCTTCTAACTACAACTTGGGTGTTTTGCTCTATTGTGATCTTGCTACCCACAGCCATCCTTTGTCATGGGAGTTGGACTTCTAATGGTAGAACAGCTTTGGACTCATACACTAAGGAGAAATGAGTAGACTAAGTTGGAGTTCGATATGTGGTGTGGTAGGCCCACAAGGCTTCAACTAACTGGTCATGCCACTATTACTTATTGTTGTCGAGTGTCTTCTTTAGTATTTAGATGAGAGTTTTGTTGAAGGCTTCTACTAAGCCATTTGCCCTCAGGTAGTTGATGGTAGAATATCTCCAATCTATATTGTGTCTCATGGCAAAGTTGTTGATCTCAGTGCTCTTGAATGCAATACCATTATCAGATATAATTCATCGAGGCACTCCAAACCTATATATGATATGGTTCCTTAAAAATTGGAGCACATGTTGAGCTATGACCTCTCTGAGGGGAATTGCCCTCACCCATTTGGAAAAGTAGTCAGTAGTTGCTAAGATGAATTGATGACCCTTGGAAGAATGAGGATCAATCGAACCCACTATGTCTGTACCCCAACACTCGAATGGCCATGAAGCCATTTATTTGACATTGGTGGCATCGCCTAGTCGTATCCATACAATCTTTGATCATCGACAGATAGAAGTATCCTAATCTCTTGATCTTGGCTTTCATCTTCGGACCATATTGGTTGGCTCTACATAATACTAAGTTTACCTTAGTCATGATCTTATGGGCTTCATGCTTGTCTAAATAATGTAACCACATATGATCGAAAGACCGCTGGTATAAGACACCATCCACAAGAGCATAGGAAAGTGCTTTTTGCTTCATCTGATGGGATTGAGACTCTCTTGAGGTAGTTTGCCTTTATTTGGGTAATCCATGAATGGTTGCCTCTAATCTAACTCCTCATCCTTCTTGGCAATGGAAACCACCCCTTCAAGAGAGCACTTTTTTATGAGTTCAATATCAATTAGGGATAAGACTTATCTAATTTGGACTTTTATTGATATGGAATTATCCTTCAAACATGCCAACTCCTTGGCAAGCTTGGCTACAACATACGCTATGGCATTCTCTCTTTAAGGAATCTTATAAATGGTAACCTCTAGGATTTGGGCCTACAACTCCATGGTGTACTTATGGTAGTGATGGAGCTTGGGCTTTATAACCTTATAGGACCCAACAATTTGGTTGATAACTAGTTGAGAATCCTCAAAGATGTTGATGTTCTAGATGCTTAGAGTAATGGCTAACTCCAAACTGACAATCAGAGCCTCATATTAGGCCTCATTGTTAGTGCAAGGATTGGATAGATGATATGATAATCTCAGCACGTCATGGTCCAGAGTTAAGAGAATTATTCCTACCCCTGCCTTTCCTAGAATAGTAGATTATCGTTCTTCTCCTCTTTGAGAGGAAGCTGCACCATCAAAGTACATCTCCCAGTGGTGAATGCTAGTATCTCCTATGTTTGTCATTTGTTCATCAAGGAGATCATCACTGATCAGAGAGTCAATAGGAAGTGGGTGTGTTACCAAGAAATCTGCTAGCACTCCTTTCACCACACAGAGGGGTACAAAGGTAATGTCAAACTACAAGAGGATCATGGACCGTCATGCCAACCGTCTGAATAGCATCGCCATGTCATGAGATACTATAGTGGATTGATCATAGAGATTAAGTTTACCTTATGATAAAGCATGTAGTGCTATAGCTTTTGGGATGCAAAGATTAAAGCTAGGCAATGCTTCTCAATGGGTGGATAAATAGCCTCAGTAGGGATTAGATGATAGTTGAGGTAGTAGAGTGCATTTTCCTTCCCTTCTTCATTGGCTTGGGCCAATAAAGCACCAACGGAGTCATCTAACATAGCAATTTAAAGTATGAGTGGCTTGCCTGGGAAATGGGCTACTAGAACTGGTGGCATCATTAGGTAATGTTTGATGTCTTTGAAGGCATGCTCACACTTATCATCCCACTTAAACTTGGCATCCTTTTGACAAGTCAGAGAATGGTGACATCTTCCTAAAAGGTTGGATATAAAGCATCTTAGATACCAACCACCCTTGGAATGATCTGAGTTAAACTTTTAGGGGTGGCATTTCTATTTCCTTGATCTTCTTAGATCAATTTTGATTACGGTGTCAACAAACCCAAGAATTTCTAAGCTACTCAATGCACATTTGGGGTTCCTTTTGAGGTTAAATTATGTTAATTGTTCAAAAACTATTCTCAAGTCAAAGAGATGGTCTTCCTATTCTCTACTTTTAACCATGAGATTATCGACATAGCACTCAACTTGATGATGAATGAGTTCATCAAAGATTTGAGTCATAGCTTGCTGGTATGTAGCACCGAAATTTTTAAGGCTGAAAGGCATGACCTTATAGCAATAGATTTTGATCGGGGTTCTAAAAGTAGTGTTTCTTTCATCTTTAGGGGACATCTTTATTTGGTTATATCTAGATGAGCCATCCATGAAAAGAATACTACATGAGATGAGGCAATGTCCACCATTAGCTCCAAGATTAGTTGTGAAAATTAATCTTTTATACATGCCTTATTTAAATCCCTAAAATTGACGCATATGTCAATTTGGCCATTCTTTTTCTTAACTGGGATGATGCGCAACGTGTAGATATTTTTCTTCCCGGATGAAGCCAGCATCAATTAGTTTTTTAACTTCATAAATCACCTATTATTCTTTGTCTAATCGCATGCATCTATGAGCTTGCTTGATAGGGTTATGAATAGGCTCCATTGTTAGTTTATGGACTGCTACGTTAGGAGCCAATCCAAGCATCTCTTCATAACTCCCTACAAAGTAGTCCTTAAACTCAGTCAATAGCCTAACTAAGTCATTGGTTTCAATTTTGTTCAATAAAGAACTGATGTATGTCAGGCATGGATCTTCTTCAGTTCCTAAGTTGATTTCCTTGAGCTCGTCAATGGTTGACTTGATCTTTTCTTCAAACTCTGGCAGTGCATCTTTGACTTCAAAATCACATGGATCATCTAAAGTTTCTAAGCATAGCTCCACGTATGAGTTATTATGATTTGAAAAAACCTATCAAATTCTAAATGATTGGTGATGATTAAACAGTAATCATCATCATCGATTGGACCCACTATACTGGATCCTAGTCCCAGTCTTGATTGAGAGCTTTTTCATCTATTCTTCCATATTCTTTTGAGGTAGTATGACTTGTCCTTTGAACAATTATATGGGATTAACCCTTTCTATTAAATCTTTATATGAATCATCCTCAAGTTCTACATCAACTTCTTGACTTGAGGATGATGCTCCCAGAAAGAACCTCTGAGTCTTCACACCTGTGGATGACTTAGGGCTTCCTTAACTACCAAACCCTCAACTTTTTGAGAGGAAAGTGGGGTTAGAGCTAAAGTTCCCAACTAATGCCTAACTGTTTCACATATAGACTTGGATACACTTATGCTTTGCTTTGGAGCCCAATCTTCATTGCTATCTGGCTCAACTGTCACCCCCAATCCATTGCTGAGAATAGCTGGCTGGTATGCTAACCATATAAGACTCATCTTATGAACTAGATTCTTAGTCTATATGGATAGCAGGTGTACTCCTGGTAGCTAGGACATATCTTCTATTGGGTGGCCAATAAGGAGGTTTTCCACCCCTGGGATAGCCTCTGAACTGGCTTCTTCCTCTGCCTGGTAGAGGTCTAATCGTCCTACCCATATGTTTGAATGGAGTAAAATTGTGGGTGGAATCTAATGTTAGGCTCCACTTCCTCCTCTAAGTCTATTTTTTGCTCCCTTTTTATTTTCATTTTCTCTTTTCTTTTTTTTTCATTTTGTTTTCATTTTATTTTTTTTCTTTTCTTTATTTTTTAAACCTTGGCCAAGTTCAAAGAATAGAATTGTTGATTTTGGGAGGTAGTACGCTGCATCCTCATATATGCTGACCTCATGAACTGAAATGGGTTGAGATCTCCTTTGACACATTAGATGATCCCACCTATCATGAACTTCATACACTGATGTAGAGAGGATGGAACTATGTTGTTCTCATGTATCCATGGTCTCCTAAGCTGTTCAAAGATGTATCCATATAATGTGAAACTTGGCTTGTCTTCCAATCTATCTCTAAGGGCAACACTATGGAGCTAAAGGTCTTGACCTCACTTTTGGAGTGATTCAATCTTCCCATCTTAGACTTAGCAGTCTTGTAGACACTAAGACTTCCATAGTCATAAGAGACTTCTAACAATTAGGTAAATGCTTAACCTAAGCCTAAAGAATTAGAAGTGTTAACCATAGGATTAGGTTATGCCTGGGATTAGGATAATCCACCCACCCTACAACCAAAATCCAATCCATGTTCACCTTCTCAAACCAAACCTCAAGTTCAATTCAAACATTAAATTCAAATCCAAAACCAAATGATTGAAGCCCATGATCAAATCCAAACTTGAAACCCTTCCTAAGCCATATGACCTATCCCATGGACTTAGCCAAATCTTAATCCAAATCAATCCAAAATTAATTGATTTTCTCATAATCAATTTATATCTTTAATCATCTTCCTAAATATAAATCAAATCTACATTCAAATGATCAAAACTAAATCAAATTAAATCAAAACCCTTCCTAAGCCATATGGCCTATCCCATGGACTTAGCCAAATCTTAATCCAAATCAAGTCAAACTCAATTGATTTTCTCACAAATCAAACATCTTTTCAATCACCTTCATAAAATTAAATGAAATATACATTTAAGTCATCAAACCTAAATCAAACCAAATCAAAATCCAAACCTAAGCCACATGACTTAAATCCATGGACTTAGCCAAATTTTTTTATTCCAAAACCCAAATTCAATTGATTTTCTCATGAATTAATCATACCTTCAATCATATTCACAAATATAAATGAAATCTACAATCATCAAGCCAAACCAAAATCAACCAAAGTCAAACCCAACTTAACCCTTTTGACTTGAAAAGATCAAATAAACCAAAACCCATTTGAACTCAAGCTAAATGCAATTAAATTTATATATCAATCCCAAATACATATATGAACTCAACTAATCAAACTCAACCCAAAAAATCAAGCCAACTAAACCCAATTGGTCCACTTGAGCCAAAGTGGCCAATTTGACCTATTTGAGCCAAGCTCTAATCCTACCCAAATTGGATTGAACCAAGCCCATCAAAACCTCCCATCATGATTATTGATCATCCTAAGTTAAGCAATTGTCACAAATTGGGTCAAACTAAGTTAAGTTGGACATTTGACCAAGTCAACCCCTTTACCCCTATGAACCTAAACTAGCCAAATTACAACCAAAGCCAAATCCCTTGAAACCTTCAATAAGTCAAACCAAACCCAGTTGGTCCTCTTAACCCAAGTTGACCCAAATTGACCTAAAAGATAAAATTTGGTCAAATCAAAATATAAAGCAAATTAATTGCAACCAATGGCTCAAGTTCATTCCAAATTGATTATTGAACTTGACCAAAGCCATGATTGGACCCAATTAAACCCAATTGACCTACTTAGCCCAAATTGACCTAAAGGTTCAAGTTGGCCTAAATTAAAACCAAATCCAAATTAATTGAAACCAAAGCCTACAATCATCTTCAATTGGTTAACTAAACCTAAACCAACACCTAACCCCAAATTTGGCTGTTGGTCAAATTGGTCTTAACCCATTTGACCCAAATGAATTCAAATGTGCCAAACTAAACCAAACCAATTAAACTAAAACATCCCAAATGATCATATGAACTTGACCCAACCTAACCTAGTTTGACCTAAATGAGTCAAATTGAGCCAAACCTAACCAAATCAACTTTAACTTAAATTTAGGCCAACCCACTTTTGGCTCACCTGCCCAAATCAAATCCAATGCCAAATGATCATTCTACCCTTAGGTCAAGGGCATCACATGAGACAAATCACCCATGTAAGTGGTCATTTCCATTCCTTGGCCACTTGATACTCTCCCAATGGTCCACCTAGGCACCTAGACACTACCAACCCAAGGGTGGTTGGGTCATATGACCCATGGGAGGTGAAATCACCTAACCATCCCCATTGGAGCATTTGAAACCCATAGGACACCCATGATTCCTCCTTGGTAGCCACCTCCACCTTCAACCAACCAAGTGAGCCAACTCACCTCCTCCACCACCCACTCCCTGAGATGGCCAAACCACTATAAGCCAAACTGATCCCACCATCAAGATAAAGGGGTATACACCCTCATTTTACTCAAACACACACAAAAAATTATTCGAGCCTTAACAACCCAAGATGACTGCTAGAGCCCTAAGCTCAAGCTTGTTTCAATCAAAAAATGCCATTCCCATCCATCCCAAAATGACACTCCCATTTTGACCTAACTTCCCATTTCTCCATGAAACTCAAATTAACTTTGCACGCACCTTCCTAGGCCTCATTGAGCAAGAATGAATCATCTCCCAAGCTTGAGCACGAGGTGGGACTTTGATCAAAGCTCCAAGTCATCGCATGGCCTTAGTGAACGCCAAGGAATTGATCCAATTCTACTCAATAGGCTTTGTCTCCACTAGATTAAGCTTCCTCAATCATTTGAGCCATTTGAGCTCGAGGTATGCTTCCAAAATTGATACTTACAAAAAAATGGGAAGCTTTTGAAGAAAACTTGCATCTCATGTGATCTTGACTATTAAATCCTCATCGATCATGAAGGTGTGGATCCTTTATAGTTGATGAGCTCGTGAAAGCTTGAATCAAGTGAGCAATGGAGGATGGACTCCATTCTCCCTCACTCGCATGATGTTAGATCACACATTGTCCATTTCATGATCAAAATTGACGCATGATTAGATTCTAGATCAATGATTTAATCTTAAGCCGGGATTAATCTTAAATCAAATGATGGATGAGAAAGTACATCCGCCGCTATCACGTAGGTGTTGAGTCGGATAAGTTTTAAGTTGCCAATCTCACAGCGCCATTTGGAAAATGCGCCACATGGCGTCAATAGGATTAGGCTTTATTTAGGCTTAATTAATCATTTTTAATGGCTAAAACTTCTTACAATCATAAAAAATCATAGAGAAATAAAAAAATGCAAATATATACTCATTTTAAAGGTATTTTACAGGAGAATTAATTAAAAATGATCTTAACTAATTTTGAATAGTAATTAAAGTTTAATTAATTTACAAAATTAATTGCTTAATTACCTTAATTACTGAGAAATTAAACCCAAATTTTGGGTTAATTTAATGGATGACCTCCCTCCCATGATTTTCTTGGATTTATTGCTCACTTAATTAGAAAATTGACTAATTAAACCTTAACTACTCTTTTAAGTTAATTAATGATTATTAATCCATGAACAATAATAAATTATTAAGTTTATTAATTTTATTGTTCAACATTAAGTGAACTAAGGAATGGGTTGGGACCCTTTTCCTAAGTTCATTTCACCCTTATTTTAAAATGAAATTAATTAAGATTGAACCAATTAATTAAATCACTTAATCAAATTGAAATCATAATCACATGACCTTAATTAATTAAATCATGGGGTAGATCTTTAGGTGTTTAATAACCTAAAGGAGTTTAATGAAATTATGGTTAGTCCACATGTGTAAAACCATAAGAGTAATTAATTAAGTCCCTTAATCTAATTAACTATTAATCATGAGCCAATTGCATTAGGCCCCTTTATTTCTAGATCATTGCAAGTTTATTTTCCATGCATATCATGTTGGCTCATAATTATTTAGTTAATTACTTTAAGGTGACATAGGTAAGAGTAATTAATTTATCTAATTAAGGGTTCAACTTAATTAACCCATAAACTCAACTAATTACATTTCCTTAAATTAAATCAAATCACTAATGTGGGAATGGGTTTAAAACAACAAGTGATGATTTCTCTTCTCCTCTTTAAATAAAATCAAATCCAAAACTTAATTAATAAAGAAGCTTTGGTTTGCTTTAAATAATCTTATTTGATTTGATTGTCCTTAAGAACTAGTTTGGTTGAAAAAATCACATGCTTATATTTGATTGTCCTTCCAATCATGTTAAATTTGGTATGTCATTTGAATTCATGCATCCATCTTTTCAAAATCAAGGAAAATAAAATGGATTTACTTTATGTAAGCTTGCATGTGTTGATTTAATTTAATATATGGCTATTATCACTATTAAATCCAAATGTATTTTCAAAATCTTATAAATGAATAATAATGTGTTATGATGCTAGTTATAAATACATAAGAAATGCATGTGCTATAGCTTAAGTGTATGAATGTTGAGTTCTCTTTTCCTCTATTCATGTGTTGATTTATATAAGATTGAATGGTAATGGGTATATATCTAGACATCCTGAACACGAGGCTTTAGCTAAAGGAGGTCACGATTACCTCCCACTTGTTTAATAACAATACATACCCATTTGATTTCATTCTTATGTATTTCAACATCAGAATTTGGATAGAGATATAATTCATATATATAAATGATTCAATCAAAAAAAAATATACAATCTTTGCATGGTTTTCATTCCCTCATTTATGTATAAATCCATGTGTGTCCAAGAAAGTATATAGGAAATCCTGGAATATGAGGCTTTAGTTAGCCCCAAGGAGGTCATTTGATTACCTCACTCCTCTAGTTTAACAATGACTTTCCTATATCTTTGTACATGTATATGTATATGTGATTAGTGAATGAAAATCCTATTTTACATTAAAATTGCATGCATTCACATACTAAGTGGTTGAATTAATTATCCATATGATTTGGAGCTTACTTACTATGTTCATGTATACGAATTTACATATGTTTGAATGCAAATGGGTATATATTCTGGACATCCCAAGAATACAAGGCTTTAGCAAGCTCTAAGGAGGTCATTTGAATACCTCACTTCCCTGGTTTAACAATGGCACATGCCTACTTAATATCATTCCTATGTCCTTTTTGTATAAGAATTTGGATAAAGTTTAAAATTAATATGTTTAAATAATTCAATCAATTGAAATATAGATTCTAAACATACACATACATTCATCATTTAAGTGCTAAAATATGTATAGATGTACTTAGATTAAATCATATGCATGTTACATGTGATGGAAAGGAATGATTTAATATATGTCATATGGTAGTAATTCAATTAAATTAATCTTAAGATGCCTTTCATTTTGAATAAGATTATTTAAAGTGAACCTAAACTTAAGATTAATTAAATCATTTAATAAGCCATTCACTAAAGAGAACTAAATCAAATTAATATACTTTAGAAAGTGACTTAAGGTAGAGATGAAAGAGGGCAATCCTCTTTTCCTCTTTATAACACTTAGTTGCTAAGTGTAATCAAATGAAACAAAAAGAAAACACAAATTAAAATTCTCAAATCAATTAAACTACTTCAAGTGAAATCAACCTTTCATGTTAAATTGAATCCTTCTACACTTAGAAAATACACACTAATGCCTAACAAGACTTACCACACAAGCCTTAATTAGAATTAAGTCACCACTTCTAGCTAAGTTAGATGGTGTATGATGTGATATATGTTTTTTTTATGATGTATTATTTTAGATTGATGTTAGTGTATGCTTCATAGACCTGATGACCAATATTAGGCTAATCATATTTTCTATAGGGGATTATGCTTAAGGGAAGCATAAAAATAAATGTGAATGCTCTTTTTGCAGGTTTCTTAAATCCTTAAGTATAATCTAAGTTAGGATAGGTGGACTTAGTTACTTATGTGTAGGGTGCTAAGTCCAAATTATAAATACAACTGCTTGGGATATATGTATATTTAGATAACCTCTATTTTGTATGTGTTGTTACATTTACTTTTCCCACATAAATGTAATTTTTGTAATAGGAATTAGGATTAGTCCTATGGGGGATTAGGATGAGTAGTGGCCAGAAGGCTTTATCCATGGGTGCCCTGTGATGCCTTTGAAGCAAGCACCATCCAAATCAAAGAGGAACCAAATCAAAAATAAAGATATGAAGAAAGAAGTCCACCATAGCATTTAATACAATTATAATTATTCTTTTATATTTTAGGTTGTATAAGGGTAGAGCTCGGCTATCCATCTTTTCTCTCTTCAGGTTATACAGAGGTACCCAACCTCACCGACCTTTTATTCTTTTACGATAGTTTATATAATTGTTTGATGTTATGTTTACATTGTGCATTAGGATGCATGCTTTTAATAGTTTATTAAATGATTGATGCTTTAATGTGTGGCTTGGATATGATTATGCTCTTAGGATAAAAATAACTTTTCTACCCAACTAATCACTCATAACAAAATTTTAAACAACTCATAACCTCATCATAAAGCCTATGCCGTAAATAAGATAATTAAAAAATTTAGTAACCCCTTAGCTATATGGTTATATGTTTCACATCATGCATGCATACTCTTTCTCTCTTGAACATGAAGGATATCCATCCTTGCATGATAAAGGAATGCTTGACCTGTGAGGGCATCCCTTGTGGTGGAGAACACCTTCTTCTAGTTGATTTGACCTATAACCTATTTCATCATGCATTTAGGCATAAGAAATCATAAAGCCTCTATCAAAATGAGATATCTAAAATGAAATAAAATTTGAAAATATTTTTCATCTATAGATTAAGTCATATGCTCATACCACTCATGCTCTAGTCTCTTAGGGAGTGTGTTTAAGAATTTAGTCTCTTTCTAATTAATAACTACCCTAGCTATCTTGCAATTCATAAGATCAAACTATATGGTTTTAAAATCATTGGAGGAGTTAGTAGGCGGCCACTCCAGGCAGTTATAAGTCCAGACGTTGGACAATTTATTCTCTCTTGTGAAGGTAAAACCCTTATGTCCACCTATCTCTTAGATTTAGGTCATGCTTTAGCTCGTACTAAAGCTCCCTAGATTTAAGATCTGAGGTAGCTATTTTTTTTGGGCTACAATCATAAATCCTCACATCTTAGGCTTTCCCACAACCTTGTATTGGTGAATTATAAGCCATAGTAATCTAATTAAATTTCAACTCTAAACATATAAATCTCCTCAACTTTAAAATTATAAAGCTCAACCATTGGATAGATTGGAATGCTCATTATGCTTCTTAGTATCATGAGAATTTCCTACTTATTTCATTTGGATTCCAAAAATAAGTCTTCTCCTTAAACTTTCTTAATTGATTTTCCAAATACAACCAATCTTTTGATAGTCTAACCTTGAAATCTTTGGAGATGATAATTATCTACTTTAATCGAGAGTATTCTTAGGAAATTTCATTTCATAAGATGTAATTAACTATAGAGGCTTACCTCCATAGGGAACTTTAAAACTTGGTTTAATATAAACCTTGCTTTATTCATC
This sequence comes from Cymbidium sinense, assembly GCA_021442155.1. Taxonomy (NCBI): domain Eukaryota; kingdom Viridiplantae; phylum Streptophyta; class Magnoliopsida; order Asparagales; family Orchidaceae; genus Cymbidium; species Cymbidium sinense. The sequence goes on along the minus strand of CM038215.1, from coordinate 8,435,894 downwards.
CATATAAAGTAGGGGAGAAATCTCTGGTACATTCGAAGACCCATCATGCCTAAAGAGTCCTTATTATATGATTAGGTCCATTGTAGGGTGATGTCTCTATCTTTCGATATTGTACGTCATACCTTAATGTCATACCATATCACCTCAAAAAGTATCCCCCCTATAATCTGCTTGGTGTCCCCCCCCTACATCCAAAAATAAACACCACAAGGCCCTTTCAGCTTGTTCAATGAATCCTCTCAACATCATCCTTTCTTTTTGGATTTTAGAGATGTCGATCCCCAAGTAGGCAAGGGTTCTTAGACTCATAATGTTGACTGATACACCTTGGTCAACCAGAACTCTGGATAGTCTGCATCTGCCAACATCCACTATAATGTAAAGTGAAAGTTGTGCTCAGTCGTCCCTAGGAGTAAGTCTTCATCGCTCAATGTAACCCCTAAGATGTCCTTCAAGTGGCATGCCTCAACTTTAATACCGATCAGCTGAGCTAAGCATATCTCTAGATCAAGTAAGGCCTTGATTAGAGATTCCCTCATGTTTTTGGATAAGATAAGGGTGTCGTATATGCTTAGCTTATTTAGAAACTTTCTAAGGTGAGCTAGGACATTATAATCAACTCTAGCTTGGTCCTCCATAAGCATATCTATGAGTGGAGCATCTTATGGAGGGCTTATCTGTGCACTCGAACCAATGACTTACTTACCCTTATCCTAAGGTCTACCTTATGTGGTAGAACTCTGTCACTGCATAGGTTAACTATAGTGACTTCTTGGAATGATGAGCTTGTGGAAAGTTCTACCTTCTCATTGGGCATACCTACACTTTCTCTTATGGGATCTTCAGAGTCAGTTAACTCCAAGTCAATCTTAAGAGGTGAACCTGATTGATTCATAGAAGGATAATCTGACTCTGAATCAAAAAGGAAAGGATCATAACTACTAGAGCTATTATTTTTTATTTATACTCGAAGAGCTTTCAATAAGAATAAAATCAAGAGCATTAGAAGTAGATAATATATAAGGAGAAATAGCTTTCTTCATTAATTTCTTTTTGTGTGGAGGTACATGACAGAAATCAAGTAAAGTAAGCGGAGTTAGGGATTTTGTGCCCTTATCTGGAGATACAACGCTCCTGCTGGTAGAAGAGGACCTCATAGAAGAGGTGGTAGCTGCAATGGTGGAGGGAGTACTAGACTTGGACGGTGGCTATGCTACTAGACTATCTCGGGCTAGTATAGTGAGCTGTTGCTGCTACTGGTGGGCTTTCAACATCTCCGAGTTATCCTTTGCAACTAGCAAACATTCCTTGGTGTTGGAGGTTTGAGCTACTTGAGGAACCTGCAAGAAAAGCTTCTTGATCTTAAAAATGATCTTCTTAGAGGTTCGAGATAGGGAGATATCCTAACCTTCTTTGGTCTTAAGAGGATCACAAGTTTCCCTAAGGATTACTCTAACAGAACTAGATGGTTGTTCTAATAAGTAATCCATAGGGATAACTATGGCTCTCAACTTATAGTTGTGCTCATGCTAGTCCTTAAAAGTGATACAACTTCCAAGACAAGGCCTAACATGTGGTGGTAGGGCAATAGCTAGGATCATCACTCTGGCCCACTTCCTCCGGCCTCTTAGTCTTTGGTAACTGAAAGTCAGGTTTCTTTAAGTGATTCTTAAAGATTTTCCTAACTACCTCCCTCTTGAATGAATAAGGCTTATTCAAACTATCTGCAAGAGTAGGTGGATAGTAGCTACCTGGCGATGGATAAGAATACCACTGCTAGGTAGACTACTGAGGTGGTGGAAATGGTCATTGTGGCTGTGGTGGCCGGTATGATGGTCGAGGTGGTGGAAGAGGAGGTGGCAAAGGAGGTCAGCTTGTAGTCTCTACTTGAACTTTGGTCGGCTATCGCCCATTGACACAACTATCTCTAGCTTCTTCTCAAACATATTCAGCAGCTTGGGCCTAGATGATTGGTCAGGAAAGGGAAACTATTTGGCTTCCTCTTGTAGGCTTGCCGCCTTGATGATTAATTTCTCAAATGTTTTGATGGTAAAGCCCTCAAGCATGAAGGCGACCGGACCATGGATATTCTTGAGAAGATTCTCATCTTTCTGACAAATTGGTTACATTTCATGCACGTTGTGCCACTTGAGAATGTAATCAATAAGTGACTCATTGAGTTTTGTTTCTCCACAATGAGGTGCCTACAATCACCCTCTAATAAAAGCACTAATGAAATGCCCAACTTAAATTCATTGAATCGAATGTTTTGATGTACCAATTAAATGCAACAAATAAACCTAACAAAACAAAATCATAAACCACCTGTTCCAATCCTACTAAATATGTAATGTTAAACCTTGTTCCCACTAAACCATTAAAGATCTAAGGATGGCTAATAATACCCTAAACCTAAATAAAATAAAAGCTAAACAAACCTAAACCTAAAAAAAATAAACATAAAAAATAACACCTAAAAAAAATAAATAAAAAATAAAACCTAAACTAAACTAAAAAAAAAAACCTAAACCTAAAATAAACAAAATAAATAAACATAAACCTAAATTAAAATATACTAAACTAAAATAAACCTAAACCTAAACCTAAAATAAACTAAACCTAAACCCTAAACTAAATAAAACAAAATAAACTAAAAATAAACCTAAACCTAAACTAAAAAAATGTAAAAATAAATCTAAAATCTAAACCTAATAAAATAAAATAAAAACCTAAACCTAAACCAAAAACAAAAAAATAAAACCTAAACCTAAAAAATAAAATAAAAATAAAACTAAACTAAATATAAACAAAAACCTAAACCTAAACCTAAAAAATAAACTAAAATAAAAAAACCTAAACAAATCTAAAAAAATTAAAATAAAAAACCTAAACTAAAATAAATAAAACTAAACTAAATAAAAATAAAAAATAAACCTAAAATAAAATAAATAAACTAAAAAATAAATAAAAAAATAAACTAAATAAACCTAAAAAATATAAATTAAAAAATAAACTAAAATAAATCAAAAAATAATAAATAATAAATAAACAATTTTAAAACAAAAAATAAAATATATCCTAAACCCTAAATATAAAATAATAAACTAACTAAAATAAAAAATAAAATAAAATAAAACTAAACCTAAATTAAAATAAATAAACCTAAAAATATAAACCTAAATAAAATAACCTAAATAAATAAATAACCTAATAAAATAAATAATAATAATAAAATAACCCTAAACCTAAACCTAAATAAATAAACCTAAACCCTAAACTAAATAAACTAATAATAAACTAAAAATAAATAAACCTAAATAAACCCTAAACCTAAACCTAAAATAAACCTAAACCCTAAAAAAAAAAACCTAAACCTAAACCTAAAATAAAACTAAAAAATAAAATAAAATAAATAAAATAAACCTAAATAAAATAAAATAATAAAATAAAATAAAAAACCTAAACTAAAAAAAATAAACCTAAATAAAAAATAAAATTAAAAATAAAAAATAAACTAAAATAAAATTACTAAAACTAAAAAACAAAAAAAAATAATATAAACCTAAAATAAAAAACTAATAAAAAAAAACTAAATGTAAAATAAATATAAAATAAATCTAAAATAAAATAAAACTAAATAACAACCTAAACATAAAAAAAATAAACCTAAAAATAAACCTAAAAATAAATAAAAAATAAAACCTAAACCCTAAATTAAAATAAAACTAAACCTAAAATAAAATAAAATAAATAAAATAAAATAACCTAACCTAAACTAAAATAAACTAAACTAAAATAAAAAAACCTAAACCTAAACCTAAATAAACTAAACCTAAACCTAAACTAAAAAAACAAAATAAAAAACTAAAATAAAATAAACTAAAAAAAAATAAACTAAAAATAAACCTAAAATAAAAACCTAAAACCTAAACCTAAAAATAGAATAAAAATTGTATGTAAAATAATATTAAAATAAACCTAAACTAAAATAGAATAAAAATTAAATAAAAACCTAAACTTAAAAAATAAACCTAAAAATATAACCTAAAAATAAATCAAAAATAAAACTTAAACAATAAACTAAAAAAAACCTAAACTTAAACTAAAATAAACTAAAATAAATAAAACCTGAACATAAACCTAAACCAAAACCTAAAATAAATAATATAAAATAAACTAAAATAAACATAAAACTAAAAAAATAAAACCTAAAATAAACCTAAAATAAAAAAATCTAAAACCTAAACCTAAAAAATAAAATAAAAACTTAAACCAAAACATAAAAATAAAAAGTAAAACCTAAACCTAAAAATAAACTAAAATAAAAACTTAACTAAAAATAAACGTAAACCTAAAGCTAAAAAAAATCTAAAATAAATAAATCTAAAATAAATAAACTAAATTGAATAAAATAAATTAAAATGAATAAAAAAAATAAACTTAATAAACTAAATAAACCTAAACCTACTAGTTTACTTAATTAATTTTTTTGAAAAAATGCTAAACCATAAGCTATCCCTAAAACCTAAAACCTAAACCCTAAAAATAAACTAAAAAAATGTAAACCAACCGATTACTTAATTTGAAAAATAAACCCAAATTAAAACCTCAACCTTAAATCTAAAACCTAAACCCCTAAAAATAAAAAATTTAAAAAAAAACCTAACCTTAAACCCTAAACCCTAAATCTAACCCTAAACCCTAAATCCAAAACCTACAACCCTAAACTTTAAACCATAAACCCTAAAACCCTAAATAGCAAACCTAAAATCCGAAACCATAAATCCTAAACCTTAAACCCTAAGCCCTAAAAACCCTAAAAACTAAACCATAAACACTAAATCTTAAACCCTAAACTCTACCTTAAACACTAAACCCTAAAATCCTAAAAACCTAAACCTAAAATATAAAATAAAAATAAAACTCAACTAAAAAAATAAACCTAAATCAAAACATAAAAATAAAAAATAAACTAAAATAAAAAACCTAAACTAAAATAAATAAACCAAAATTAAAAAAACTAAACTAAATAAAAATAATAAATAAACATAAACAAAGATAAAATAAAATAAACTAAACCTAAACTAAAAATTTAAAACCTAAACTAAATCATAAAAAATCCTAAACCCTAAACCTAAATAAATATTAAAAACTAAACCCTAAACCCTAAACCTTAAACTAAAACCCTAAAAAACCTAAACCTAAACCCTAAATTAAACCTAAACCCTAAACCTAAACCTAAAACCCTAAACCTAAACCCTAAACTAAACCTAAACTAACCTAAACCCTAAACTAAACCCTAAAACCCTAAACCCCAAACCTAAAACCATAAACCATAAATCCTAAACACTAAACCATAAAACCTAAACCCTAAACCCTAGACCCTTAACCCTAAAAATCCTAAACCCTAAAGCCTAAACACAAAACCATAAACCATAAACCCTAAATGCTAACCCTAAACCCTAAACCCTAAAACCATAAACCCTAAAACTCTAAACCCTAAACCCTAAACCCTAAACCCTAAACCCTAAACCCTAACCTTAAAAACAAAAAAACATAAACCTAATAAAAATAAAACTATATACCTAAACTAGAAAATAAATTAAAATAAAAATCCTAAACTAAAATAAATAAACTAATATAAATAAAAATAAAAAATAAACTTAAATAAAAATAAAAAAATAAAATAAACTAAAATAAATACAAAATAAACTAAGTAAACTAAATAAACTTAAACCTACCAGTTTAATTAATTTATAGAAAAAACCCTAAACCCAAAATTTGAAACACTAAACCCTAAACCCAAAAACTAAATAAAAACTTAAACCAAAAAACCTAAAAATAAATAAATAAATAAAACCTAAGGCCTTTACTAAAAAAAACCTAAACCTAAAATAAACAAAATAATATAAATCAAACCTAAAATAAATAAACTAAACCTAAACCCTAAAATAAATAAAATAAAAAAAAATAAACTAAAAACCAAAGCTAAACTAAAAAAACAAACCTAAAATAAACCTAAAAGAAAACCTAAAATCTAAACCAAAATAATAAAATAAAACCTAAACCTAAACCTAAAAAATAAAAAAATAAAACCTAAACCTAAAAAATAAAATAAAAATAAAACTAAACTAAAAAATAATCATAAACCTAAACCTAAACTAAAAATATAAACTAAAATAAAAAGAAAACTAAACTAAAATAAAAAAACCTAAACTAAAATAAATAAACTAAACTAAATAAAAAAATAAACCTAAATAAAAATTAAAAATAAAATTAACTAAAATAAATAAGAAATAAACTAAATAAACTTAAATAAAAATATAAATTAAATTTAAACCTATTGGTTTACTTAATTTTAAAAATAAAAAAACCCTAAACTCGAATCCCTAAATAATAAATCCTAAACCCTAAACTCTAAACAATAAACTAGAAAACTAATCCTAAACCTTAAACCCTAAACCTTCAGCCTTAAACCTAAAACCATGCACCCTACAAAGCCCTAAACCCTAAAAAGCCCTAAACTCTAAACCCTAAACCATAAACCCTAAGCTCTAAACCCTAACCCTAACTCTAAACCCTAAACCCTAAACCATAAACCCTAAAACTTTAAACCCTAATCCCTAAACTAACCCTAAATGTTAAAAACCCTAAACCCTAAAGCCTAAACCCTAAAACATAAAGCCTAAACCCAAAACCCTAAAGCCTAAACCATAAACCATAAACCCTAAACTAACCCTAAACTACAAGCTAACCCTAAACTCAAAACCCTAAAAACACTAAACCCTAGAGCCTAAACACTAAACCCTAAACCTTAAACCCTAAACCCTAAAATCCAAAACTCTAAAACTATAAACTATAAACCACAAACCCTAAACCTTAAACCCTAGAATCCTAAAAACCTAAACCTAAACTAAATGAAACCCAAAAAAAACTAAACTTAAATAAAATAAAGTAATAAATTAAAAGAAATACCTAAACCTAAACATAAAAATAAAATAAAACAAAAAATAAAAATAAACAAAACTAAAATAAGGAAAAACCTAAACTAAATTAAAAAAAATAAACCTAAGAATAAAAAACTTTCATAAAATAAAAATAAAATAAACTTAAAATAAAATAAAGTAAAAAAACTAAATAAAAACCTAAACCTAAATAATAAATATAAAAATTAAACCTAAAAATAAATAAAAAATAAAACCTAAACCCTAAACTAAAAAAAACCTAAACCTAAAATAAAAAAAAAAAAAACCTAAACCTAAACTAAAATAAAAAAAACCTAAACCTAAACCCTAAACTAAAGCTAAACCTAAATCTAAACTAAATAAAATAAAATAAACTAAAAATAAACCTAAACATAAACTAAAAAATAAAACCTAAAAATAAACCTAAAATAAAAATTTAAAACCGAAACCTAAAAAAAAATGTAAACCTAAACCTAAAAATAAAAAATAAACTTTAAGCCTTAAAAAAATAAAAATAAAACTCAACTCAAAAATAAATTTAGACATAAACCTAAACCAAAAAATAAATTAAAAGAAAAAACCTAAACTACAATAAATAAACCTAAAATAAATAAACTAAACTAAATTGAAATAAAAAATAAACATTAATAAAAATAAAAAAGAAAATAAACTAAAGTAAATAAAATATAAGTTAAATAAACTATATAAACCTAAACCTATCGCTTTACTAATTTTTTTTTAAAACCCTAAACCTTAAATGAAAAGCCCTAAACCCTGCCCTAAACCCTAAACCTACAACCCTAAACCCTAAACCCTAAAAACCCCTAAACTCTAAACCCTAAACCCTAAACCCTAATCCTAAACCGTAAACCTTAAAAGCATAATCCCTAAAATCATAAACACTACATGCTAAACCCTAAACCGTAAACCCTAAACCTTAAACCCTAATCCTAAACCCTAAACCAAAACCCCAAATCCTAAACCTAAACTTGAAGTAACTAAATAAATTAAAAAAATAAATCTTAACCCTAAAACCTAATAAACCTAAACCTAAACCTAAACCCTAAGATTGGGTAGAACCTTGATGGCAGGAACATCACTATCAAACAGGCTCAATCTAGATCTAGTGAAGGTGGTGAAGGTGGAGGCGATGGTTATCACAATGGTGGTGGGGGAAGAGGAGTCACTGTGGATATGAAGGTGGTCAAAGTATGGTGTGGAGGGAGAAGTGAGAGGTTACATAGTGGCGAGGGATAGATCGGGGATATGATGGTGGATCCCATTACTCGAGAGGTCGGGGTGGTTCTGATGGAAACTAAACAAATTGAAGAACGACCGATCCGATATGCTGCTTATGGAACTATCTTTATAGTAAAGACAGTTCTAGTTATTTAGGGTTTTGATTGATTTTATGAGTGCTCATTTTTATTTATGCTTGTGTCTTAGAAAACTTGGTGTTACTTAGTTGATGAAATAAAAAAGAAATGTTGAATATGAATTTATTCGCTAAAAAAAGACAAAACCCTAAACCCTAAACTAAAACTTGAACCCTAAACCTAAACCCTAAACTCTAAACCCTAAACCCTAAACCCTAAACCCTAAAAACCTCAAAACATAAACCTTAAACCATAAAACCCTACACCCAAAAACCTAAACCCTAATCCCTAAACCCTAAACCCTAAACTCTAAACCCCACACCCCAAACCTTAAACCCTAAACTCTAAATCCTCAACTAACCCTAAACCCTAAACCCTAAACCATAAACCCTAATAAGCTAAAAAGCTAAAGCTAAACTACATAAAATACAAAAATACAATAAATAAAAGAACATAAACCAAAAAAAAATAAAATAAAAATATAATCAAAACCAAAATTAAAACCTAAACCTAAAAAGAAACTAAAATAAAAAATAAAAACTAAATTAAAATAAAATAAATAAAAACCTAAACAAAACAAAAAAAATAAAAACATAAATAAAATAAAACTAAACCTAAAATAAAAATAAAATAAAATAAAAACTAAATAAAAACCTAAACCTAAATAATAAACCTAAAATTAAAAACCTAAAAATGAATAAAAAATAAAACCTAAACCTTAAACCTTAAATATTTTAATTCAAAACCTAAACCTAAACCCCAAATAAAATAAAATAAACTAAAAATAAACCTAAACCTCGACTAAAAAATAAAACCTAAAATAAAACCTAAAAAAAAACCTAAAACCTAAACCTAAACCTAAAAACATAAAAAAAATACCTTAAACCTAAACCTAAAAATAAAAAATAAAACCTAAACATAAAAAAAAAATTCGAAGCTTAAAAAATTTAATTAAAATAAAACTCAACTTAAAAATAAACTTTAACCTAAACCTAAACCAACAAAAAAAACTAAAATAAAAAACCTAAACTAAAATAAATAAACTAAACTAAATAAAATAAAAAAATAAACATAAATAAAAATAAAAAATAAAATAAACTAAATTAAATAAAAATAAATTAAATAAACCTAAACCTATCGATTTACTTAATTTAAATAAAAAAAACCCTAAACATTAAACCCTAAACCCTAAACCCTAAACCCAAAGCCCTAAAGGTAACCCTAAACCTACAAACCTAAACCATAAACCCTAAAAACCCACCCTAAACCCAAAACCCTAATCTTAAACCCTAAACCCTAAACCCTAACTCTAAACCCTAAACCGTAAACCCCAAACCCTAAACCTAAACCTAAAGTAACTAAATAAATTAAAATGTAAACATAAACCCTAAAACCTAATAAACCTAAATGAAAACCTAAACCCTAAGAATGAGTAGAACCTTGACGGTAGGAACATCATTGTCAAACTGGCTCAGTCTAGATCTAGCGATGGAGGCAAAGGTGAAGGCTAATGCATCTGGGTGGTGGGGAATATGAGATGAGGGCAAGGTTGCTGGTGGTGGCGTGGGAGAGATCGGGATATGATGGTGGGTCTATGAGAGGCCGAAATGGGAACCGAGAAATCAAGAATGACCAATCCAATCTATTGCTTATGGAAATGTGCCTTTATAGTAAAGATGATTCTAGTTATCTAGGGTCTTTGATTTTCTCTATGTGAGCTCATTTTTTATCTATGTCGTTGATTATCTCTTAGAAAACTTGGTGTGTTAGTTGGTTAATGAAATTGAAAAAATAAATGTTTAATCTAAATTTATTCTCTATTAAAAAAACTAAAAACCCAAAACCCTAAACTAAAACCTGAACCTTAGACCTAAACCCTAAACCATAAACCCTAAACCCTAAAAAGCCCTAACCCTAAACCATAAACCTTAAAATCCTAAACCCTAAACCCAAAAAACTAAACCCTAAACCCTAAACCCTAAACCCTACACCCCAAACCTTAAACCCTAAACCCTAAACCATAAACCTTAAAAAGCTAAAAAGCTAAACCTAAACTAAATTAAACCTAAAAATAAAATAAATAAAAGAACCTAAACCAAAATTAAATAATAAAATAAAATAAAAGAAAAACCTAAACATAAAGCTAAACCTAAACTTAAGCCTAAACCGAAACATAGACCTAAAAAAAATTAAAAAAAAATAAAAACTAAACTAAATAAAATAAATGGAAACCTAAACTAAACTAGAAAATAAAAAACCTAAATAAAATAAAAACTAACCCTGAAATAAAAATAAAATAAACTGAAAATAAAATAAAATTAAAATTAAATAAAAACCTAAACATAAAAAATAAACCTAAAAATAAATAAAAAAGAAAACAAAACCCTAAACCTAAAATATACAAAACCTAAACCTAGACTTAAATCATAAATAAAATAAAATAAACTAAAAATAAACCTAAACCTAAACTAAAAAATAAAACCTAAAAATAAACATAAACCTAAAAAAAATCTAAACGTAAACCTAAAAAATAAAGAATAAAACCTAAACCTAAAAATAAAATAATAAAAAACAAACTAAGAAATAAACCTAAACCTAAACCTAAACCTAAAAAATAAACTAAAATAAAAAACCTAAACTAAAATAAATAAACCTAAAATAAATAAACTAAACTAAATAAAAAAATAAAAATAAACTTAAAATAAAAAAAAAACTAAAATAAATAAAAAGTAAACTAAATAACCTAAATAAACCTGAACCTACTAGCTTACTTAATTTTAAAAATTTAAAAAAATTTAAAAAAAAACCCTAACCATAAACCCTAAACCTAAACCTAAAACCCTAACCCTACAATCCTAAACCGTAAACCCTAAACCTTTAAAGCCTAAACCCTAAACCCTAAACCCAAAATCCTAAACTCTAAACACTAAACCCTTATCCCTAAACCCTAAACCCTAAACCCTAAAGCTTAAATCCTAAAACCTACAACCCTAACCCTAAACCCTAAACCATAAAAACCTAAATACCTAAACCTAAACTAAATAAAATAAAAAATAAAAAATAAAAAAAATAAAAAAACCTAAACCTAATAAAATAAAATAATAAAATAGAATAAAAACCTAAACTTAAGCCAACATAAAAACCTAATCTTAAACATAAAAAATAAAATTATTTAAAAAATTAAAACTATATTAAAATAAAATGAATAAAAACCTAAACTAAACTAAAAAATAAAATAAACCTAAAAAACCTTAATAAAATATAGAGTAAACTCAAAGTAAAAATAAAATAAACATAAAATAAAATAAAATAAAAACTAAATTAAAACGTAAACCTAAAAAAAACATAAACCCTAAACAAAACAAAAAAAATTAAACCTAAACTAAAATAAACTAAACTAAAATAAATGAAACCTAAACCTAAACCTAATATAAACTAAACCTAAACCCTAAACTAAATAAAATAAAATAAACTAAAAATAAATTTAAACATAAACTAAAGAAATAAAACCTAAAAATTAAGCTAAAAAAATAAAATAAAAACCTAAACCTCAAAGTAAAAAATAAAACCTAAGCCAAAAAAATAAAATAAAAACAAAACTAAACTAAAAAATAAACATAAACCTAAACCTAAACCTAAAAATTAAACTAAAATAAATAATATAAACTAAATAAAAAATTTAAATTTAAATAAAAATAATAAGTAAAATAAACTAAACTAAATATATAATATACTAAATAAACCTAAATCTAGCGTTTACTTAATTTTTAAGAAATAAACACTAAACCCTAAACCCAATCCCGAACCCTAAACCTAACCGAAAATCCTAAACCCTAAACCATAAACCCTAAAATTCTAAACCCTAAACTAACCCTAAACCCTAAACCCTAAACTCTAAAAACCCTAACCCTAAACCCTAAACCCTAATCCCTAGAGCTAAAGCCTAAAGCCTAAAGCTTAAACCCTAAACTATCATTAAACTCTAAGTTAAGACTAAACCCTGAACCCTAAAAACACTAAACCATAAACCCTAAACCTTAAACCCTAAGAACTTAAAAACCTAAACCTAAACCTAAAAATAAAATAAAATAAAACTAAAAATAAACTAAAATAAAACAAAGAAAAACCTAAACTAAACAAAAAAATAAAATAAACTTAAGAATAAAAAACTTTAATAAATAAAAATAAACATAAAATAAAAAATAAAATAAACCTAAAATAAAATAAAATAAAAACTAAATAAAAATCTAAACCTAAAAAATAAACCTAAAAAAACCTAAAAATAAATAAAAAATAAAACCAAACCCTAAACTGAAAAAAAACCCTAAACCTAAAACAAAAATAAAATAAATAAAATAAACCAAAATAAATAAAACCTTGACCCAAAATAAAGTAAAATTAAACATAAACCTAAACTAAATAAAGTAAAATATACTAAAAATAAAACTAAACCTAAACTAAAAAAATAAAACCTAAAAATAAACATAAACTTTAAAAAATAAAATAAAAACCTAAACCTAAACCTAAAAATAAAGAATAAAACCTGAACCTAAAATTAAAATAAATAACAAATAAATAAAAACTAAACTAAGAAATAAACCTAAACCTAATAAATAAACCTAAAATATATAAACTAAACTAAATAAAAATAAAAATAAACCTAAATAAAAATAAAAAATCAAACAAACTAAAATAAATAAATAGTAAACTAAATAAACAGTAAACTAAATAAACTTAAAAACCATAACCCTAACACCTAAACCCTAAACCTTAAACCCTAACCCTACAATCTTAAACCCTAAACCCTAAACCATAAACTCTAAACACTAAAACCCTAAACCCTAAACCCTAAATCCCAAACCCTAAACCCTAAACTATAAACCCTAAAACATATAACCCTAAACCCCAAACCCTACACCTTAAACCATAAAACCTAAAACCTTAAAACCTAAACCTAAACTAAATAAAACCTATATAATAAAATAATTAAGAAAACCTAAACCTAAATAAAATCAAATAATAAAATAGAATAAAAACCTAAACTGAAACCTAAACCTAAATGAAAACATAAACCTAAACCTTAACGTAAAAATAAACTAATTTATAAAATAAAAACTATACTAAAATAAAATTAATAAAAACCTAAACTAAACTAAAAGATAAAATAAACCTAGAAATAAAGAACCTTAATAAAATATAAACTTAATGCTAAATAAAAGTAAAATAAACATAAAATAAAATAAAATAAAAAATAAATTAAAACCTAAACCAAAAAAAACCTATACCCTAAACTAAAGAAAACCTAAACCTAAAATAAATAAAATAAAGTAAACCTAAACATAAACTAAAATAAACTAAACTAAAATAAATGAAACCTAAACCTAAACCTAAACCCTAAACTAAATAAAATAACATAAACTAAAAATAGACCTAAACGTAAACTAAAAAAATAAAACCTAAAAATTAGCCTAAAATAAAAATCTAAAACCTAAACCTAAAAAAATAAAATAAAAATCTAAACCTAATCCTAAAAATAACAAATAAAACCTAAGCCAAAAAAATAAAATAAAAACAAAACTAAGCTAAAAAATAAACATAAACCTAAACCTAAACCTAAATATTAAACTAAAATAAAAAAGCTAAACTAAAATAAATAATCTAAACTAAATAAAAATAAAAAATAAAATAAAAAATAAATAAATTAAAAATAAACTAAATAAACCTAAATCTACCGGTTTACTTAATTTAAAAAAACACTAAACTCAGAACCCTAAACCCTTAACCCTAAAAACTGACCCTAACCCTAACCTCTAAACCATAAACTATAAACCCTAAAACTCTAAACCCTAAACCCTAAACTAACCCTAAACCCTAAACCCTAAACCCCAAACACTAAAAACCCTAACCCTAAACCCTAAACCCTAAACTCTAAAGCGTAAAGCCTAAACCCAAAACCCTAGACCCTAAACTAACCCTAAACCCTAAACTCTAAACCCTAAACCCTAAACTCTAAATACTAAATCCTAAAAATCAAAAACTTAAACCTAAACCTAAAAATAAAATAAAATAAAAAATAAAATTAAACTAAAATAAAATAAAGAAAAACTTAAACTACACTAAAAAAAACCTAAGAATAAAAGACTTTAATAAAATAAAAATAAACATAAAATAAAAATAAAATAATCCTAAAATAAAATAAAATAAAAACTAAATAAAAACCTAAACCTAAAAGAAGCCTAAAAATAAATAAGAAAAAAAACCTAAACACTAAACCAAAAAAAAACCCTAAACCTAAAATAAAAATAAAATAAACTTAAATAAATAAAACCTAAACCTAAAATAAGGTTAACCTAAACATAAACATAAACAAAAAAATAAAATAAACTAAAAATAATTCAAAACCTAAACAAAAAAATGAAACCTAAAAATAATCCTAAAATAAAAACCTAAAACCTAAACCAAAAAAACAAAATAATAATGTAAACCTAAACCTTAAAATAAAAAATAAAACCTAAACTGAAAAAATAAAATAAAAATAAAACTCAACTAAAAAATAAACCAAAACTAAAACCAAAACCTAAACCAGAAAATAAACTAGACTAAATAAAATTAAAAATAAACATAAATGAAAAAAAAACTAAAATAAACAAAAAATCTACAAAATAAACTAAATAATCTGAAACCTATCAGTTTACTTAATTTTTTTTTAAAAAAATTGCTAAACCATAAATCCTAAACCCTAAACCCCAAAATTAACCCTAAACCCTAAACCTTAAAAAACCCTAAACTCTAAACCCTAGTCCTAAACCCTAAACCTTAAAAGTATAAACCCAAAAACCCTTAAACCTCACCATAAATAATACACCCTAAACCCTAAACCCTAAACCGTAACCCTAAATAATAAACCCTAAAACCCAAACCCTAAACATAAATGTAAAGTAACCAAATAAATTAAAAGATAAACCTAAATCCTAAAATATAATAAACCTAAATCGAACCTAAACCCTAAGAATGGGTTGAACCTTGACGGCAGGAACATCACCGTCAAATAGGCTTAGTGTAGATCTAGCGATGGAGGCGAAGGTAGATGCGGCGGCTATTACAGTGGTGGTGGGGGATTGGAGGTGCTAGTGGATATGGAGGTGGTGGTCAGAGTAGTGGTGGTTATATAGCCGGGAGGAGCGACGGAGGTTACATCCATGGTGGTGACAGAGGGAGAGATCAGGGATATAATGGTGGATCCCGCCACTCCAGAGGCAGAGATGGTTCTAATGGGAACTAGAGAAATTGAAGAATGGCCGATCCGATCTGCTGCTTATGGAACTATGTATTTACAGTAAATATGAATCTAGTTATCTAGGGTCTTTGATTTGCTCTATGTGTGCTCATTTTAGACCTATGTCATCGCTTATGTCTTAGAAAACTTGGTGTGTTACTTGGTTGATGAAATAAAAAAAAATGTTGAATATGAATTTGTTCTCTATTAAAAAAAACCAAAAACCCTAAATCCCAAACTAAAACTTGAACCCTAGACCTAAAACCTAAACCCTAAACCCTAAACACTAAAAACCCCAAACCTTAAACCCTAAACTATAAAACCCAAAACCCAAAAACCTAAACCTAAAAACCCTACACCCTACACCTAAACCTAAAGTAACCCTAAAACCTAAACCATAAGCCTTAAACCCTAAACCCTAAGCTAGAAAGCTAAACCTAAACTAAAACTTAAAATAAAATAAAAAAAGAACCTAAACCCAAATTAAATAAAATAATAATATAATGATAACCTAAACTAAAACTAAACCTAAACCTAAACCTAAAAAGAAACTAAAATAAAAAATAAAATAAAATAAATAAAAACCTAAATAAAACTAAAAAAATAAAAATTAAACCTAAAATAAAAATAAAATAAAACCTAAATAAAAACCTAAACCTAAAAAATAAACCAAAAAAGAAATAAAATATAAAACCTAAACCGTAAACTTAAAAATATACTAAACCAATACATAAACCTAAACCCTAAATAAAATAAAATAAATTAAAAAAACCCAAAAATAAACCTAAAATAAAAACAAAAAATCTGAACCTAAAAAAAAATTAAAAACATAAACTTGAACCTCAAAATAAAAATAAAACCCAAATTTAAAAAATTAAATAGAAATAAAACTCAACTAAAAAATAAACCTAAAGCTAAATCTAAAACTAAAATAAAAAACCTAAACTAAAAAAAATAAACTAAACAAGATAAAAATAAAAAATAAACATAAATAAAAATAAAAAATAAACTAAATAAACCTAAACTTATCGATTTACTTAATTTAAAAAAAACCCTAAACCTTAAATCATAAACCCTGAACCCTAAAACTAACCTTAAACCTTAAACCTTAAACCCTAAACCTACAACCCTAAACCCTAAACCCTAAAAAACCCTAAACCATAAACCCTAATCATAAGCTCTAAATATTAAAAGAATAAACCCTAAAACCATAAACCCTAAACCATAAACACTGCACCCTAAACTCTAAACCCTAAACTCTAAACTCTAACCCTAAACTCTTAACCTAAACCCAAAACCCTTAACCTAAACCTAAAGTAACTAAATAAATTAAAAATTAAATCTAAACCCTAAAACCTAATAAACTTAAACCTAAACCTAAACCCGAAGAATGGGCAGAACCTTGATGGCAGGAACATCACTATCAAACAGGCTCAATCTATATCTGGCGAAGGAGGCAAAGGTGGAGGTGGCGATTATCGTAGTGGTGGTCAGGGAACTGGAGCTGTTGGTGGATATGGAGGTGGTGGTCAAAGATGTGGTGGTTATGGAGGCAGGAGGAGTGATGGAGGTTACAACCATAGTGGTGGCGATGGGAGAGATCAGGTATACGATGGTGGATCCCATTACTCAAGAGGCCAGGGTGGCTCTGATGGTAACTAAACAAACTAAAGTATGACCGATCTGATATGCTTCTTATGGAACCGTGTCTTTATATTAAAGATGGTTCTAGTTATCCAATGTCTTAGATTTGCTCTATGCATGCTCATTTTTTATCTATGCCATCGCTTGTGTCTTAGAAAACTTGGTGTGTTACTTAGTTGATGAAATAAGAAAAAAGAAATATTGAATCTGAATTTGTTCTCTCTTAAAAAAAGGCCAAACCCCTAAATCCTAAACTAAAACCTGAACCCTAGGCATAAAACCTAAACTCTAAACCCAAAATCCTATACCCTAAACCCTATAAACCCCAAACCATAAAGCCTAAACCCAAAAACCTAAACTCTAAAACCTAAACCCTACACCTTAAACTCTAAACCCTACACTCCAAACCTTAAACCCTAAACTCTAAACCCTTAATTAACCCTAAACTCGAATAAGCTAAACTTAAACTAAATAAAACTAAAAAAATATAATAAATAAAAGAACATAAACCAAAGTAAAATAAAAAAATGAAATAAAATAAAAACCTAAACTAAAATAACCTAAACCTAAAATTAAACCTAAAAAAACTAAAATAAAATAAAATAAATAAAAACCTAAACTAAACTAAAAAAATAAAAAACTTAAATAAAATAAAAATTAAACCTAAAATAAAAATAAAATAAAATAAAATAAAAAATAAATAAAAACCTAAACCTAAAACATAAACCTAAAAATAAAACATAAAAATAAATAAAAAAGAAAACCAAAACCCTAAACCTAAAATATTTTAAACCTAAACCTAATCCCTAAATAAAATAAAATAAACTAAAAATAAACCTAAACATAAACTAGAAAATAAAACTTAAATTAAACCTAAAATAAAGACCTAAAACCTAAACCTAAACCTAAACCTAAAAAATAAAATAAAAATGTAAACCTAAAGCTAGAAATAAAAAATAAAGCCTAAACCTAAAAATAAAAAATAAAACCTAAACTTAAAAAATAAAATAAAATTAAAACTCAACTAAAAATAAACTTAAATATAAACTTAAAAAATAAACTAAAATAAAAGCTAAACTAAAATAAATGAACCTAAAATAAATAAACTAAACTAAATAAAAAGAAAAAATAAACATAAATAAAAAGAAAAAATAAAATAAACTAAAATAAATAAAAAATAAACTAAATAAACCTAAACCTATTTGTTTACTTTATTTAAATAAAAAAATCCTAAACCTTAAATCCTAAACCCTAAACCTTAAACCTTAAACCCAAAACCCTAAAACTAACCCGAAACCAAAAAACCTAAACCTACAACCCTAAACCCTAAAAAACCCAATACCCTAAACCCTAAATGCTAAACCCTAAACCCTAATCCTAAAATGTAAACCCTAAAAGCATAAACTGTAAAACCCTATACCCTAAACCATAATCCCTACACCCTAAACCCTAAACTCTAACCCTAAACCCTAAACCCTAAACTCTAACACTAAACCCTAAACCCCAAACCCTAAACCTAGACTTAAAGTAACTAAATAAATTAAAAAATAAAAATAAACCCTAAAACCTAATAAACCTAAACTAAAACCAAAACCTTAAGAATGGGCATAACCTTCACGGTAGGAACATCACGGTCAAACAGGTTCATTCTAGATCTAGCGATGGAGGTGAAGGCAGAGGCGACGGTTATCGCAGTGGTGGTGGGGGAACTGGAGGTGCTAATGGATATGTAGGTGGTGGTCAAAGTAGTGGTGGTTATGGGGGTGGGAGAAGCAATGGAGGTTACAGCCATGGTGGTGGCGGAGGGAGAGATCAGGGATATGATGGTGGGTCCCGCTAATCTAGAAGCTGGGGTGGTTCTGATGGAACCGGAGAAATTGAAGAACGTCCAATCCAATTTGTTGCTTATGGAACTATGTCTTTATAGTAAAGATGGCTCTAGTTATCTAAGGTCTTTGATTTGCTCTATGCATGCTCATTTTTTATCTATGTCGTTGATTATCTCTTAGAAAACTTGGTGTGTTACTTAGTCAATAAATCAAAAAAAAGAAATGTTGAATCTAAATTTGTTCTCTATTAATAAAAACTAAAACCCTAAACCCTAAACTAAAGCCTAAACCCTAGGCCTAAAACCTAAACCCTAAACCTTAAACCCTACACCCTAAGCCTTAAACCCTAAACCTTAAACCCTCAACTAACCCTAAACCCTAAAGCCTAAAAAGTTAAAAAGGTAAACCTAAACTAAATAAAACCTAAAAATAAAATAAATAAATGAACCTAAACCAAAATAAAATAAAAACCTAAACTAAAACCTAAACCTAAACCTAAGAGTAAACCTAAACTTAAATCTAAAACTAAGAAGAAACTAAAATAAAAAATAAAAACTAAACTGAAATAAAATAAATAAAAACTTAAACTAAATTGAAAAATAAAAAAAATAAATAAAATAGAAACTAAACCTAAAATAAAATAAAATAAACTAAAAATAAAATAAAATAAAAACTAAATAAAAACCTAAACCTAAAAAATAAACCTAAAAATAAAACCTAAAAAAAACCAAACCTTAAACCAAAAATATACTAAACCTAAAGCTAAATCTAAATCATAAATAAAATAAAATAAACTAAAAATAAACCTAAACCTAAACTATAAAATAAAACCTAAAAATAAACTTAAACCTAAAGAAATAAAATAAAAACCTAAACCTAAACCTAAAAATAAAGAAAAAAAATCTAAACCTAAAAATAAATAAAAAATTTAACTAAGAAATAGACCAAAACCTAAACCTAAACCAAAAAAAATAAATTAAAATAAAAAAACCTAAACTAAAATAAATAAAACTAAAATAAATAAACAAAATTATATAAAAATAAAAATAAACCTAAATAAAAATAAAAAATAAAATAAACTAAAAAATAAAAAAGTAAACTAAATAAACCTAAACCTATTAGCTTACTTAATTTAAAAAATAAAAAGTTAAAAATATTCAAAAAAATTAAAAAAAAATAGTAACACTAAAACCTAAACCATAAACCTTAAACCCTAACCCTAGAATCCTAAATCCTAAACCCTAAACCCTAAACCTTAAAAGCCTAAACCCTAAACCCTAAACCGTAAACCCTAAACCCTAAAACCCTAAACCTTACACCCTAAACCCTAAATCCTAAACCCTAAACCCTAAACCCCAAACCATAAACCCTAAGCCCTAAACCTTAAACCCTAAAAACCTAAAAAATAAAATAAATAAGAAAACTTAAACCTAAATAAAATAAAATAATAAAATAGAATAAAACTTAAACTAAAACCTAAACCTAAACCAAAACATAAACCTAAACCTAAACCTATACGTAAAAATAAAAATTAAACTGACATAAAATAAATAAAAACCTAATCTTAAACCTAAAAATAAAAAATAAAACCTAAGCCAAAAAATAAAATAAAAGCAAAACTAAACTAAAAAATAAACATAAACCAAAAAATTAAATTAAAATAAAAAAGCTAAACTAAAATAAATAACCTAAACTAAATTAAAATAAAAAATAAACTTAAATAAAAATAAAAAAATAAACTAAAATAAATAAAAAATAAACTTAATAAACCTAAATCTATCGATTTACTTAATTTTTAAAAAAACACTAAACCCTAAACCCTAAACCCTAACCTTAACCATAAACCCCAAACCCTAAACCATAAACCCTAAACATCTAAACCCTAAACCTTAAACTAACCCTAAACCCTAAACCCTAAACCCTAAAACCAACTAAACCCTAAACCCTAAACCCTAAACCCTAAACCCTAAACCTAAACCCTAACCCTAAAGCCTAAACCCTAAACCCTAAACCCTAGACCATAAACTAACCATAAACCTTAAGTTAATAATAAACCCTAAATCTTAAACCCTAAACCCTAAAGAAACTAAACCCTAAACCCTAAACTCTAAACTCGAAACACTAAACGCTAAAAACCTAAAAACCTAAACTTAAACCTAAAAAAATAAAATAAAAAATAAAAACAAATTAAAATAAATTAAAGAAAAACCTAAACTAAACTAAAAAAAATAAAATAAACCTAGGAATAAAAAGCTTTAATAAAAAATAAATATAAAATAGAAATAAAATAAACCTAAAATAAAATAAAATAAAAACTAAATAAAAGCCTAAACTTAAAAAATAAACCTAAAAAAAACTAAAAATAAATAAAAAATAAAACCTAAAACCTAAACTAAAAAAACCTTAAACCTAAAATAAAAATAAAATAAACAAAATAAACTAAAATAAATAAAAACTAAACCTAAAATAATGTAAACATAAACATAAACCTAAACTAAATAAAATAAAATAAACTAAAAATAAAACTAAACCAAAACTATAAAATAAAACTTAAAAATATACCTAAAATAAAAACCTAAAATCAAAACTTAAAAAAATAAAATAAAAATATAAACCTAAACCTAAAAATAAAAAATAAAACCTAAACCTAAAAAATAAAATAAAAGTAAAACTCAACGAAAAAATAAACATAAACCTAAACCTAAACCTAAACAAAAGAAAACTAAAATAAAAAACCTAAACTAAAATTAATAATCCTAAAATAAATAAACTAAACTAAATAAAAATAAAAAATAAACGTAAATGAAAGTAAAAAAATAAAAAAACTAAAGTAAATAAAAAAATCAACTAATTAAACTAAATAAACCTAAACCTATCAATTTACTTAATTTAAAAAAAACCCTAAACCTTAAATCCTAAACCCTAAATCTTAAACCCTAAAACTAACCCTAAACCCTAAAGCTACAACCCTAAACCCTAAACCTAAAAAACCCTAAGGCTTAAACCTTAAAATCATAAACGCAAAAAACCTAAACCCTAAACTGTAGACCTAAATACTAAACCCTAAACCCCATACCCTAAACCTAAACTTAAAGTAACTAAATAAATTAAAAAATAAACCTAAACCCTAAGAATGGGCCTAACCTTGATGGTAGGAACATCATCGTCAAACAGGCTCAGTCTAGATTTAGTGATGGAGGCGAAGGTAGAGGCAGCGGCTATCGCAGTGGTGGTGGGGGAACTGGAGGTGCTGGTGGATATGGAGGTGGTGGTCGGAGCAGTGGTGGTTATAAAGGCTGGAGGAGCGATGCAGGTTACAGCCGTGGTGGTGGTGGAGGGAGGGATTGGGGATATGATGGTGGATCCCGCTACTCAAGAGGTTGGGGTGGTTCTGATGGGAACTAGAGAAACTGAAGAACGACTGACCTAATCTGCTGCTTATGGAAATGTGTCTTTACAGTAAAGATAATTCAAGTTATCTAGGGTCTTTGATTTGCTCTATGTATGTTCATTTTAGATCTATGTTGTTGCTTGTGTCTTAGAAAACTTAATGTGTTACTTGGTTGATGAAATAAAAAAAAATGTTGAATCTGAATTTGTTCTCTGTTAAAAAAAACCAGAAACCCTAAACCCTAAACTAAAACTTGAACCCTAAACCTAAAACCTAAACCCTAAACCCTAAACACTAAATCGTAAAATCCCCAAACCTTAAACCCTAAACTATAAAACCCTAAACCCAAAAACCTAAACCCAAAACCATAAACCCTAAACCCTACACCCAAAACCTTAAACCCTAAACTAACCCTAAACAATTAGCTTTAAACCTTAAACTCTAAAAAGCTAAAAGCTAAAGCTAAACTAGATAAAATCTAAAAATAAAATAAATAAAAGAACCTAAACCAAAATAAAAATAATAATATAAAATGAAAACCTAAACTAAAACCTATACCAAAACCTAAACCTAAAAAGAAACAAAAAAAATAAAAATAAAAGCTTAACTAAAATAAAATAAATAGAAACCTAAACTAAACTAAAAAATAAAAAACCTAAATAAAATAAAAAACTAAACATAAAATAAAAATAAAATAAACTAAAAATATAATAAAATAAAAACTAAAAAAAAACCTAAACGTAAAAAATAAACCTAAGAATAAAAGTTAAAAATAAATAATAAATAAAACCTAAACCCTAATTGTCAAATATACTAAACCTGCACCTAAACCTAAACCCTAAAAAAAATAAAATAAACTAAAAATAAACATAAACCTAAACAAAAAAAATAAAACCTAAAATTAAACTTAAAATAAAAACTAAAAAGCTAAACCTAAAAAAATAAATAAAAATGTAAACTTGAACCTAAAAATACAAAATAAAACCTAAACCTAAAAAATAAAATAATAAATAAAATCAACTAAAAAATAAACCTAAAGGTAAACCAAAGTCTAAACTAAAAAAATAAATTGAAATAAAAAACCTAAACTAAAATAAATAAACTTAAAATAAATAAACTAAATTAAATAAAAATAAAAAATAAACATAAATAAAAATAAAATAAATAAAATAAAGAAAAATAAATAAAAAAGAAATTAAATAAACTTAAACTTATCAATTCACTTAATTTTAAAAAAAAACCCTAAACCTTAAATCCTAAACCCTAAACCCTAAACCCTAAAACTAACCTTAAATCCTAAACCCTAAACCCTAAACCTACAACCTTAAACTCTAAACCCTAAAACCTAAACCTTAATCCTAAACCCTAAACCGTAAAAGCATAAACCCTAAAACCATCAAACTACACCATAAAGCCTAAACTCTAAACCTTAAACCCTAATCCTAAATCCTAAACCTAAACCTAAAGTAACTAAATAAATTAAAAAATAAATTAACCCTATAAACTAATAAACCTAAACCTAAACCTAAACCTAAACCTAAGAATGGGTAGAACCATGACGGTAGGAACATTACAGTCAAACAGGCTCAATCTAGATCTGGCAAAGGAGGCAAATGCAGAGGTTGTGGTTATTGCAATGGTGGTGGGGGAATTGAGGGTGTTGGTGTATATGGAGGTGTGGTCAGCAGTGGTTGTTATGGAGGTGGGAGGATCGACGGGGGTTACAACCATAGTGGAGAGATTGGGGATATGATGGTGGATCCCACTAGACAAACTGAATAATGGCCCATCCGATATGCTGCTTATGAAACTGTGTCTTTACTGTAAAGATGGTTCTAGTTATCTAGGGTCTTTTATTTTCTCTATGTGTGCTCATTTTTTATCTATGTCGTCACTTGTGTCTTAAAAAACTTGGTGTGAATAAAAAGAAAAGAAATGTTGAATCTAAATTTTTTCACTCTTAAAAAAAAGCCAAAACACTAAACCCTAACCTAAAACCTGAACCCAAGACCAAAAACCTAAACTCTAAACCCTAAACTCAAATCATAAAACCCTAAGCAGCTAAACCACAAGAATAAACCCTAAACCTTAAACTCTAAACCCACACCTTAAACCCAAAACTCTAAACCCTAAAGCTAACCCTAAACCCTAAACCTAATAAGGTAAAAAGCTAATAAAATAAAAATGTAAACCTAAACCAAAAATTAAAAAATAAAACCTAAATCTAAAAAATAAAATAAAAGTCAAACTCAACTAAAAAATAAACCTAAACCTTAACCTAAACCTAGAAAATAAACTAAAATAAAAAACCTAAACTAAAATAAATAAACTAAACTAAATAAAAAGGAAAAATAAAGATAAATAAAAATACAAAATAAAATAAACTAAAATAAATAAAGAATAAACTAAATAAACCTAAACCTATTGGTTTATTTAATTTAAATAAAAAAACTCCTAAACCTTAAATCCTAAACCCTAAACCCTAAACCCTAAACCTAAAACCCTAAAACTAACCCTAAACCCAAAACCCTAAACCTACAACACTTAACCCTAAACCATATACCCTAAATCTTAAAAACCCTAAACCTTAATCCTAAACCCTAAACCCTAAAAGCATTAACCATAAAACCCTAAACCCTAAACCATAATCCCCATAACCTAAACATTAAACCCTAAACCCTAACCCTAAACCATAAACCCTAAACCCCAAACCCTAAACCTAAACTTAAATAACTAAATAAATTAAAAAATAAACATAAACCCTAGAACCTAAAAAACATAAACCTAAACCTAAACCCTAAGAATGGGTAGAACTTTGAGGGCAGGAACATCACCGTCAAACAGGCTCAGTTTAGATCTGGCGATGGAGGTAAAGGGGGAGGCAGCAGTTATCACAGTGGTGGTGGGAAAATTGGAGGTGCTTGTGGATATGGAGTTTGTAGTCAGAGTAGTGGTGGTTATATAGGCAGGAGGAGCGATGGAGGTTATAGCTGTGGTGGTGGCGGAGGGAGAGATCAGGGATATGATGGTGGATCCCACTAGTGGAGAGGTCGGGGTGGTTCTGATGAGAACTGAAGAAACTGAAGAATGTCCAATATAATCTGCTACTTATGGAACTGTGTCTATAAAGTAAAGATGGTTCTAGTTATCTAGGGTCTTTGATTTGCTCTATGCATGCTCATTTTTTATCTATGTCATTGCTTTTCTCTTAAAAAACCTAGTGTGTTACCTGGTTAATGTAATAAAAAAAGAATTGTTGAATCTGAATTTGTTCTTTATTAAAAAAAAAAAAACCAATTACCTTTAACCCTAAACTAAAACCTGAACCCTACACCTACAACTTAAACCCTAAACCTTAAACCCTAAAAACCCCAAACCCTAAACCATAAACCCTAAAATTCTAAATCCTAAACCCAGGAACCTAAACCCTAAACCCAAAACCCTAAACCCTAAACCCTACACCACAAACCTTAAATCCTAAACTCTAAACCCTCAACTAACCCTAAACCCAAACCCTAAAAAGTTAAAATGCTAAACCTAAACTAAATAAAACCTAAAAATAAAATAAATAAAAGAACCTAAATTAAAATAAAATAAAATAATAAAATAAAATAAATACCTAAACTAAAACCTAAACCAAAACCTAAAAAAAAACTAAAATAAAAATAAAACTAAACTAAATAAAATAAATAAAACCTGACAAAAAATTGAAAATAAAACCTAAATAAAATAAAAACTAAATCAAAAAATAAAATAAAATAAAAAACTAAATAAAACCTAAACCTAAAAATAAAACCTAAAATTAAATAAAAAAGAGAACCGAACCCTAAACCTAAAATATACTAAAACTAAACCTAAACCTAAAATGTAAATAAAATAAAATAAACTAAAAATAAACCTAAACCTAAAAAAATAAAATAAAAACCTAAGCCTAAACCTAAAAATAAAGAATAAAAACTAAACCTAAAAAAAAACTAAACTAAAAAAGAAACATAAACCTAATCCTAAACCTAAAAAATAAATTAAAATAAAAAAAACCAAAACTAAAATAAATAAACCTAAAATAAATAAATAAACCTAAATAAAAATAAAAATAAACACAAATCAAAATAAAAAAATAAACTAAAATAATAAAAAGTAAACTAAATATACCTAAACCTACTAGATTACTAAATTAAAAAAATTAAAGATTTAAAAATTTTTAAAAAAAACCCTAACCCTAAATCCTAAACTCTAAAACTTAAGCCCTAACCCTACAATCCTAAACCCTTAACCCTAAACCCTAAACCCTATGCTCTAAACTCTAAACACTAAAACCCTAAACCCTAAACCCTAAAACATACAACCTTAAACCCTAAACCCTAAACCCTAAAAACCAAAAAACCTAAACCTAAACTAAATAAAACCTAAAAAATAAAATAAATAAGAAAACCTCAACTTAAATAAAATAAAATAATAAAATAGAATAAAAACCTAAACTAAAACCTAAACAAACAAAAACATAAACCTAAACCTAAACGTAAAAATAAAATAAAATAAAAAATAAAACTAAAATAAAATAAAATAAATAAAAACCTAAAATAAAATAAATAAAATAAAATAAACCTAAAAATAAAAAACCTTAATAAAATGAAAACTAAATGCAAAATAAAAATAAAATAAACCTAAAATAAAGTCAAATAAAAACTAAATTAAAACCTACACCTAAAAAAAAGCCTAAACCCTAAAATAAAAAAAACCAAAACCTAAAATAAATAAAATAAAATAAACCTAAACTTAAACTAAAATAAATGAAACCTACACCTAAACATAAAATAAACTAAACCAAAACCCTAAAATAAATAAAATAAAGTAAACATAAACTAAAAGATAAAACCTAAAAAGAAACCTAAAATAAAAAGCTAAAACCTAAACCTAAATCTAAAAAATGAAAAATAAAACCTAAACTGAAAAAATAAAATAAAAATGAAGCTAAACTAAAAAAATAAACATAAACCTAAACCTAAACCTCAAAATTAAACTAAAATAAATAATCTACACTAAATAAAAATTAAAATAAACTTAGATAAAAATAAAAAAATAAAATAAACTAAAATAAATAAAAAATATACTAAATAAACGTAAACCTACCAGTTTACTTAATCTAAAAAACATAAAACTCTAAACCCTAACCCAAACCCTAAACCCTAAACACTAAACCATATACCCTAAAACTCTAAAACCTAAACCCTAAACCCTAAACCTTAAAAATCCTAAACCCTAAACCCTAAACCCTAAAGCCTAAAGCCAAAAGCCTAAATCCTAAACCCTAAACTAACCCTAAACCCTAAGCTAACACTATACCCTAAACCATAAACCCTAAACCCTTATCCTAAAATCTAAACCTTAAAATCCTAAACCCTAAAACCCTAAACCCTAAACCCTAAAGCCTAAACCCAAAAACCTATACCATAAAAACCTAAACACCAAAACCTAAACCTACAAATAAAATAAAATAAAAAATAAAAATAAACAAAAATAAACTAAAGGAAAACCTGAAATAAACTAAAAAATAAAAGAAATTAAAGAATAAAAAAATTAATAAAATAAAAATAAACTAAACCTTAAACAAAATAAAATAATGATTAAATAATAACCTAAACCTAAAAAATAAACCTAAAAATAAAACCTAAACTAAATAAAAATAAAACCTAAATTGAAAAAAAAACCAGAAACCTAAAATAAAAATAAAATAAACTAAATAAACTAAAATAAATAAAACCTAAACCTAAAATAAACTAAACCTAAACTAAATAAAATAAAATAAACTAAAAATAATCCTAAACCTAAACTAAAAAATTAAACCTAAAATAAAAACCTTAAACCTAAACCTAAAAAAGTAAAATAAAAACCTAAACCTAAACCTAAACCTAAAAATAAAAATAAAAAATAAAACTTAAACCTAAAAAATAAAATAAAAATAAAACTCAACTAAAAAATAAACCTAAACCTAAACCTAAACCTAAACCAAAAAATAAACTAAAATAAAAAAACCTAAACTAAAATAAATAAACCTAAAATAAATAAACTAAACTAAATATAAATAAAATATAAACATAAATAAAAATACAAAATGAAAGATCAACTAAATAAACTAAATAAATCTAAACCTATCGGTTTACTAAATTTTTTAAAAATAACCCTTAAACTTTAAATCCTAAACCCTAAACCCTAAATTCACCCCTAAACCCAAAACCCTAAACATACAACACTAAACCCTAAACCCTAAAAAACCTTAAACCCTAAACCCTAAACCCTAAAAAACCTTAAACCCTAAACCCTAATGTTAAACCCTAAACTCTAAAAGCATAAACCCAAAAACCTTATACCCTAAACCATAAATAATACACTCTAAACCCTAAACCCTAGCCCTAAACCCTAAACACTAAACCCCAAACTCTATACCTAAACCTAAAGTAACTAAATAAATTTAAAAATAAACCTAAACCCTAAAGCATAATAAACTTAAACCAAACCTAAACCCTAAGAATGGGCAGAACCTTATCGGCAAGAACATCAGCGTCAAACAGGCTCAGTCTAAATATGACGATAGAGGCGAAGGCAAAGGTGAAGGTTGCGGTTATCATAGTGGTGGTGGGGGAACCGAAGGTTTTGGTGGATATGGTGCTGCTGCATGGATTAGTGGTGGTTATAGAGCTGAGAGGAGTGACGAAGGTTATATCCATGGTTATGGCAGAGGGAGAGATTAGGGATATGATGGTTGATCCAGCTACTCTAGAGGCCAATGTTATTCTGATGGGAACTAGAGAAACTAAAGAATGATCAATCTGATCCACTGCTTATGCAACGACATATTTACAGTACAGATGATTCGAATTATCTAGTGTCTTTGATTTGCTCTATGTGTGCTCATTTTAGATCTATGTCATCGCGTGTGTCTTAGAAAACTTAGTGCGTTACTTGGTTGATGAAATAAAAAAGAAATGCTGAATCTGAATTTGTTCACTATTAAAAAGAACCAAAAACTCTAAACCCTAAACTAAAACTTGAACCCTAGACCTAAAATCTAAACCCTAAACTCTAAACACTAAACTCAAAAAACCCCAAACCATAAACCCTAAATGGTAAAACCCAAAACACTAAACCCAAAACCCAAAAACCTAAACCCTAAACCCTATACGTCAAACCTTAAACCCTAAATAAATCCAAAACCATAAACTTTAAACCCTAAAAAGCTAAAAAGCTAAACCAAAACAAACTAAAACCTAAAAATAAAACAAATAAAAGAACCTAAAGCAAATTAAAATAAAAAATAAAATAAAATAAAAACCTAAACTAAAACCTAAACCTAAACCTAAACCTAAACCTAAAAAAACCTAAAATTAAAAATTAAAACTAAACTAAAATAAAATAAATAAAAACCAAAAATAAAATAAAAAAATAAAAAACCTAAATAAAATAAAAACTAAACCTAAAATAAAAATAAAATAAACTGTATATAAAATAAAATAAAAATAAATTGAAACCCTAAACCTATAAAATAAACCATAAAATAAATAAAAAATAAAACCTAAATCCTAAACCTAAATATAGTAAACCTAAAACCTAAACCCTAAATAAACTAAAATAAACTTGAACCTAAACTAAAAAATAAAACCTAAAAATAAACCTAAGATAAAAACCTAAAATTGAACCTAAAAAAAATAAAAATGTAAACTAAAACTTAAAAATAAAGAATAAAACCTAAACCTAAAAATAAAATAAAAATAAAACTTAACTAAAAAGTAAACCTAAATCAAAATTAAAAAAAACTTAAATAAAAAACCTATACTAAAATAAATAAACCTAAAATATATAAACTCAACTAATTAAAATTAAAAAATAAACATAAATAAAAATAAAAATAAAATAAACTTAAATAAATAAAAAATAAACTAAATAAATCTAGACCTATCAGTTTACTTAATTTTAAAAAACCCCTAAACATTAAATCCTAAACCCTAAACCCTAAGTGTAATCAAATCAAACAAAAGAAAACATAAATTAGAATTTTCAAATCAATTAAATAACTTCAAGTGAAACCAACCTTTCATGTTAAATTAAATCTTTCTAAACTTAGAGAACTATAATTGTAATTCCTGGCAAGACATATCACACAAGATTTAAGACACACACATTATAATTAAGTTACAACTTCTAGCTTTATGTTAGGGCGGTGCTTGGTATGATGTATATTTTGGTTTGTGATGTATCATTGTAGACTGGATGTTAGGGTGTATGCCTCATAAACTAGATGGTTGGCCATGATTAGCCTAATCATGTTTTATATAGGGGATTGTGTTTAATGGGCCACATAAAAATAAATATAAATGTTCTCTCTGTAGGTTTTTTAAGCCCTTAAGAAAATCCAAGTTAGGACTGGTGGGCTTGGTTACCCATGTGCATGGTGCTAAGTCCAAATTATGATATAACTACTTGGGATTGTATGTATGTTTAACTAATCTCTATTTTGCAGGTGTAGTTAGATTTTCTTTTCCTATTCTTATGTAATTTTGTAATTATGAATTAGGATTAGTGTTATGGGGGATAAAGATGAACATTGGCTATAAGGCTTTATCTTGGGAGGCCATGTGATGCCTTTGAAGTGGAGCCAACCAAATCAAAGGAAAGAAATGAAGACATGAAGAATGAAGAATGAAGACCCCCTACAACATTCATTATAAATGATAATTATTATTTTGTAATTTTGGGTTGTATAATGGTAGAGCATGGCTACCCATCTTTTCTTTTCGGGTTATACGGTTGTACCCTACCGCATCAGCCTTTTATTGTTTCATGGTAGTTATATAAATTGGTTGATGATTTGTTTAGGATGTGTACTAGAAATGGCATTCTTTTCTTAGTTTTTTAAATGATTGTTGTTGAATGTGTGGCCTAGATGTGATTAGTGTCTTAGGGAAAAATATATCTTTTACCCAACTACCACTCATAACTAAAGTATAAAATAATTCATAACCTCACATAAAACATAGGCCTTAAATAAAGATAATAAAAAATATTTAGCAACCCCTTAGCTGAATGTTGTATGTCTCATATCATGCATGCATATTGCTTCACTCTTGCAAAGAGAGGGTTTCCATCCTTGCATGATAAGAGAAGGCTTGACCTTTGAGGGCCTCCTCTATGCTGGAAAACACCTCTTTCCCATGGATTTAGCCAATAATCTAACTTCATATTGCATATAGGCATACAAAATTCCAACACCTTTATTAAAATGAAGTGTCCAAAATCAAATAAAATTTGAAAGGATTTACATTTGTACATTAAGTTATTACTCATACCATTCATGCTCTAGTCTCTTAGGAGTGGGTTTAAGGACTTTTGTCTCTTTCTAAATTAATAACAGCCCAACTATCTTGCAAATGCATAAGACTTGCCTACATGGTTTGAAAATCATAGGAGGAGTTAGCTAGCGGCCACTCCAGGCAGTTATAAGCCCAACAGTCAGGTGGTTTATTCTATCTTGTGGATGTAAAGCTTATGCCCATTTTTGCTTAGGCTTAGGTCATGCTTTGGCTTATGCCAAAGCTCCCTAGATATAAGGTTTGAGGTTGTTGTTTCCTTCAGGCTACTAGCATAAATCCTCACCTCTTAGGCATTTCCACAACTTGTGTTGTTGGATTATAAGTCCTAGCTTTCTAATAAAATGTCAACTTCAATAAAATTAGTATCTTCAACTCCAACCATATAATGCCCAACCATATGATAGATTGGAATGCTCACTACACTTTTTAATATCACTAGCATTTCTTACTCATACCCTTTGGCTTTGATAATAAGTCTTCTCCTTAAACAATCCCATTTGATTTTCCAATACAAATAATCCTTTGACAGTCTAGCCTTGAAATATTTAGAGACCTTAATTTCTACTTTAATTAATAGTTTTCCTAAGAAATTCTCATTCCTTAGGATATAATTAACTATGGGGGCTTGACTCTAAAGGGAACTTAGTGAACCCAACTTAAATTAAACCCTACTTTACCTTTCCATGTAAAGTAGGGGAAAGATCTCTGGTATTTTCAAAGACCAATCAAGCCTTAGGAGTCCTTATTAGGTGATTAGGTCCATTATAGGATGATGATTTCTATATTTTAAGATAGTACATCATTCCTTAATGTCATACTCAATCACTTCAATAAGTACCCCTAATATTTTCATGGTGTCCCACATCTCAAAAATAAACACCATAATTAATATTTTTAATGTTGTGGCTAACAATTGGAAAGCTCCTTTACATCCTGATAATTCGATTAGGGGGATGAATAGACCCTCGTTTAAACTGAAATGTCTTAAACAAAATCTAGTTTAGTGGAACAAGTATTATTTTAAAAATATTTTCTCTAATATGAAGGATATGGAAATTTTGGTTTGTGATCTTGAAGTTTCTATTATGATGGAACCTTCCAAGATTATGGACTTGAATGAGGCAAAGGATAAACTTATAAATTTTCAAAATATGGATAAAATTATTGGTGTCAAAAATCTACTAGTAAACATATTGCAGATGGTGACAGAAATACTAGGTATTTACTTGCTTTAATTAATAAAAAGATAACTTTAAATAATATTTAAAAAATTAAAAATGACAATGGAGAATGGATCATGGAGAATAATGACATTAAGGATTTAATTATTAATTATTTTAGAAATATTCATAATAAGAGTTGCTTTTATGAAGCTATTTCTAAATTGTAGTTGATTCCTTCTATTATTACTAATGATGACAATGCTATGCTTACTATTTTTCCTAATGAAGATGAAAATTTTAAAGTTCTTAATAGCATGAACATAGATTCTATTGCTAGATCGGAGGGTTTCACTACTAAATTTTTTGAAAAATGTTGGTTTATTATTAAAAATGATTTGATTGATGTTATGGTTGATTTCTTTAATGGTAATTCTTTTCTTAGATATTTTTTTAGCACTTCTATTATTCTCATACCTAAGAAAGATAATCTGAACTATTAGAGTGATTTTATTTTATTTAAGTTTATATTTTTTATTTATTTTATTTTTAGGTTTATTTAGTTTAGGTTTAGGTTTTTAGGTTTTTAGGTTTTCAGGTTTTTTAGGTTTTTAGGTTTTTAGGGTTTAGGGTTTATGGTTTAGGGTTTGGGATTTAGGGTTTAGGGTTTAGGATTTTAGGGTTTAGGGTTTAGATTTTATGGTTTAGGGTTTAGGCTTTATGATTTAGGGTTTTCGGGTTTAGGGTTTAGGGTTTAGGGTATAGAGTTTAGCATTTTTGAGTTTAGGGTTTATGGTTTTCAGGTTTAGGGTTAGTGTTATGGTTTAGCATTTAGGGTTAGGGTTTTTTTATTTTATTTATTTATTTATTTTTATTTTTAGGGCTTAGGGTTTAAGGTTTAGGTTTTAATGTTAGGGTTCAGGTTTTAGTTTAGGGTTTAGAGTTTTTGGTTTTTTGAATAGAGAAATAATTCATATTCAACATTTCTTCACTTCGACTTCATCAACTAAGTAGTAACACACATATTTTCTAAGACACAAGCGACGGCATAGATAAAAAATAAGCACGCATAGAATAAATCAAATACCCAAGATAACTAGAATAGTCTCTACTGTAAAGACACAGTCCCATAAGCAGTAGATCAGATTGTCCGTTCTTCAGCTTCTCTAGTTCCCAACAGAACCATGCCGACCTCTAGAGTAGCAGGATCCACCATCATAACCCCGATCTCTCCCTCCACCACCACCATGGCTATAACCTCCGTTGCTCCTCCAGCCTCCATAACCAACACTACTCTGACCACCACCTCCACATCCACCAACACCTCTCAATCCCCCACCAACACTATAATAACCTTCGCTTCCACCTTCACCTCCACCGCCAGATCTAGGCTGAGCCTAGTTGAGTGTTGTTCTTGTTGTCAAGGTTCTAACCATTCTTAGGGTTTAGATTTACATTTAGGTTTATTAGGTTTTGGGGTTTGGGTTTCTTTTTTAGTTTATTTTATTACTTTAGGATTAGGTTTAGGGTTTGGGGTTTAGGGTTTAGGGTTAGGGATTAAGATTTAGGGTTTAGGGTTTAGGGTTATTTCTTAATTTATTTAGTTACTTTAGGTTTAAGTTTAAGGTTTAAGTTTTAGGTTTATGGTTTGTGTGTTTATGATTTAGGTTTAAGATTGAGGATTTAGGGTTTAGGGCTTCAGTTTGAGCTCAGGGCTCCTGCCTGTGGCTTCATGCTTGTGGCTCAAGGCTCATGGTCAGTGGCTCCTGGGCTCTAGGCTCCAGGCAGTAAGTCAAGAAGGTTGCAGGCCTGTGATTCCAGGGCCTGGGG
Source organism: Cymbidium sinense (assembly GCA_021442155.1). Lineage (NCBI taxonomy): Eukaryota > Viridiplantae > Streptophyta > Magnoliopsida > Asparagales > Orchidaceae > Cymbidium > Cymbidium sinense. The sequence continues at coordinate 8,401,058 of CM038215.1, read as the reverse complement.
TTCAGCCTTAGGACTTCAGGGCTCTAGGGCCAGAACTAGGGATCAGGACTTTAAAATCGTCAACCAATGTGCCTAATTTTACTCTAATTACCTACCTATTTTATTTATCTTTATTTTATTCTTTTATTTAGGTTTATCTTTTATTTTTATTTTAGTCCATCTATCTTTAGCCATCTTTTAGGCCTAGATTTATTTTAGCCGAGTTTATCTTTATTTATATCAGCTAGCCTTAAGTTGTGGCTAGGGCCTAGCCCCTCAGGGCTAAAGCCCAGGGTAGGTAGGGCCCAGGGCCCAGGGCCCAGGATAGGCCCAGGATAGGGCTCAGGGCTCTGGGGCTCAGGACTGTTTAAGCTCAGGGTACCCACTAGGGCCTAGGTCAGGCCCAGGGTCTGCCAGGTCAGCCTGTAGGGCCTAGGGCCTAGGATCTGTGGAGGCCTAGGGTCATGGCCTAGGGCTCAGTGGCCTAGCTTAGGCTTCTTTAAACCAAAGAAACCAAAGATGTTTTAAGCTCATTTAGTTTACTTTAAAATCACAACAGTTTTAGGTTCTTTTATTTTATTTGCATTTATTTAAGTCATTTGTTAATTTTGTCTCATTTAGTTATTTATTTTAGGCTCATTTTATTTTAGTTTAAGTTTATTTTGAGTCAGTGTTTTATTTTATTATTTTTTTTATGTTATGTTTTAGTTTGGTCAGGGCTCAGGTTTCAGCCTTTAGGGCTCAGCTCAGAGTTAGATCTAGTGTTTAGGATCAGTGCTTATTTTAAGCTAGGGTTTAGGGCCTAGGGTCAGGCAGTAGTGTCAGCAGGTTTAGGCTCATGGCCTAGGTTGGCTATGGTATGGCCTGGGGGTTTAGGATTTAGGGTTTGAAGTTTTTTAAAAAAATTATGTAAACCAATAGGTTTAGGTTGATTTAGTTTACTTTATTTATTTTTTATTTATTATATTTATTTAGGTTTATTATTTTTATTTAGGTTTATTTTTTATTTTTATTTTAGTTTACTTATTTTAGGTTTATTTATTTAATTTAGGTCTTTTATTTTAGTTTTTTAGGTTTATGTTTATTTTTTTAATTTGATTTTATTTTTATTTTATTTTTTAAGTTTTTAGGGTTCAGGGTTTAGTGTTTATGGTTTAGGATTTAGGGTTTTAGTGTTTTTAATTTAGGGTTAGGGCTCTGGCCTAAGGTTTAGGGCCTAGCTTTAGGGTTTGTGGTTTAGGGTTTAGGGTTTAGGAGGCCTAGGGTTTATAATTCCAGCTACTTATCTATTTAGGAATATTGAATGATTTTAATATAATTTATAACTGATACCATCCAATGCATTTTTTTTTTTAGATAGGGTTGAAGGCTCATTTAAGTTTAGGTTTAGTTTTTGTGCCTTAGTGGTCCGTTTTAGTTAGGCCTAGGGTTTTGGTTTTTAGGTTTAAAGTAGGGTTGTTGTGCCTAAGTTGTAGGTTAGTGCTGCATGTTGGGGCTAGTTTAGGTGGATTTTAATTTAGTTTTATTTTATGTTATTTTAGGTTTATTTTATTTTAATCATGTTAGCTTTATTTTTTTTTAGGTTTTATTCTTATTTTATCTTTTTAATTTAGTTTAGGTTATTATTTATTTTACTTTAGTTTATTTTTATTACTTTATTTTATTTTATTTCTAGGTTTAGGTTTAGGTTTTAGTTTACATTTCTATTTTATTTTATTTTATTTTATTTTTTATTTTGGTTTAGGATCTTTTATTTATTTTATTTTTAGGTATTACTTAGTTTAGGTTTATGTTCTTAGGTTTTTAGGGTTTCGAGTTTAGCATTTAGGGTTTAGAGTTTATGGTTTTATGGTTTGGGGTTTTAGGGTTTGGGTTTGAGGATTTAGGGCCTGGGGTAGGGTTTAGTGTTTGGCTTAATGGTTTAGGGTTTTGTTGGTTTTAGGATTTAGGTTTAGGGTTTTAGAATTTAGGATTAGGATTTTTTTTAAAATGTCAACCAATGTGCCTAATTTTATTTAGTTTACTTAGTTTATTTTTATTTATTTTATTTATTTTGTTTTTTATTTTATTTAGTTTATTTTATCTTAACTCATCTTAGCTTGCACTTATCTTAGCTCATTCTCAGGCCCAGACTTTTAGCTGAGCCTTTCATCTTATACTTGTGCCTAGGCTTTAAGCCTTTGTGGCCCAGGGCTCAGCCCTCAGTGGCTCAGAGCCCAGGCCCAGTGGCTCAGGGCCTAGGGCCCAGGACTCAGGGCTCAGGATCTGGGATTCCAGTGCCTCTGGGCCTAGGGTGTCTAAGTTTGTGGCCCATGACTCCAGGCCTAGCTGGCCCAGTGGTCTGGAGCCCAGGTGGGTAGGCTCAGTCCAGGCCAGGGCTTGTTTAGGCCTACCCATGGCCTGGCCTAGGGCCTAGGCCTAGGCTCTTTAAACCAAAGAAACCAAAGATGTCAGTCATTTATTTTAAAAAATCACACTAGCTTAGGTTTTATTTATCTTTAGCATCTATTTGCTCATTAATTTGTTCATTTAGTTTATTTTATTTTGGCTTATTTATCTTTAGCCTTAAGCTTCATTTTGAGCTGAGTTTTATTTTATTTCTTTTATTTCATGTTTTATGTTTTCTTGTGCCTAATAGCCAGTGTTTAGGGTTTGTGGGCCTTGGCTCAGGTTTTAGAGCTCAGGATTTTAGTGCTTGGGATCAAGGTTTCAGCATTTTGCCTTTGTGGCCTAGGTTAGGGTCTGCAGCCTAGTGTTGCAGGCCTAGGGTCATGGCTCAGTGGTATTCTGGCTATGGCCTGGGGGGTTTATTTCAGGATCTAGGGTCTGAAGCCTTTAAAACCATGCAAACCAACAGGATTTAGAATTTAATTTATTTTATTTATTATATTTTATTTAGTTTATTATTTATTTAGCTACTACCTATTTAGGCTCATTTTATTTTAATTTAGGTCTCTTTATCTTAGTTTTTAATCAGTTTTATTTTTATTTTATTTTAAGTTTTAGGGTCTGTGGCTAGGTTTCATGGCTCAGATTTAGGGTCTTAGTGTTCAATTTAGTCAGGGTAGGGGCGCTGCCTAGTGCTCAGCTCAGGCTCAGGGCCTTGTGGCTATGGCTCAGTGGCCTAAGGCCTAGGGCTCATAAAGCCACTCATTTTAGAATCATTGAACGATTTTAACAAATAACTGACACCATCCAAATGCATTTTTAGATAGGTCAAGGCTCACTTAATTTTAGGGCTCAGTGGGGTTTGTGGCCCAGGCCTAGTGTCCGTGCCTTAGGGCTAGGGCTCAGTTAGGATCTTTGTGGCCTAAAAGCCCAGGGTTAGGTAGGCCTAAGCCTGGGCCTAGGCTGCATGTCTCTAGTTTTAGGCCTGGATTTTATTTAGTTTTATTTTATGCCATTTTTTATTTTATTTTAATTATGTTTAGATTTTATTTTATTTTAGGCTTTTTATCTTATTTTATCTCTTTTAATTTAGTTTAGGTTATTATTTATTTTACTTTAGTTTATTTTATTTATCTTATTTTATTTCAGGTTTAGTTTAGGTTTTAGCTTCATTTCATTTTATTTTATTTTATTTTATTTTTATTTTGGTTTAGATCTTTATTTATTTTATTTTAGGCATTACTTAGTTTTAGGTTTATGTTCCAGGTTTTAGGCTGTTTAAGCTAGGGCCTAGAGTTTATGGTCTTATGGTCTGGGGTTTAGGGTTTAGGCTCTGAGCCATGATCAGGGCTCTGTGGCCTAGGGTTTAGAAGCTTTATGGTAGGTGCTGTCCAAGGCCTAGAGTCTCAGTGGTCCGATGTGTCACCCTGGCTCATGGTCTTTGGGCTTCAGGGTAAGTTAGGGCTCAGGGCTTTTGTGGCCTAAGGCCTAGGGTTCAGGCTCAGGGTGCCTTCATTTGCTGCCTAGAGCTAGGTCTTTAGGGTTTCATGATTCAGAACACAGCTCAGGGTCAGGCCTAGCATAGGCCTAGGCTCATTCATATTTAGGTTTTATTTAGTTTTATTTTATTTTATCTACCTGCTAATCACCTTTTATTTTATGTTTAGTTTTTATTTTATTTAAGTTTTAATCTTGGTTTATTTTATCTTTTAGTTTAGTTAGCCATCATTTATTTTATTCCAAATCCACCTAGTTTATTTTACTTTATTTTAGGTTTAGGCATATGCTTGGCTTCACATTTTAATTTATTTTATTTTTTTATTTCATTTATGCTCTGATTTTGTTTATTTTATTTTTTAGGTTTTACCTAGTTTAGTTTAATTTTGTTTTTTCCCAGTTTAGGGCCTCAGTGGCCTGAGCAACCATTTAGGGCCATGGGTAGGGCTTCCAGTGCTCAGGCTTCTGGGCCTAGGCCTAGAGCCTAGGCCTAGGGTCAGATTAGGGCTTCAAGGCCAGCAGTGGCTAGGTCAGTAGGGCCTAGTGTGAGGGTCACTTTAGGGTTGTTAAAACACATTTAGGATTGGCTCAGTGGCCTAGGCTCATAATTCCCAACACTCACCCAAGCAGGAAGACTGAACGATTTAAACATAATCATAACCGATAACCTCCAACGTACTTTTAATGTGGTCAGTCAGAGCCCATGGCTCAGTCCTAGGGCCTAGGGCTATGGTTTATGCCTTAGGGCTCAGGTTGCCTTTGCCTTTAGAGCCTAGGGTCAGGTAGTCAGGCCTAGGGTTAGTTTTAAGTTTAGGTTTATTTAGTCTTTATTTTATCTTTAGGTTTATTTATCTTATTTTATGTTTAGTTTTATTTTATTTGTGGTTTTATCTAGAGGTTTATTTTATTTTTTTGGGTTTGTTTAGGTTATTTTTTATTTTATTTTAGTTTATTTTTTTTATTTTATGTTACTTTTAGGTTGGATTAGGTTTTAGTTTACATTTTTATTTTTTTTTTATTTTATTTTGTTTAGTTTTAGGCTTTTTTTATTTATTTTATTTTTAAGTTTTACTTAGATTAGGTGGTAGTTTTTGGGTTTTTAGGATTTAGAGTTTAGGGTTTAAGATTTTTGGGTTTAAGGTTAGGTTTTATGGTTTAGGGTTTAGTGTTTAGGCTTTAAGGTTTAGGGTTTATAGGGTTTAGGATTTAGGGTTTAGGGTTTGAAGCACTTAACTATTTTGGAAGTGTTATATGATTTCAATATAATTGATAATTGATACTGTCCAATGTATTTTATCTTTTAAGTATAGTGTTGTAGGTTTAGGGTTTAGGGTTTAGGGCTTAGGGTTTATGTTTTAGGGTTTAGGGTTTAGGGTTTAGGATTTAGGGTTTAGGTTTTAGGTTAAGGGTTTACGTTTTAGTTTGGGGTCTAGGATTTAGGACTATTTAGGGGGTTGTAGGTGTAGTATTGTAGGTTTGGGTTAGTTTTAGGTTTTGGTTTTTATTTGTTTTTATTTTATTTTATTTTAGGTTTATTTTATTTTTATTTTACATTTAGTTTTTATTTTGTTTAGCTTTATTTATTTTTAGGTTTATTTTATTTTATTTAGTTTAGTTTAGGTTATTATTTATTTTATTTTAGTTGTATTTTATTATTTTATTTTATTTTTTTTAGGTTTAGGTTTAGGTTATAGTTTACATTTTTTTATTATTTTTATTTTATTTAGGATTAGGTTTTTTATTTATGTTATTTTTTGGTTTTACTTAGTTTAGGTGTAAATTTTTAGGTTTTTAGGGTTTATGGTTTAGGCTTTATGGTCTAGGATTTAGGATTTTATGGTTTAGGGTTTTAGTGTTTAGGGTTTAGGGTTAGGGTTTAGGGTTTAGGGTTTAAGGTTTAGGGTTTAAGGTTTAGTGTTTAGGATTTAGGGTTTTAATGTTTTTAGGGTTTAGTGTTTAGGGTTTAGGGTTTAGCGTTTAGGGTTTAGGGTTTATAGTTTTTTTTAAGTAAGTAAATCAATAAGTTTAGGTTTATTTAATTTATTTTATTACATATTTTAGCTTATTTTATTTTTTCTTTTTATTTATATTTATTTTTTTATTTTTATTCAGTTTAGTTTATTTATTTTAGTTTAGGTTTTTTATTTAAGTTTATTTTTTAGGTTTAGGTTTAGGTTTATGTTCATTTTTTTAGTTTAGTTTTATTTTTATTTTAATTTTTAAGTTTAGATTTTATTTTTTATTTTTAGGTTTAGGTTTAGGTTTTAATTTTATTTTTTTAGGTTTAGGTTTTATGTTTTTATTTTACATTTATTTTTACGTTTTATTTTTAGTTTAGGTTTATTTTTGGTTTATTTATTTTATTTAGTTTAGGGTTTAGGTTTAGTTTATTTTAGGTTTAGATATATGTTCTATTTATTTTAGTTTAGGTTTAGGTTTGTTTTATTTTGTTTATTTTAGGTTCAGGTTTTTTTTTAATTTAAGGTTTATGTTTTATTTTCTATTTATTTTTAAGATTTATTTTCATGTTTATTTTAAAGGTTTGAATTTTTATTTAATTTTTATTTTATTTCATTTAAGTTATATTTATTTTTATTTTACGTTCAATATTTATTTCTTAAGTTTTTTATTTTTATTAGGTTTTTTATTTTTAGGTTTATTTTATTTTGTAGTTTAGTTTAATTTTTATTTTTTTATTTATTTTATTTTTAAGTTTTAGTTTAGGTTTTAGTTTAGGTTTTTATTTTATTTTATTTATTTTATTTTATTTTGGTTTAGGTTTTTTATTTATTTTATTTTTTAGGTTTTATTTAGTTTAAATTTAGGTTTTTAGGGTTTTTTTTTGGGAAACCCCATGTGGGGGTATTTTATTGCCACAAAAAAAGGGTTACAAGGTCCTTAAAGGGGGTAAACTCCAAAACTATTGCTCAAAGAGCTACAATCAGCCTAAGGAGTAAATCCCCTATCTAAGTACATCCAAAAGCAAAAGAAGACATTAAAGTAATCAAAAGATAGAAGATGATTAACATAATAAGCTAAAGGAAGATTAAAGCCAATGCTCTGAAGGATGTAAGAGTGCATGGTAATTTGGAGCAAACCTGCAAAAGAATAAGAGAGAATCACCTGCAAAATTACAATGAGAGAGAAATTAGGACAGTTAAGGTAATACAGACAAAGAGATAAATAAAAATAATATAATCTTTAGGTTTTTAGGGTTAAAGGTTTAGGGTTTAGGGTTTAGGGTTTAGTGTTTTAGGTTTTAGGGTTTACTATTTAGGGTTTAGGGTTTAGGGTTTAGGGTTTTATGGTTTAGCATTTAGGGTTTACAGTATAGGGTTTAGGGTTTAGGATTTAGGGTTTAGGGTTGTAGGTTTAGGGATCAGAGTTTAGGGTTCAGGGTTAGTTTTAGTGTTTAGTGTTTAGGGTTATGGTTTTACTTTTAACTTTGTTTTATTTTTTAGGTTTTGATTTTATTTTTTATTTTTAGGTTTATGTTTAGGCTTTTATTTTATTTTTTTTAGGTTTATTTTTAGCTTATTATATTTTATTTAGTTTAGAGTTTAAGGTTTAGGGTTTAACATGTGTTGGTCTTAGGGTTTAGGGTTTATGGTTTAGTGTTTATTATGGTTTAGGGTTAGTTTTAGCGTTTAGGGTTTGGGTTTAGTGTTTAGGATTTAGAGTTTAGGGTTTAGGTTTTTTTTTAATTAAGTAAACTCATAGGTTTAGGTTTATTTAGTTTATTTTTTATTTATTTTAGTTTATTTAATTTTTTATTTTTATTTAGTTTAGTTTATTTATTTTAAGTTTATTCATTTTTATTTAGGTTTTCTATTTTAGTTTATTTTTTTGGTTTTGGTTTAGGTTTATATTTATTTATTTAGTTTAGTTTTATTTTTATTTTTATTTCTTACGTTTAAGTTTTATTTTTTATTTTTATGTATAGGTTTAGGTTTTTATTTTATTTTTTTAAGGTTTTAGGTTTTTATTTTAGTTTTTATTTTTAACTTGAAGTTTATTTTTGGTTTCTTTTATTTTATTTAGTTTAGGGTTTAGGTTTAGTTTATTATAGGTTTAGGTTTACATTCTATTTTATTTAGTTTAGTTTATTTTAGTTTAGGTTTAGGTTTATTTAATTTTATTTATTTTATGTTTAGGGATTAGGTTTTTTTTATTTATTTTTAAGTTTTATTTTTAGGTTTATTTTTTAGGTTTAGGTTTTTATTTACTTTTTATTTTATTATATTTTGGGTTTATTTTATAATTATTTTACATTTAATTTTTATTTTATTTAGGTTTTTTAATTTTAGGTTTTTTTTTGTTTAGTTTCAATTTTTATTTATTTTATTTTAGTTTAGTTTTTATTTTATTTTTTGGTTTTAGTTTTGATTTAGGTTTAGGTTTAGGTTTTAGATTTGGTTTTTATTTTATTTTATTTATTTTATTTTGTTTAGGTTTAGGTGTTTTTATTTATTTTATTTTTAGGCCTTATTTAGTTTTGATTTACATTTTTAGGTTTTTAGGATTTAGGGTATAGGGCATTGGGTTTAGGGTTTACGGTTTAGGGTTTAGGATTTAGGGTTTGTTGCTATAGGTTTTAGGGTTTTGTGTTTAGGGTTTAGGGTTTTATGGTTTAGGGTTTCGGGTTTAGGGTTTAGGGTTTAGGGTTTAGGGTTTCAGGTTTAGGGTTTAGAGTTGTAGGTTTAGAGTTTAGAGTTTAGGGTTTAGGGTTAGTTTTAGGGTTTAGGGTTTAAGGTTAGCTTTTTTATTTTTCCTAAATTATATAAACTCATAGGTTTAGGTTTATTTAGTTTATTTTTTTATAGTTTTTTTATTTTTTGTTTTGATTTATGTTTATTTTTATTTTTATTTAGTTTTGTTTATTTATTTTAGGTTTATTTATTTTAGTTTATGTTTTTTATTTTAGCTTATTTCTTAAGTTTAGGTTTAAGTTTATGTTTATTTTTTAATTTAATTTAATTTTATTTTTTTAGGTTTTGATTTTATTTTTTATTTTTAGGTTTAGGTTTACATTTTTATATTATTTTCATATGTTTATGTTTTAGATTTTTCTTTTAGGTTTTAACTTTTAGTTTAGGTTTAGGTTTATTTTTAGTTTATTTTAATTTATTTAGTTTAGGTTTAGGTTTATTTATTTTAGTTTAGTTTATTTTACTTTAGATATAGATTTATTTTATTTTTATTTTAAGTTTATTTTTTTTAGTTTCGGGTTTAGGTTTTATTTTTTATTTATTTTTAGGTTTAGGTTTTTATTTAGTTTTTTTATTTTAATTTAGGTTTATTTAATTCTATTTTAGGTTTACTTTTTATTTTATTTAGGTTTTTAATTTTTTAGTTTAGTGCAAGTTTTTATTTATATTATTTTAATTTAGTTCTTATTTTTTATTTTATTTTCTTTTTAGGTTTAGGTTTAGGTTTAGGTTTTAGTTTATGCTTTTATTTTATTTTATTTTTTATTTTATTTGGTTTAGCTTTTTTTATTTATATTTTTTTTAGGTTTTATTTAGTTTAGGTTTATGTTTTTAGCTTTTTAGATTTTAGGGTATTGGTTTTATTTTTTTGGGTTTAGGGTTTAGGGTTTAGGTTTTACGATTTAGGATTTGGGGTTTAGGGTTTAGGGTTTAAGGATTTAGGGTATAGCATTTTGTGTTTAGCATTTAGAGTTTAGAGTTTTTAGGGTTTAAGTTTAGGGTTAGGGTTTAGGTTATAGGATTTAGGTTTTAGGTTTAGGGTTTAGGTTTTAGTTTAGGGTTTTTGATTTTTAGTTTTTTTAACAGAGAATAAATTCAGATTTAACATTTCTTCTTTTGTTTATTTAGTTTATTATTTATTTATTTTAGTTTATTTTATTTTTTTTATTTATGTTTATTTTTTTATTTTAGTTTATTTATTTTAGGTTTAGGTTTTTTTTTTGGTTGAGTTTTATTTTTATTTTATTTCTTAGGGTTAGGATTTATTTTTTAAATTGTAAATTTAGGTTTAGATTTTATTTTTTTTTTAGGTTTAGGTTTTAGGTTTTTATTTTCAGTTTATTATTAGGTTTTATTTTTTAGTTTAGGTTTAGGTTTATTTTTAATTTATTTTATTTTATATATTTTTGGTTTAGGTTTAGTTTATTTTAGGTTTAGGTTTTATTAATTTTTTTTTAGTTTCTTTTAGTTTAAGTTTAGGTTTATTTTATTTTGTTTATTTAGTTTTAAGTTTTTATTTTGTACTAGGTTTGTGTTTTTTATTTTATTTAGGTTTTTTTTTAGGGTTTAGTGTCTTTTTTTAGGGTTTAGGGTTTAGGGTTTAAGGTTTAGGGTTTAGGATTTAGGGTTAAAGGTTTAGGGGTTTTTCTTAAAATTAAGTAAACTAGTAGGTTTAAGTTTATTTAGTTTATTTATTTAGTGTTTATTGGTTAGGTTTATTTTTTTATTTTTTTATTTAGGTTTATTTTATTATTTAGGTTTATTTTTTTACTTAGTTTAGTTTAGTTATTTTAGTTTAAGTTTTCTATTTAATTTATTTTTTAGGTTTAGGTTTAATTTTTAGTTGAGTTTTATTTTTATTTAATTTTTTAGGTTTTTATGATTTGGGTTTAATGTTTAGGGTTTTTGAGTTCATGGATTTAGATGTTTTTAGGGTTTTATTTGTGGTTTATGGCATGTTTTTTAGGGTTTAGGGTTTAGGGTTTATAATTTAAGCACTCACCCATTTAGGAAGTATTGAATGATTTCAACATAATTGATAATGACACCGTCCAATGTATTTTTTTGTGTTGTAGGTTTAGGTTTAGGGTTTAGGTTTCTGGAGGGTTAGTTTAGTTTTAGTTTAGTGATTTTTAGTGTTGGGGTCAGTGTTTAGTGTTATAAGTTTAGGGTTAGTTTTAGGTTCAGGTTTTTATTTAGTTTTTATTTTATTTTATTTTAGATTTATTTTATTTTTATTTTACATTTTTATAATTTATTTAGGTATTTTGTTCTTAGGTTTATTTTATTTTATTTGCTTAGATTAGGTTATTATTAATTTTAATTTAGTTTATTTCTATTAGTTTATTTTATTTTATTTTATTTTTAGGTTTAGGTTGATGTTTTAGTTTAAGTTTTTATTTTATTTTTTTATTTCATTATATTTAGGTTTAGGTTTTTTTATTTATTTTATTTTTAGGTTTTACTTAGTTTAGGTTTAAGTTTTCTTGGTTTTTAGGGTTTAGGGTTTAGGGCTCAGTTGTGGTAGGGCTTTAGAGTTTTAGGTTTAGTGTTCAGTGGCTCAGGTGGGGGCCTAGGGTGGCTTAAGTGGTTTAGGTCTAGGATTTTACCATTTAGGGTTTAGGGTTTAGGATTTGTGGGTTTAGGTTTATAATAAGCACCAACTTTAGGAAGTATTGAAAGATTTCATAATTGATAATCGACACCAACGTATATTTTTTTTAAAGTGGGTTATAGGTTGTGGCTCAGTAGGTTTGTGGATTTAGGTGTTTGTTTAGTTTATGGTTTAGGGTTGTAGGCCTAGTGTTGTAGGTTTAGGGTTAGTTTTAGGTTTAGGTTTTATTTAGTTTTATTTTAGTTTATTTAGTTTATTTTTATTTTATCGTTTATTTTAATTTATTTAGTTTTTTTTCTTAAGTTTATTTTTTTGTTAGTTTAGTTATTATTTATTTTAGTTTAGTTTATTTTTATTAATTTATTTTTTTTTATTTTTAAGTTTAGGATTTAGTTTACATTTTTATTTTATTTAGGTTTAGGTATTTTAATTTATTTTATTATTTATTTTTTTACTTAATTTAGGTTTAAGTTTTTAGGTTTTTAGTGTTTAGGGTTTAGGGTTTAGGGTTTAGGGTTTTGGGTTTTAGGGTTTAGAGTTTTAGGGTTTAGGGTTTATGGTAGGTCAGGGTTTAGGTTTGGTAGTTTTAAAAGCTTTAGGGTTTAGTGTTTAGGGTTTGTGGCTCAGTTTATTTTGATTTAGGGTTTTTAGGGTTTTATGGTTGTAGGTTTATTTTAGTTTTGGGTTTAGAGTTTATGGTTTAGGGGTTTTTTTAATTAAGTAAATCAATAGTTTAGGTTTATGTAGTTTATTTTTTATTTATTTTAGATTATTTTATTTTTTATGTTTATTTGGTTTAATTTTTTATTTTAATTTTGTTTTATTTATGTATTTTAAGCTTATTTATTTTAGTTTAGGTTTTCTATTTTAATTTATTTTTTCGGTTTAGGTTTAGGTTTATGTTTATTTTTATTTTTGTTTCTAGGTTTAGGTTTAATTCTTTTTTTTTAGGTTTAGGTTTAGGTTTTTATTTTATTTTTTAGGTTTTTCTTTTAGGTTTATTTTTAGGTTTTATTTTGTACTTTATTTTTATTTTTAGTTTATTTATTTTATATAGTTTAAGGTTTTGGTTTAGTTTATTTTAGGTTTAGGTAGGTCTCATTTATTTTAGTTTAGTTTATTTTAGTTTAGGTTTAGGTTTCTTTATTTTGTTTATTTTAGGTTTAGGTTTTTTTTTAGGTTTATGTTTTATTTATTATTTATTTTAGGTTTAGGTTTTATTTAGTTTTATTTTCTTTATTTTAGTACATTTTATTTTTATTTTATGTTTAGTTATTATTTTCTTTTTTTTTTTTTTTTTATTTTATTTAGTTTAGTTCATGTTTTATTTACTTTTTTTTTTCTTTATTTTATTTTAGGTTTTACTAAATTTTAAGTTTTTATTTTATTTTATTTATTTTATTTTATTTTATTTTGGTTTAGGTTTATTTATTTATTTTAATTATTTAGTTTAGGTTTAGGTTTTTAGGTTTTTAGGTCATTAGGGTTTAGGGTTTATGATTTAGGGTTTGGGTTGAGGGTTTAAGGTTTAGTATGGTTGGTTTTAGGGTTTAGTGTTTGAGGATTAGGGTCTAAGGTTTGGGGTTTTAGTGTTTACAATTTGGTTTTGCCTAGTTTATTTTTAGGGTTAGGGTTTAGGTATAATATTTAGGGTTTGTAGGTTTAGGGTTTTAGAGTTTTTGGGTTTTTTAGGGTTTAGGGTTTAGGGTTGGTTTTTATTTTTAAATTTTTTTAAAATTAAGTAAACTAATAGGTTTAATTTTATTTAGTTTATTTTTATTATAGTTTTTTATTTCTATTTTACTTTTGGGTTATTTATATTTTTATTTAGTTTAGTTTATTTATTTTAGGTTTTTTATTTTAGTTTATGTTTTTTATTTTAAATTATTTTTTATGTTCAGGTTTAGTTTTAGGTTTATTATTTAGCTCAGTTTTAATTTTTTTTTATGGTTTCGAGTTTATTTTTTATTTTTAGGTTTAGGTTTAGATTTTTATTTTATTTTTTTAGGTTTAGGTTTTAGGTTTTCTCTTTAGGTTTATTTTAAGTTTATTTTAGGTTAGGTTTAGGTTTATTTTTTATATTTTATTTTATTTAGTTTAGGTTTGTTTTGATTTAGTTTATTTTAGGTTTAGGTTTAGGTTTTTTTTAATTTAGGGTTTAGGTTTTATTTTATATTTATTTTCAAGTTTGTTATTTAGGTTAGGTTTTTATTTAGTTTTTATTTGATTTTATTTTATGTTTATTTTAATTTCATTATAGGTTTACATTTTATTTTATTTAGGTTTTTAATTTTTTTCATTTAGTTTAGGTTTTATTTATTTATTTTAGTTTAGTTTTTATTTTTTTTATTTTCTTTTTTAATTTTAAGTTTAGGTTTAGGTTTAGGTTTTAGTTTAAGTTTTTATTTTATTTTATTTTTTTATTTTATTTTAGTTTAGATTTATTTATTTTAAGTTTTATTTTGTTTAAGTTTAGGTTTTTAGCTTTTTAAGCTTTAGAGTTTAGGGTTTATGGTTTGGTTTGGGTTTTATTTGGTTTTTTGGGTTTAGGGTTTAAGGTTAGGGTTTAGATATTAGGTTTATGGTTTTTTTTTAGGGTTTTTAAGGTTTTAGGTTTGTATTTAGGGTCAGGGTTTTTATTTTAGGCGTGGTTTATTAGGGTTTTTAGGTTTTAGGTTTAGGGTTCACGTTTTAGTTTAGAATTTAGTTTTCTTGGTTTTTTTTAAATAGAGAACAAATTAAGATTCATCATTTCATCTTTTATTTATTTTGTTTATTTTTTATTTTTTTAGTTTCTTTTATTTTTTTATTTTTATTTATGTTTATTTTTTATTTTTATTTAGTTTAGTTTATTTATTTTAGTTTTATTTATTTTAGTTAAGGTTTTTTATTTTAGTTTATTTTTTAAGTTTAGGTTATGTTATAAGTTTAGGATTTTTATTTTAGTTTATTTACATTTTATTTTATTTTATTATATTATTTTATTTTGGTTTAAATTTTTTTATTTATTTTATTTTTAAGTATTATTTAGTTTAAGATTAGGTTTTCCTTTTTTTAGGTTGGTTTTTTTTAGTTTAGGGTTTAGTTTAAGTTTAGTTTAGGGTTTTGGTTTAGGTTAGAGTTTAGGGTAGGGTTTAGGGTTTTAGGGTTTTAGTTTTTAGGATTTAGTTTAGGGGTTTAAGGATTTTGGTTTAGCTTTTGTTTTAAAGTTTTTTTGTATTTTTATATATTTAATATTATTTTTTTTATAGGTAACAAATTCAAATTCAAGATTTCTTCTTTTATTTATTTATTTTATTTTATATTTATTTTAGTTTATTTTATTTTTTATTCTTATTTTTTATTTTTTTATTTTTAATTAGTTTATTTATTTATTTAGGTTGATTTATTTTAGTTCGTTTTTTTTAGTTTATTTTTAAGTTTTTGTTTAGGTTTGGTTTTATTTTTTGAGTCTTATTTTATTTTATTTTGAGCGTTAGGTTTTATTTTTTATTTTAGGTTTAAGTTTAGTTTTATTTTATTTTAAAGGTTTAGTTTTAATTTTAGGTTTATTTTAAGTTTTATTTTTAGTTTAGTTTTATTTTATTTTAGATTATTTTATTTTATTTTGTTTAGGTTTAGGCATAGGTTTAGTTTATTTTTGGATTAGGTTGAGGATTTATTTATTTTAGTTTAGTTTATTGAAGTTTAGCATTAGGATTATTTTTTTTTATTTTTTTTTTTTAGTTTATGTTTAGGTTTTTAGTTTATTTTATTTTTTTATATTTTAAGTTTTATTTTAATGTTTATTTTAGGTTTATGTTTTCATTTAGTTTTATTTGATTTTATTTTAGGTTTATTTTATTTTAATTTTATTTTGGATTTTACTATTTTAGGTTTTATTCTTAGGTTTATTTATTTTTTTTTATGTTTATTTATTTTATTTTTATTTTATTGTTATAAGTTTATTTTATTTTATTTTATATTTAGGTTTTAATTTAGGTTTTAATTTTATATTAATTTATTATAGTTAAGTTTAGTTTTTTTATTTATTTTATATTTGGTTTTATTTAGTTTGGTTTAGTTTAGTTTTTGTGGGTCTGTGGTTAGAGCTCAGTTAGGGTTTAGGTTTAGGGTCAGGATTTGTGAGGGTTTCAGGGCTGGCTGCCAGTTTAGTGCTCAGCCTGTTAGAGTTTAGGTTTAGTGGCTCAGTTTGGCGGGCTCAGTGGCCTAGGTTTGCCAGTAGGCTTAGGCCTCAGGTCAGGGTTTAGGTGGTCAGTGGTGGCCCAGGGTCAGGGTAGGGTCAGGCCAGGGTCATTTATGATTTAAGGTAAGGGACTAGGTAGTTTAGGATCTTTAAATTAAGTATACACTAGATTTATTTAGTTTATTTTTTATTTTTATTTAGGTTAATTTTTTATTTTTATTTAGTTTAGTTTATTTATTTAGGTTTATTTATTTTATTTTAAGTTTTTTTAATTTAGTGTATTTTTTAGGTTTAGGTTTAGGTTTATATTATTATTATTTTTTTTTTTTCACGTTTATTTTTTTATTTTAGATTTTATTTTATTTTTTTTAGGTTTTTTAGGTTTTATTTTAAGTTTATTTTAGGTTTTATTTTTAGTTTAGCTTTAGTTGTATTTTTAGTTTATTTTATTTTATTTAGTTTAGGTTAGTTTAGTTATTTAAGATTTTAAGTTTTATTTATTTTTGTTTAGTTTGTTGTAGTTTAGGTTTAGGTTTATTTTATTTTGTTTATTTTTTTATTTTATGTTTAGGTTTTTTTTTTTAGTTTAGGGTCTATGTTTTATTTTTTATTTATTTTTGGGCTTTATTTTAAGGTTTATTTTTAGGTATAGGTTTTTATTTTGTTTTTATTTTTTTATTTTAGGTTTTTAATTATTTTATGTATAGTTTTTATTTTATTTTGGTTTTTTATTTGTTGGTTTATTTTTTTAGTTTAGTTTAGGTTTTTATTTATTTTATTTTAGTTTATTTTTATTAGTTTATTTTGTTTTACTTTTAGGTTTAGGTTTAGTTTTAGGTTTTATTTTATTTTATTATTTTATTATATTTTAGGTTTAGTTTTATTTTATTTCATTTTAGGTATTTTAATTTTTTATGGTTTAGTTTTAGAGTTTATGGTTTAGGTGTTTAGGGCATGGTTTTGTCTGGTAGGTTTGGGTTTAGTATTTAGGGTTTAGTTTAGCTTTAGGTTTGTTTTTGGGTTTAGGTCTATGGCTCATGGTTTAGGTTTAGTGTTTAGGAGGTTTAGCCCAGATTTAGGAGGTTTAAGTAGTTTAGGGTGGTGTGGTGGTCATTGCCTGGGTCAGCCTCAGTGGAGGTTTATAGTTGGGAAGTCTGGAATGATTGTATGCAGTACATGTATGCAGGGTTTGTTTATGATTTAGGGTTTAGTATTTAGGCATGTAGAGGTTTAGTTTTTAAAAAGTGTTTTTTTTAGTTTTCTTTATTTATTTTAGTTTTTTTATTTTATTATTTTTTATTTTTATTTAGTTTAGTTTATTTATTTTAGGTTTATTTATTTTAGTTTATTTTTTAGGATTATGTTTAGGTTTATGTTTATTTTTTGTTTAGTTTTGTTTTTATTTTATTTTTTAGGTTTAGGTTTTATTTTTTATTTTTAGGTTTATGTTTACAGTTTTATTTTATCTTTTTGTGTTTAGGTTTTTATTTTAGGTTTATATTTAGGTTTTTTTTATTAGTTTAGGTTTAGGTTTATTTTTAGTTTATTTTAGGTTTTGGTTTTTTTTTTAGTTTAGTGTTTGGGTTTTATTTTTTATTTATTTTTAGGTTTATTTTTTAAGTTCAGGTTTTTATTTAGTTTTTATTTTATTTAATGTTTTCTGCCACCATCCTTCAAGATCTTTGATGGCAGTGGGAACCCACGATAACACATTACACACTTTAGAGCCGACTGTTGCAACACTAAGGAAGGTTTGCTAGTTATAAAGGACAACACTAGGAGGGTGACAGCCCAACAACAGCTCAACATAGTTGCCTTAGATAATCTAGTAGCATAGCCACCATCTGAGTCTAGTACTCCCTCCACCGTTGGAGCTACCATCTCTTCTATTAGCTCCTCTTCTACCACCAGGAGCATTGTATCTGCTGATAAGGACACTAAATCCCTTACTCTGCTTACTTAATTTTTATCATGTACCTCCCACCAAAATGAAATTAATGCAGAAATTCTATTGATATATTGTCTACTTCTGA
Source organism: Cymbidium sinense (assembly GCA_021442155.1). NCBI lineage: Eukaryota > Viridiplantae > Streptophyta > Magnoliopsida > Asparagales > Orchidaceae > Cymbidium > Cymbidium sinense. The sequence continues at coordinate 8,383,652 of CM038215.1, read as the reverse complement.
TGCTTTTGATTTTATTCTTATTGAAAGCTCTCCGAGTCTTAATTAAAATAATAGCTCTAGTAGTTACGATCCTTTCCTTTCTGATTTAGAGTCAAACTATCCTTCGCTGAATCAATCGGGTTCACCTCTTAAGATTGACTTGGAGTCAACTAACTCTAGGGATCCTATAGGAGAAGTTGTAGGTATGCCCAATGAGAAGGTAGAACTTTCCACAAGCTCATTATCCCAAGAAGTCATTGAAGTCAACCTATGCAGTGGCAAAGTTCTACCTCTTAGGGTACTACCTCAGGATAAGGGTAACCAAGTCATTGGTTCTAGTGAGTAGATAGCCTCTTCATCGGATGCTCCACCCATGGATATGCTTGTGGAGGACCAAGCTAAAGTTGATTACAATGTCCTAGCTTACCTTAGAAAGTATCTAGCTAAGTTAAGCATATACGACGCCCTTGTCTTATCCAAAAAGATTAGGGAATCTCTAATCAAGTCCTTACTTGATCTAGAGATATGCTTAGCTCAGCTGACCGCTACTAAAGAGGAGGCATGCCACTCGAAGGATATCTTAGGAGTTACATTCAGCAATGAAGACTTACTCCTAGAGACGACTGAGTGCAATCACCTCTTTACATTACAGTGAATGTTGGCAGATACAGGCTATCTAAAGTTCTGATTGACCCCATGACAAAGCCTTCTGGACTGCTCATCCTAATCCCTCATAGCACTAATCCTAATTCCTATTGCAAAATATGCATTTATCTGGGAAAATTAAATATAACTACACCTGCAAAATAGAGGTTAGCTAAATATACATATAATCCCAAACAATTGTATTTATAATTTGGACTTAGCACCCTGCACATGGGTAACTAAGCCCAGCTATCCTAACTTGGATTATGTGTAATGATATAAGCAACCTACAAAAAGAGCATTCATATTTATTTTTAAGCATCCTTTAAGAATAATCCCCTGCTGAAACCATGATTAGGCTAATATTGGTCTATCATCCAGTCTACGAAGCATACACCCTAACATCTAATCAAAAATAATACATCATAAAAAAAAATATACAACACATGATACATGCAACTAAGGCTTGTGTGGTATGTCTTGTTAGCCATTAGTGTTGTATTTTCTATGTGTAGAAGGACTCAATTTAAGATGAAAGGTTGATTTCACTTGAAGTAGTTTAATTACTTTGAGAAATTTAATTTGTGTTTTCTTTTATTTCATTTGATTATGCTTGCAACTAAGTGTTATGAAGAAAGGAAAAGAGGATTTCCCTCTTTCATCCCTAACTTTAGTCACTTTCTAAAGTATATTAATTTGATTTAGTTCTCTTTAGTGAATGGATTATTAAATGATTTAAATAATCCTAAGTTTAGGTTCACTTGAAATAATCCTAATCAAAATGAAAGGCATCTTAAGATTAATTTAATTCAATTACTACCACATGACATATTAAATCATTCCTTTCCATCACATGTAACATGCATATGATTTAATCTTATGTGTATCTATACATGCAACATATTTTAGCACACTTAAATGATGAATGTATGTGTATGTTTAGAAGTTATATTTTATTTGATTGAGTTATTTAAACATATTAATTTAAAACTTTATCCAAATTCTTAAACAAAAAGGACATAAGAATGAAATTAAATTGGCATGTGCCGTTGTTAAACCATGGAAGTGAGGTAATCAAATGACCTCCTTGGAGAAAGCTAAAGCCTCGTATTCTCGGGATGTCCAGACTATATACTCATTTGCATTCAAACATATGTAAATTCGTATACATGAACATAAGAAGTAAGCTCCAAATCATATGGCTAATTAATTTAACCACTTTGTCAATTATGAATGCATGCAATTTAATGTAAAATGGGATTTTCACTAACTAATCACATATGCATATACATGTACAAAGATATAGGCAAGTACGTGTCGTTGTTAAACCACGGAAGTAAGGCAATCAAATGACCTCCTTGGGGCTAACTAAAGCCTCGTATTCTTGGGATGTTGAGACTATATACTTTCTTTTCTTGGACACACATGGATGTATACATAAATGAGGGAAAGAAAACCATGCAATGATTATATATTTTGTTGATTTAATCATTTATATATATGAATTAAAGCTCTATCCAAATTCTAATTTTGAAATACATAAGAATGAAATCAAATGGGCACGTGTCATTGTTAAAGCAGAGAAGTGAGGTAATCAAATGGCCTCGTTGGGGCAAGCTAAAGCCTCGTGTTTCCAGGATGTCCAGACTATATACCCATTATAATTTAATCTTATATAAATCAACACCTCAATAGACGAAAGAGAACTCAACATTCATACACTTAAGCTATAAGCACATGCATTTCTTATGTATTTATAACTGGCATAATAACACATATTATTATTCATGTATAAGTTTTTGGAAAATACATTTGGATTTAATAGTGATAATAGCCAAACATATATTAAATTAAATCAACACATGGAAGCTTACATAAAGGAAATCCATTTTATTTTACTTGATTTTGAAAAGATGGATACATGAATTCAAATGGCATACCAAATTTAACTTGATTGAAAAGAGGACAATCAAATATAAGCATGTGATTCATTCAACTAAACTAGTTCATAAGGAAAATCAAATCAAATAAGATTACATAAAGCAAACCAAAGCTTCTTTATTAATTAAGTTTTGGATTTGATTTGATTTAAAGAGGAGAAGAGAAATCATCACTTGATGTTTTAAACCCATTCCCACATTAGTGATTTGATTTAATTTAAGGAAATATAATTACGTTGATTTTATGGGTTAATTAAGTTGAACCCTTAATTAGATGAATTAATTATCCTCACCTTTGTCACCTTAAAGTATTTAACTAAATAATTATGAGCAAACATGATATGCATGGAAAATAAACTTGCGCTGATCCTAGGAAATAAAAGTGGCCTAATGCAATTGGATCATGATTAATAGTTATTTAGATTAAGGAACTTAATTATTACTCTTATGGTTTTCCCACATATATGGACTAAACATAATTTCATTAAACTCCTTTAGGATATTAAACACTTAAAGATCTACCCCATGATTCAATTAATTAAGGTCTGATGTGATTATGATTTTAATTAGATTAAGTGATTTAATTAATTAATTAAATCTTAATTAATATCATTTTAAAATGGGTGAATGAACTTAGGGAAAGGGGTCCCAACCCTATTCCTTAGTTCACTTACTATTGAACAATGATTAATAAACTTAATTAACCAATTTATTACTATTCATGAGATTAGTTAATCATTAATTTACTTAAAAGAGTATTTAAGGTTTAATTAGTCAATTTTCTTAATTAAGTGAGTAATAAATCCCAAGAAAATCATGGGAGGTAGAGTTCATCCCATTAAATTAGCCTACAAAATTTGGGATTAATTGCTCATGATGAGTACTAACTAATTTTTTTAATTAAACTTTAATCATCGCTCAAAATTAGTTAAGATCATTTTTAATTAATTATCCTCTAAAATACTTTTAAAATGAGTATTTATTTGCATTTTGTTTATTTCTCTATGATTTTTTTTTTATTTTTAGAAGTTTTAGCCATTAAAAATTATTAATTAAGCTTAATTAAAGCCTAATCATATTAGCGCCATATGACACGCATTCTATGTGGCACCGTGGGATTAGCTACTTAAAACATATCTGACTAAGCGCCTACGTGGTGGTGGTGAATGTGCTTTCTCATCCACCATCTGATCTAAGATCAGAAGGCTACAATTAATCCCACAACTTAATAGGATTGAATCAGATCAATCTAGCAGGTCTAATCATGACCGTAGGTTCTGATCACATGGAACTGACATTGTGTGATCTAACGTCATGCGAGTTATTGAGAATGGAGTTCGTCTGCCATTGCTTTCTTGATCTGAGCTTACCTAAGCTCGATCAACTCCAAAATGATCCCACATCTTCACGACATCGATCAGAGGGGATCCAACAATCAAGATCACACGAGATGCAAGTTTTCTTCAAAAAGCTTCAATCCATTTTTGTCTAAGGATCAGTTTTGGAAGCATACCTCACCGAAGCTCAAGACCATAGGCTTGAATGATTGAAGAAGCTTCATCTAAAGGAGGCAAAGCCCTGTGAAGTAACAATTGAATCAATTCCTTGATGTTCGCTCAGAAGGCCACTAATTGATGATTTGGAGCTCAAATTTGATCAAAGTCCCACCTCTAGTGCTCGAGAAGCTTGAGAGATAATTCATTCTTGCATAATGAGGCCTAGGGAAGGTGCGTGCAAAGTTAATTTGAGTTTGATGGAGAAATGGGCTAACCCACTTTTGGTCAAATTGAGTTAGGTTGAGTCAAGTTGATCAACATAGGGTGATCAATAATCATAATGGGATGTCTTTATGGGCTTGGTTCAATCCAATTTTGGTAGGATTAGAACTTAGCTCAAATAGGTCAAATTAGCAACTTTGCGTCAAGTGGACCAATTGGGTTTAGTTGGCTTGACTTTGGGTTGAGTTTGATTTAGTTGAGTTTATATATGGATTTGGGATTTATATATAAATTCAATTGAAATTGGCTCGGGTTCAAATGGGTTTTGGTTTATTTGAACCCTTCAAGTCAAAAGGGTTAAGTTGGGTTTGACTTGGGTTGATTTTTGTTTAGCTTGATGTTTGTAGATTTTATTTTTATTTGTGAATATGATTGAAAGTATGATTGATTCATGAGAAAATCAATTGAATTTAGGTTTTGGAATGAACGAATTTGGCTAAGTCCATGGAGTTGTGTCATATGGCTTAGGTTTAGATCTTGATTTGGTTTGATTTAGTTTTGATGATTTAAATGTATATTTCATTTAAATTTGGGAAGATGATTGAAAATATGATTGATTTGTGAAAAAATAAATTGAGTTTGACTTGATTTGGATTAATATTTGGCTAAGTCCACGAGATAGGTCATATGGCTTAGGAAGGGTTTTGATTTAATTTTATTTAGTTTGATTTATTTTTGATCATTTGAATGTAGATTTGATTTATATTTAAGAATATGATTGAAGATATAAATTAGTTATGAGAAAATCAATTTATTTAGATTGATTTGGATTAAGGTTTGTCTAAGTCCATGGGATATGTCATATGGCTTAGGAAGGATTTCAAGTTTGGATTTAATCATGGGATTCAATCTTTTGGTTTTGAAATTTGGGTTTGGATTTGGATTTGGATTTGATGTTCGAATTCAACTTAAGGTTTGGTTTGAGAATGTGAACATGGATTGGATTTGGGTTGTAGAGTAGGTGGATTATCCTAAAACCTATTGCAAAACCTAATCCTATGGTTAGCCCTTCTAAGTCTTTAGGCTTAGGTTAAGTGTTTACCTAATTGTTAGAAGTGTTTTATGACTAGAGAAGTCTTAGTGTCTAGAAGACTCCTAAGTGTTGCCCTTGGAGATAGATGATTGGAAGATTGAAGCCAAGTTTCATATTATAGACTCAGATACATCTTTCAACACTTTGTTTGGGAGAGCATGGATACATGAGAACAACATAATTTCATCCTCTCTACATCACAATATGATGTTCGTGAGAGGTGGGATCATCTATTGTGTCAATGGAGATCTCAAGCCATTTATAATTTATGAGCTCAACATGTATGAGGATGCGGCTTACTACCTCCCACAAAATCAACAAGTCTATTCTCGTGAACTTGGTCAAAGTTTAAAAATAAAAAAAAAAAGAAAAAGAAAAAGAAAAGAAAAGAGAAAAATGAAAAAATAATAAAAGGGAGTGAAAATAGACTTGGGGGAGGAAGTGAAGCCTAACATTAGATTCCACCCATAGTTTGTTACTTCATTTGAACATATGGGAAGGATGACCTGACCTCCACCAGGTAGAGGAAGAGACCAATTCAAAGGCAGTCCTAGGGGTGGAAAACCTCCTTATTGGCCACCCAATAGAAAATATGTCCTAGCTACCAGGAGCACACCTACTATCCATATAGACTTAGAATTTATTTCATAAGATGAGTCTTACATAGTTAGCACACTAGCCAGTTTTTCTCAGCATTAGATTCTAGGAGGTGACACTTGAGCCAGATAAATATGAAGATCAAGCTCCAAAGCAAAGCATAAGTGTATCCAAGTCTATATGTGAAACAATTAGGCATCGCTTGGGCTAAACCAACTTTCCTCTCAAAAGCTAAGGGTTTGGTAGTTAAGGAATCCCATAAGTCATCCACAGGTGTGAAGACTGAGGTTCTTCGGAGCATCATCCTCAAGTTAAGAAATTGATGTAGAACTTGAGGATGATTCATATAAATATTTAATAGAATTACCTTTTGATCGAGACTTGCCTTGTGTTCATAATTTAGTAAAGAAAGGGTTAATCCCACATATTTGATCAAAGCACAGGTCAGATTACTTCGAAAGAATATAAAAGAACAAATGCAAAAGCTCTCAATCAAGACTCGGACTAGGATTTGGTACAGTGGGTCCAGTCAATGATGATGATTACTGCTTAGTCATCACAAATCATTTGGAATCTGATAGGTTCTTTTCAAATCACATTAACTTATATGAGGAGCTGTGCTTAAAACTTCAGATGATCCAAATGATTTTGAAGTCAAAGATGCACCACCAGAGTTTGAGGAAGAGACAAAGTCAGCCATCGATGAGCTCAAGGAAATCAACTTAGGAACTATAGAAGATCCACGCCTGACATACATCAATTCTTTGTTGAATGAAATTGATACCAATAACTTAGTTAGGCTATTGAATGAGTTTAAGGACTGCTTTGCATCGAGTAATGAAGAGATGCCTCGATTGGCTCCAAATGTAGCGGTCCATAAACTAGCAATAGAATATACAGCTAACCGTATCAACCAAGCTCCTAGATGCATGCAACATAGAACGACAGGTCATTTATGAAGTCAAGAAATTGATCGATGCTGGCTTCATCCAAGAAAAAAAATACTCTACCTGGTTAGCCAACGTCAAAATCTATTACTATAAGGTCATGCCTTTCTGCCTTAAAAATGTCGGTGTTACATACCAGTGGGCTATTACTCGAATCTTCGATGAACTTATTCAACATCAAGATGAGTGTTATGTCGATGATCTTATGACCAAATGTAGAGAAACGGAAGACCATCTCTTTGAATTGAGAGTAGTTTTCAAACAGTTAAGATAATTTAACCTCAAAATAAACCCCATAAAGTGTGCATTCGAAGTAGCTTTAGGGAAATTATTTATGTTTATTGTCTGACACTAGGGAATCGAAATCGATTCAGAGAAGATCAAGATGATATTAGAAATGCCACTCCCTAAAAAATTAACTCAACTTATATCATTCTAAGGGTGATTGGAGTATCTAAGATGCTTTATATCTAACTTATCTAGAACATGTGAACCATTCTCAGCACTTGTCAAAAAGGATGCCAAGTTTAAGTGGGATGACAAGTATGAGCTTACCTTTGAAGACATCAAGCATTACATGATGACATCGTCAGTTCTAGCTACCTTATCCTGGGTAAGCCACTCATACTTTATACTACTACGTTAGATGACTCTCTTGGTGCCTTATTGTCTGAAGCCAATGATGAAGGCAAGGAAAATGCACTCTACTACCTTAGCCATCATCTAATCCCTACTGAGGCTAATTATCCACCCATTGAGAAGCATTGCCTAGCTTTAACCTTTGCATCCTATATCTATAGCACTACATGCTTCCTTATAAGGTGAACTTAATCTCTAGGATCAATCCACTATAGTATCCCATGAGATAGCCAATACTATCTAAACAGTTGGCATGATGGTCCATGATCCTCTCATAGTTTAACATTACCTTCGTACCCCTCTAGGCAGTGAAATAGCAAGCGCTAACAGATTTTTCAGCAGAACACCAACTTCCCCTTGACTCTCCGCTTAGTGATGATCTCCCAAATGAATTAATCATGAACTTAGGGGATACTAGCAGTCACCATTTGGAGATGTACTTTGATGGTGTGGCTTTCTCTGAATGAGGAGAAGAACCATAATCTACTATTCTAGGAATGGCAGGAGTAGGAATAGTTCTCTTAACTTCGGACCATGATGTTATGAGATTCTCATATCATCGGTCTAATCCTTGCACCAACAATGAAGCCAAATATGAGTCTCTACTTGCCAGTTTGGAGTAAACCGTTACTCTAAGCATCCAGAACATCAACCTCTTCAGGGATTCTTAACTAGTTATCAATTAAATTGTTGTGTCCTATAAGGTTATAAAGTTCAAGCTCCATCACTACCACTAGTACACAATGGAGTTTTTGGCCCAAATCCCAGAGGTTACCATTTATAAGATTCCTCGAGGAGAGAATATTGTAGCGTATGCTTAAGCCAAGTGTGCCAAGGAGTTGACATGTCTGGAGGATGAGCCCATATCAATAAAGGTCCAAAATATATAAGTCTTATCCCTTATTGATATTGAACTCATCAAAAAGTACTCTCTTGAAGGGTAGGTTGCCATTATAAAGAAGGATGAGGAGTTAGATTAGAGGCAACCATTCATAGACTACCTAACTAAAGGTAAACTACCTCAAGAAAAGTCCCAAGCCCAGATGAAGCAAAGAGCACTTTCTTATGCTCTTGTGGATGGTGTCTTGTACTGGTGGTCTTTCAATCATATGTTATTACATTATTTAGAGAAGCACGAAGCTCATAAGATTGTGAATAAGGTACACTCAGAATTATGTGGAGCCAACCAATCCAGTCCGAAGATGAAAACCAAGATCAAGAGACTAGGATACTACTGCCCATCAATGATAAAAGATTGCATAGATACAGCTAGGCGATGCCACTAATGTCAAATACACGGTGTGGTCCTACACCAACCACCAAACATTCTACATCTTATATTGGCCTCATGGCCATTCAAGTGTTGGGGTACTGGCATAGTGGGTCTGATTGATCCTCCTTCTTCCAAGGGTCATCAGTTCATCTTAGCTGCTACTGAATACATTTCTAAATGGGAGAAGGTGATTTCACTCAGAGAGGTCGCAGCTTAGCATGTGCTCCAATTTTTTAGGAACCATATCGTATATAGGTTCAGAATGCCTTGAAGAATTATATCTAATAATGGTACTACATTCAAGTGCACTGAGATCAACAACTTTGCTAGGAGACACTACATAGATTGGAAATATTTTACCATCAACTACTTGAGGGAAAATAGCTTAGAAGAAGCCTTCAATAAAACTCTCATCCAAATACTAAAGAAGACACTTGACAATAATAAGCAACAGTGGCATGAACAGTTAGTTGAAGCCTTGTGGGCCTACTACATCACATATATAACTCCAATTCAGTCTACTCCTTTCTCCTTAGTGTATGGATCCAAGCTGTTCTACCATTAGAAGTCCAACTCCCATCACTGAGGATAGCTGTGGGTCACAAAATCACAACAGAGTAGAATGCCAAGTTGAGATTAGAAGAGCTCAAAGGTTTGGAGGAGAGATGCCTACGAGCATGCTAAAACCTTGAGTTATACAAAGCTAAAATGAATTAAGCTCTTAATAAGTTGTCTGTCCTAGAACTTTTCAAGTAGGAGAGCTTATTTTAGTTCTAAAGAGACTGATTGTTACCCGTCGTAAGATGGGAGGCAAGTTTGAACCCACCTGGGAAGGCCCTTTGGCAAAGAGAAGGCTTACCAAGGAGGATATTATCAGCTTATCAATCATAGAAGTGAGTGCCCAATGCTTCCAATCAGCGTGCTCTACTTAAAGAAATATTATAAATCATGTTCAAAAATAATTATCATTAATAAAAATTCCATTCCGAATTCAATCTCTTCCATGTTGAAAGTATTCTTATTTGTGAATCGCACCATATGTTTAGGTAGGTGTAAAACCTAGTGGCATCCATCCTTCACAACACAAACACAAATACTACACATTTAAGAGGATAAACACATATTTTTTCTTTATCTCATATGATGAGATACCCTCTCTCACCTAGTTTCCTTTTAGGTTGGGTACTTTCACTCCTGCTAGTGGTCACCCCTGATGTTCATCTTGAGGATGTAAATAATGATTTTTCCTTTTTTTACTTGGCTACCGCACAATCATTAGTTGGTTGGTTCCTAATTTAGGGATAGTTGGTTCTTCTCCTCTTAGATTACCCATGCACCACTAGGTGATATTTATTTAAGATAATACCCCAGCATCTCCTTCTCCCCATTTAACTCATGTTTTATGACTCTCCGTGGTCACTTATGACAAAGATCCTTAAGACTATGATTATCCAGATAGTTCCATTTGGACAGAAATCTCCATTTCCTTTCAGATATTCCCCAATGGTCCTCACATACCAACAAGGTCAATGCAAACATATAAATAAAATATATTTTCACATATGGATTAGGAGGACACTCCTAGCATATTTTCTAAGTGCATCCTATCTTTATCCAAAGAAACTCCTATAAGAATCCCCAACTACTCTTGAGTTGATATAAGTCCCCGTCGCACATTGACATGGTCTATAAATTAAATCTATCAAATTTGACTGACCTCACATCCCTAGGGGATATTCCCTCAATTCGAAATCAAACTAAACCAAACAAACCATATCAAATCACATGAAATTAAGATAAAATTAATCCTGACTACTTTTGAGTTGACATAACTCCTTAGCGGCATTGACTCAGTATTTTCCCCAAGTCAAATTCAATTTGTTGTGCATCCAACAGGCCACCCCAGCAGTTGTTCCTCACTTTGGAAGATGTAAGTCTGCTACGCCTTCTTCCTAGCACAGCCTTTGTACACAGAAAGGAAAACCCTTAGGTTGGCTAGCTCTACCCCGCAGCTGGTAGACTATCCCTTTGGATTTGTAAACCTGAGGTAGGTCAAAGTTGATATAGGCCCTTCTTAGTGGGCCATTGCACACCAACAGGGTCCATACATTAACTCAGATTAAATTAAAACTAATATGATTTTTTCCAATGAAGTTAAATAAAATTGTTCTCCCCATTGGAGCCCCAAATCATATATAAACAAGTCAAGAAAATAAATCAAATTCAAAACCAACCTCCCAAGTGGAGCCAAATTAAACCAACTCCTCCAGTATAGTCTAAATCAAAGAAATCCAACCAAACTCTTATTCCTAGTGGATACATCCCCACATAAACCTATGAAATCAAACTCAAATCTCAATCCCTGGATAGCCCGAACCTGCTTCCCTAGTGGAATGTTCATATTCCTGATCCCCAACAGACTCGAGCCCATATCTCTAGCAGATGTGCCTCCACATCAAATAAAATTAAACAAATTAAAGTTAGTTTGATCTTAATCATCAATGGATTATAGATTATTATCCCTAGGGGATCTTCTTTCCATAAATCATATAATCCAATCAAATTCAAACCATATCCCCAGTAGATTTTTTTTCTATGACCTCGACATAGACCCCTCATATGTCATGTCCAATGCATGTGTGTTATCCCCTAGCGGATCTCCCTCCATTTCCTTAGCATGGAATTCTCATCAAATCTTGTTTCTTCTCTTATGCATGCCTTTTGTACTTTAACCAAAAGCCTAACAATGTATTGGTTCAAATTACATCCTCGTAACATTGTAATCAACATTTTATGATTTGTGGTGCAAGCTTAAACTAACTACACAATATCATGCTAAACATATTATAGTGTGAATTAGCACACTATATTATATTATAATATATGATGTTATATTATAATTTGCTATAATGTAATATATATCGTTTAACATTACACCTCATTAGACTCACTTAAAAGGAATAAAGAATAAAATTTTCTCAAAATATGAATAATGTTCATTTTCGATGTAAAATTATTAGTTTTCTATTAGAAATGGTACAAAATAGCATAATTTGCTTCTTTTGTGATGTGAATTTGGCCAAATTCTTCCATCTCAACCTTCAAATTAACATTTTTGTGAGTTTTGACCCAATGTGTCATAACAAAAGTAAAACATACTAAAATGTACAATAACATTTAGTAACACACCACCACATTCATATATATGTGAGGCTATATTGTTATGTACATTATATTTTAATATGCTTTCATATGATATATTATCTTACATTACGCCTTAAAATGAATCACTTCAAGCAAAAAATTTATAAAATTTGGTTGAAAAATGAGCATTTATTTTGGATGTGAAATTTCATTCTTTTGACTAAATGACACCATCGCACTCCCCCAATGATGTTCCCTAAAGCTTACTTTATATTTGGCCAAATCCCATAATCTCAACTTATAAATCAGTATTTTTATGAATTATACCAGTATAAACTCTACTACATCATACTATAAAAAAACTAAAATATGCTAAAGAACAAGTAGTAATACACAATAGTATGCTATAATGCATGATGCTACATTATGTTATGGCATCCTACATTATAATACACTATAAGATATTATATTATATTATATTGCATATCACATCACAAAGGATTTCTTAAGATAAAAAAATCATAAAAATAGTCTAAATAATAAAAAAAACTATATATTTTAGTCGTATCACTTACATATTTTAAATTGAAATAATATATTATGATGCCATGCTCTACCTATTATGAATTTGGCCAAATTCAACCATTTTAAAGTCCAAATCAACATTTTCATAAATAATGCTAGTGTAAGCTCGACTGTATGATTGTAAAATATTGAAAGAATTTAAAATGCGCAGAACAATATATTATGATATATGATGCTATACTTTGCTACAACTTATAATATTTATTTTGAACATAAAATCTTACTTTCTAGACTACAAGTGGCATAGCACACCTTTAGCACTACAACCTAATTCCCACTTCAAATTTAATAAATTTCATCATATGATTTATTAAATCAATAATTTTATGATTTATATCAATATAGACTATAAGAACAATGCCATAATATATTAAAACATTTCAAAACATATTATAACATCTAAAAACACATCACTACATGCTCAAATATATGGTGCTACATTATACTATAATATAGGGTATTATAATATGATTTAGGTTTAGGGTTTAGGGTATTCAAATCTTTAATAGTCAAAGGAAAGTCTCTTGAAGAAATTTTCTTTAGCTACCATAACTATGCTAGAATTAGGACGTTCTTTAGATCTATTCCTAATTACATCTTTATTCAAGGTTTAGGGTATAGGGTTTAGGGTTTGGGGTTTAGGGTTTAGGGTTTAGGGTTGTAGGTTTTAGGGTTTAAGATTTACAGATTTAGGGTTTAGCTTTAGGGTTTAGAGTTTAGGGTTTTAGGATTTAGGGTTTAGGGCTTAAGGTTTAGGGTTTAGGGTTTAGTCTTTAGGGTTTAGAGTTTTTAAGGTTTAGGGTTTAGGGTTTAGGGTTTTGGTTTAGGGTTTAAGTTTTAGTTTAGGGTTTAAGGTTTAGGATTTCAAGTTTTTTTTTAATAAAAAACAAATTCATATTCAACATTTCTTCTTTCTGATTTCATCAACCAAGTAGCACCCCAATTTTTCAAAGACAAAAGTGATGACATAGATAAAAAATGAGCACCCATTAAGAAAATCAAAATCTCTAGATAAGTAGAACCGTCTCTACTATAAAGACATAGTTCCATAAGCAGAAGATCAGATCGACTATTCTTTAGTTTCTCCAGTTCAAATCAGAACCACCCCCGCCTCCCTAGTAGTAGGATCTGCCATCATATCCCAGATCTATCCCTCAACCACCATCATGGCTGTAACCTCCATCACTCCTCTCACCTCCATAACCACCACTACTTTGACCACCATCTCAATATCCACCAGCACCTCCAGATCCCCCACCACCACTGTGATAGCCTCTGCCTCCACCTTTGCCTCAATCGTAAGATCTAGACTAAGCCTAGTTGATGGTGAGGTTCCTTCCATCAAGGTTTTGTCCACTTTTACGGTTTAGGGTTTAAGGTTTAGGGTTTAGGGTTTGGGTTTAGGGTTTAGGGTTATATTTTTTAGGGTTTAGGGTTTAGGGTTTTAAGTTTGTGGTTTAGGGTTTAGGTGGAGTTCAGGGTGAGTTTAGGGTTTAGATTTAGGTTTAGGTTTAGGGTTTGGAGTTTAGTAGGGTTTAATATAGGGTTTAGGGTTTAGCATTTTATTTTAGGTTTATTTTATTTTATTTTATTTATTTAAGTTTTATTTTAGTTTCATTTGGTTTATTTTATTTATCTTTATTTTATTTTATTTTATTTAATATTTAGGTTTAGGTTTAGGTTTTTAGGTTTCTAATTTATTTATTTTATTATAGTTTAGGTTTTTTATTTGGATTTGTGAAGGGACAAAGTGGCTCAGGGTCAGGGTTAGGTCTTGTTCTAGCATTTAGGTAGGGCCTTAGAGCCTGGGCCCACCATTATTTAGCTCATGGCCTTTTGAGGGCCAGGGCCTAGATCAGGCTGGGCTCAGGCCCAGCCTTCAGTGTTTAAGATCAGTGGCTCAGTGTCAATCCCAAGAACCAGGGCCTGGGGCCCAGGAGAGGACAGGATGCCTCAGGTCAGTAGGAGAGTTTAACTCCCAGGGCCCAGGGCCTGTGGGCCTGGGGCCTGGGGGGGCCCAGGGTCAGGTGTGGCCTGGGGCCCAGGATTTAGGGCCCAGGCCCAGGTCAGGTTTAGGGCCTGGTGGCCCAAAGTTTAGTTTAGGGTTTAGGGCCTGTGGCCCAGGATTTAGGGTTTGGCCCAGGTTTAGGTCAGGTTTAGGTGTGGGAGGGCCTGGGTCAGGTTTTTGTGCGATTCAGATTAGGGTTTAGGATTTAGGGTTTAGTTTTAAAATTAAAAATGGTTTAGGTTTATTTAGATTATTTAGTTTATTTTTTATTTTTTAGTTTATTTCATTATGTATTTTTACTTAGGTTTATTTTTAATTTTTATTTAGTTTAGTTTATTTTTTTGGTTTATATATATTTTTTAGTTGAGTTTTTTTTTCGATCTAGGTTTTAGGGTTTAGGGTTTAGGTTTTAGGCTTAAAGTTTAGGGTTTAGGGTTCAGGGTTTAGGATTTAAGGTTCTTTTTTAACAAAGAACAAATTCATATTCAAGATTTTTTCATTTTGATTTCATCAACCAAGTAGCACCACAAGTTTTCTAAGACACAAGTGATGACTTAGATCAAAAATGAGCACCCATAAAGCAAATCAAAAACCCTAGATAAGTAGAATCATCTCAACTATAAAGACATCGATCAATACAGATCAAATTGACCATTTTCTAGTTTCTACAATTCCCATAAGAATGACCACCGCTTCTCGAGTAGCGGGATCTACCATCATATCCCCGAACTCTCACCACCACCACCGTAACCTCCATCATTCCTCTTGCCTCCATAACTACTACTACTCTGACCACCACCTCCATATCCACCAATACCTCCAGATCCCCCACCATCACTATGATAACTGCCACCTCCGACTTTGCCTCCACTACTAGATCTAGACTGAGCCTTGTTAATGGTGATGTTCTTGCCGTCAAGGTTCTGCCCATTCTTAGGGTTTAGGGTTAGTTTATGTCTTAGGTTTTTAGGTTAGTTTAGGGTTTAGGGTTTAGGGTTTAGGGTTTGGGGTTTAGGGTTTACGGTTGTAGTTTAGTTAGTTTATTTTTTACTTATTTGAATTTTTTTTGTTTAGGTTTATTTTTTATTTTTATTTAGTTTAGTTTTTTTTATTTTAGGTTTATTTATTATAATTTAGGTTTTTTTATTTATTTTTTAGGTTTAGGTTTATTTTTTAGTTGAGTTTTCTTTTTAATTTAATTTTGAGGTTTAAGTTTTATTTTTTATATTTAGGTTTAGGTTTAGGTTTTTATTTTATTTTTTTAGGTATAGGTTTTAGGTATGTTTTGAGGTTTTATTTTTTAATTTAGGTTTATGTTGTTTTTTAATTTATTTTATTTTATTTAGTTTAGGTTTAGGTTTTAGTTTAGTTTTTTTATTTTATTTTAGTTAGTTTATTTTAGTTTAGGTTTACATTTATTTTATTTTATTTCATTTTTTTTTTATTTTAGGTTTGTTTTTTTATATTTTTAGGTATTTAGGTTTTTTAGGAGTTTAGTTTTATTTATATTTTAGGATTTTAATTTTAGTAGTATTATTTTATTTTATTATTAGTTTAGGTTTTATCTTATCTTTATTATTTTTTATTTATTTAGGTTTAGCCCAGAGGTTTAAGTTTAGGAGGTTTAGGCCTATGGTTGTGGTTTTGGTCAGGTCAGTGGCCCAGTGGCTCAGGGCCCAGCTAGGCTTTAGTTCAAGAGTGAGGGCCAGGCACAGGGTCAGTTAAGTGGGACAAGGGTTTAGGGTATGCCTAAGGAGGTTTATGGATCAGGTTAGTTTAGAGGAGGAGTGGTTAGAGTGGTCAGATCAGGGTTTAGCTTTAGGGTTTGGGAGTAGTTTGTTTTAGGTTTGGGTTTAGTTGTTAGGTTAGGGTTTGGGTTTAAGATATGGGTAAGGTTTAGTTTTTTTTATTTATTTTAACTTGAAATTAAGTTTAGGTTTATTTAATCTATTTTATTTATTTTTAACTTATTTTATTTTTTATTTTTATTTAGTTTAATTTATTTTGTTTTATTTTTTATTTATTTATTAGTTTTATTTTTTCATTTTTTAGTTCTTTTTTTAGGTTTATGATTATTTTTTAGTTTATTTTTATTTTTATTTTATTTTTTAGGTTTAGGTTTTATTTTTTATTTTTAGGTTTAGGTTAAGGCTTTCATTTTATTTTTTTAGGTTTAGATTTTAGGTTTTTATTTTAGGTTTATTTTTATGTTTCATTTTTTAGATTAGGTTTTTATTTATTTTTAGTTCTTTTTTATATTAACTTTAGTTTAGTTTATTTTAGGTTTTAATTATTTTAGTTTAGCTTATTTTAGTTTAGGTTTAGATTTAGGTTTATTTTCTTTAATTTAGGTTTAGTTTTTTTTTAATTTAGGGTTCAAGTTTTATTTTTTACGGTTATGTTTTTATTTAGTTTTTATTTTAGGTTTTTTAGGTTTTTTATTTTTTATTTTATGTTCAATTTTTATTTTCTTTACATTTTTTATTTTTAGGTTTATTTTATTTTTTGTTTAGTTAAGATTTTTATTTATTTTACTTTAGTTTAGATTATATTTTTTTTATTTTATTTTTTTAGGGTTAGTTTGGTTTTAGTTTAGCTTTTATTTTATTATTTTTTATTATTTAGGTTTAGCTTATTTATTTATTTTATTTTGGGTTTATTTAGTTTAGGTTTTTTAAGCTCAGTGTTTAGGGTCCAGGGTTTGCATTTTTAGGGTTTAGGATTTAGGTTTAGGGTCTGGTAGGGGTCATATGAGGTCAGGGTTTAGGGTTTTAGGATTTTAGATGTGGGTTTAGGTTTATGGAGAGATTTGGGTTTAGAGCTCAGGTTTAGGGTTAGGTTTTTTTATTTTAGGTTTATTTATTTTAGATTAAGTTTTTATTTTATTTATTTTTTAGGGTTAGGTTTATTTTAGTTTTTTAGTTGAGTTTTATTTTATTATTTTTTTTGGTTTTAGGTTTTATTTTTTTATTTTTAGGTTTAGGTTTTATTTTATTTTTTAAGTTTTAGGTTTTATTTTTTAGTTTAGGTTTAGGTTTATTTATTTATTTTATTTACTTTAGGTTTAGGTTTAGTTTCTTTTTGTTTATGTTTAGGTTTATTTTATTTTGTTTATTTTATTTTTATTTTAGGTTAAGGTTTTTTTTCGTTTATGGTTTTGGTTTTATTTTTATGTTTATTTTTTAGGTTTAGGTTGTTACTTAGTCTTTATTTTAGGTTTATTTTAATTTTATTTTATTTTTATTTTATGTTTAGCTTTTATTTTATTTAGGTTTTTTATTCTTTGGTTTATTTTATTATTTTACATTAGTTTTGTTTATTATTTATTTTATTTTAGTTTATTTTATTTTATTTTTTAGGTTTAGGTTTAGATTTAGGTTTTAGTTTAGGTTTGGTTTTTATTTTATTTATATATTTTATTTAGGTTTAGGTTTTTATTTATTTTATTTTTAATTTTACTTAGTTTAAGTTTAGGTTTTGGTTTATTTTATTTTATTTAGGTTTATTTTTATTTTATTTAGTTTAGTTTTTTTATTTTTTATTTTAGTTTATCTTTTAGGTTTTGGTTTTAGTTTTATTTTATTTTATTTTTTAGGTTTAGATTTTAATTTTTATTTTAGGTTTAGTTTTAGTTTTATTTTATTTTTAGGTTTTAGGTTTATTTTTCGGAATTATTTTTAGTTTAGGTTTAGGTTTTAGTTTATTTTTTTTTAATTTAGGGTTTAGGTTTAGTTTATTTTAAGTTATGTTTTGATTTTATTTATTTTAGTTTAGAGGTTTATTTTATTTATTTTTTTGGTTTATTTATTTTATGTTTATTTTAGGTTTATTTTAGGTTTAGGATTTGAATTAATTTTATTTTATTTTATTTTGGGTTTATTTTACTTTTATTTTATGTTTAGTTTTATTTTATTTAGGTTTTATTTTTTATTTTATTTTTAGTTTAATTAGGTTTAGGTTTATGCTTTAGGGTTTATGGATTAGGGTTTTTTATGATTTAGGGTTAGGGTTAGGGTTAGGGTTAGGGTTTATTTTGTGGTTTAGGGTTTAGGGTTTGTTTAGGGTTTGGGTTTGGCTCAGAATTTAGGATAGTTGGGTTTAGGGTTTAAGATTTAGGGTTTAAGGTTTAGTATTTTTATTTATTTTAACGAAACGAGTAGGTTTAGCTTTATTTAGTCTATTTTTTATTTATTTTAATTTATTTAATTATTTATTTTTATTTAGGCTTAATTTTAATTTTATTTAGTTTTATTTATTTATTTGAGGTTTATTTATTTTTGTTTTAGTTTTTCATTTTAGTTTTATTTTTAGGTTTTGGTTTAGGTTTATGATTATTTTTTAGTTTATTTTTATTTTTATTTTATTTTTTAGGTTAGGTTTTATTTTTTATTTTTATGTTTAGGTTAAGGTTTTCATTTTATTTTTTTAGGCTTAGATTTTAGGTTTATTTTTATGTTACATTTTTAAGTTTAGGTTTTTATTTCTTTTTAGTTTATTTTATTTTATTAACTTTAGGGTTAAGTTTTAGTTTATTTTAGGTTTTAATTATTTTAGTTTAGTTTATTTTAGTTTAGGTTTAGATTTAGCTTTATTTTGTTTAATTAAGGTTTAGGTTTTTTTTAATTTAGGGTTCAGGTTTAATTTTTTACGTTTAGGTTTTTATTTAGTTTTTATTTTATTTTATTTATGTTTTTTTATTTTTATTTTATGTTTAATTTTTATTTTCTTTAGGTTTTATTTTAGGTTTATTTTATTTTAGATTTTATTTATTTTAGTTTAGTTTATTTTTTTATTTTTATTTTAGGGTTAGTTTAGGTTTAGGTTTATTTTATTTTATAATTTGGCTTATTTATTTATTTTTTATTTATTTTAAGGTTTTGTGTTAGTGCTAGGTTATTTAGGTGGTTTAGGGTTTAGGGCCTGGGTTTAGGGCCCAGGGTTTGGCCCAGTGGTCTGCAGTTTAGGTTTAGGGCCGTGGTTATCAGTTTAGGGCACAGGGTTGGATTTAGGATCGCAGTGGTAAGTGTGGTTTAGATTTAAGGTGAGGGTAGGATTTAGGATTTTGGGGAGAGCTCATTAGGGTTAGTTTTTATTTTAGTTTATTTATTTTAGATTAAGTTTTTTATTTAATTTATTTTTTAGGTTTAGGTTTATTTTAGTTTATTTTTAGTTGATTTTTATTTTTATTTTATTTTTTAGGTTTAGGTTTAATTTTTTATTTTTAGGTTTAGGTTTATATTTTATTTTTTAGGTTTTATGTTTTATTTTTTAGTTTAGGTTTAGGTTTATTTTTAGGTTATTCTATTTTATTTACTTTAGGTTTAGGTTTTGTTCAATTTTGTTTAGGTTTAGGTTTATTTTATTTTGTTTATTTTATTTTTATTTTAGGTTAAGTTTTTTTTAGTTTATGGTTTTGGTTTTATTTTTAGGTTTATTTTTTAGGTTTAGGTTGTTATTTAGCCTTTATTTTAGGATTATTTTAATTTTATTTTATTTTTATTTTACATTTAGCTTTTATTTTATTTAGGTTTTTTATTCTTTGGTTTATTTTATTATTTTACTTTAGTTTTTATAACTTATTTTATTTTAGTTTATTTTTATTAATTTATTTTATTTTATTTTTAGGTTTAGGTTTAGTTTTAGGTTTTACTTAGTTTAAGTTTAGGGTTTTGGTTTATTTTTATTTTATATGGGTTTATTTTATTTTATTTATTTAGTTTTTTTAGTTTATTTATTTATTTTAGTTTATGTTTAGGTTGGTTTGGTTTTATTTTATTTTATTTTTAGGTTTAGGTTTTATTTTATATTTTAGGTTTAGTTTTAGTTTTTTTTATTTTTTTAGGTTTAGGTTTTAGGTTTATTTTAGGTATTATTTAGGTTTAGGTTTATTTTAGTTTATTTTATTTTTTAATAGGGTTTAGGTTTAGTTTATTTTAGGTTTTATTTTATTTATTTTAGTTTAGGTTTAGGTTTATTTTATTTTTTTTATTTTAGGTTTAGGTTTTATTTCTTTTAAGTTTAGGTTTTATTTTAGGTTTATTTTAGGTTTAGGATTTGAATTAATTTTATTTTATTTTATTTTGGGTTTATTTTATTTTAATTTTAATGCTTTAGTTTTATTTATTTAGGTTATTATTTTTATGTTTATTTTATTTTTTAGTTTAGTTAAGGTTTGTATTTATTTTATTTTAGTTTACCATTTATTTTATTTATTTTGTTTTCTTTTTAAGTTTAGCTTTAGTTTAAGGTTTAGGTTTAGCTTTAGGTTTTAGTTTAGGTTTTTTTTTTTTTACCATTTTATTTATTTACATTTATTTATTTTTAGGTTTATTTACTTGATAGGTTTAGGTATTTTTTAGGGTTTGGGTTTTAGGTTTAGGTTAGGTTGTGTGTTGGGTTTATGGTTTTAGGTGATGGTCAGGGTTTATGGTTTAGGGTTTAGGGTTTAGGGTTTAGGGTTTAGGATTTAGGATTATAGGTTTAGGGTCAGGGTTTGGGTTTTATTTATCTTAGATTTATTTTATTTAGGTATTTTATTTTATTTTTTAGTAGGTTTAGGTTTAGTTTTACTTTTAGTTGAGTTTATTTCTATTTTATTTAGGTTTAGGTTTTATTTTTATTTTGGTTTAGGTTTAGGTTTTTTTATTTTTTTTAGGTTAAGGTTTAGGCTTTATTATAGTTTATTTTTAGGTTTTATTTTTTAGTTTAGATTTAGGTTACTTTTTAGTTTATTTTATTTTATTTAGTTTATATTTTGGTTTAGGTTTAGTTTATCTTAGGTTTAGGTTTAGGTTTTGTTTAATTTAGTTTAGTTTATTTTAGTTTAGGTTTAAGTTTATTTTATTTTATTTATTTTCTATTTATTTTAGGTTTAGGTTTTTTGTAGTTTACGGTATAGGCTTTATTTTTTATTTATTTTTTGGTTTATTTTTTAGGTTTAGGTTATTATTTAGTTTTTATTTTATTTTATTTTAGTTTTATTTTAATATTATTTTACATTTAGTTTTTATTTTATTTAAGTTTTTTATTCTTAGGTTTATTTTATTTTTTAGTTTAGTTTAGGTTATTATTTCTTTTATTTTAGTTTATTTTTTATTTTAATTTTATTTCATTTTTAGGTTTAGGTTTTGGTTTAAGTTTTAGTTTAGATTTTTATTTTATTTTATTTTATTTTTATTTTGGTTTAGGTTTAGCTACAACATATAATATTTACTTTGAACATAAAATCTTACTTTTTAGACAACAAGTGGCATAGCACACCTTTGGTACTACAACCTAATTCCCACTTCAAATTTTACAAATTTCATCATCTCATTTATTAAATCAATATTTTTAGATTTATATTATTATAGACTATAGAGCATAATGCCATAATATACTAAAACTTTTCAAAACATCTTATAACATCCAAAACACATCACTACATGCTCAAATAGATGATGCTACATTATACTATGATATATGGTATTATATTATGATTTAAGGTTAGGGTTTAGGGTATTCAAATCTCTAAAAGTCAAGGGAAAGTCTCTTGAGGATATTTTCTTTAGCTACCATAACTATGTTAGGATTAGGTTAATCTTTAGATCTACTCCTAATGACATCTTTATTCCAGGTTTAGGGTTTACAAATTAGGGTTACGGTTTAAGGTTAGTTTAGGGTTTAGGGTTAGTTTAGGGTTTACAGTTTAGGGTTTAGGGTTTAGGGTTTAGGGTTTAGGGTTGAGGGTTTGGGGTTGAGGGTTTTATGGTTTAGGTTTTAGGGTTTAGGGTTTATGGTTTAGGGTTTAGGGTTTAGGGTTTATGGTTTATGGTTTACATTTTAGGCTTAGGGTTTAAGTTTTAGTTTAGGTTTAAGGTTTTTTGTTAACAGAGAACAAATTCAGATTCAACATTTCTTCTTTTCAATTTCATCAACCAAGTAGCACCTCAAGTTTTCTAAGACACAAGCGACAACATAGATAAAAAATGAGCACCCACAGAGCAAATAATAACCCTATGATAAATAGAACTGTCTCTACTGTAAAGATAGTTCCATAAGTAGCAGATCAGATCGGTCATTCTTCAGTTTCTTTAGTTTCCATCAGAACCAACCCCTGCCTCTTGATTAGCAGGATCCGCTATCATATCCCCAATCTCTCTTTCTGCGACCACCACGGCAGTAATTTTCGCCACTCCTCTCACCTCCATAACCACCACTGCTCAAACAACCACCTCCATATTCACCAACACCTCCAGATCGCCCACAACCACTGTGATAATCACCGCCGCTTGCCTACCAGAGATCAGCCTAGTTGACGGTGATGTTCCTGCCATCATGGTTATGCCCATTTTTAGGGTTTAGGGTTTAGGTTATTTTAGGGTTTAGGGTTTGGGGTTTAGGGTTTAGGGTTTATGGTTTAGGGTTTAGGGTTTAGGGTTTAGGGTTTTAGGGCTAAGGGTTTAGGGTTTAGGGTTTAGGGTTTAAAGTTTTGGTTTTTCAGTTTAGGGTTTAGGGTTTAAGGTTGTAGGTTTAGGGGTTAGGGTTAGTTTTAGGGTTTAGGATTTGGATTTAGGGTTGTGGGTTTTAAGGTATGGGGATTAGGATTTTATTGTTTGGGTTTAAGGTTTATGGTTTAGGGTTTAGGGCTTAGGGTTTAGGGTTTAGGGTTTAGGGTTTATGGTTTACATTTTAGGTTTAGGGTTTAAGTTTTAGTTTAGGGTTTAAGGTTTTTTTTAACAGAGAACAAATTCAGATTCAACATTTCTTCTTTTCAATTTCATCAACCAAGTAGCACCCCATGTTTTCTAAGGCACAAGTGATAACATAGACAAAAAATGAGCACCCATAGAGCAAATAATAACCCTATAATAAGTAGAACCGTCTCTACTATAAAGATAGTTCCATAAGTAGCAGATCAGATCAGTCGTTCTTCAATTTCCATCAGAACCAACCCCTACCTCTCGAGTAGCAGGATCCACTATCATATATCCGATCTCTCCTTCACACCACCGTGGGTAACTCGCCACTCCTCTCCTCTCCATAACCACCATCGCTCCAACCACCACCTCCATATTCACCACCTCCAAATCTCCCACCACCATGGATAATCAACGCCTCCACCGATCAAGACCCAGCCTAATTGATGGTGATGTTCCCCGCCACCAAGGTTCTCACCCATTCTGGGGTTTAGCGTATGGTTAGTTTAGGGTTTGTATGGGGTTTATGGATTAGGTTGTAGGTTTTAGGGTTTAGGGTTTAGGGTTTAGAGTTTAGGGTTTTAGGGTTTAGGGTTTAGGGTATTAGGGCTAAGGGTTTAGTGTTTAGGGTTTAAGGTTTAGGGTTTAGGGTTTTGGATTTAGGGTTTAGGGTTCAGGGTTTAGAGTTTAGGGTTTTTGGGTTTAGGGTTTAGGGTTTAGGGTTTAGGGTTAGTTTTAGGGTTTAGGGTTTAAGATTTAGGGTTTAGGTTTTTTAAAAAAAAATTAAATTAGTAGGTTTAGGTTTATTTAGTTTATTTAGTTTATTTTTTATTTATTTGAGTTTTTTTTATTTTTATTTTTATTTAGGTTTTATTTATTTATTTATTTTAGTTTATTCATTTTAAGTTTTTTATTTTAGTTTAGGTTTTTTATTTTTATTTATTTTTTAGGTTTACGTTAATTTTTTAGTTAAATTTTATTTTTATTTTATTTTTTTGGGTTTAGGTTTTATTTTTTATTTTTAGGATTAGGATTAGGTTTTTATTTTATTTTTTTAGTTTAAATTTTAGGTTTATTTTTTTATTTTTTTATTTTAGGTTTAGGTTTATTTTTAGTTTATTTTATTTTATTTAGTTTAGGGTTTAGGTTTATTTTATTATAGGTTTAGGTTTAGGTTTTATTTATTTTAGTTTAGTTTATTTCTATAACTGTATGTTTATTTTAGGTTTAAGTTTTTTTTTAGTTTAAGGTTTAAGTTTTATTTTTTATTTATTTTTAGGTTTATCAATCTATTGGCTGTTGCAACACTTTAGAGTCGACTGTTGCAACACTGGTGGTAGCAACACACTCCTCTTCTACCTTTCGCTATCAATCAGTGTTGCATTTGATATACGAACCGCTTCAACAAGCCTGAAGACTTTTGCCGAGTTGGAGCGCCTCTTCATCAAGTGGTTTGCTGCCACTTAGCAGAGGGTGACTATAGGAGACCCCATTGCAGAGAAACAGAAACTCAATGAGTCCTTTGTTGATTACATTCTCAGGTGGCGCAACCTAAGCATAAAATTCGAACCACAGCTGTCTGAACAACATGCCATTGAGATTCTTCTCAAGAATATCTATTGTCTGATCGCCTTCATGCTTAAGTGTTTTACCATCAAAACATTCTACAAATTAATCAATAAGGAGGCTAGCCTATAAGAGGAAGCCAAACAGTTTGCCCTTTACTAACCAATCATCTAGGCCCAAGCCGCAGAAGGTGTTTGACAAGAAGCTTGTGTTAGTGGACGTAAGGAAGCAAGCAAAATTCATGAGAGACTACGAGCTCACCTTCTTTGCCACCCACTCTTCCACCACCAACATACCACCAATCAGAATCGCCATTAACGACCATTTCCACCACCTCAGTAGCGGTATTCAAATCCATCACCAGGTAGTTACTTTCCACCTACTCTTGCCAATAGATTAAATAAGCCATATTCATTCAAGAAGGAGGAAGTTTAGAAAATCTTTAAGAATCTATTAAAGAAACTTGAGTTTCAGTTACCAGATCATACGAGGCCAGAGGAAATGGGCAAGAGCGATGATCCTAGCTATTACTCCTACCACCGCATGTTAAGCCATATCTTAGAGGATTGTATCAGTTTTAAGGACTAGCTTGAGTTCAACTACAAGTTGGGAGCCTAGTTATCTCTAAGGAATACTTATTAGCACAACCATCCAATTCTATTAGAGTAATCCTTGGAGATACTTGCGGTCATCTTAAGACCAAAGAAGGATAGAAAATCTCCCTATCCCAAACCTCTAAAAAGATCATTTCTAAGATCAAGAAGTCTTCCTTGCAAGTGCCAGAAATAGCTCAAACCTCCAACACCAAGGAAGGTTTACTAGTTACAAAGGATAATTTGAGGAGGATGACCCAATAGCAAGAGTACCACCAAACTTGCATCTGATAGTCGCACATTGAGCCCACTGCTCCACCATTGCAACTACCACCACCTATATTAGCTTCTCTTATACTAGAAGGAGCATTGTATCTATAGATAAGAGCACTAAATCCCTTAGTCTGATTACTTTACTTGATTTCTATCATGTACCTCCACCCAAAGAAAAATTAATGAAGAAAGCTACTTATATATATTGTCTTTGGATGCTTTATTTTATTTTTATTGAAAGCTCTTTGAGTCTAAATAAAAATAATAGCTCCTGTAGTTTTGATCCTTTCTTTTCTAATTTAGAGTTAGACAATCCTTCTTTGAATCAATTAGGTTCACCTCTTGAGAGTGACTTGGAGTCAACTGACTCTGAGGATCCCATAGGAGAAGCTGTAGGTATGCTCGATGAGAAGGTAGAACTTTCCATAAGCTCATCATTCCAAGAAGTCACTGAAGTCAATCTACATAGTGGCAAAGTTTTACCTCCTAGGGAAGCACTTTAGGATAAGGGTAAGCAAGTCATTGGTTCCAATGAGGAGATAGCCCCTCCATAGGATGCTCCACCCAAGGATATTCTTATGGAGGACCATAGATTACAATGTCCTAGTTTAGAAAGAGCTAAGTTAAGCATATATGATGACCTTATTTATCCAAAAGATAAGGGAATCTCTAGTCAATGCCTTACATAATCTAGAGATATGCCCAAAACCACTACTAAAGAGGAGAAATGCCATGCAAAGGACATCTTAGAAGTTACATTGAGTGATGAAGACTTACTCCTAGGGATGATAGGGTACAACTGCCTCTTTACATTATAGTGGATGTTAGCAGATACAGGCTATCTAGAGTTTTAGTTAACCCAGGTGTATCAGTCAATATTATGAGTTTAGAACTTTTTCCTACTTGAGGATCGATATCTCCAAACTCTAAAAAAGAGATGAGAGACAATATTCAACAAGGAAAGAGAGCCTGGTGTTTATTTTTAGATGTATGGGGTACTTTTGAGGTGACTACAACATTGAGGTATGATGTAGTATCTAAAGATGTGGCATCACCCTACAATGGCTAATCATGTAAAGGACTCTATGATAGGTCTTCAAATGTAGAGATTTTTCCCTACTTTATATGGATGATAAAGTAGGGTTTATATTAAACATTCTGAGTCATGAGGCAAGCCTCCATAGTTAATCATCTTAGGAAATGAAATTTCCTAAGAATATTCTAGATTAAAGTGACAATATCATCTCCAAAGATTTCAGACTATCAAAGGATTGTATTTTGAAAATCAATTGGGAAAGTTCAAGGAGAAGACTTATTTTGGAATCTAAATAAAAAATAAGTAGGAAATGCTCATGATACTAGGAAGCTTAGTGAGCATTCCATCTTATGGTTGGGGTTTATAATTGGAGGGAGATTTATATGTTTGAGTTGAAATTTAATTAGATTACTAGGGCTTATAATCCACCAACACAAGGTTATGGGAATGCCTAAGAGGTGAAAATTTATGCTTGTAGTTTGAAGGAAATAGCTACCTTAGATCATAAATCTAGGGAGCTTTAGTATAAGCTAATGAACGACCTAAATCTAAGCGATAGTTGGACATAAGGGTTTACCTCGATAAGAGAATAAATTGTCCAACTTCTAGACTTATAACTGCCTGAGTGGTCACTAACTCCTCCTATAACTTTAAAACCATGTAGTCTCTTATGAATTGCAAGATAGCTAGGTAATTAATTAGAAAGAGACTAAAGTCCTAAACACACTCCCTAAGAGACTAGAGCATGAATGGTATGAGCATATGACTTAATCAATAGATGCAAAATTGTTTCAAATTTTATTTTATTTTAGACACATCATTTTCATAGAGGCTTTAGGATTTCTCATGCCTAAATGCATGATGAAATAGGTTATGGGTCAAATCATCTAGAAGAAGGTGTTCTCTGCCACAATGGATGCCCTCACAAGTCAAGCATTATTTTATCATACAAGGATGGAGATTCTTCATGTTTAAGAGAGAAAGAATATGCTTGAATGATGTCATACAACAATATAAATTGCTGTTAAACCTTTTAATTATCTTATTTATGTCTTAGGATTTATGATTAGGTTTTGAGTTGTTTAAAATTTAGTTATAAGTGATTAGTTTGGTAAAAGTTATTTTATCCTAGCCTAATCATATCTAAGCCACACATTAAAGCATCAATCATTTAAGAAACAATGAAAAGCATTCAATGCATAATGTAAACTTAATATTATATAAACTATATAAAAGAATAAAGGTTGTTCACCACGCCACAACCCAAGAGAGAAAAGATGGGTAGTTGAGCTCTACCCTTATACAACCTGGAATATGAAAGAATAATTATAATTGTATTAAATGCTATGAGAGTCTTATTTTTCTATATCTCCATTTATGATTTGGTTCCTTCTTTGATATGGATGGTGCTTGCATTAAAGGCATCATAGGATAATGCCTTCTATCCATTGCTCATCCTAATCCCCCACAACACTAATCCTAATTCCTAATGCAAAAATTACATGTATGTAGGAAAAGTAAATCTAACTAAACTTGAAGAATAGAGGTTAGATAAATATACATATAATCCCAAGAAGTTGTATTTATAATTTAGACTTAGTACCTTACACATGGGTAACTAAGCCCACCTATCCTAACTTGGATTATGCTTAAGAATTTAACCCGCAAAAAAGAGCATTCACATTTATTTTTAAGCATCCCTTAAGCATAATCCCCTACAGAAAACATGATTAGGCTAACATTGGCCTATCATCTAGTCTATGAAGCATACACCCTAACATCCAATCTAAAATAATACATCATAAAACAAAACATACATCACATCATACACCATCCTAACTTAGAGTGGTGACTTAATTCTATGTATGTATTAAGGCTTGTGTGGTAAGTCTTCTTAGGCATTAGTGTTGTATTTTCTAAGTGTAGTAGGATTCAATTTAACATGAAAGGTTGATTTCACTTGAAGTAGTTTAATTGATTTGAGAATTTTAATTTGTGTTTATTTTCTTTTGATTACACTTAGCAACTAAGTTTTATAAAGAGAGGAAAAGAGGATTGCTCTTTCATCCCTACCTTTAGTCACTTTCTAAAGTATATTAATTTGATTTAGTTCTCTTTAGTGAATGGATTATTAAAATTTAATTAATCCAAAGTTTAGGTTCACTTTAAATAATACTCTTTCAAAATAAAAGGCATTTTAAGATTAATATATTCAATTACTACCACACATATATTAAATCATTCTTTTCCATCACATGTAACATGCATATGATTTAATCCTATGTATCTATACATGCAAAATGATTTTAGCACACTTAAATGATGTATGTGTATGTTTAGAATTTATATTTTATTTGATTCATATATTATTTAAACATATTAATTTAAGACTTTACCCAAATTCTTATACAAAAAGGACATAAGAATGATATTAAATAGACATGTGCTATTATTAAATCGGGGAGGTGGGGTAATCAAATGACCTCCTTAAAGATAGCTAAAGCCTCGTATTCACAGGATGTCAAGTCTATATACCCATTTGCATTCAAACATATGTAAATTTGCACACATGAACATAGGAAGTAAGCCCCAAATCATATGGATAATTAATTCATCCACTTAGTCAATTATGAATGCATGCAAATTTTTATGTAAAAGCGGATTTTCATTAACTAATCACATGCATTTCGTTCAAGCAAATGACCTCCTTGGGGCTAGCTAAAGTCTCGTGTTCCCAGGATGTCTAAACTATATACCGATTACTATTCAATCTTATATAAATCAACACATGAATAGAGGAAAGTGAACTCAACATTCATACACTTAAGCTTTAAGCACATGCATTTCTTATGTATTTATAACTAGCATCATAACACATATTATTATTGACTTATAAGCTTTTGAAAAATACATTTGGGTTTAATACTGATAATAGTCACACATATATTAAATTAAATCAACACATGCAAACTTACATA
The DNA here is from genome assembly GCA_021442155.1 of Cymbidium sinense. Taxonomy (NCBI): domain Eukaryota; kingdom Viridiplantae; phylum Streptophyta; class Magnoliopsida; order Asparagales; family Orchidaceae; genus Cymbidium; species Cymbidium sinense. Next base: position 8,353,960 of record CM038215.1, on the reverse strand, counting down.
AAGGGAATCCATTTTTATTTTATTTTATTTTGAAAATATTGTTGCATGAATTTAAATGATATACCAAATTTTACATGATTGGAAAGAGGACAATCAAATATAAGCATGTGATTCGTTTAAGCAAACTAGTTCTTAAGGACAATCAAAACAAATAAGATTATTTCAAGTAAACTAAAGCTTCTTTGTTAATTAAGTTTTGGATTCGATTTGATTTAAAGAGGAGTAGAGAAATCATCACTTGTTGTTTTAAACCCATTCCCACATTACTGATTTGATTTAATTTAAGGAAATGTAATTAAGTTGATTTTATGGGTTAATTAAGTTGAACCCTTAATTAGATGAATTAATTTACCTTACCTATGTCACCTTAATGTAATTAACTAAATAATTATGAGCTGACATTACATGCATAGAAAATAAACTTGTAATGTCCCTAGGAAATAAAAGGGACTAATGCAATTAGCACATGATTAGAAGTTACTTAGATTAAGGGACTTAATTAATTACTCGTATGGTTATTAAACACCTGAAGATCTACCCAATTATTTAATTAATGAAGGTCTAATGTGATTATGATTTCAATTTGATTAAGTGATTTGATTAATTAGTTAAATTTTAATTTATATCATTTAAAAAAGGGTGAAATGAACTTAGGGAAAGGGGCCTCAACCCTATTCCTTAGTTTACTTACTATTCAACAATGATTAATAAACTTAATTAACTAATTTATTATTGTTCATGCGACTAATTAATCATTAATTAACTTAAAAGAGGAGTTAAGGTTTAATTAGTCAATTTTCCTAATTAAGTGAGTAATAAATCCCAAGAAAATCATGGGAGGTAGAGGTCATCCCATTAAATTAACCAATAAAAATTAGAATTAATTCTCAAGTAATTAAGATAATTAATTTTTCAATTAAACCTTAATTAAAACATAATTACTATTGAAAATTAGTTAAGATCATTTTTAATTAATTCTTCTGAAATACCTTTAAAATGAGTATTTATTTTCATTTTATTAATTTTTCTATGATTTTTTATTATTTTGAGAAGTTTTAGGCATTAAAAATGATTAATTAATTAATGCCTAATCTATGCCATGTGGTCGACGTGGCATGACACGCTTTTAATACTTTTCCAATTTACTTACGAGATAGACACGCTTTCTTATTTTCCATCCTATCTAAGATCAGACGGCTATGATTAATCTCATAGCTTAATAGGATTAAATGAGATCGATCTAGATGATCTAATCATGACCATCTATTCTGATCATGCAGAATGGATGGTGCGTGATCTAACATCACGTGAATGAGGGAGAATGAAGTCTGTTTACCATTGCTCACTTGATTAGAGCTTACCCGAGCTTGGATCAACTCCAAATGGATCCCACACCTTCAAAACATCGATCGTCGAGGATCCAACTATCAAGATCACGTGAGATGCAAGTTTTCTTCAAAAAGCTCCAATCCATTTTTGCCTAAGGATCGATTTTGGAAGAATACCTCACTTGAGCTCAAGATTAGCGGCTTGAACGATTGAGGAAGCTTCATGTAATGGAGATGAAGCCCTGTTGAGCAAAAATTGGATCAATTCTTTGACAGTCGCTCGGAAGGTGATGAACTGATGATTTGAAGCTCAGCTTTGATAAAGTCCCACCTCCGGTGCCCAGGAAGCTTGGGAGATAATTTTTTCTTTCTTAACAAGGCCTAGGGAAGGTGCGTGCAATATTAATTTGAGTTTGATGGAGAAATGTGGAAGCTAGGTTAAAAATGAGTGTCTTATTTTAAGATGGACGAGAATGGCATTTTTTGATTGAAAATGAGCTTGGGAGCTTAGGGAATGGCTTTAGTGACTCGTCTTGGGTAGCTAGGGCTCTAAGGAATGATTTTGTGTTTGAGTGGAAATGAGGGGCTGCATACCCCTTTTCATCTTAATCAGATGGTGGGATCGGGTTTGGTTTCTAGTAGCTGTCTGGGCATCTCAAGGAGTCATGGGTGGTAGGGAAGAGGTGAGTTGGCTCTGCTTGGTTGGTTGAAGGTGTGGAGGTGGCTACCAAGGAGGAATCATGGGTGTCCTATGTGTTTCAAATGCTCCAATGGGGAGAGTGAGGTGATTTCACCTCCCATGGGTCATGGTCGACCCAACCACCCATTTGGTCGTTCTAGAGTGTCCTAGACCATTTGGAGAGTACAAAGTGGCCAAGGAATGGAAATGACCACTTAAATGGGTGATTTGTCTCATATGATTCCCTTTACCTAATGGTAGAATGATCACTTGACACTGGATTTGATTTGTGCATATTTGAAATGAGCCAAAAGTGGGTTAGACCAAATTTCAAGTCAATTGGAGTCGATTTGATTAGGTTTGGTTCAATTTGACTCATTTAGGTCAAATTGGGTTAGGTTGGGTAAAGTTGACCAATTGGTCAAATTGGGTCAAACCAAGGGTTGGATCAAGTTCATTTGATCATTTGGGATGTTTTGGTTCAATTGGTTTGGTTTAGTTTGTTTTAGATTCAATTTTGGCTCATTTGAATTCATTTGGGTCAAATTATTTAAGTTGACCAATTTTACCAAATTGGCCAAATTGGCTTGCGTGTTAGTTTGGGTTTAGTTGACCAATTGAAGATGATTGTAGGCTTTAGTTTCAATTAATTTGTATTTGGTTTTGATTTAGGCTAACTTGAACCTTTTGGTCAATTTGGGCTAAGAAGGTCAATTGGGTTCAATTGGGTCTAATCATGGCTTTGGTCAAGTTCAACAATCAATTTAGAATGAATTTGATTCATTGGTTGTAATCAATTTGATTTATATTTTGATTTGACCCAATTTGGTCTTTTAAGTCAATTTGGGTCAACTTGGGTCAAGAGGGCTAATTTGGTTTGGTTTGACTCAATTGAAGGTCAAGTCATATACAAATATTGATTTTGATTTGGCTTAGGTTGAAATTTGGCTAGTTTGGGTTCATATGGGTTAAGGGGTTGACTTGGTCAAATGACCAAGTTGACTTGGTTTGACCTAATTTGGGATAATTGATCAACCTAGGATGATCAACAAGTAAGATGGGAGGTTTTGAAGCTTGGTTCAATCTAATTTGGGTAGGATTAGAACTTGGCTCAAATAGGTCAAGTTAGCCACTTTGGGTCAAGTGCACCAATTGGGTTTTGTTAGCTTAATTTTGGATTGAGTTTGATTTAGTTGAGTTTACATATGGATTTTGGATTGATATATAAATTCAATTGCAATTGGCATGGGTTTGGGTTCATTTGAACATTTCACGTCAACAGCGGTAAGTTGGGTTTGACTTGGGTTGATCTTTGTTTGGCTTGATGATTCTAGATTTCATCTATATTTGTGAATATGATTGAAGGAATTGATTCATGAAAAATCAATTGAATTTGGGTTTTGGAATGAAGGAATTTGGCTAAGTCCATGGAGTTGGGTCATGTGGCTTAGTTTGGATTTTGATTTGGTTTGATTTAGTTTTGATTATTTAAATGTATATTTCATTTAAATTTGACAAGATGATTGAAATAAGATTGATTTGTGAGAAATTCAATTAAGTTTGATTGATTTGGATTAAGATTTAGCTAAGTCCATGGATAGGTCATATGGCTTAGGAAGGGTTTTGATTTAATTTTATTTAGTTTGATTTAGTTTTGATCATTTGAATGTAGATTTTATTTATATTTAAGAAGATGATTGAATATATAAATTGATTATGAGAAAATCAGTTTATTTTGGATTGATTTGGATTAAGATTTCGCTAAGTCCATGGGATAGGCCTTAGGGCTTAGGAAGGGTTTCAAGTTTGGATTTGATCATGGGATTCAATCATTTGGTTTTGGAATTTGGGTTTGGATTTGGATTTGAATTTGTTGTTTGAATTGAACTTGAGGTTTGGCTTGAGAAGGTGAACATGGATTGGATTTTGGTTGTAGAGTAAGTTGATTATCCTAATCCTTAAGGCATAACCTAATCATATGGTTAACCTTCTAAGTCTTTAGGCTTAGGTTAAGTGTTTACCTAATTGTTAAGTGTCTTATGACTAAGTCTTAGTGTCTAGAAGACTCCTAAGTCTAAGATGGGAAGATTGAACTCCAAAGTGAGGTCAATAGGCCTTAGGCTCCATACTGTTGCCTTTGGAGATAGATGATTGGAAGACCGAAGCCAAGTTTCATATTATATACTCGAATATATCTCTCAATGCTTTGCTTGGGAGACCTTGGATACATCAGAACAATATAGTTCCATCCTCTCTACATCAGTGTATGAAGTTTGTGAGAGGTGGGATCATCTACTATGTCAAAGGAGATCTCAATCCATTTACAGTTCAGGAGGTCGGTATATATGAGGATGAAACTTACTACCTCTCTCAAAATCAACAATTCTACTCTACCAAACTTGGCCAAAGTTTAAAAATAAAAGAAAAAAAAAAGAAAAAGAAAAAGAAAAAGAAAAGAAAAGGGGGCGAAAATAGACTTAGAGGAGGAAGTGGAGCCTAACATTAGATTCAACCCATAGTTCATTACTCCATTTGAAGATATGGGTATGACGATTGACCTCCACCAGGTAGTGGAAGAGGTAGTTCAGAAGCAGTCCCATTAGTGGAAAACCTCCTTATTGGCCTCCCAATAAAAGATATGTCTCAGCTCCTAGAAGTACACTTGCTTTCTATATAGGCTTGGAATCAGTTCTTAGGATGAGTCTTATATGGTTTGCACATCAGCCAGCTCTTCTCAGTAGTAGATTCCTTGGAGGTGACACTTGAGCTAGATAGTGATGAAGATCGGGCTCCAAAGCAAAGCATAAGTGTATCCAAATATATATGTTAAACAGTTAGGCATCATTTGGGAACCTTAGCTCTAACCCAACTTTTCTCTCAAAAGTTGAGGGTTTAGTTAAGGAAGCCCCTAAGTCATCCATAGGTGTGAAGACTCAGAGGTTCTTTCTGGGAGCATCATACTCAAGTTAAGAAGATGATGTAAAACTTGAGGATGATTCATATAAAGATTTAATATAATTACCTTTCGATTAGTACTTTCCATGTGTTCATAATTTAGCAAAGAAAGGGTTAATCCCACATACTTGGTCAAAGTACAGGTCAGACAAATTTGAAAGAATATGAAAGAACAAATGAAAAATCTCTTAATCAAACCGAGATTAGGATTCAGTATAGTGGTTCCAGTCGATGATGATGATTATTTCTTAGTCATCACCTATCATTTGGAATCTGATAGGTTCTTTTCAAATCATATTAACTCATATAAAGAGCTATGCTTAGAAACTTTGGTTGATCCATATGATTTTGGAGTCAAAGATGCACCGCCAGAGTTTAAAGAAGAGATCAAGTTAACCATAAATGAGCTCGAAGAAATCAAGTTAGAATCAAGAAGATCCACCCGACATACACGCTTTGTTGAATGAAATTGAAATCAATTACTTAGTAGGTTATTGATTGATTTTAAGGACTACTTTGCATGGAGTTATGAAGAGATGCCTAGATTGGCTCGTAATGTAGCAGTCCATAAATTAGTAATATAGCCTATTGCTAACCCTATTAAGCAAGCTCCTAGATGCATGCTATTAGAAATAGAACAACAGATCATTTATGAAATTAAGAAACTAATCAATATTGTCACACCCCAGATGACCCCCTTATGCTAGGGTCAGTCTAAAGTGTAACAGAATAGGATGACTCGATTAGACATAGATTCCACCAACACATCCCAACCTGTGCTACTACGGAACGAGCAAGTGAAATTTGTATCTAATCAAATCATCACAAATATTTGCAATTCATATACTACTTAACTTAATTCATATCACAATTACTGGAAGCATGAAATCTTTAAGTTTGTAAATAAATATAGAGCAACTAAAGACATCAGTATTAAAATTTCGTACGTACCAAAAAAAAAACCTTTAAGATTCCCAAAACTATATAATTCAACAAAACAGACTAGCTTCTGCCATCTTTTCACGAAATTATCAGCGGTAGCATCATAAGCTAAAGCTTTGTGGGAGACAGAAGAATGCTAAAATATCGAACAAGGCGGTAGGAACAATGTACATTTAAATTTACAAAAGCGGTAAAAGCTATCTTTGCGATAATGTAATAATATATGGCGAACAATATGTTGTAGGTAATATGCTATAGTTCATACTGTATCAATGTCAAGGAGCAGTAATTTTCATTAAATCATTTCAGTTCTCAATTCTATATCAAATCATTTTCTAAAAATGTCATTTATAATTGCATAGATTTTGACTTCATAACAAAAGGTCGTCACGCCCGTAAAGTCTAAGGCGGTGGCCGTAACCATACTACTACCCCTCGACACCAATTGGATAGCCTAACCAACCTCAAAATGTCGAGTCGAATACTAAGATCCCCTAATCAGGCTCATCTCGAACTTTTGCCTATCGCTTGATTTCTATAACATAGCCTTCCTATCACAATTTTCCTGACATTTCCCTGTTTATCACATTATTGCATTTTAAAACATGTCTATATGCCCAATGAATTCATATGTTGAACTAGCTGGCTTAAACTAGCTGGCTTATAATCATTGTAAATCAATAATCTATGCAAGGTCAAGTAATAAACATTTGTATTTGTATTCAATATGATAGAAATATCTATATGTCATTCATACAATTTATACGAAGTGGTAGAAACAGTGGCATACATAGGAATAGAAAATGAATTTAAATTAGCAATTATGTCTCACCTCAGTGTCTAGGTCAGTGTCGTGATGTGTTTGACGATTCCTCCTCGAGTACAAAACCTATCATTACTGGAAGCATGAAATCTTTAAGTTTGTAAATAAATATAGAGCAACTAAAGACATCAGTATTAAAACTTTGTACGTATCAAAAATAAAACCTTTAAGCTTCCCAAAACTATACAATTCAACAAACCAGATTAGCTTCTACCCAGCTCATCTTTTCCTGAAATTATCAAAGGTAGCATAATAAGCTAAAGCTTTGTGAGACAAGAATGCTAAAGTAAGCTCAGTACAAGACAGTAGGAATAATCGTGCATGTACATTTAAATTTGTAAAACTGGTAAACTGTGCTGCAGTAATGTAACAATATAACTGAACAATATGCTGTAGGTAATATGCTATAGGTTCATACTGTATCAATGTCAAGGAGCAGTAATTTTCATTAAATCATTTCAGTTCTCAGTTCTATATAAAATCATTTTCTAAAAATATCATTTATAATTGCATAAGTTTTGACTTCATAACAAAGAGTGTCACTGCCGTCGGCCTAAAGCTGAAGGTAATAAACCATACTACCTACACCGACACCAATTGGACGCTAATGCCAACCTCAAATGTCGAGTCGGAATACAAAGATCCCCTAATCACGGCTCATCTCGTCAGAACTTTTGCCTATCTGCGTAGATTTCTATAACATAGCCTTCCTATCACAATTTTCCTGACACTTCCCTGTTTATCACATTACTGCATTTTAAAACATGTCTATATGCCCAATGAAATCATATGCTGAACTAGCTGGCTTAAACTAGCTGGCTTATAATCATTGTAAATCAATAATCTATGCAAGGTCAAGTAATAAACATTTGTATTTGCATTCAATATGACAGAAATATCTATATGTCATTCATACAATTTATACGAAGTGGTAGAAACAGTGGCATATATAGGAATAGAAATTGAATTTAAATTAGCAATTATGTCCCACCTCAGTGTCTAGGTCAATGTCATGATGTGCTCGATGATTCCTCCTTGAGTACACAACATATCATTAAATAAATCTTCTAAATACTTCTAATACATGAAACTCATAAATGAAACTCATAATTAACACCAATCTTACCTGAAATTGATATCTCCTCATAAGCTTTCAAAATACTGGAGTATGACTCCAAAGTAATCTACTAACGCCAATATTAATTACCTGATTCAATCAACAAAACTAAAATTAACAAAATGTCAATCCTAAACCCCCATTTTAATACACAATAATTCTGCAACTCACCTAGCAGCCAAAATAGATTTTAGAACTCCCCAATCATGCATTCAACACTAAAGAAGGCTGCCGGCTGAAAGAAAAAGGAATAGGGAAAGAAAATTAGCAAGTCACAGAACTCCCAAGGCTCCCCTCTTATCGCCAGACCCGATTCCAATCCAGCCAATTCAGAACTCCCTAGTGCGCCTTGCCTCACTAAGGTGGAAGAAGCCACAGAAGAGAAAGGAGGAGATGAACTCGATCAGTGTGAAGGAAATCAATGTGAAGGACTGAGGCTGCAGCTATGGAAGGAAATGAAATAAGTGAATGGTATCCCACCATACGAAGCTTCAAGGCTTTAATCCACCAGATGCTTAGCACCTAGATGCTACAGTAATTGCTACAGTAATGACAAAATTAATAAGGCAATTAGGAAATAAGCTATTGAATTAATTGGATATTACAGATATTGGCTTCATCTGGGAAGAAAAATACCCTACCTGGTTAGCCAGCATCATCCTAGTTAAGAAATAGAATGGCCAAATTCACATATGTGTCAATTTTATGGATTTAAATAAGGCATGTCCAAAAGATGAATTTCCACTACCAATCCCATAGTTGATAGTGGACATTGCCTCATCAAATGTAGTCTTCTCTTTCATGGATGCTCATATGGATATAACCAAATAAAGATGGCCCTTGAAGATGACAAAAACACTACTTTTAGAACCCCGATTAGAATCTATTTCTATAAGGTCATGCCTTCCATCCTTAAAAATGCTGGTGCTATATACCAGTGGACAATGGCTTGAATCTTTGAAGAACTCATTCATCATCAACTCGAGTGCTATGTCGATGACCTCATAGTCAAAAGTAGAGAAAAGGAAGACCATCTATTTGACTTGAGAGTAGTTTTTAAATAGTTAAGATAATTTAACCTCAAAATGAACTCCCTGAAATATACATCCGGAGTAGCTTTAAGGAAATTCCTTGGGTTTATTATCGGGCACCAGGGAATTAAAATTGATTCAGAGAAGATCAAGGCAATATTAGAAATGCCACCCCGTAAAAGTTTAACTCAACTTAGATCATTCCAACATTGATTGACATATCTAAGATGCTTTATATCCAACTTATCAAAAAGATGTCAACCATTCTCGACTTGTCAAAAGGATGCAAGTGGGATGACAAGTGTGAGCACGCCTTCGAGGACATCAAGCATTACCTAATGAAATCATCAGTTCTAGCAGCCCCTATCCTGGGTAAGTGGCACATACTTTACATTACTGTGTTTGACAACTCCCTTGGTGCTTTGTTGGCTAAAGATAATAACAAAGGGAAGGAAAATGCACTCTACTACCTCAACCATCATCTAATCCCTGATGAGGCTAATTATCCACCCATTGAGAAGCATTGGTTAGCTTTAATCTTTGCATACCAAAAGCTATAGCACTACATGCTTCCTCATAAGGTAAACTTAATCTCTAGGATCAATCCACTTAAGCATCTCATGACATGGCTGATGCTATCTGGATGATTAGCATGATGGTCCATGATCCTCTCGTAGTTTGACATTACCTTCGTACCCCTCCGTGCGGTGAAAAGACAAATGCTAGTAAATTTCTTAGTAGTACACCAACTTCTTGTTGACTCTCCACTTAGTGATGATCTCCCCGATGAACAAATCATGAACTTAGGGGATGCTAGCATTCATCACTAGGAGATATACTTTGATGGTGTGAATTCCTCTCATAGGGGAGAAGTACCACGATCTACTATTTCAGGAAAGGCTAGGGTATGAATAGTTTTCTTAACTCAGGATTGTGATGTGATGGGATTCTCATATCATATGTCCAATTCTTGCACCAACAATTAAGCTGAATATAAGGCTCTAATTGCCAATCTGGAGTTAGCCATTACTCTAAGCATCGAGAGCATTAACATCTTCGGGGATCTCAGCTAATTATCAACCAAATCGTTGGGTCCTATAAGGTTATAAAGCCCAAGCTCCATCACTACCACAAGTACACCATTGAGTTGTTGGCCTAAATCCTAGAGGTTACCTTTTATAAGATTCCTCAAGGAGAGAACACCATAGAATATGCTTTAGCCAAGCTTGCTAGGGAGTTGGCATGTTCGGAGGATGAGTCCATATCAATAAAGGTCCAAAATTAACAAGTCTTATCTCTTATTGATATTGAACTCATCAAAAAGTACTCTACTGAAGGGGAGGTTGTCATTGCTAAGAAGGACGAGGAGTTAAATTGGAGGAAATCATTCATGGATTACCTCAATAAAGGTAAACTACATGAAGAGAAGTCTCAAGTTGATTAGATGAAGCAGAGAGCACTTTCCTATGCTCTTGTGGATGGTGTCTTGTATTGGTGATCTTTCAATCATATGTGGTTACATTGTTTAGACAAGCATGAAGCCCATAAGATTGTGATCAAGGTACACTAAGGATTATGTGGAGCCAACCAATCCGGTCCAAAGATGAAAGACAAAATCAAGAGGCTAGGATACTACTGACTCTCAATGAACAAAGATTTCATGGATACAACTAGGCGATACCACTAATGTCAAATACACGGTATGGTCCTACACTAACCACCCAACATTTTTACATCCTACATCCTACATTGGCCTCATGGACATTCAAGTGTTAAGGTACTAACATAGTGGGTCTAATTGAACTTCTTTCTTCCAAGGGTCATTGGTTCATCTTAGCTGCTATTGACTACTTTTCCAAAAGGGCGAAGGCAATTTCGCTCAGAGAGGTCACAACTCAGCATGTGCTCCAATTTTTTAAGAACCATGTCGTATATAGGTTCGAAGTGCCTTGATAAATTATATCTGATAATGGTACTACATTCAAGAGCATCGAGATCAACAATTTTTCCTGGAGACACATCATAGATTGGAGTTATTCTACCATCAACTACCCGAATGCAAATAGCTTAGCAAAAGCCTTCAGTAAAATGATCATCCAAATTCTAATGAAGACACTTGACAACAATAAACGATAGTGGCATGAATAGTTAATTGAAGCATTATGGGCCTATCGCACCATATATAGAACTCCAACTTAGTCTACTCCTTTCTCCTTAGTGGATGGGTCCAAAGTCAATCTACCATTAGAAGTCCAACTCTAATCACTAAAGATAGTTATGGGTAGCAAGATCACAACAAAGCAGAATGATAAGTTGCAGTTAGAAGAGCTCAAAGGTTTAGAGGAGAGATGCCTGCGGGCATGCCAAAACCTTTAGTTGTACAAAGAAAAAAGGTTTCAATCTTACAATAAGTTGGTCCATCCTAGAGCTTTTCAAGTAGGTGAGCTTATTTTAGTTCTAAGGAGACTAATTATTTCTCATTGTAATATGGGAGGCAAGTTTGTACCCACTTGGGAAGGCCCTTTTGACATAGAGAAGACCTACCAAGGAAGATCTTATCAGCTTATTAATCACAAGGGGGAGCACCCAATGCTTCCAATCAATGGGATCTACTTAAAGAAATATTATAAATTAGGTTTGAAAATAGTTATCATAGAAAAATCCATTTTGAATTCAATCTCTTCCATGTTGAATGTATTTTTGTTTGTGAATCCACCACGATGTGTTTAGGTTAGGTGTAAGGAACCCGAGCGACATCCTATCTTTCATCGAAACAACATAAACACAAACTACACACAAATATATAAAATAAATACATCTTTTGTCTCAGGCTACTATGAGTTGAGATAATGCCCCTAGTGGCCCTCACTTAGTAACTGCTCTAGGTCGGGCTGACATGCTACCCTGCTAGTGTCACCCCAGTGGTCTTCTTGCTTTGGAGGATGTAAGTCTACTATGCTTTCCTTCTTTATTTGGCCACTGCACACTGAGGAGGGCCTTGTTAGTTTGGTAGGCCTTATTGCATGGCCGGTAGGCTACTTCATGTTGGCTTCGTTTAAGAGGATGTGAGTCTGCTATGCTTTCTTCTTGGATTAGCCTTCGTGCACAGACTGGGTCAAGTATATTTCAGGTTTAGGATAAGTCTCCTAGTGGCTCCTTCCCTCTTGACTACTTCAAGTCTGAGTCTAGTCCTTCCTTAGGGCTCCCTGCTTAGTAGTCGCTCTAGGTTAGATAGCATATGTCCCGCCAATGAAAGACTATCCCGATGATTAGTTTCTCTTAGAAAGTTGTAAGACAACATTTTTTCTTTCCAGATTGATCGTTGGATGCCAACAGGCATCTTATGTTGGTTGGTTCACTATGCTGGAGGATACACCACTCATGCTGATGGATACACCATAGGTTGGTTGACTCTCACACCATAGGATACACCACTCATGGCAGATGTAAATCTGTTATGCTTTCTCCTTGAGTTAGCCACCATACACATATAAGCTTTCTTTTCAAGGGCTCAAGATAATGCCCCTAGCAGCACCTCCCCTATGAGCAATATATTGGGATCACATCCTTCCCCATTTAGACACTACACACGAGTTACTATCAGATTGGATAGTTCCCATTTCTTAGTAACCACCCCTATGGTTGGACAATCCATCCTGTGGATGTACAAATTCTCCCTTGGTCCACTAAATTTGAGATTGGTCATGGCTGACATAGCCCCTTCTTAGTGTCATCCCTTACACACCAACACGGTCTACGCATACTTATAAACAAAATATATATTCACTCGGATTAGGAGGAGTATTTTTTTCTCAAGGAAGTACATAACGACATTCACTCAGTAGTCGCCCCTAAGTCGGGTTCAATTTGTTGTGCTACCACACATAACCCCAGCCGTTGTTTCCTACTTTAGAAGATGTGAGTCTGCTACGCCTTCTTCCTAGCACAGCCATTGTACACCAAAAGGTAACCCCTTTGGTAGGCTAGCTCTACCCCATGACTAGTAGGCTATCTTTTTGGATTTGTAAATCTAAGATAGGATAAGTCTGATATAGCCCATTCTGAGTGGGTCCATCACACACCGACATGGTCCATAAATTAAATCTATCAAATTTGATTGAGCTCACATCCCCAGCGGATATGTCTTTTCCAAATTAAACTAAACAAAACAATCCATATTAAATCACATGAAATTAATATAAAATTAATCCTGACTACTTTTGAGTTGATATAAGTCCCTAGTGGCATTCTCTCAGTAGTCACAATTGGTCAGGTTCGATTTGTTGTGCATCCAACAGGTCACCCCAGTTGTTGGTCCTAGGTTTGAAAGATGTAAGTCTTCAATGCCTTCTTCCTACCATAGTCGTTGCACATTGAAAGGCAACCCCTTATGTTGGCTAGCTCTACCCCACAGCCGGTAGATTATCCCTTTGGATTTGTAAACCTAAGGTAGGTCAAGACTGATATAGCCCCTTCTTAGTGGGTCCATTGCACGTCGACAAGGTCCCTACATTAACTCAAATTAAATTAAACCCAATTTGATTTTCCCCAGTGGAGTTAAATCACACCCTTCTCCCTAGTGGACCCCTAAACTATATATAAACAAGTTAAGAAAATAAATCAAATTCAAAACCAACCTCTTTAGTGGAGCCAAATTAATCCAACTCGCCAAGTAGAGTCTAAATCAAAGAAATCCAACCAAACTCTTATTGCCAGTGGATATAGCCCCAAACAAATTTATGAAATCAGACTCAAATCCCAATTCTCAGCGGATAGCCCAAACCTTCTTCTCTAGTGGAAGGTTCATATACCCGATCCCCAACAGACTCAAGCCCATATCTCTAGTAGATATGCTACCACATTAATTAAAATAAAATAAATTAAAGTCAATTCGATCTTAATCCTCAGTGGATTATATTCTAATCCCCAGTAGATCTTCTTTCCATAACTCATATAATCAAATCAAATTTAAACCTTATCCCCAACAGATTTTCTTCTTCTATACCCTCGACATAGACCCCTCACATGTCATGTCCAATGCATGTGTGATCCCATAGCGGATCTCCCTCCAGGTCCTTGACATGGAATTCTCATCAAATATTATTTCTTCTCTTATGCACACCTTTCATACTTCAACCAAAAGCCTAACAATTTATTCATTCGAATTACATCATCTTAACATTATAATCAACATTTTTTGAATTATGATGGTGCAAGCTCAAACTAACAATACAATATTATGCTAAACATATTATAGTGTGAATTAGCATGCTATATTATATTATAATATATGATGTTATATTATAATTTTCTATAATATAATATAATGTCTAACATTTGACCTCATTAGAATCACTTAAAAGGAACAAAAAACAAAATTTTCTCAAAATATGAATAATGTTCATTTTGGATGTAAAATTTTTTTTTCCTATTAGAAATGAAAATAGCATAATTTTGGTTGTTTAGTGCTATGAATTAGGCTAAATTCATCCATCTCAACCTTCAAATTAACATTTTGTGAGCTTTGACCCAATGTATTATAACAAAAGTAAAACATACTAAAATGTACAATTAATAATATTAATATATATATATATATATATATATATATATATATATATTTATATGAAGTTAGTTGTTATCTACATTATATTTTAATATGCTTTCATATAATATATATCTTACATTACACCTTAAAATGAATCACTTTAAGCAAAAAATTATAAAATTTGGTTGAAAACAAATATTTATTTTGGATGCAAAATTCCATTATTTTGATTAAATGACAGCACACCCTAATGATGTTCCCTAAAGCTTACCATAAATTTGGCCAAATCCATCATCTCATTATACATTACATTTTGTTTATTTTATTTTTATTTTTATTTACTTTAGTTTATTTATTTTAGGTTTATTTATTTTAGTTTATCTTTTTTATTTTAGTTTATTTTTTATGTTTAGGTTTAAGTTTAAGCATATTTTTTAGTTAAGTTTTATTTTTGATTTATTTTTAAGGTTTAGGTTTTATTTTTTATTTTTAAGTTTAGGTTTAGGTTTTTTTTTTAATTTTTTTAGGTTTTAGTTTTTAGCTTTTAGGTTTTATTTTATTTATATATAAAAACGTAAACCTAAATAAAATAAAATAAAATTAAAACCTAAACTAAAACTAAATCTAAATCATAAAATAATATAAAAAAGACTAAAAAAAAACTAAAATAAAAGTAATAAAAACCTAAACTAAACTAAAAATAAATAAATCTAAGAACTAAAAACCTAAATCTAATAAAATTTAAATAAACAATAAAGATAAAATAAACATAAAATAATTAAAAAGAAAAATTAAATAAAAAATCAAACATAAAATATAAACCTAAAAATAAAACTTAAAAATAAATAAAAAATAAAACCTAAACATTAAACTTAAAAAAACTAAAAAAAATAAAATAAATAAAATAAAATAAACCTAAACCTAAACTAAAATAAACTAAACTAAAATAAATAAAACCTAAACCTAAACCTAAACCTTAACTTAAATTAAATATAATAAAATAAACTAAAAATAAACCTAAATAAAAACTACATAAAAACCTAAATCTAAAGATTAAACCTAAAAGTAAAACTTAAAAATAAATTAAAAAAAAGGCTAAACCCTAAGCTTAAAAAAAATCTAATCCTAAAGTAAAAATAAAATAAACCTAACCCTAAAATAAAATAAAAAACTTAAACCTAAGCTAAAATATTTACTAAACCCAAACCCAAACTAAATAAAATAATCTAAACTATAAAACTAAACCTAAACCATAAAGTAAAACCTAAAATAAAAATCTAAAACTTAGAGGTTTTAGGGTTTAGAGTTTAGGGTTTTAGTTTGGGTTAGGGTTTAGTTTAGGGTTTAGTGCTTTAGTGTTTTGGGTTTTAGGGTTTGGTTTTGAGTTTTTTTAAAATTAAATTAGGTTTTGGTATATTTAGTTTATTTTATTATTTTAGTTTTTTAGTTTTATGTTTATTTTAATTTTTTATTTATTTTATTTATTTTAATTTTTTTTATTTTAGTATATTTTTAGTGTTTAGGTTTAAGGTTTGCTTAGGGTTTTTTTAGGTTTAGTTTAGTGTTTAGGGTTTTGGTTTTTTAGGGTTTAGGGTAGGGTTTAGAGTTTGGTTTTTTAATGGTTAAGGGTTTAGGGTTTAGGTTTTAGGGTTGTGTTAGTTTAGGGTTTTTGGTATGTTTTAACAGAGAACAAATTCAGATTCAATATTTCTTTAAGACACCAAGTTTTCTAAGACAAAATTGACGACATAGATAAAAAATGATCATGCATAGAATAAATCAAAAACCCTAGTTAACATAAACCGTCTCTACTGTAAAGGCACGGTTCCAAAAGCAGCAAATCGGATTGGACATTCTTCAGTTTGTCTAGTTCCCATCAGAATCACCCTGACCTCTTGAGTAGCAGGATCAACCATTATATCCCCGATCTCTCCCTCCGCCATAACCATAGCTATAACCTCTGTCACTCCTCTCATCTTCATAACCACCACTACTTTGATGACTACCTTCATATCTGCCAGCACCTCGTATTCCCCCACCACCATTGTAACAATTGCCGCGTCTACCTTCACCTCCAACACTAGATCTAGACTGGTTTATAATGTTATCAAGGTTATGCCCATTCTAGGGTTTAGTTTAGGTTTTAGGTTTATTATTTAGGGTTTAAGTTTTTTTTAATTTATTTAGTTGCTTTAGGTTTAGGTTTAGGGTTCATGGTTTAAGGTTTAGGGTTTAGGATTTAGGGTTTATGGTTTATGGTTTTAGGGTTTATGCTTTTATGGTTTAGGATTTAGGGTTCAAGGGTTTTTTAAGGTTTATGGTTTAGGGTTTAGGATTTAGAATTTATGGTTTTTTAAAAACAAATTAAGTAAACAAGTAAGTTTATGCTTATTTAGTTTATTTTTTATTTATTTTAGTTTATTTTATTTCTTATTTTTATTTAGGTTTATTTTTTAATTTAGTTTAATTTATTTATTTTTGGTTTATTTTTTATTTATGTTTATTTATTAGGTTCAAGTTTAGGTTTAGGTTTATTTTTTTAGTTTAAATTTATTTTTATTTTATTCTTTTGGTTTAAGTTTAGGTTTTTATTTTATTTTTTATGTTTAAGTTTTAGGTTTTTATTTTAGGTTTATCTTTAGGTTTTTTTTAGTTAGGTTTAGGTTTATTTTTAGTTTATTTTATTTTATATAGTTTAGGTTTAGGTTTAGGTTTAGTTTATTTTAGGTTTAGGTTTATTTTTTATTTATTTTAGTTTAGTTTAATTTAGGTTTATTTTATATTTATTTTAGGTTTAGGTTTTTTTGTAGTTTAGAGTTTAAGTTTTATTTTTTTTTTATTTTTAAGTTTATTATTTAGGTTTAAGTATTTATTTAGTTTTTAATTTATTTTATCTAGGATTTTTTATTTTATTTAGGTTTTATTTAGTTTTAGGTTTATTTATTTATTTTATCTTTAGTTTTTAGTTTATTTTAATCTTTAGGTTTAAGTTTAGGTTTAGTTTTAGTTTATTTTTATTTTATTTTTCATTTTATTTTATTTTGGTTTAGGTATTTTATTTATTGTATTTTTAGATTTATTTAGTTTAGTAGGTTTTAGCTTTTTTTATGGTTTTTTTTTTTGGGTAGGGTTTAAGGGTTTAGTGTAAACCACTGGGTTTTATGGGGATCAGGTTTAGGGTTAAGTTTAGGGTTAGTTTAGGTTAGTAGGTTTAGTGTTTAGGGTTTATAGTTGTAAGTTTAGTGAGATAGGGTTTAATTGGGGTTTAGGTTTAGGTTTAGGGTTAGGGTTTTTTTATATATATTTTTATATATCTTTATTTTTTATTTTAAAATTAAGTAAACTAGTAGGTTTAGGTTTAGGATTTAAGCAACCTGCAAAAAGAGAATTCACATTTATTTTTAAGCATCTCTTAAGCATAATCTACTACAGAAAATATGATTAGGCTAATATTGGCATATCATCCAGCCTATGAAGCATACACCCCAACATCCAATCTAAAATAATGAGGGAAAGAAAATCATGCAAAGATTGTATATTTTGTTTGATTGAATCATTTATATATATGAATTAATGCTCTATCTAAATTCTAATGTTGAAATACATAAGAATGAAATCAAATGGGTATGTACCATTATTAAACCAGGGAAGTGAGGTAATCAAATGACCTCCTTGGGGCTAGCTAAAGCCTCATGTTCCTGGTATGTCTAGACTATATACACATTACCATTCAATCTTATATAGATCAACACATGAATAGAGGAAAGAGAACTCAACATTCATACACTTAAGCTATAAGCACAAGCATTTCTTATGTATTTATAACTATAATCATAACACATATTGTTATTCATTTATAAGCTTTTGAAAAATACATTTTGGATTTAATAGTTATAATAGCCACACATATATTAGATTAAATCAACACATGCAAGCTTACAAAAAGGAAATCCATTATCTTTACCTTTATTTTGAAAAGATGAATGCATGAATTCAAATGACATACCAAGTGTAACATGATTGGAAAGAGGACAATCGAATATAAGCATGGGATTCATTCAACCGAACTAGTTCTTAAGGACAATCAAATCAAATAAGAGTATTTAAAGCAAACCAAAGCTTCTTTATTAATTAAGTTTTGTATTTGATTTGATTTAAAGATGAGAAGAGAAATCATCACTTGTTATTTTAAACCCATTCCCACATTAGTAATTTGATTTAATTTAAGGAAATTTAATTAAGTTGATTTTTTGAGTTAATTAAGTTGAAACTTTAATTAGATGAATGAATTACCATTACCTATGTCACCTTAAAGTAATTAACTAAATAATTATGAGACAACATGATATGCATGGAAAATAAACTTGCAATGATCCTAAGAAATAAAAGGGGCTTAATGTAATTAGCTCATGATTAATAGTTAACTAGATTAAAGACTTAATTAATTACTCTTATGGTTTTCCCACACATATGGACTAACCATAATTTCATTAAACTCCTTTAGTTTATTAAACACCTAAAGATTTACTTAAGCTCTAATGTGATTATGATTTCAATTTGATTAAGTGATTTAATTAATTAGTTAAAATTTAATTAATTTAATTTTAAAAAAGGGTGAAATGAACTTAGGGAAAGGGGTCCCAACCCTATTCTTTAGTTCACTTATTGTTGAACAATGATTAATAAACTTAATTAACTAATTTTTTACTGTTCATGGGATTAATTAATCATCAATTAACTTAAAAGAGTAGTTAAGGTTTAATTAATAAATTATCCTAATTAAGTAAGTAATAAATCCCAAGAAAATCATAGGAGGTAGAGGTCATCCCATTAAATTAACCCATAAATTTTAGGATAAATTGATCAAGTAATTAAAAAGTAATTAAGCAAATTAATTTTGTAATCAAACCTTAATTACTATTTAAAATTAGTTAAGATCATTTTTAATTAATTCTTTTATTAAATACCTTTAAAATTAAGATTTATTTGCATTTTTTTTATTTCTCTATGATTTTTTATTATTTTTATATGTTTTAGCCATTTAAAATGATTAATTAAGTTTAATTAAAGTGTAATCCTGTTAGTGCCACATGGCGCGCTGACGCGGCATGCTTTCTACATGGTGCACTGATGTGGTGTGCTTTCCATGTGGCACTGCAGGATTGGCTACTTAAACTTATCTGACTTAGTGCCTACGTGGCCGAGGCAGACATGCTTTCTCATCCACCGTTTGATCTTAGATCGGATGACTATGATTAATTCCATAGCTTAATAGGATTAAATCAGATCAATCTAGCGGATCTAATCACAATCATCTGTTCCGATCATGTGGAAGGGGTGGGTGATCT
The DNA here is from genome assembly GCA_021442155.1 of Cymbidium sinense. Classification (NCBI taxonomy): domain Eukaryota; kingdom Viridiplantae; phylum Streptophyta; class Magnoliopsida; order Asparagales; family Orchidaceae; genus Cymbidium; species Cymbidium sinense. Next base: position 8,334,189 of record CM038215.1, on the reverse strand, counting down.
AACATCACACGAGTGTGGACAATGGATTCCGCATGGCATTGCTCACTTGATTCAAGCTTACCCGAGCTTAGATCAACTCCAAAAGGATCCCACACCTTTACGACATCAATCAAATAGGATCGAATGGTCAAGATCACATAAGATGCAAGTTTTCATCAAAAAGCTCCAACCCATTTTTGCCTAAGGATCGATTTTGGAAGCATACCTCACAAGAGCTCAAGACCAATGACTCAAGCGATTTAGGAAGCTTCATCTAGTGGAGACGAAGCCTTATTGAGCAATAATTTGATCAATTTCTTGACATTCACTTGGAAGGCCATGAACTGATGATTTGGAGCTCAACTTTGATTGAAGTCCCACCTCCAGTGCTCGAGAAGCTTGGGAGATAATTTATTCTTGCTTGATGAGGCCTAGGGAAGGTGCATGCAAAGTTAATTTGAGTATGAAAGAGAAATGGGTAAGTTAGGTCAGAAATTGGAGTGTCCTATTTTGAGATAGACGGGAATGGCATTTTTTGATCGAGGAACAAGCTTGGGAGCTTAGGGCATGGCTCTAGCAGCTTGTCTTGGGTAGCTAGGGATGTGAGGAATGATTTTTGTGTGTGTTTGAATGGAAATGAAGGGGTGTATATCCCCATTCATCTTGTTCGAACAGTGGGATTGGGTTTGGCTTCTAGTGGTCGTCCGACCATCTCAGGGAGTCATGGGTGGCAGAAAGAAGGTAAGTTAGCTCGGCTTTGTTGGTTGAAGGTGTGCCAAGGAGGAATCATGGGTGTCCTATGGATTCCAAATGCTCCAATGGGGAGCTTGAGGAGATTTCACCTCCCATGGGTCATGTTCATTCAAACCACCCCTTGGGTCAGGTTGGGCAGTGTCTTAGGTGCTTATGTGGACCATTGGGAAAGTACCTAGTGGCCAAGGAATGGAAATGACCACTTACATTGGTTATTTGTCTCATATGATGTCGTTGACCCAAGGGTATAATGATCATTTAGCATTGGATTTGGCAGAATTGAAAAGAGCCGAAAGTTGGTTAGCCTAAATTTCAAGTCAATTTGAGTTGATTTGGTTAGGTTTGGCTCAATTTGACTCATTTGGGTCAAATTGGATTAGGTTGGGTAAAGTTGATCAATTGGTCAAATTGGGTCAAACCAAGGGTTGAGCCAAGTTCATATGATTATTTGGGATGTCTTGGTTCAATTTGTTTGGTTTAGTTTGGCTTATATTTGATTTTGGCTCATTTTAATTCATTTGGGTTAAATGTGTTAAGTTGACTAATTTGATTGAATTGGCCAAATTAGCTTGGGTTGGGTGTTAGTTTGGGTTTAGTTGACCCATTGAAGATGATTGTAGGCTTTGGTTTCAATTAATTTGGATTTGGTTTTGATTTAGGCCAACTTGAACCTTTAGGTCAATTTGGGCTAAGTAGGTCAATTGAGTTCAATTGGGTCCAATCATGACTTTGGTCATGTTCAACAAACAATTTTGAATGAATTTGAGCCATTGGTTGCAATCAATTTGGCTTATATTTTGATTTGACCTAATTTAGTCTTTTAGGTTAATTTGGGTCAACTTGGGTCAAGAGGGTCAATTTAGTTTCGTTTGACTCAATTAAAGGTCATGACATATTCAAATATTTATTTTGATTTGATATGAATCATTGGTTTCAAGGGAATTGGCTTAGGTTGCAATTTGGCTAGTTTGGGTTCATATGGGTTAAGGGGTTGACTTGGTCAAATGACCAAGTTAACTTGGTTTGACCAAATTTGTGATAATTGATCAACCTAGGGTGATCAACAATCATGATGGAAGGTTTTGTTCGACTTGGTTCAATCCAATTTGGGTAGGATGAGAACTTGGCCTAAATAAGTCAAATTGGCCACTTTTGTTCATGTGGACCAATTGGGTTTAGTTGGCTTGATTTTTGGTTGAGTTTGATTTAGTTGAGTTTATATATGGATTTGGGATTGATATATAAATTCAATTGCAATTGTCTTGGGTTCAAATGGGTTTTGGATCATTTGAACATTTCAAGTCAAAATGGTTCAGTTGGGTTTGACTTGGGTTGATTTTGATTTGGCTTGATGATTGTATATTTCAATTATATTTGTGAATATGATTGAAGGGATAATTGATTCATTAGAAAATCAATTGAATTTGGGTTTTGGAATGAAAAAATTTGGCTAAGTCCATGGAGTTGGTCATGTGGTTTAAGTTTAGATTTTGATTTGATTTGATTTAGTTTTGATGAATTAAATGCATATTTCATTTAAGTTTGTGAAGATGATTGAAAATATGATTGAGTTATGAGAAAATCAATTTAGTTTGACTTGATTTGAATTAAGATTTGGCTAAGTCCATGGGATAAGTCATATGGCTTAGGAAGGGTTTTGAATTAATTCTATTTAGTTTTGATCATTTTAATGTAGATTTTATTTATATTTAGGAAGATGATTGAAGATATAAATTTATTATGAGAAAATCAATTGATTTTTGGATTTATTTGGATTAAGATTTGGCTAAGTCCATGGGATAGGTCATATGGCTTAGGAAGAATTTCAAGTTTGGATTTGATCGTGGGCTTTAATCATTTAGTTTTAGAATTTGTGTTTGGATTTTGATTTGAATTTGATGTTTGAACTGAACTTGAGGTTTGGTTTGAGAAGGTGAACATGGATTGGATTTGGGTTGTAGGGTAGGTCGATTATCCTAATCCCTAAGGCATAACCTATTCCTATGGTTAGCCCTTCTATGTCTTCAGGCTAAGGTTAAATTTTTACCGAATTTTTAGAAGTGTCTTATGACTAGAGAAGTCTTAGTGTCTAGAAGACTCTTAAGTATATGATGGGAAGATTGAATCCACACTCCAAAAGTGAGGTCAACAAGCCTTAGGCTCCATAGTGTTGCCCTTGGAGATTGATGATTGTTAGATCGAAGCAAAGTTTCACATTATAGACTTTGATACATATTTCAATGCTTTGCTTGGGAGATCATGAATACAAGAGAACAATATAGTTCCATCCTCTCTGCATAAGTGTATGAAGTTTGTGAGAGGTGGGATCATCAGCTTTGTCAAAGGAGATCTCAAACTATTTATAGTTCACGAGGTCGGTATATATGAGGATGTGGCTTACTACCTCCCTCAAAATCAACAAGTCTATTCTCGTGAACTTGGCTAAAGTTTAAAAATAAAAGAAATATAAAAAGAAAAGGAAAATGAAAGAGAAAAATAAAAAAAAAAGAAAATAGAAATTTTAAAAGAAAAATAAAAGGGAGTGGAAATTTACTTGGAGAAGGAAGTGGAGCCTGACATTAGATTCCACCCACAGTTCAATATTCCATTCAAACATATGGGTAGGACGACCTGACCTCCAGAAGGTAGAGGAAGAGTCCAGTTCAGAGGCAGACTAAGGGGAGGAAAACCTCCTTATTGGCCACCCAATAGAAGATATGTCCCAACTACCAGTAGTACACCTGCTATCAATATAGACTTAGAATGTAGTTCATAGGATGAGTCTTATATGGTTGGCACACCAGCCAGCTCTTCTCAATAGTAGATTCCCTTGGAGGTGACACTTGAGCTAGATAGTGATGAAGATCGAGCTTCAAAATAAAGCATAAGTGTACCCAAGTCAATATGTGTAACAGTTAAGCATTAGTTGGGAACCTTAGCTCTAACCCCACTTTCCTCTCAAAAAGTTAAGGGTTTCGTAGTTAAGAAAGTCCTAAGTCATCCACAGGTGTGAAGACTCAGAGGTTCTTTCTAGGAGCATCATCCTCAATTCAAGAAGTTGATGTAGAACTTGATGATGATTCATATAAATATTTAATAGAATTACCTTTTTATTGGTACTTGTCTTGTGTTCATAATTTTGCAAAGAAAGGGTTAATCGCACATACTTCGTCAAAGCGCAGGTCAGACTACTTCGAGAGAATATGGAAGAAAAAATATAAAAGCTCTCAATGAAGACTAAAACTAGGATTCAATACATTGGGTCCAGTCGATGTTGATGATTACTACTTAGTGATTACCAATCATTTGGAATTTGATAGGTTCTTTTCAAATCACATTAACTCATATGAGGAGTTATGCTTAGAAACATCAGATGATTTAGATGATTTTAAAGTTAAAGATGCACTACCAGAGTTAGAAGAAGAGATCAAGTCAACTGTTGACAAGCTTAAACAAAATCAACTTAGGAACTGAAGAAGATCGACGCCGGACATACATCAGTTCTTCATTGAATGAAATTGAAACCAATGACTTAGTTAAGCTATTGATTGAGTTTAAGGACTGCTTTGCATGGAGTTATAAAGAGATGCCTAGATTGGCTCCTGACATAGTGGTCTATAAACTAACAATAGAGCTTACTACTAACCCTATCAAGCAAGCTCCTAGATGCATGTGATTAGACATAGAACAATAGGTCATTTATGAAGTCAAGAAACTGATCGATGTTGGCTTCATCTAGGAGGAAAAATACCCTACCTAGTTAGTCAGTGTCATCCCAGTTAAGAAAAAGAATGGCCAAATTCATATATGCATCAATTTTAGGGATTTAAATAAGGCATGTCCAAAAGATGAATTTCCACTTCTAATCTGAGTCGATGGTGGACATTTCATCTCGATGTAGTCTTCTTTCATGGATGGCTCATCTAGATATATCAAAATAAAGATGGCCCTTGAAGATGAAAGAAACATTGCTTTTAGAACCCCGATCAGAATCTATTACTATAAGGTCATGCCTTTTATAATTAAAAATGATAGTGTAACATACCAACGGGCTATGACTTGAATCTTCGATGAACTCATTCATCATCAAGTCGAGTCTATGTCAATGATCTCATGGTCAAAAGTAGAGCAAAGAAAGACCATTTCTTTGACTTGAGAGTAGTTTTTGAATAGGTAAGATAATTAAACCTAAAAATGAACCCTCTAAAGTGTACATTCAGAGTAGCTTCAGGGAAATTCCTTGGGTTTGTTATCCGACACTAGGGAATTGAAATCGATCTAGAGATGATCAAGGCGATATTAGAAATGCCACCCTTTTAAAGTTTAACTCAACTCAGATCATTCCAAAGGTGATTGGCATATCTATGATGCTTAATATCCAACTTATCGAGAAGATGTCAGCCATTCTCAACACTTATAAAAAAAGGATGACAAGTTTAGGTGGGATGATAAATGTGAGCATGCCTTTAAAGACATCAAGCATTACCTGATGTTGCCACCAGTTCTAACAGCCCCTATCTTGGGCAAGCCACTCAAACTTTACACTACTGTGTTAGACAACTCCCTTGGTGCTTTGTTGGCCAAAGCCAATGATGGAGGGAAAGAAAACACCCTCTACTACCTCATCCGTCATCTAATCCCTGGTAAGGCTAATTATCCTCCCATTGAAAAGCATTGCCTAGCTTTAATCTTTGCATCCCAAAAGATATAACACAACATGCTTCCTTATAAGGTGAACTTAATCTCTTGGATTAATCTAATACATTATCTCATGACATAGCTGATGCTATCCAGATGGTTGGCACAACGGTCCATGATCCTCTCACAGTTTGACATTACCTTCATACCCCTCTATGCGGTGAAAGGATAAGTGCTAGCAGATTTCTTAGCAGCACACTCACTTCCTACAGACTCTTCGCTTAGTGATGATCTCCCCGATGAATAAATCATGAACTTAGGGGATACTAGCATTCATCACTGGGAGATGTACTTTGATGGTGCGACTTCCTCTCAAAGAGGAGAAGAACTATAATCTACTATTCTAGGAAAGGTAGGGGTAGGAATAGTTCTCTTAACTCTGGCCTGAGATGTGATGAGATTCTCATATCTTCTATCTAATCCTTACACCAACAACGAAGCCAAATATGCAGCTTTTATTGCTAGTTTGGAGTTAGTTATTACTTTAAGCATCCAGAACATCAACATCTTTAGGGATTCTTAGCTAGTTATTATCCAATTTGTTGGGTCCTATAAGGTTATTAAAGCCCAAGCTCCATCACTACCATAAGTACCCTATGGACTTGTTGGCCCAAATCCTAGAGGTTATCATTTATAAGATTCCTCAAGGAGAGAACACCATAGTGTATGCTTTAGCCAAGCTTGCTAAAGAGTTGGCAAGTCCAGAAGATGAGTCCATATCAATAAAGGTCCAAAATAGACATGTCTTATCTCTTATTAATATTGAACTCATCAAAAAGTACTCTCTTGTGGATGGTGTCTTGTACCAGTAGTCTTTTGATCATATGTGATTATGTTGTTTAGACAAGCATGAAGCTCGTAAGATCATGACTAAGGTACACACAGGATTATGTGGAGCCAATAAATCTAGTCAAAAGATGAAAGCCAAGATCAAGAGAATAGGATACTACTGGACATCGATGATCAAAGATTACATGGATATGGCTTGGCGATTCCACCAATATCAAATACATGGTGTGGTCTTACACCAACCACCCAACATTCTACATCTTACATTGGCTTGATTGCCATTCAAGTGTTGGGGTACTGACATAATGGGTCCAATTGATCCTCATTCTTCCAAGGGTCATCACTTCATCTTTGCTACTACTGACTACTTTTCCAAATGGGTGAAGGCGATTCCACTCAGAGAGGTCATGGCTCAGCATGTGCTCCAATTTTTTAAAACCCCTATCATATATAGGTTCAGAGTGCCTCGATGAATTATATTTGATAATGGTATTGCATTCAAGATCACTGAGATCAACAACTTTTCCTAGTGACATAGCATAGATTGGAGATATACTACCATCAACTACTTGAGGAAAAATGGCTTATTAGAAGCCTTCAATAAAACTCTCATCCAAATACTGAAGAAGACACTGGACAACAACAAGCGATAGTGGCATGAATAGTTAGTTTAAGCTTTGTGGGCCTACTGCACAACATATAGAACTCCAATTCAATCTACTCCTTTCTCCTTAGTGTATGGGTCTGAAGCCGTTACCATTAGAAGTTCAACTCCTATCTATAAGAATAGTTGTGGGTAGCAAGATCACAACAGAGTAGAATGTCGAGTTGAAGTTAGGAGAGCTTAAAGATTTGGAGGAGAGATGCCTGTGGGCATGCCAAACCTTGAGTTGTATAAAGCTAAAATGATTCAAGCTCATAATAAGTTGGTCCATCCTAAAGCTTTTCAAGTAAGAAAGCTTATTTTAGTTTTAAGGAGATCATTTGCTGGTCATCATAAGATGGGACGCAAGTTTAAACCCACTTGGGAAGGGGCCTTTGCCATAGAGAAGGCCTATCTAAGAGTATCTTATCAACTTATTAATCATAAAAGAGAGCACCCAATGCTTCCAATCAATGGGCTCTACTTAAAGAAATATTATAAATCATGTTTGAAAATAATTATCATTAATGAAAATTCCATTTCAAATTCAATCTCTTCCAAGTTGAATGTATTATTATTTGTGAATCCTCTACGATGTGTTTAGGGTAGGTGTAAGGAACCCGAGAGGCAACCTATCCTTCATCAACACAAACACAAACTACACATAAATATATAAAATAAATACATATCTTTTATATCTGGCTACTCCAAGTTATGATAAAGCCCCCAACAACACTCACTCAGTAGCTGCTCTAGGTCGGCTCACGTGCTACCCTGCTAGTCTATCACCCTAGTGGTCTTCTTGCTTTGAAGGATGTAAGTCTGCTATACTTTCCTTCCTCACTTGGCCACTGCACACTTATGAGCACCTTGTTAGTTTGGTAGGCCTTACAGGCCGCTACCCTCATGTTGGCTTCATTGAAAAGGATGTGAGTCTGCTACGCTTTCTTCTTAGATTAGCCTTCATGAACTGACTGGGTTGAGTATATTTGAGGTTTAGGATAAGTGCCATAGCAGCTCCTTCTCTCTTGACTGCTTCAAGTCTGGGTCCAATTCTTCCTGGGCCCCGCTAGTAGTCCCTCTAGAGATAGCATCTGCTCGTGATAATGACCGGATGATCGCCCACTTGGAAAGTTGGAAGCCTACATGCTTTCTTTCGTGATTGATCATTGCACACTGATAGACACCTTAGGTTTGTTGGTTCTAACTATGCTAACGGATACACTACACATGCTAACGGATACACTACTCATGCTAACGGATACACTACTCATGCTAGATACACCTTAGGTTGTTTGTTCTCACACCTTAGGATACACCACTCATGGCATATGCAAGTCTTCTATACTTTCTTTTTGAGTTGGCCGTCATACACCTATAAGATTTCTTTTCAAGGCCTCCGGATAACGCCCTTAGCAGCACCTCCCCATGGGCACTATATTCTGATCACATCCTTCGCAACACCATTTAGACACTACCTGGGTTACTATCAAAGTGGACAGTTCCCCTTTCCCACTAACCACCCCTGTGGTTAGAGAATCTGTTCTATGGATGTGTAGTTCTCCCTTGGTCCAGAAAATTTGAGATCGATCAAGGCCAACACAGCCTCTTCTCAGTGTGGTCCCTCGCACACCAATAGAGTCCACGCAAACATATAAACAAAATATATTCACTTGTGGATTAGGAGGTCACCCTTAACGGTACCTTTTCCCAAGCAGACATCCTATCTTTAGGGCAGTGTTAGCAAAACTCCCTATAGGAATTGCTTGACTACTCTTTAGTTGATATAAGTCCCAAATGGCATTCACTCAGTAGTCACCCCTAAGTTGGGTTTGACTTGTTGTGCTACCAACAAGCCAGCCCAGCGATTATTCCTTCCTTTAGAAGATGTAAGTCGGCTATGCCTTCTTCTTAGAACAGTGATTGTACACCGAAAGGCAACCCCTTAGGTTGGCTAGCTCTACCCCACGACTAGTAGACTATCCCTTTAGATTCATAAATCTAAGATATAATAAGTTTAATATAGCCCCTTCTAAGTGGGTCCATCGTACATTGACATAGTCCATAAATTAAATCTATCAAATTTAATCGAGCTTACATCCCCAGTGGATATGCCCTCAATTTAAAATCAAACCAAACCAAACAAACCATATCAAATCACATGAAAGTAAGATAAAATTAATCCTGACTACTTTTGAGTTGACATAAGTCCCTAATTCACTAGTTGTAGTCGCCCGATTTGTTGTGCATCCAATAGGTCACCACAGCAGTTGTTCCTTGCTTTGGAAAATGTAAGTCTACTATGCCTTCTTTCTAGCATAGCCGTTGCACACTGAAAGGCAACCACTTAGGTTGGCTAGCTCTACTCTATAGTTAGTAGGCTATCCCTTTGGATTTGTAAACCTGAGAGGTCTAAGCTGATATAGTCCCTTCTCAGTGGGTCTAACCCACACTGACAGGATCCATACATTAAATCAGATTAAATTAAACCCAATCTGAGTTTTTCCAGTGCAGTTAAATCACACCCTTCTCCCTAGTGGAGCCCCAAATCATATAAAAATAAGTCAAGCAAAAAAACCAAATTCAAAATCAACCTCTCCAATGGAGCTAAATTAAACTAACTCTCCCAGTAGAGTCTAAATCAAAGAAATCCAACCAAACTCTTATTCCCAATGAAAACATCCCCAAACAAATCTATGAAATCAACCTGAAATCTTAATTCTAGGATAGCCTAAACTTGTTTCCCTAGTGGAAGGTTCATATACCCGATCCCCAGCAGACTCGAGCCCGTATCTCTAGCAGATATGTCTCCACATCAATTAAAATAAAACAAATTAAATTGATTTAATCTAAATCCCCAGTGGATTATAGATTCTTATCCACAATGAAACTTTTTTGCACAAATCATATAATCAAATCAAATTCAAACCTTATCCATAATAGATTTTCTTCTTCTATGCACTCGATATAGACCCCTCACATGTCATGTCCAATGCATGTGTGATCCCCTAGTGGATCTCCCTCCATGTCCTTGACATGGACTTCTCATCAAATCTTATTTCTTATGCACACCTTTAATACTTCAACCAAAAGCCTAACAATGTATTCATTCAAATTACATCATCTTAACATTGTAATAAACATTTTTTGATTTATGATGGTGCTAGCTCAAACTAACTACACAATATCATGCTAAAAATTATATAGTGTGAATTAACACACTATATTATATTATAATATATGATGTTATATAATAATTTTCTATAACATAATATATTGTCTACCATTACAACTCCTTAGAATAACTTAAATGGAACAAATAATGAAATTTTTTCAAAATATAAATAATGTTCATTTTGGATGTAAAATTATTATCTTTTATTAGAAATGGTACAAAATAGCATAATTTTGGTGTTGCTTCTTGGTGTGTGCCATGAATTTTGCCAAATTCTTCCATCTCAACCTTCAAATTAATATTTTTGTGAGTTTTGACCGAAAATATTATAACAAAAGTAAAACATACTAAAATGTACAATAACATTTAGTAACACACCACCACGTCATATATGTGAAGTTATATTGTTATGTACATTATATTTAAATATAATTTCATAGAATATATTATCTTACATTACACCTTAAAATAAATCACTTTAAGCAAAAAATTTATAAAATTTTGTTGAAAAATGAACATCTATTTTGGATTCAAAATTCCATTCTTTTGATTAAATGACACACTATAGCACACCCCTAATGATGTTCTCTGAGGCCTACCTTAAATTTGGCGAAATCCCATCATCTCAGCTAATAAATTAGTATTTTTATGAATTATACAAGTACAAACTCTACTGCATCATACTATAACTAACTAAACTATGCTAAACAATAAGTAATAATACACAATAGTATGTTATAATGCATGATGCTACACTATGTTATGACATCCTATATTATAACACACTATAACATATTATATTATATTAAATTAAATTGCATATCACATGAGAAGGGATTGCTTAAGATTAAAAAAATCATAAAATTTGTCTAACCAATAAACAATTATATATTTTAATTATATCACTTACATATTTTAAATTGAAATAATACATTATGATGCCATTTTTATTATTATGAATTTGGCCAAATTCCACCATTTTTAAGTCTAAATCAACATTTTTATAAATAATGCTAGTGTAGGCTTGATTGCATAATTGTAAAATACTAAAAGAATTTAAAATGCATAGAATAATATATTATGATATATTATGATATGTGATGTTATACTATGCTACAACATAAAATATTTATTTTGAACATAAAATCTAACTTTTTAAACTACAAGTGTCGTAGCACACCTTTGGTACTATAACCTAATTCACACTTCAAATTTAATAAATTTCATCATCTGATTTGTTAAATCAATATTTTTATGATTTATATTAATATAGACTATAGGGCACAATACCATAATATACTAAAACATTTCAAAACATCTTATAATATCCAAAAACACATCACTACATGCTCAAATATATGATGCTACATTATACTATAATATATGGTATTATAAAATGACTTAGGTTAGGGTTTAGGTATTCAAATCTCTAATAGTCAAGGAAACTCTCTTGAAGACATTTTCTTCATTCCATAACTATGTTAGGATTAGGTCATTCTAGATCTACTCCCAATGACATATTTATTCAAGTTTTAGGGTTTAGGTTAGGGTTGTTTAGGGTGTGGTTAGGTTTAGGGTTTATGGTTTAGGATAGGTAGGTTTAGGGTTTAGGGTTTTAGGTTACAGGGTTTAGGGCTTAGGGTTTAGGGTTTATGGTTTTGGGTTTAGGGTTTAGGTTTTAGAGTTTAGGGTTTTAGGATTTAGGGTTTAGGGTTTTGGGTTGAAGTTTTAGGGTTGTAGGTTTAGGGTTTAGGGTTTAGGGTTTGTTTTAGGGTTTAAGGTTCTGGATTTTTTTTTAAAAATCTCATAAATCTGTAAGTTTAGGTTTATTTAGTTTATTTTTTATTTTTAATTTTTCTTTAGGTATAATTTTTTTTATTTACTCTAGTTTATTTATTTTATGTTTATTTATTTTAGTTTAGGTTTTTTATTTCAGTTATTTTTTTAGGTTTAGGATTATTTTTTAGTTGAGTTTTATTTTTATTTTATTTGTTTTATTTATGTTTTATTATTTATTTTTAGGTTTAGGTTAGCTTTTTATTTTATTTTTTAAGGTTTAGGCTATAAGTTTTTATTTTAGGTTTTCTTTTTTAGTTTAGGTTTCAATTTATTTTTAGTTCATTTTATTTTATTTTGCTTAGGTTTAGGTTAAGGTATAATTTATTTTATGTTTAGGTTTAGGTTTAATTTATTTTAATTTAGTTTATTTTAATTTTAGCATTGGTTTATCTTATTTTGTTTATTTTATTTTTATTTTAGGTTTAGTTTTTTTTAGATTAGGATTTAGGTTTTATTTTTTATTTTTTAGGTTTTATTTTTTGGTTTATTTTTTATGTTTAGGATTTTATTTAGTTTTTATTTTATTTTATATTAGGTTAATTTTATTTTTATTTATGTCTTTTATTCTTAGGTTTATATTATTTTTTTAGTTTAGTTTAGGTTTTTATTTTTTATTTTATTTTATTTTTAAGGTTAGGTTTAGGTTTTAGTTTAGATTTTTATTTTATTTTATTTTATTTATTTTATTTAGGTTTGTGTTTATTTATTTTTTTTATTTATAGCTTTTATTTAGTTTAGGTTTAAGTTTTTAGGTTTTTAGGGTTTAAGGTTTAGGGTTTAGGGTTTATAATTTATGAGGGTTTAGGATTTAGGTTGTGGTTTGGGGGGGCTCAGTGGCTCAGAGAGGTGGGTTTGGTCAGCTTAGGGTTTAGGATTTGAGGTCAAGTGTAATTTTGAGTAGGCCCAGGTTTAGATTTAGGTAGGATTTTGAGAGTTTAGGTTAGTGAGATCTTGTGGTTTAAGATTTAGGGTAGGGTCAGGGTTTATGGTTTAGCCAGGTTAGTAGGGTTTTAGGGTTTAGGTCCAGGTTTAGGGCATAGGGCCTGGTTACAGTAGGCCAGGTTTATAGGGTTTGGAGTTTTAGGTTTAGAGTTTTTTTTTTAAATTAAGTAAACCCAAGAGTTAGTTTATTTATTTATTTTTATTTATTTTAGTTTATTTTGTTTTTTTCTTTTTATTTAGGTTTATTTTTTATTTTTATTTAGTTTAGTTTAGGTTTTCAATTTTGGTTTATTTTTTAGGTTTAGGTTTACTTTTAGTTGAGTTTTATTTTTATTATTATTTTATTTTTCAGGTTTAGGTTTTATTTTTTATTTTTATGTTATGGTTTAGGTTTTTATTTTATTTTATTTTTGGTTTAGGTTTTAAGTTTTTATTTTAAGTTTATTTTTTGGTTTTATTTTCTAGTTTAGGTTTAGGTTTATTTTTAGTTTATTTTATTTTATTTTGTTTAGGTTTAGGTTCAGGTTTGGTTTATTTTAGGTTTTGGTTTAAATTGATTTTATTTTAAGTTAGTTTAGTTTAGTTTAGTTTCAGTTTATTTTTTATTTATTTTATGGTTTTATTTTTCAGTTTATTTTTTTAGGTTTAAATTTTTATTTAGTTTTTATTTTATTTTATTTTAGGTTTCTTTTATTTTTAGTTTTTATTTTATTTAGGTTATTTATTCCTTGGTTTATTTTATTTTTTAGTTTAGTTTTGGCTTTTATTTATTTATTTATTTTTAGTTTAGTTTTATTTATTTTATTTCATTTTTAGTTTTATGTTTTAGTTTAGGTTTTTATTTTATTTTATTTAGGTTTAGTTTTATTTATTTTATTTTTATGTTTTATTTAGTTTATGTTAAGATTTTTAGGTTTTTACGGTTTAGGGATTAGGGCTTTGGGTTTATGGTTTAGGATTTTAGGGTTTAGGGTTATGAAGAGATGCATGGATTGGCTCTTGATATAGTGGTCCATAAACTAGCATAAGAGCCTACTGCTAACCCTATTATTAAAGCTCTTAGACTCATGCGATTAGACATAGAACAACAGGTCATTTATTAAGTCAAGAAATTGATCGATGATGGCTTCATTCGAGAAGAAAAATACCCTATTTGGTTAGCCAGCAACATCCTAGTTAAGAAAAAGAATGTCTAAATTCATAATGCATAGATTTTTTGGATTTAAATAAGGCATGTTGAAAAGATGAATTTCCACTATGAATCCTAGAGCTGATGGTGGACATTGCCTCATCTCATGCAGTATTCTCTTTCATGGATGGCTCATTTGGATATAACCAAATAAACATGGCCCATGAAGATGAAAGAAACACTACTTTTAGAACCTCGATCGAAATCTATTACTATAAGGTCATGCCTTTTAACCTTAAAAATGCCAGTGCTACATACCAGCAGGCAATGAATCGAATCTTCGACGAACTCATTCATCATCAAGTCGAGTGCAATGTCGATGATTTCGTGCTCAAAAGTAGAGAAACGTAAGACCATCTCTTTGACTTGAGAGTAGTTTTCAAACATTTAAGATAATTTAACCTCAAAATGAATCCCTTGTAGTTTCCATTTGGAGTAGCTTTAGCAAAATTTCTTGGGTTTGTTGTTTGACACCATGGAATCGAATTCGATCTGGAGAAGATCAAGGCGATATTAGAAATGCCACCCCCTAAAAGTTTAACTCAACTAAGATCATTCTAAGGGTGGTTGGAATATCTAAGATGCTTTATATCCAAATTATCGAGAAAATGTCATCCATTCTCAGCACTTATCAAAAAGGATGCCAAGTTCAAGTGGGATGATAAGTATGAGCATGCCTTCAAAGACATCAAGCATTACCTGATGATGTCGCTGATTCTAGTAGCCCCTATCCCGGGCCAGCCGCTCATACTTTGCACTACTACATCAGAAGACTCTGTTGGTGCATTGTTGGCCCAAGCCAGTGATGAAGAAAAGGAAAATGCACTCTACTACCTCAGCCATCATCTAATCCATGTTGAGGCTAATTATCCACCCATTGAGATGCATTGCCTAACTTTAATCTTTGTATCCCAAAAGCTATAGCACTACATGCTTTCTCATAAGGTGAACTTAATCTCTATGATAAATCCACTACAGTATCTCATGACATGATCGACGCTATCCAGATGATTGGCATGATGGTTCATGATCCTCTCATAGTTTGACATTACCTTCTTATCCCTCCGTGCAGTGAAAGGACAAGCCCTAGCAGATTTCTTAACAGCACACCCATTTCCTGCTGACTCTCCACTTAGTGATGATCTTCCTGATGAACAAATCATGAACTTAGGGGATACTAGCATTCACTACTGGGAGATGTACCTTGATGGTGCGGCTTCCTCTCAAAGAGGAGAAGAACCATAATCTATTATTCACGGTAAGGTAGGGGTAGGAATAGTTCTCTTAACTCTAGACCGTGATGTGATGAGATTATCATATCATCTATCCAATCCTTGTACTAGCAACAAAGCTGAATATGAAGCTCTGATTGACATTCTGGAGTTCTCTGTTACTCTAAGCATTCAGAACATCAACATCTTTAGGGATTCTCAGAAAGTTATTAACCAAATCACTAGGTCTTATAAGGTTATAAAGCCCAAGCTCCATCACTACCATAAGTACACCATGGAGTTGTTGGCCCAAATCCAAGAGGCTACCATTTATAAGATTCCACGATAGAACACCGTAGCATATGCTTTAGCCAAGCTTGCCAAGGAGTTGGCATGTCCGGAGGATGAGTCCATATCAATAAAGGTCCAAAATAGACAAGTCTTTTTCATTATTGATACTGAACTCAATAAAAAGTATTCTCTTAAAGGGGAGGTTGCCATTGCAAAGAAGGATGAGGAGTTAGATTGGAGGCAACTATTCATGGATTACCTAAATAAAGGCAAACTACCTCAAGACAAGTCATAAGCCCATCAGATTAAGTAGAGAGCACTTTCTTATGCTCTTGTGGATGGTGCCTTGTGCCGATGGACTTTTGATCATATGTGGTTTTATTGTTTAAACAAGAATGAAGCTCGTAAGATTGTTATTGAGGTACACTCAAGATTATGTAGAGACAACCAATTTGGTCCGATGATGAAAGCCAAGATTAAGAAACTAGGATACCACTGGTCATCGATGATAAAAGATTGCATGGATACGGCTGCGCAATGCCACCAATGTTAAATACACGGTGTGGTCCTACACCAACCACCCAACATTCTACATCCTACACTGGCCTCATGGCCATTCAAGTGTTGGGGTACCGACATAGTGGGTCTGATTGATCCTCTTTCTTCTAAGGGTCATCAGTTCATCTTAGCTGCTACTGACTAATTTTTCAAATGGGCAAAGGCGATTCAACTTAGAGAGGTCATAACTCAGCATGTGCTCTAGTTTTTTAAGAATGATATCGTATATAAGTTTGGAGTGCCTCGACGAATTATATCTGATAATGGTACTGCATTCAAGAGCACCGAGATCAATAACTTTTCCTGGAGACACAGAATATATTGGAGATATTATAACATCAACTACTTGAGGGTAAATGGCTTAGTAGAAGCCTTCAATAAAACTCTCATTCAAATACTGAAGAAGACACTCGGCAATAGTAAGGGACAGTGGTAAGAGTAGTTAGTTAAAGCATTGTTGGCCTACCACACCACATATAGAACTACAACTCAATCTACTCCTTTCTCCTTAGTGTATGGGTCTGAAGCAATTTTGCCATTAGAAGTTCAACTCCCACCACTAAGGATAGTTGTGGGTAGTAAGATCATAATAGATTAGAATGACAAGTTGCGGTTAGAAGTGCATGAAGGTTTGGAGGAGAGACACATGCGGGTATGCTAAAACCTCGAGCTGTATAAAGATAAAATGATTCAAGCTCACAACAAGTTGGTCCATACTAAAGCTTTTTAAGTAGGAGAGCTTATTTTAGATCTAAAGAGACTGATTGTTGTCCATCGTAAGATGGGAGGTATGTTTGAACCCACTTGGGAAGGCCCTTTTACCATAGAAAAGGCCTATCAAAGAGGATCTTATTAGCTTATTAAGCATAAGGGATAGCACCCAATGCTTCTAATCAATGGGCTTTACTTAAATAAATATTATAAATCATGTTTTAAAATAATTATCATCAATGAAAATTTCATTTTGAATTCAATCTCTTCTATGTTGAAAGTATTCTTGTCTGTGAATATGCCACGATGTGTTTAGGGTAGGTGTAAGGAACCTGAGTGACATTCTAACCTTCATCGACACAACACAAATATAAACTACACACAAAAAATAAGATAAACACATATCGTTTGTCTTGGGCTACTCTGAGTTAAGATAATGCCCCTAGCGACACTCACTCAATAGCTGCTCTAGGTTGAGCTGACTAGTTACCCTACTAGTGTGTCACCCTAGTGGTCTTCTTGCTTTGGAGGATGTAAGTTTGCTACACTTTCCTTCTTTACTTGGCCACTACACACTAACAAATGCCTTATTAGTTTAGTAGGCCTTACTGCATGGCTGGTAAGCTACCTCATGTCAACTTTATTTAAGAGGATGTGAGTCTGCTACACTTTCTTTTTGGATTAGCCTTCATGCACTAATTGGGTCGAGTATATTTAAGGTTTAGTATAGGTCCCCTAGTGGCTCCTTCCCTCCTGACTACTTCAAGTATGGGTCTAGTCCTTCCTCGGGGCTCCCTGCTTAGTAGTCGCTCTAGGTCAGCTAGCATCTATCCCATTGATGGTAGGCTATCCCGATGTTCAGTTCCACTTGTAAAGTTATAAGCCTACACGCTTTCTTTTTAGATTGATCATTGCACACCAATGGGCAGCTTAGGTTGGTTGGTTCTCACTATACTGATGGATACACCACTCATGCTGATGAATACACCTTTGGTTGGTTAGTTCTCACACCTTAGAATACACCACTCATGGTAGATGTAAGTCTACTACACTTTCTCTTTGAGTTGTCCATCTTACACATACAAGCTTTCTTTTCCATGGCTTAGAATAAAGCCCCTAGCAGTACCTCCCCTGTGGGCACTATATTTGGATCACGCCTTCTGTGACCCCATTTAGACACTAGCTGGGTTACTATCAGATTAGACAGTTTCCCTTTTCTAATAACCACCCCTGTGGTTAGAGAATTCATCTTATGGATGTATAGATTCTCCCTTGGTCCAGTAAATTTGAGATAGGTCAAGGCTGGCATATCCCTTTTTCAATATAATCCCTCACACACTAACAAGATCCATGCAAAGATATAAACAAAATATATATTCACTTGTGGATTAGGAAGAAACCATTAGCAGTACCTTTTCTCAAGCAATCATCCTATGTTTAGGGTAGTGTCAACAAAACTCCCTATAAGAATCACCTGATAACTCTTAAGTTGATATAAGTCCCCATCAACATTCACTGAGTCACCCTTAACTCAGGTTCTTTTTGTTGTGCTACTAATAGGTCACCCCAGTGGTTGTTCCCTGCTTTAGAAGATGTAAATCTAGTAGACCTTCTTCCTAGCACAGCCATTGCACAATCAAAAGCCGGTAGCTACCCTACCACTAGTAGACTATCCCTTTGGATTTGTAAATTTGAGATAGGAAAAATCTGATATATCCCCTTCTTAGTGGGTCCATCGCACACTGACATGGTCCATAAATTAAATCTATTAAATTTGACCCAGCTCACATCCCTAGTGGATATGCTCTCAATTTGAAATCAAACTAAACCAAAAAAAAACCCATATCAAATCACATGAAATGAAGATAAAATTAATTCTAACTACTTTTGAGTTAAAAGAAGTCCCTAATGGCATTCACTTAGAAGTCACCCTAGGTCAGGTTCAATTTGTGGATCCAACAAGTCGCCACAGCGATTATTCCTTGGTTTGGTAGATGTAAGTATGCGATGCCTCTTCATAGCACAACGACTGCACATCGAAAGGAAACCCCTACGGTTAGCTAGCTTCACCCCGCAGCTGTTATACTATCCCTTTGGATTTGTAAACTTGAGGTAGGTCAAAGTTGAAATAGCCCCTTCCCAGTGGGTTCATAACACATCGACAAGGTCCATGCATTAACTCAGATTAAATAAAACCCAATTTAATTTTCCCTAGTGGAGTTAAATCACACCCTTCTCCCTAGTGGAGCCCCAAATCATATGTAAATAAGTCAAGCAAATAAATCAAATTCAAAACCAACCTCCCTAGTGGAGCCAAATTAAACCAACTCCCATAGTAGAGTCTAAATTAAAGAAATCCAACTAAACTCTTATTCCTATCAGATACATCCCTAAATAATTCCTAATCCCTAGTGGATAGCCTGAACCTTCTTCCCTAGTGGAAGGCTCATATACCCGATCCCCAACAGACTTGAGCCCATATCTCTAGCAGATATGCCTCCACAGCAATTAAAATTAAACAAATTAAAGTCGATTTGATCTTAATCCTCGGTGGATTATAGATTCTTATCCCAAATGGATCTTCTTTCCATAAATCATATAATCAAATCAAATTCAAACCTTATCCCCAATAGATTTTCTTCTTCTATGCCCTCAACATAGACCCCTCACATGTCATGTCCAACGTATGTGTGATCCCCTAACGGATCTCCCTCCATGTCTTTGACATGGAATTCTCGTCAAATCTTATTTCTTCTCTTTGGCACACCTTTAATACTTCAACAAAAATCTTAATAATGTTTTTGTTCAAATTACATCATCTTAACATTATAATCAACATTTTATGATCTATGATGGTGCAAGTTCAAACTAACTATACAATATCACATTAAACATATTATTGTGAGAATTAACACATTATATTATATTATAATATATTATGTTATATTATAATTTTCTATAATATAATATATTGTATAACATTATGCCTCATTAGAATCACTTAAAAGGAACAAATAACAAAAATTTCTCAAAATATTAATAATGTTCATTTTGGATGTAAAATTGTTATTTTTTCTATTAGAAATGGTACAAAATAGCATAATATTGGTGTTGCTTCTTGGTGTGTATCATGAATTTGGCAAATTCTTCCATCTCAACCTTCAAATTAAATTTTTTGTGAGTTTTGACCCAACTTATTATAACAAAATGTAAAACATACTAAAATTTACAATAACATTTAGTAACACATCACCACATTCATATATATGTGAGGTTATACTGTTATGTACATTGTATTTTAATATGCTTTTATATACTATATTATCTTACATTACACCTAAAATTGAATCACTTTAAGAAAAAAATTTATAAAATTTGGTTTAAAAATGAACATTTATTTTGGATACAAAATTTCATTCTTTTGATTAAATGATGCACCATAGCACACCCCCAATGTTGTTTCCTAAACATACCTTAAATTTGGCCAAATTCCATCATCTCAACCTATAAATCAGTACTTTTATGAATTATACTAGTACAAACTCTACTACATTATACTATAACAAATTAAAATATGCTAAACAATAAGTAGTAATACATAATAGTATGCTATAATGCATGATACTACACTATTATGACATCCTATATTATAATACTCTATAACATATTATATCATATTATATTGCATATCACATCATAAGGGATTGCTTAAGATAAAAAATCATAAAATTATTCTAAACAATAATTGACTATTTTTTTAGTTATATCACTTACATATTTTAAATTGAAATAATATATTATGATGCCATGCTCTACCGATTATTAATTTGTCCAAATTCCTCCATTTTAAAGTATAAATCAATCTTTTTATAAATAATGCTAGTGTAGGCTCAACTGCATGATTATATAATACTAAAAGAATTTAAAATGAAAAGAACAATATATTATGATATATGATGTTATACTATGCTACAATATATAACATTTATTTAGATCATAAAATCTTACTTTTTAGACTATAAGTGGCATAGCACACCTTTGGTACTACAACCTAATTCCCACTTGAAATTTAACAAATTTCATCATCTAATTTATTAAACCAATCTTTTAATAATTTATATTAATATAGACTATAGGGCACAATACCATAACATACTAAAATATTTCAAAAACATCTTATAACATCCAAAAACACACTACATGCTCAAATATTTGATGCTAGATTACACTATGATATATGGTATTATAATATGAGTTAGGGTTAGGGTTTAGGGTATTTAAATCACTAATAGTCAAGGGAAAGTCTCTTGAAGACATTTTCTTTAGTTATCATAACTATGTTAGGATTAGGTCATTCATTAGATCAACTCCTAATGACATCTTTATTCAAGGTTTAGGATTTGGGTTTAGGGTTAGTTTAGGGTTTAGGGTTAGCTTAGGGTTAGTTTAGGATTTAGGGTTTAAGGTTAGTTTAGGGTTTAGGGTTTAAGGTTTAGGGTTTGGGGTTTAGGGTTTAGGGTTTATGGTTGTAGGTTTTAGGGTTTAGGGTTGTAGGTTTTAAGGTTTAAAGTTTAATGTTTAGGGTTTCAGGGTTTTGGGTTTAGGCTTTTGGGTTTAGGGTTTAGGGTTTATGGTTTAGTGTTTAGGGTTTAGGGTTTTTAGGGTTTAGGGATTTTGTTTTAGGTTTAGGGTTTTAGTTTTAGTTTAGGGTTTAAGTTTTAAGGTTTTTTTAATAGAGAACAAATTTAGATTTAACATTTCTTCTTTTCAATTTCATCAACCAAGTAGCATCCCATGTTTTCTAAGACACAAGCGATGACATAGAGGTAAAAGAGCACCCATAGAGCAGATCAAAAACCTTAGATAAGTAGAACTATCTCTATAATAAAGACACAGTTCCATGAGTAGTAGATCAGATCGGTCATTCTTCAGTTCCTCCAGTTCCCATCAGGACCACCCTCACCTCTTGAGTAACGAGATCTGCCATCATATACCCGATCTCTCCCTCTGCCACTAGCACAACTATAACCTCCATCACTCCTACCGCATAACCACCAGCCCGACCACCACCTCATATCCACTACCTCTAGATCCCCGCACACTATGATAATCATGGCCTCGCCTTCTCCACGCATCTAGATTGAGCCTAGTTGATGGTGATGTAATCAAGATTCACTATTCTGGGGCTTAAGGTTTAGGGTTTAGGGTTGGGTTTAAGGTTGTTTTAGGGTTTATGGTTTAAGGTTTAGGGTTTAGGGTTTGGGGTTTAGGGTTTAGGGTTTAGGGTTTAGGGTTTAGGGTTTAGGGTTCAGGGTTTAGGGTTGTAAGTTTTAGGGTTTAGGGTTGTAGGTTTTAGGGTTTAAGGTTTAATGTTTTGGATTTTAGGGTTTTGGGTTTTGGGTTTTGGGTTTATGGTTTAGTGTTTAGGGTTTAGGGTTTTTAGGGTTTAGGGTTTTAGTTTTAGGTTTAGGGTTAAAGTTTGAGTTTAGGGTTCAGGGTTTAAGATTTTTTTAATAGAGAACAAATTCAGATTCAACATTTCTTTTTTTTAATTTCATCAACCAAGTAGCATCCAAAGTTTTCTAAGACACAAGCGGCAACATAGATGAAAAAAGAGCACCCATAGAGCAGATCAAAAACCTTAGATAAGTAGAACCATCACTATAATAAAGACACAGTTCCATAAGCAGCAGATCAGATTGACCGTTCTATAGTTTCTCCAATTCCCATCAGAACCACTCCCACCTCTCGAGTAACGAGATCCTCCATCATATACCTGATCTCTCCAGCCCTGACTAGCACATCTATAACCTCCATCACTCCTCCTACCTCCATAACCAACACTACTCCGACGACCACCTCTATATCCACAGCATCTCCAGATCCCTCACCTCCACTATGATAATCATGGCCTCTGCCTTCGCCTCCATCGCCAGATCTAGATTGAGCCTAGTTGATGGTGATGTTCCACCAACAAGATTCTGCATATTTTAGGGTTTAGGGTTTAGGGTTAGGGTTGTATGTTTTAGGGTTTAGGGTTTAGCATTCAGGGTTTAGGGTTTAGGGTTTAGGGTTTAGGGTTTTAATGTAGGGTTGTAGTTTTAGGGTTTAGGGTTTATGGTTTAGGGTATTAGGGTTGTAGGTTTAGGATTTAGGGTTAGTTTTATGGTTTAGGATTTAGAATTTAAGGTTTAGTTTTTTTTTAAATTAAATAAATTGGTAGGTTTAGGTTTATTTAGTTTATTTAGTTTATTTTTTATTTATTTGAGTTTATTTTATTTAAGTTTATTTATTATTTTTAATACATTTAGTTTATTTATTTTAGCATAGGTTTTTATTTTAATTTATTTTTTAGGTTTAAGTTTATTTTTTAGTTGAATTTTATTTTTGTTTTCTTTTTTTTGGTTCAGGTTTTATTTTATATTTTAAAGTTTAGGTTCAGGTTTTTATTTTCTTTTTTTAGGTTCAGGTTTTTATTTTCTTTTTTTAGGTTTATTTTTAGGTTTTATTTTTTAGTTTAGGTTTAGGTTTATTTTTAGTTTATTTTATTTTATTTAGTTTTGGTTTTGGTTTAGGTTTAATTTATTTTAGGTTTAGGTTTTATTTATATTAGTTCAGTTTATTTTAGTCTGGGTTTAGGTTTATTTTATTTTTTTATTTTAGTTTTATTTTAGGTTTAGGCTTTTTTTTAGTTTTGGGTTTAGGTTTTATTATTTATTCATTTTTTTAGGTTTTATTTTTAGGTTTATTTTTTAGGTTTAGGTTTTTATTTTGTTTTTATTTTATTTTATTTTAGGTTTATTTTATTTTTAGTTTACATTTAGTTTTCATTTTATTGAGGTTTTTTATTCTTAGGTTTATTTTATTTTTTTACTTTAGTTTGGGTTTTTCTTTATTTATTTTAGTTTATTTTATTTTTATTTTATTTTATTTAGGTTTAGGTTTAAGTTTAATTTGGTTTCTTATTTTATTTTTATTTTCTTTAGGTTTAGTTTTAATTATTTTATTTTATGTTTTAAGGGTTTTAGGGTTTGGGTAGGTTAGAGTGGGAGGATTTAGTGTTTAGTTTAAAGATTAGTGTAGGGTGGTCATAGTGGTCAGAGTTAGGGTTTAGAGAGTTTAGTTTTGGTGGGTGGGAGGTGGAGGTTTAGGAGGTTTAGGTGGTGGAGTGAGGTGGGAGATTTAGGAGGGTAAATTTTGGGGTTTAGGGAGAGTTATAGTTTAAGTTAGAGGGAGGGTTTAGGGGATAGGTTGTAATGGGTGGTTTAGGGTTTAGTAGTGATGTGGTAAGTTTGTTTAGGTTTATGGGGGATTAGGTTTAGTGGAGCTTTAAGGTTTAGATTTAGGTAATATGGTTTAGTGTTTAGGATTTTTTTGTTTTAGGTTTAGGGTTTATGTTTTTTGTTTAGGGTTTAGGGTTTAAGATTTTTTTTTAATAGGGAACAAATTTAGATTCAACATTTCTTATTTTGATTTCATTAACTAAGTAGCACCCTAGGTTTTCTAAGACACAAGCGATTACAGAGATAAAAAAGAGCACCCTTAGAGCAAATAAAAAACCTTAGATAAGTAGAATCATCTCTACTATAAAGACACAGTTCCATAAAGAATAGATCGTATCAGCCATTCTTCAATTTATCCAGTTCCCTTTAGAACCACCGTGACCTCCTGAGTAGCGGGATCGACCATCATATCCCTGATCTCTCCCTCTACCACCACCACGGTTGTAACCTCCATCGTTCCTTGGTTTAGGTTTTGGTTTTTATTTTATTTTTTTTAGGTTTAGGTTTTAGGTTTTTATTTTAGGTTTATTTTAGGCTTTAATTTTTGTTTAGGGTTAGGATAATTTTTAGTTTATTTTATTTTAAGTAGTTTATGTTTAGGTGTAGGTTTTATTTATTTTAGTTTAGTTTATTTTAGTTTAGGTTTAGCTTTATTTTATTTTGTTTATTTTATTTTTATTTTTGGTTTAGGTTTTTTTTAGTTTAGGATTTAGGTTTTATGTTTTTATTTTTAAGTTTTATTTTTTTTAGGTTTTTTAGGTTTAGGTTTTTATTTAGTTTTTATTTTATTTTATTTTATGTTTATTTTATTTTTATTTTATTAAGGTTTTTTATTCATAAGTTTATTTTATTTTTTAGTTTAGTTTGGGTTTTTATTTTCTTATGTTAATTTATTTCTATTGTTTTTATTTTCTTTTTAGATTTATGTTTAAGTTTAGTATAAGTTTTATTTTAATTATTTATTTATTATTTTACATTTATTTAGTTTAGTCAGGTTTAAGTTGGGTTTAGGGTTTTGCTTTAGGGTTTTAGGTTTTGGGTTTGGGGTGGTCAGGTAGGGCCTGGGGTAGGTAGATTTAGGTCAGTTTGGTTTAGGAGTTAGGTTTAGGGTGGTTTAGGAGGGTTTAGGGTTTCAGTGCTCAGTAGTTGGCCTGGGTTTAGTCATAGTTTTAGTATGGTTAGATCAGGGTAGGGTTTAGTCAGTTTGGTTTTAGGATTTAGGTTTATGATTTAGTTAGGTTTTGTTATTTAGGTTTAGTTTAAAGTTTTAGGTAGGGTAAGAAGGTGGTTTTATAATTTAGGTTTAGGGAGTTAGGGTTTGGATTTTTAGGTGGGGTTGTGGTTTAGGGTAGGGTTTAGTGGGTGTAGGGTTTAGGTCTGGATTTAGGGTTTAGGGTTTGATTTAGGTTTGATTTAAGGTTTTTATAGGAGTTAGTTTAGGTCTAGTTTAGTGTATGGGGTTTTTGATTTAGGGTTTAGGGTTTAGGGTTTAGATTTTATGATTTAAGATTTGTATATTTTTAAAATAAAGGAAACTAATAAGTTTAGGTTTATTTATTATTATTTTTGTTTATTTTTATTTTAATTTTTAATTAGGTTTTGCTTTTTTATTTAGTTTAATTTATTCATTTTAGTTTTGGTTTTTTATTGTAGTTTATTTTTGAGGTTTTGATTAAGGTTTATGTTTCTTTTTTAGTTTAGTTTTATTTTTATTTTATTTTTTAGTTTTAAGTTTTAATTTTTTTATTTTTAGGTTTAGGTTTAGGTTTTTATTTTAATTTTTTAGGTTTTTTATTTTATGTTTATTTTTAGGTTTTGTTTTTTAGTTTAAGTTTAGGTTTATTTATAGTTTATTTTATTTTATTTAGTTTATAGTATAGGTTTAGTGTATTTTAGGTTTAGGTTTAGGTTTTATTTATTTTAGCTTAGGTTTGGGTTTATTTTATTTTGTTTATTTTAGGTTTAGGTTTATTTTTTTTCGATTTAAGTTTTATATTTTATTTATTTTTAGGTTTATTTTTTAGGTTTAGGTTTTAATTTAGTTTTTATTTTATTTTTTTAGGTTTATTTTATTTTTATTTTATGTTTTGGATTTATTTTGTTTATGTATTTTATTATTAGGTTTATTTTATTTTTTAGTTTAGTTTAAGTTTTTATTAATTTTATTTTAGTTTAGTTTTTATTTTTAGGTTTAGATTTTAATTTTAATTTTTTAGGTTTAGCTTTAGGTTTTTTATTTTAGGTTTATTTTTAGGTTTTATTTTTTTAGTTTAGGTTTAAGTTTATTTATAGTTTATTTTAATTTATTTATTTTAGAGTATAGGATTAGTGTATTTTAGGTTTAGGTTTAATTTATTTTAGTTTAGGTTTGGGTTTATTTTATTTTGTTTATTTTAGGTTTAGGTTTATTTTCTTTTTGGGTTTAAGTTTTAATATTTTATTTATTTTTAGGTTTATTTTTTAGGTTTAAGTTTTTATTTAGTTTTTATTTTACTTTATTTTAGGTTTATTTTATTTTTATTTTATGTTTGGGTTTTATTTTATTTATACATTTTATTTTAGGTTTATTTTATTTATTTTTAGTTTAGTTTAAGTTTTTATTAATTTTATTTTATTTTAGTTTCTATTTTTAGGTTTAGACTTTAGTTTAGGTTTTTAATTTATTTTATTATTTTTAGGTTTAAGTTTTATTTTTTATTTTTAGGTTTAGGTTTAAGGTTTTATTTTAATTATTAAGGTTTAGGTTTTGATTTTTATTTTAGGTTCATTTTTAGGTTTTATTTTTTAGGTTAGGTTTAGGTTTATTTTTTGTTTATTTTATTTTATTTAGTTTAGTTTTAGTTTATTTTAGGTTTAGGTTTAAGTTTTATTTATTTTAGTTTAGTATATTTTAGTTTAGGTTAAGGTTTATTTTATTTTATTTATTTTATTTCTATCTTAAGTTAAGGTTTTTTTTAGTTTAGGGGTTAGGTTTTATTTTTTAGGTTACAGTTTTTATTTGATTTTTATTTTATTTTATTTTATTTTTAATTTACATTTAGTTTTTATTTTATTTTCTTTTTCTTAGGGTTATTTTATTTCTTAGTTTAGTTTATGTTTTTATTTATTTTAGTTTAATTTTTTTATTTAGTATTTTATTTTATTTTTAAGTTTAGGTTTAGGTTTTAGTATAGGTTTTTATTTTATTTTATTATTTTATTTTATTTATGTCTAGGGGTTTTATTTATTTTATTTTATATTAGTTTATGTTAGGTTTAGTTTTAGTGTTGGGTTTAGGGTTTAGGGTTTATGGTTTAGTTTAGGGTGGGGTTTTTGGGTTTAAGGTTTTGGGTTTGGTTTTAAGGTTTAGGATTTGGGAGGGGTTTAGGGTTTAGGTGGTATTTAATTTGGGGTTTTAGGGTTTAGGTGGGGGGTTCAGAGTTTAGTTTAGAGGTTTAGGTTTAGGGTTTATGGAGTTTAGGTTTTAGGTTTAGTGTTTAGTATAGTTCAGTGGTTTTTAGGTTTTGGTTTTAGGGTTTAGGTTAGGCTGGTTTAGGGTTTAGGGTTAGCTTAGGGTTCAGGGTTAGCTTAGTATTTAAGGTTTAAGGTTTAGGGTTTATTGTTTAGGCTTTAGGCTTTAGGCTTTAGGGTTTAGGGTTTAAAGTTTAGGGTTTAAGGTTTTAGGGTTTAAGGTTTAGGGTTAGTTTAATGGTTAGGGTTTAGAGTTTTTTATGGTTTAGGGTTTAGGATTTAGAGTTTAGGGTCAACCCATTAAATTAACCCACAAAATTTGGGATTAATTACTCAGGTAACTATGGAGTAATTAAGCTAATTAATTTTTCAAATAAACTTTAATTACCAGTCAAAATTAGTTGAGATCATTTTTAATTAATTCTCCTCTAAAATACTATTAAAATGAGTATTTATTTGTATTTTTTTATTTATCTATGATGTTCTATGATTTTTAAAAGTTTCAGCCATCAAAAGTGATTAATTAAGCCTAATCCTGTTGGCGCCATGTGGCACCTCAGGATTGGCTACTTAAACTTATCCGACTCAGCACTTACATGGCGGTGGATGCGCTTTCTTGTTTATCGTCCAATCTAGGATCGGACAGCTACAATTAATCCCACAGTTTAATAGGATTAAATCAAATTGATCTAGCAGATCTAATCATGACCGTCTATTCTGATCATGTGGAATAGACAGTGTGTAGTCTAACATCACGTAAGTGAGGGAGAGAGGAGTCCATCCACCATTACTCACTTGATCTAAATTTACCCAAGCTCGGATCAACTCCAAAAGGATCCCACATCTTCATGACATCGATCGGAGGAGTTCCAATGGTCAAGATCACACGAGTTGAAAGTTTTCTTCAAAAAGTTCCAACCCATTTTTTGCCTAAGGATCGATTTTGGAAGCATACCTCACGGGAGCTCAAGACTAGCGGCTGGAATGATTGAGGAAGCTTCATCTAGTTGAGACGAAGCCCTGCTGTGTAGCAATTGGATCAATTCCTTGACATTCACTCGAAAGGCCATGAACTAACAATTTGGAGTTCAACTTTGATCGAAGTCCCCCTCCGATGCTCAAGAATCTTAGGAGATGATTCGTTCTAGCTCAACGAGGCATAGGGAAGGTACGTTCAAAGTTTATTTGAGTTTGATGGAGAAATGGAGAAGTTAGGTCGAAAATGGGAGCATCCTATTTTTGAAATGGATGGGAATGAAATTTTTTGATCGAGGAACGAGCTTGGGATCTGAGGGAATGGGTCTAGTACTGCCTTGGGTAGGTTCGAGGAATTATTTGTGTGCGTGTTTGAGTGGAACTGAGGGGCTGTATACCCCCTTCATCTTGATCGGATGGTGGGATTAGGTGTGGCTTCTAGTGGCCATCCAGCCATCTCAGGGTGTCGTAGGTGGCAGGGAGGAGGTGAGTTGACTTAGCTTGGTTGGTTGAAGGTGTGGAGGTGGCTGCCAAAGAGTAATCATGGGTGTCCTATGGGTTTGAAATTCTCCAATAGGTAGGGCTAGGTGATTTCACCTCCTATGGGTCATGGCAAACCCAAACACCCCTAGGGTTAGGTTGGACAATGTCCTATGTGCCTAGGTGGACTATTGGAAGCGTATCAAGTGGCCAAAGAATGGAAATGACCACTTACATGGGTGATTTGTCTCAGGCGATGCCCTCGACCCAAGGGTAGATGGATCATTTGGAATTGGATTTGATTTGGGTTGATTTGAAATGAGCCAAAAGTGGGTTAGCCCAAATTTCAAGTCAATTGGAGTTGATTTGGTTAGGTTTGCCTCAATTTGACTCATTTAGGTCAAATTGGGATAGGTTGGTCAAGTTGACAAATTAGTCAAATTGGGTAAAACCAAGGGTTGGGAAAAATTGATATGATTATTGGGGATGTATTGGTTCAATTGTTTTGGTTTAGTTTGGCTTAGATTTGATTTTGGCTCATCTAAATTCATTTTGGTCAAATGGGTTAAGTTAACCAATTTGATCAAATTGGCCAAATTAGCTACGGTTTAGTTGACCAATTCAAGATGATTGTAGGCTTTGGTTTCAATCAATTTGGATTTGGTTTTAATTTTGGCCAACTTGAACCTTTAGGTCAATTTGGGCTATGTAGGTTAATTGGGTTCAATTGGGTCCAATCATAGCTTTGGTCAAGTTCAACAATCAATTTGGAATGAACTTGAGTCATTGATTGTAATCAATTTAGTTTATATTTTGATTGTTGAAACCCCTAAAACAATAAAACACTAAACCCCTAACCTAAAACCCAAAACCCGAACCCCTAAACCATAAACCTTAAACTTTAAACCCTAAACGCTAAAAACCCTAAACCCTAAAGCCTAAACACTTAACCCTAACCCTAAACCCTAAAACCTAAAACCCTAAACCCTAAGACCCTAAACCTTAAACCCTAAAACCTAAAACCCTAAACCCTAGGACCCTAAACACTAAATCCTAAACCCTAAACCCTAAACCCTAAACCCTAAACTCTAAACACTAAAAACCTAAAAGTCTAAACCTAAAAAATATAACTAAAAATAAAACTAAACTAAAAAAATAAACTTAAACCTAAAAAATAAACTAAACTAAATAATCCTAAAATAAATAAAAAGAAAAAAAAAACTTAATAAAAAATAATAAAATAAACTAAAATAAATAAATAATAAACTAAGTAAACTAAATAAACGTAAACCTACCGGTTTACCTAATTTAAAAAAAACCCTAAACCCTTAATCCTAAATCCAAAACCCTAAACCCTATACTCTGAACCAACAAGACTAAACCTACAACAATAAAACTTAAGCCTTAAACCCTAAACCCTAAACCCTAAAACCTACAACCCTAAATCCTGTACCCTAAACCCCAAATCCTAAACCCTAAACCCTAAACCCTAAACCCTAATCCCTAAACCCTAAAAACCTAAACTTAAATTAAATAAAACCTAAAAATAAAATAAATAAAAAACCTAAACTTAAATAAAATAAAATCAAATAAAATAAATCAAAATAAAACTAAACAAAACCTAAACCTAAACCTAAACCTAAAAATAAAATAAGATGAAAATAAAACTAAAATAAAATAAAATAAAAAACCTAAACTAAACTAAATAAATAAAATAAACCTTAAAATAAAAGCCTAAATAAAATAAAACTAAACAAAAAAATTAAAATTAAAAAATCTAAATTAAATAAAATAAAAAAAAACTAAATAAAAACCTAAACCTAAAAATATAAACATTAAAATACAACCTAAAAATAAATAAAAAATAAAACCTAAACCTTAACTAAGGAAAAACCAAAACCTAAAATAAATAAAATAAAATAAACCTAAACTTAAACTAAAATAAACTAAACTAAAATAAATAAAACCTAAACCTAAACCTAAAATAAATTAAACCTAAACCATAAACTAAATAAAATAAAATAAACTGAAACTAAACTTAAACATAAACTAAAAAATAAAACTGAAAAGTAAACTTAGAATAAAAACCTTAAACCTGAACTTAAAAAAATAAAATAAAAATCTAAACCTAAACCTAAAAATAAAAAATAAAACCTAAACCACAAAAAAAAAAAAAACTAAACTAAAAAAAAAGTAGAAACCTAATCCTAAACCTAAAAAATAAACTAAAATAAAACATAAAAATAAATAAAAATCCCTCAACCCTAAACCAAAAACTCTAAAACCAAAAATGCTAAACCATAAACCTAAACCCTAAAACCTAAGCCCTAAACCCTAAACCCTAAACCCTAAAATTAACCCTAAACCTATAGCCCTAAACTTTAAAATTAACCCTAAACCTACAACCCTAAACCCTAAAACCCTAAACCCCAAACCCAAAACCCAAAACCCAAAACCCAAAACCCAAAACCCTAAACCCTAAAAACCCTAACCCCTAAATCCTAAACACAAAACCCTAAACCCTAAACCAAAGCCCTAACCCTAAACTGTAAACCCTAAACCCTAAAAACCCTAAACCCTAAATCCTAAACATTAAACCCTAAATCGGAAGCCCTAACCCTAAACCGTAAACCCTAAAACCCTAAATCCTAAATCCTAAACCCTAAACTCTAAACCATAAACCCTAAAATTCTAAAAACCTGAACCTAAAAAAAATTAAATTAAAACTCAATTAAAAACTAAACCTAAACATAAACCTAAACCTAGAAAAATAAATTAAAGTAAAGAACATAATAAAAATAAATAAAAATAAAATAAACCTAAATAAAAATTAAAATAAACTAAAATAAATAAAAAATAAACTAAGTAAACTAAATAAATCTAAACCTGCTAGTTTACTTAATTTTAAAAAAAAAACCTAAACCCTAAATCCTATACCCTAAAACCTAAACCCTAAAACTAACCCTAAACTTAAAACCTAAAACCTAAACACTAAACCCTAAACCCTAAACGGTAACCCTAAACCCTAAACCCTAAAGCTTAAACCTAAATCCAAAATCCTAAATACTAAACTCTAAAACCCTAAACCCCTAACCCAAAACCTAAAACCCAAAAACCCACCTGAAAACCCTAAACTCTAAAGCCTAAATACTAAACCCTAATACCTAAACCATAAAATCCTAAACCATAAAACCCTAAACCATAAACCTTAAACCTACAACCCTAATCCTTAAACCTTAAACATAAAAACCCTAAACCGCAAACCCCAAACCAAAAACCCAAAATCCTAAACCCTAAACCCTAAACCCTAAACCCTAAACCCTAAACCCTAAAACTAAACCCTAAACCCTAACACTAAATCCTAAACCCTAAAATGCTAAACCCTAAACCCTAAACCGTAAACCCTAAAAACTTAAAATCATAAACCTGAATATTAAATAAAAATAAAACTCAACTAAAATAAACCTAACTCAACCTAAAATAAAATAAACTAAAATAAAAAACCTAAACTAAAATAAATTACCTAAAATAAATAAACTAAACTAAATAAAAATAAAAAATAAATTAAACTTTGTAAAATAAATAAACCTAAACCTACTGGTTCACTTAATTTAAAAAAAAGTAAACTCTAAATCATAAACTCTAAATAATAAACCCTAAACCCTAAAACCTAAAACTTAAAACTAACCCTAAACCCTAAATCCTAAACCTACAACACTAAACTTACAACTCTAAACTTACAACCCTAAACCTTAAACCCTAAACCCTAACCCCTAAATTGTAAACCCTAAACCCTAAAAAATCTTAAACCCTAAAAAACCCTAAACTCTAAATGAAAACCTGAACCCTAAACCTGAAACCTAAACCTTAAATGCTAAACCCTAAACCCTAACCCTAAACCTAAAGCCCTAAACCTACAATCCTAAACCATAAACCCTGAACTTTAAACCCTAAATCCCAAATCCAAAATAAAAAACCCTTAACCCTAAACAATAAACCCTAAGCAAACCACCTACCTAAACTAATCAACTAAACCAAACCCCAAACCCTAAAAATAAATGAAAAAAGCCCTAAACTTATTGATTTACTTAATTTTAAAATAAACCTAAACTGAAACCTGAACCATAAAACTAAAACCTGAACCTTAAACCCTAAACCCTAAACCCTAAACCCTAAACCTTAAAAATAAAAAAATATAAAAAATAAGAAATAAAAAAACCATAACCTTAAACCATAAATGCTAAAACTAACCCTAAACTTATAACCCTAAACCCTAAATCCTTAACCGTAAACCATAAAACCCTAAATCCCAAACCCAAAACCCAAAATCCAAAACCCAAAACCTAAAACCCAAAACTCTAAACCCTAAACACTAAACCCTAAAAACCTTAAACCCTAAACCCTAAACAATAAACCCTAAACCCTAACCCCAAACAATAAACCTTAAACCCTAAATCCCTAAACCCTAAAACCCCAAACCCTAAATCCAAAACCCTAAACTCTAAACCCTTAACCCTAAAAACCAAAAATTCCTTAACCTAAAAAATAAAATAAAATTAAAATGCAAAATAAAGAACCTAAACCTAAACCTAAAATATAAAGAAAATAAAATAAAACCTAAACTAAAATAAATAAACCTTAAATAAATAAACTAAACAAAATAAAAAAAATAAACCTAAATAAAAATAAAAAATAAAAAATAAACTAAACTAAAATAAATAAAACCCTAAGTCCTAAATCCCTAAACCCCTAACCTAAAATAACTGGTCAACCAAATTTTTTTAGAAATCATAAACCCTAAATCCTAAACCCTAAATTAGAAACCCAAAACCCTTTTACTAAATATACAACCCTAAACCCTAAACCCTAAATCCTAAAAAACCCTAAACCCTAAACCTTAAACCCTAAACTCAAATCCTAAACCCTAAAACTTATGCCCTAAGCCCTAAGCTCTAAACCCTAAACCCTAAAACCTAAACCATAAAAAACCCTAAACCCTAAACCTTAAACCCTAAACCCAAATCCTAAACCCTAAAACCTAAGCTCTAAGCCCTAAGACCTAAACCCTAAACCCTAAACCCAAAATCCTAAAACCCTAAACCCCTAACCCAAAACCCAAAACCATAAACCCTAAATGTAAAACCTTAAACCCTAAACCCTAAACCCTAAACCCTAAAAACTCTAAACCCTAAATCCTAAATACTAAACCTTAACCCTAAACCCTAAAACTTAAAACCATAAACCCTAAAACCCTAAACCCTTAATCTTAAACCCTATACCTTAAACAATAAACCCTAAACACTAAAACCAAAACCTAAAACCTTAAAATAAAAATAAACTAAATTAAAAAATAAACCTAAACCTAAAAAAATAAACTAAAATAAATAAGCCTAAAATAAATAAAAAAATTAAATAAAAATAAAAAATAAACTTAAATAAAAATAAAAATAAACCAAAACCTGCTAGTTTACTTAATTTTTTTAAAAAAGAAACCCTAAACTCTAAACCCTAAACTAACAAGACTAAACCTACAATGATAAAATCTAAGCCCTAAACCCAAAACCCTAAACCTTTAAAAATCCTAAACCCTTAACCCCAAATCCTAAACCTACAATATTAAACCCTAAACCCTAAACTCCAAACCATAAACCCTAAACCCTAATCCCTAAACCCTGAAAACCCAAAAACCTATACCCAAAATGAATAAAACCTAATAAATAAATAAATAAATAAACCTAAACCTAAATAAAATAAAAGAAATAAAATAAAATAAAACCTAAGCCTAAACCTAAACCTTAAAATATAATAAAATTAAAACCCTAAACCCAAAACCCAAAACCCAAAACCATAAACCCTAAACGCTATACCCTAAACCCTAAATCGTAAATGCTAAATGCCAAAAAAACCTAACCAAAACCCAAAACCTAAAACCCAAAACCCAAAACCCAAAACCCAAAACCTTAAAACCCTAAACCATAAAATCCTAAACCTACAACCCTAAACCATAAACCTTAAACCTTAAACCTTAAAACCCAAAACCCCAAACCCCAAACCCAAAACATAAATTAAACCCTAAACCCTAAAACTAAACCCTCAACCCTAACACCAAACCCTAAATCCTAAAACCCTAAGCCCTAAACCCTACACCCTAAAAACCTAAAATTTTAAACCTAAAGATAAAATAAAAATAAAACTCAACTAAAAAATAAACCTTAAACTAAACTAAAAAATAAAAAATAAACTAAAATAACAAACCTAAACTAAAATAAATAAACCAAAAATAAAAATACTAAACTAAAGAAAGATAAAAAATAAACCTAAACGGAAATAAAAAATAAAATAAACAATGTAAACTAAATAAACCTAAACCTATCGGTTTACTTAATTTTAGAAAAACTCATAAACCCTAAATCATAAACCCTAAACAATAAACCCTAAACCCTAAAACTAACCCTAAACCTTAAACCCTAAACCTACAACACTAAACCTACAACCCTAAACCAAAAACCCTAAACCTTAAACCCTAAACCGTAAACCCTAAACCCTAAACCCTAAACCCTAAAAAACCTTAAACCCTAAAAAACCCTAAACTAAAACTTGAACCCTAAACCTAAAATCTAAACTTTAAATGCTAAACCCTAAACCCTAAACCTAAACCCTAAACCTTTAAACCTAAAGCCCTAAACCTACAACCCTAAACCATAAACCCTGAGCTCTAAACCCTAAATCCTAAACCCAAAATACAAAACCATAAACCCTAAACCCTAATCTACCTAAACCCTAATCAAACCCTAAACTCTGAACCCAAAAAATAAACTAGAAAAGACCTAAACTTATCGATTTACATAATTTTAAAATAAACTTAAACTAAAACTTGATCCTTAAAACTAAAACTTAAAACCTAAACCCTAAACCCTAAACTTAAACCTTAAAAATAAAACATATAAAAAAATAAAAGAAATAAAAAAACCATAACCTTAAACCATATACGATAAAACTAACCCTAAACTTATAACCCTAAACCTTAAACCCTAAATCCTAAAACCCTAAATCCAAAAACCAAAATCCAAAACCCTATACCCTAAACCCTATACCCTAAACACTAAAAACCCTAAACCATAAAGCCTAAACATTAAACCATAAACCCTAACCCCAAACATTAAACCTTAAAAACCCTAAACCATAAAACCCCAAACCCTAAATCTAAAATCCTAAACTCTAAACCATTAACCCTAAAAACCAAAAAACCTTTACCTAAAAAATAAAATAAAATTAAAACGTAACTAAAAAATAAACCTAAACCTAAACCTAAATTTAAACCTAAAAAATAAAATAAAATAAAAAACCTAAACTAAAATAAATAAACTAAATAAAATAAAAATAAAAAATAAACTTAAATAAAAAAATAAACTAAACTAAAATAAATAAAACACAATATCCTAAATCCCTAAACCCCTAACCTAAACCTACTAGTCTACTTAATTTTTTTAAGAAATCCTAAACCCTAAATCCAAAACCCTAAACCCTAAACCCTAAACCATAATTCCTAAACATACAACTCTAAACTCTAAACCCTAAATCCTAAACCCTAAATTAAAATCTGAACCCTAAACCTAAAACCTATACCCTAAACCCTAAACCCTAAACCCTAAACCTAAATCCTAAACCCTAACCCCCATCAAACCCAAAAAAATCTCTCGGCTACGACGCTCTCTGGCACTTTCGTGTTCCCTTGCATTTTCCTTGTGGCTTGGCCGAGTTTCGATCTTTCTCGATCATAATTTCTAGATTTTTGGTCTCTGTTTGGCCGCTAATGTGAGTGTCCCTTGCTCTTTCAATGGTAGAGGCGCAGCTTTCCATGCAATCGAGCTCTTCGAACTTGGAGGCATCGGCTAGGGCTTCTGATTTGCAAGGTATTATGGATCCGACTCCATCCGTTACTCTGCCTACTATTAAGTCCTTCAAGGATGCATTATATGGTAAGAACATTTCCTCTAATGCTTCGGTCAATTTGATCTCAACATCTTTTCATGGAATGCCTGCTGTAATGTGCTCGGATCTTGACGTGGAAAAGTTGGCGAAGCCTTTTGAATTCTCTTTAGTCGGTAAATATTCCTTACATCACCCGACTCTTGATAACATCCATTCCTTTTATCATAGCCTAAAGCCCTTTGGCATTTTAACTATCAGATTGATTGATCCTAGGCATATCCTTATTCAGCTATCTAATGACTTAGATTACTCAAGAGTTTTTTCTCATCGCTCTTACTTTGTGTATAATTGTCAAATGAGACTTTTGAAATGGTCTCCTCTTTTTGATGTCAAAGAGGAATCCCCAATTGTTCCTTTATGGCTAGCTTTTCCAAACATGAGAATACATTACGTTACCCATCAAGTTCTTTTTACGGTTAGGGCTCTCTTTGGTCGGCCCCTTCAAATTGATCAGGCCACCGCTGCGAGATCACGACCATCAGTTACTCGTATTTTGGTTGATATTGATATTACCAAAATGTATCCTAAAGAAGTTTGGATTGGCTTTGAGAAATTTGGGTATAATCAAAAAGTGGAATTTGAAAATTTCCCTACTTTTTGCACACATTGTAAGATCCATGGTCATGATCACTCTGAATGCTTTGTTTTGCATCCTCATCTTAAAAAGAATAAATTGTTAGATCCTAATCCCTATCTAGCAAATGAAAAAACAAATAAATTGGCTTATGTGCCTAAAGTCACTCAAAATGGAACTCACCCTCCTACCCCCACTCTTTTATTATCTACAGATTTGCCTATTGGAGAGCCATCCGAGCTTGGTAAAAATAATGCTTATGAGGTTTGTGAGGAGGCTAATGATAACTTACTTAACATTGCCTCTAATTGTAATAATTTGGCCTCTTAAGACAATACCTTGATTCATATGAACCCTAATGGTGATTTGAATGGGAATTTCAAGTTGGATCAAAATCTCAAAACTAATTTTGGAATTGTCCTGAAAAATGTTGATACTTTGGTGACGGACCAAAATCTGAAAAGTAATCCTAAAAATGAACATGAAATTTGTGCTATTAATGGTTTCACAACCTCTCCTTCTATTACCCTTCAGAGTGATACACATGCTAACCCAATTTCTTAACCCAATTCTGACACTGAAGAAGGGGAAATCACCATTAGGATTGCTTTGATAAATACTAGTCCTACTCTGAATATCACAAACCACTCTCTTTTGGATGGAGATACTTTGGACATAGATAAACCTTTTCATACTATTATTAAAAAAAAATCTCTTAAAGCTAGAATGTTTACTAATAGCTCCACTAGAACCACTAGATCTTCTCTAACTTCCCATAAATAATTATTTCATGTTTTCTCTTCTCCTTGCTTTTTATTTTTTCAGTTATCCTTTTTTTCTTTCCTTAATTTATTATGATCAATTTTCTTATTTGGAATGTTCGGGGTATTGGGACTCTCATTATCCGCAACCATATTAGAAGTCTTTGTCGTACTCATAACATAGCCTTACTTGTTGTTATTGAACCATTCATACACTATTATAAGATTACCCATATTGCTAGAATGCTGGGCTTTCAAAATTTCTTTTAAAATATTAGTAATAAAATTTGGTACTTTTGGAATACTTTAATCAACATCTCTATCCTTGATGATCTCTAATAATTGGTTAATGTTCAAATCTCAGTGGGTGAATTTTTTGCTCTTGGTTCCTATATCTATGCCTCTTGTAATAGAGCTGGTAGGAATATCCTTTGGGATAACTTAAGAACCTTTGCCTCCTCTGTCAACAAACCCTGGTTGGTTGGGGGTGACTTCAAAATTATTCTCGCTTCCTCAAAAAGAAGGGGAGGTTGCTCTCTTAACATCCACTCTTTGGAATACTTTTCTAATATGATTCTTGATTGTAATTTGATTGATATTGGTTTTTCAGGCTCCAACTATATGTGGCATAACTCTAGGCTCTGGCAGCAGCTTGATGGGACCTCTTTAATTTCCTTTAGATCAATTAATAGCCCCTCACTTCTGTTGAGCATTTGAGCAGAATGTTGTCGGACCATGCTCCACTTTTAATTTCTATCAAAACTCCTTCCAGTACACTATCCTCCCCTACCTCTTTTAGATTCCAAAATATGTGGATCCAACATAGTGATTTCATTATTGTTGTTTCCATTAATTGGATGGCCCCTATTCATCCAAAAAATTCCATTAAAGGTATGATTCAGCTTTGGCTTAAGCTTAAAAGACTTAAACAAAACCTGAATTTGTGGAACAAGCATCATTTTAAAAATCTTTTTTCCAATCTCAAAAATATGGAACAATTAGTTTGGTCCCTTGAAGATGTTGTGTTAATTGACTCTAATAAGCTTGATGATTTGAAGGCAGCTAAAGATAACTTGATTAATTATCAGAATATGGAGGAAACTTACTGGTGGCAAAAGGCCACTAGTAAACATATTACTGATGGTGACAGAAATACAAGGTATTTCCATGCTCTTTTCAGAAAAAGGAAAGCCTTAAACTCTATTAAAAAAATAAAAAAATGTTAGCATTTGGATCACGATAATAATGAATTAAAATTAAGATTTGAACATTTTAAAACTTATTAAACAACAACCCTTCCTTAGAAGCCTCTCCGATCCCTCGATGGTTACTTGATGACAACCACTTGCTCACTTTGCGTCCTGAAGGTGAGATTAGTATTTTTAAATAGCATGAATTTCTTAGCCTAATGGCTACTCAATTCTTTCAACATTGTGGCCTATTATTAAGTTTGACCTTGTTGATGCTGTTGTTGATTTTTTTGATGGCAACCTTTTACCTAGATATTTTTCTAGCACTTCCATTATTCTCATTTCCAAAACTAATAATCCTAATTCTTGGGGAAATTTTAGACCTATCAGTCTTTGTACCTTCTTTTATAAACTCATTGCTAAATTAATTGCTAATAGGATTAGTCCGTTACTGCTTAAAATTATTTCCCGTAACCAAACTGGCTTCGTTAAAGGTAGAGCTATATCTGATAACATACTTCTAGCCCAAGGCGATTCATGACATTGGCGTTCCTAGAGGTGGCAACATCCTCTTCAAACTGGACATCTCTAAAGCTTTTGACAACCTCTCTTGGGATTTCCTCTTTCAAATTCTTCATTTGCTTGGGCTTTTAGATATTTTCATCCGCCTCATCAAAAATTGTATTACCAATGTTTGGTTCTCGTTATCATGGTGAGTCCCTAGGTTTCTTTACTTGATGCATGGTTTGAGACAAGGAGATCCCCTTTCACCCTCTATTTTTTATTATTCTTTGTTGAACACCTTTGAGGAGCTTGAATGTTCTTTTCTACAAAATCTAACATGTTTTTTAGAACTCAAGGGTCTTCTGTTTCATCTTAGTTTTCTTGATGACTTTATAATCTTTGCAATGCCTCTATTCATTAAAACTATTAAGAACCTTTTAAATAAATTTGGCAATGGCGGCCTCTTTCTAAATGAAATATTGTTTCATTCCTTCCTCTAAAATCTAGTAATAGGATCAACCAAATCTTGAGAATTACTAATTTTTTTAGCAACAACAACTTCTATTAATATCTTACTCCACTTTTTTAAAGGTCTGAAAAGATCTCATCTTTTTGATGAGCTAATCCAAAAAATTTCTAATAAAATTTCAGTTTGGGAATTCTATTTACTCTCTTTCGGTGGTAGGCTCTCTTTGATTAAGAGCACCCTTAACTCGATGACTTTATACCTCATTCAAACCATTGTACCGACCAATTCTATCATTAATGAGCGTAACAAATTTTTGGGGCTCTAATAACTCCTCTAAAAGAATGTTGGACCTCTTGGTATAAAAGTTGTGGCACTCCACTGGGGTGGTTTGTAAGCCAATCAAAGAAGCTATCACTACCTTTTCCTATAAACTTTGGTGGAATTTTAGGAGTAACAATAGTCTTTGGGCTAATTTCATGACTGCTAAATATTTCCACGGTAAGCACCCTCTCATTTGTCCCTATAAAGCGGGAGACTCTCCTGTTTGGAAAAGACTTTGTTCCATCAAATGGGATGCCGAATCATTAATTTCTCGAGGGATTAACTCTGGCACCTCTTTCTTTTGGCAAGATAAGCTGGGTAGAGGTGGGTCCATTGACTTACTTTCTACCCACTCACTGCTATTAAAGTAAACTCTTTCGGAAAATAATATGTGGAACAATAGTAAACTATGATTATATTCCTTCCTTTTTCTAAACAAACACTACTATTCTATCATTCCTATCAAGATCAGATCCTTTTAAGCTTTCACATAATGATTTCAACTTTAAAATGTTTGGATTCACATTAAAGAAGCTCATGATTTTCCAATGTATTTTTAAAACTATGGAATAACACTATCCCTACTTCTTATTCTATTCTTACTTGGCGTATTTTGAAAAGCTTCATCTTTGTTGACTCCTTGTTGTGGGGTAAAGGTTTTCATTTACCTTCAAAATGCCAATGCTGCTTTCACATTGAGAATGTGAATCATGTTTTTGTTAATGGGACCATTGCTTCTAAACTTTGGATTTGGTATGATAACTCTTTAACATTGTCATTTACAATGGCTCCTAAACTTTATACCAGCTTCTTAAGTTTATTTTGACAACACTATTAGAGGTCACATTAAAGTCATAACTACTATCACTCTTATTTGGTTCATATGGATGGACAGAAATGATGCAAAAATCATGGGATCCCTATGAACCACATGAGGATAATTGCTAGGATTAAAAACAAAATTTGTGACTTGTTCAATGCCAATCTCATTAACTACAAACAATTCAAAGGTTGTAAATTTGTGTCCAATAAACTAGGTTTTAACTTGTCGGATCAACCACACTGTAAAGATGACAAGATTGTCTATTGGGTAAAACCTCATGCTAATACTATTAAAATTAACACTGATGGCTTTGTCTCTCATAAAGGTTTAGGCTGTGGTGGTATTTTCAAAAATCTTAATGGTAAAGTCCTATGTACTTTTGCTTACCCCCTTAATTCTTGCTCTGTTCCCTTTGCTGAGCTCATGG
Organism: Cymbidium sinense; assembly: GCA_021442155.1. Classification (NCBI taxonomy): domain Eukaryota; kingdom Viridiplantae; phylum Streptophyta; class Magnoliopsida; order Asparagales; family Orchidaceae; genus Cymbidium; species Cymbidium sinense. The sequence goes on along the minus strand of CM038215.1, from coordinate 8,292,162 downwards.
CAATGTACAAAGCTCTTGAGATTTGGCTTTTAAAAAGGTTGGCTCAATATTTGGATTGAGGTGGATGCCCTTCTGCTGATTGATCTTTTGACTTCCACCAAAATGGGCAATACATAATTGTACTATCTTCTCAAGCAAACTAGAGCTCTCTATTGAGGTTGTTGACTGCATGGTGACTTTTTCTTTTCAAGCAAACTAGAGCAAAAGTGTTGACTATTTTAACTATTGGCTATTGGATTTTTGGGCCTTTTGTCCTGCAGGCCTCTATTGAGATTGTTGACTGCATGGTGACTTTTTCTTTTCTGCTTGATTTTCTTGTTAGCAATAGAGCTTTTGTTGATCTTTACATGTTTGTAGTCTTTCTAGCTTTTCTATTTTTTATCTTGGTTATAGCCTTGGGACCACTTCCCATCTATCAGGATTTATCTTGCATTGTCTATTTTGAATGGATGGTTTTATGGCCATCTTCTTATTTGTTGGCTGATCTAGATCATTGAATCTTATGTCTATATCTTTTGGGGTTGTCCATCATGTTCAGAGGTGCTTTTGGAGTTGTTTCTGATTTCTTCTAACCTCATATACCCAACTGCCGGGAGAAATTACATTTTTTTTTTTATTTGCAGGATTGGACTTACTTATTGGCTTCTCAATTTGTCTTTCGAGGATGTTAAAGCACGATCATCCTTATCTTGGATATTTATGTTTGTTTTCCTTTGAACTCTTTTTGTTTCTATTTTACATCTCTGAATTTTAATGGAGTTTTATATGGTGGGTGTAATAATTGTATTATTGTTTCCACTATTGGCCTTTAGAATTTTGGGTCCTTTGTCCAACAGGTTGTCTTTGTTGTTGTTGGCTATTTCTTGCCTTTCAATTTTATTACTATTTGTGTTGTTATCTACTTTGTGGCCGACTTTTCTTGCTATTATTTCCATCCTCATTCAACTAGTCTTGGCGGACCACTTATTCTATCGGGAATTAACTTATGCATTATCTATTTTGAATGGGTGGTTTTGAACTTCTTTGTTATTTTCTTTCTTGGTTGTTGGGATGGTTCATTGAGTCTTATGTCCGTCTACTAGGGTTTCTTATCATGTTTAGCGGTGCTTTTGAGTTGTTTGTTGATTATTTTGGCTAACCTCACCCACCCAACTGTCGGAGAAAGCGCAATTTCTTTATTTAATTTTATTATTTCATTCTGGGTTTGGACTTAATGGCTTATCATTTTTCTTGAGGATGTGGGTTTAGCGCTAGATCATCTTTATCGGAAGGATTTTCTATTGATTATCTTTTGAACCCATTTTGTTTCTATTTTACATCTATGCTTTTTAATGGAGTTTTATATGGTGGGTGTAATATTGTATTTTGTTTCCACTGTTAGCTTTTGGATTTTCATGTCCTTTGTCCAATGAGTTGTCTTTGTGGTTGGGTATTTCTTGCCTTTTGATTTTCGATTATTTTTTTTAACTAACATCGGTGATCTCTCTGCTTTTTATCCCTCTTGGTTCTATTATGTAATCATTGTGATTATGCTTTTCTTTACTTTATTTTTTGTACTATTTACTCTAAATGGATGGACTTATGGCGGCTATCTTGTCATATTTGTTGGTCTGGACTATTAGTTTCTAAGCTTTTCTAAGTGTTATCTCGATTTCCTTTTATTGGAATTGTTTATGGTGGGGAAGCTTTACTATTTCTTCTTCTTTTGTTGTATTCTCATCTCTTCTCGATGACTACAATTCTTGTGGTAATTTTGGGGTATCTTGTCTTCCTTTACACTTTTGGTTTCTAACCGCAATAGGAGGTTGTTAACATCGCATTACTTACATTCATTGGACTTCCTTTTGAAATATCCCGGTTGTTCTTGTTTTATACCAAAATTTATTTATTATTATCATATACATTTGGGATGGAGTTAATACCATGCTTTTGTATTTTCTTGGTTGTATTTCAGTAGGTATTACATCTGATCTTTTATTACTTCTTACCTTTGCCTGACCTTTTCTACTGTTTCCCTATGGTGGGTCTTCTTGTTGGCCTCATTAAACCCTTAGATCTAGTTAAAAATATGGTTGACCTGAAAATGATGGCTTTCTTTCATTTGTGTTGGGGATTATCATGCCATGGGGCCTAATATGATGACATATATTTTGCATGGGATCCTCTTATCCATTCTGCTCTTTGCTGCTATTTCTTCTACAATGTATATGGCTTTGGTTATGTTTGCAGGTAATAAGGCTCAAAAGATCTTCTTCAAATGGCTTCTATACAAGTTTGTTGGCTATGATGGCTGTGATGATTTCACTCCCTTTTGGTTTGGTAGTAGCTCTTGTGATGTAACCCTTTCTTTGAGTTTGGATGCTCATATTTGCATCGTTAACTTGGTGTGTGGGAGCAGCCTTCTCTATCACACTTCTTTACTATCATTCTCAGATTATGCTATTTTTAGTTATCATTTTGTCTGTATTACCTTAACTGCTCTAACTTCTTCTATAATTTTGTTGGTGCTTCTCTCTTGTCCTCTTGCAGGTTTGCTCCATAGTGTCATGCATTCTCACATCCTGCATTTTAATCTTCCATTGGCTTCTTAATCAATTTGTATCTTTTGCTTGCTTTATTTATTTCTTTTGCTTTTGGCTATACTTAGATAGGTGATTTACTCCCTGGGCTAATTGTCTCTCTTTGAGCAGTAGTTCTAGAGTTTATCCCCTTTAAGGACCTTGTAACCCTCTTTTTGTGGCAATAAAATTCCCCTATATGGGGTTTCCCCAAAAAAAAAACCAAAATCCTAAACCCTAAACCTAAACCTAAGCCTTAAACCCTAAACATGTAACCCTAAACCCTAAACCCAAAATCCTAACCCAAAAAGCCCTACTCCCAACCCAAAACCATAAACCCCAAATGTAAAACCCTAAACTCAAACCCTAGGCCTAAACCTTAAAACCACAAAACCTACACTAAACCTAACCCTACCCTAAACCCTAAAATAAGCCACTTGTCTAAACCCTAAACTTTAAACCATAAAACTAACAAAATAAAACCAAACCCAAAAATAAAATAAAAATTAAATTGTACTTAAAAATAAACCTAAACCTAAAAAATAAATTAAAATAAATAAGCTTAAAATAAATAAAAAAATAAGTAAAAATAAAAAATAAACTTAAATAAAAATAAAAATAAAATAAACTAAAGTAAATTAAAATAAACTAAGTAAATTAAATAAACAAACCTATGTTTTACTTAATTTAAAAAAAATCCTAAACTAAACCAATGATAAGACTAAACCTACGATAAAATCTAAGCCCTAAACCCTAAACCCCAAACCCTTAAAAATCCTAAACCAATCCTATAAACCCAAACCTACAAATAAGGACTAAACCCTAAACCCCAAACCATAAACCCTAAACCCTAAACCCTATCCTTAAACTTTGAAAACCTAAATTAAATAAAACCTAAAAATTAAATAAATAAATATTGCTAAACCTAAATAAAATAAAAGAAATAAAATAAAATAAAACCTAAACCTAAAAATAAAAATAAAATAAAATAAAATAAAAAATAAAAACAAAAATAAAAAAATTAATACAAAACTAAGTTAAACTAAAAAAAAATAAAAAAAATCTAAAAATAAAAAAAAACTAGATAAAAACCTAAACCCAAAATATAAACATTAAAATAAAACATAAAATAAATAAAAAATAAACCTAAATCTTAAACTAAAAAAAACCTAAACCTAAAATAAACAAAATAAAATAAACCTAAACCTAAACTAAAATAAACTAAACTAAAATAAATAAAACCTAAATCTAAACCTAAAATAAATTAAACCTAAACACTAAATAAAATAAAATAAACTGAAAATAAATTTAAACCTAAACTTAAAAATAAAACCTAAAAATAAACCTAAAATAAAAACCTTAAATCTAAACCTAAAGAGACAAAATAAAACTTAAACCTAAAAATAAATAATAAAACCTAAACCAAGAAAAAAAATAAAAATTAAACTAGACTAAAAAATAAACATAAACCTAAATCTGAAAAATAAATTTAAAATAAAAAAAAACCTAAATAAATATAAAATAAAACTAAATAAAAAAAAGAATAAAACCTAAATAAAAATAAAAATAAAATAAAATAAAATAAATAAAAAAATAAACTAAATAAGCTAAAAGACCTAAAACCTACTAATTTAATTAATTTAAAACTCTAAAGTTGAATATGAATTTGTTCTCTAAAAAAACAAACCAAAACCCAAAGCCTAAACTGAGCTTTAACTGGACCTAAAACCTAAACACAACCACTACCACACAAAACCCTAAACCCAAAAAACCCTAACCTAAACCTAAACCCTAAACCTAAACCCTAAACCAAAAACCTAAATCCTAAAACTACCCCAATAAACCACTTAAACCTAACCTTAACCTAAAAATAATATCTAAACTAAACCTAAAATAAAACCCAAAGCCTAAACCTAAAAAAAATAAAATAAAACCTAAACATGGACTAAAAAAATAAAATATAAAACTCACAAAAATATTAAAATTAAATAAAATAAACCTAAATCTAAACCTAAACATAACAAATAAACTAAAATAAACCTAAAATAAAAATAAATAAAAATAAATAAATAAAATAAAAATAAATAATAATATAAAATAAAATAAACTATGAAAAATAAAATAAACTAAATATCTTCTTCATTCATTTTTTTTTTTTAAAAAATCCTAAACCCTAAACCCTAAATCCAAAACCCTAAATCCTCCCTGGACCAACTAACCTAAATACCCAACAACCACCACCAACCCTCATTAACCCTAAACCCTAATCACTTAAGCCCTAAACCCTAAGCCCTAAACCCTAAACCCTAGCCCAGCATAAACTCTAACCTCAAATAAACCCTAAACCCTAGCTAAACCCACCACTAACCCTAACCCAAAGCCCACTAAACCTAAACCTCCACCTCCTATACCCTAAACCTCAACCTCCTATCCTGGCCCAAAACCTAATCCATACCCTAAACCCTAAAACTAAAACCTAAACCTAAACTAATAAACTTTAAAATAAAATAAATAGATAAATCTAAATCTAAATAAAATAAAGAAATAAAATAAAATGAAAACTTAAACCTAAATAAAAATAAAATAAAAAATAAAAATAAGTTAAAATAAAATAAATAGAAACCTAAACTAAACTAAATAAATAAAATAAACCTAAGAATAAAACAATAATAAAATAAAAATAAATATAAAAATATAAAAAAATAAAACTAAAATAGAGTAAAATAAAAACTAAGTAAAAAACTTAACTTAAAAAATAAACCTAAACCCTAAACTAAAAGAAAAACCTAACCTAAAACAAAAATAAAATAAACCTAAACCTAAACTAAAATAAATAAAAACTAAACCTAAAATAAACCAAACCTAAACCTAAACTAAAAAATAAAGCCAAAAACTAAACCTAAAATAAAAAATTTAAACCTAAACCTAAAAAATAAAATAAAAACATAAACCTAAACATAAAAATTAAAAATTAAAAATAAAACCTAAACCTAAATAATAAAATATAAATAAAACTCAACTAAAAATTAAACCTAAACTTAAATCTAAAACTAAACAAAAAAAATAAATGAAAAAACTAAATTAAATAACCTAAATAAATAAGTTAAAATAAATAAAAATTAAAAATAAAATAAACTAAAATAAATTAAATAAACTAAAATAAACTAAAATTTATCGTTTACAATGTTTTAAAAAAAAAAAAAACCATGAACATATTCTAAACCTACAAGCCACTGAACCACAATACTAAAAGCTAACATTAAAACCTCTAAATCTATAACCCTAAATCCTAAACCCTAAACCCTAAAAATCCTAAATCCTAAACCCAACCCTAATCCTAAACCCTAAACCCTAAAGCATAAACCTTAAAACCACCCTAAACCATAAACCTACACTAAACCCTAAACCCTAAACCACTAAACCTAAAACACACCAAACATAAACTTAAAGCAACTAAATAAATTAAAAAAATAAAGCTAAACCAAAACCTAACCCTAACCCCTGAGAATGGGAAAAACCTTGATGGCAGGAACATCACCATCAAATATGCCCTATCTAGATCTGGCAATGGAGGTGAAGGCGGAGGTGGTGGTATCACAATGGTGGTGGGGGAACTAAAGGTGCTTGTGGATATGGAGGTGGTGGTCGGAGCGGTGGTTGTTATGGAGCGGGAGGATCAATGGAGGTTACTGACCATGGTGGTGGTCGAGAGATCGAGATATGATGATGGTGGATCACGCTACTCGAGGTGGTTCGATGAGAAGCTGAGAAAGCGAAGAATGCCCATTCAATGCACTTATGGAACTGTGTCTTTATAGTAAAGACAGTTCTAGTTATTTAGGGTCATTGATTTGCTCTATGCGTGCTCATTTTTTATCTATGCTTCATATGTATCTTAGAAAACTTAGTGTTACTTGGTTGATGAAATTGAAAAAAAAGAAATGTTGAATATGAATTTATTCTCTTTTAAAAATAAAACTAAAATACTTAAACCCTAAATTAAAACCTAAACTCTAGACCTAAAACCTAAACAATTAACCCTAAACCCTAAACCCTAAACCCTAAAAACCCCAAACCCTAATCCCTAAACCCTAAAACCTAAACCCAAAAACCAAAATCCTAAACCCAAAACCCTAAACCCTATACCCCAAACCTTAAACCCCAAACCTTAACCTAAACTAAAAAATAATATCTAAAAATAAACCTAAAATAAAAACCCAAAGCCTAAACCTAAAAAAATAAAATAAAAACCTAAACATAGACCTAAACCCAAAAATAAAATATAAAACCTCAACCTAAAAAATAAAATTAAAATTAAATTAAATAAAAAAATAAACCTAAATCTAAACCTAAACATAACAAATAAACTAAAATAAAATCCTAAACTAAAATAAATAAACCTAAAATAAATAAACTAAAATAAATAAAAATAAATAATAATATAAAAATAAAATAAACTATGAAAAATAAAAACTTGGCGGTTCATTTTTTTTGTTTAAAGATCCTAAACCCTAGGCCTAATCCACCTAAATCCTGAGCCACTGGACCATAAGTGACCCAAACTAACCACTAACCTAAACCCTGTAACCCTAAACCTATAGCAAGAATACTGAGCCAAAACAAACCTGAGCCCTAGCTTAGCATCTGACCTCAAACCATACCCCTGAGCCCTAAAATAAACCTGAGCCACTAAACCTAAAACCACCCAGAAAGCTGACCAGGCCTAAACCTGACTACCCTAAAAACTCACAACCACTGACCCTAAATTCTGTACTAACCACAATCCATGACCCTAAACCCTGAAAAGCCTAAAACATAAACCTAAACTAAATAAACTTTAAATAAAATAAAATGGATAAATCTAAATCTAAATAAAATAGAAATAAAATAAAATAAAAAAACTTAAACCTAAATATAAAATAAAATAAAAAAATGAAATAAGTTAAAATAAAATAAATAGAGCCTAAACTAAACTAAATAAATAAAATAAACCTAAGAATAAAAATAATAAAATAAAATAAATATAAAATATAAAAAATAAAACTAAAATAAATTAAATAAAAACTATGTAAAAAAAACTTAAAAAATAAACCTAAACTAAACTAAAGAAAACCTAACCTAAAATAAAAAATAAAATAAACCTAAACCTAAACTAAAATAAATAAAACTAAACCTAAAATAAACCTAAACCTAAATTTAAAATAAAATAAAATAAAAAATAAACCTAAATCTAAACTAAAAAATAAAACCAAAACTAAACCTAAAATAAAAACTTAAACCTAAACCTAAAAATAAAATAAAACATAAACTAAACATAAAAATAAAAAATAAAAAATAAAACCTAAACCTAAATAATAAAATATAAATAAAACTCAACTAAAAAATAAACCTAAACTTAAATCTAAAACTAAACAAAAAAATAAATGAAAATTAACAACCTAAACTAAATTAAATAAACCTAAAATAAATAAATTAAAATAAATAAAAATTAAAAATAAAATAAACTAAAATAAATTAAATAAACTAAGTAAACCTAAACCTATCTGTTTACCTAATGTTTTAAAAAAAAAACATGAACCTTATATTCTAAACCCTAAACCCGAAACCCTAAACCCTAAATCCTAAAACTAACATTAAACCCTAAATCCTAAATCTATAACCCTAAATCCTAAACCCTAAACCCTAAAAAATCCTAAATCCTAAACCCTAAACCCTAAAAGCATAAACCTTAAAACCTTAAACCCTACCTAAACCCTAAACCCTAAACTCTAACCCTAAACCCTAAAACCTAAACACCAAACCTTAAACATAAACTTAAAGCAACTGAATAAATTAAAAAAATAAACCTAAACCCTAAAACCTAAATCAAAACCTAACCCTAACCCCTGAGAATGGGAAAAACCTTGACGGCAGGAACATCACCATCAAATATGCCCTATCTAGATCTAGCAATGGAGGTGAAGGCGGAGGTGGTGGTTATCACAATGGTGGTGGGGGAACTAAAGGTGCTTGTGGATATGGAGGTGGTGGTCGGAGCGGTGGTTGTTATGGAGGCGGGAGGATCAATGGAGGTTACAGCCATGGTGGTGGTCGAGAGAGAGATCGAGATATGATGGTGGATCACGCTACTCGAGAGGCCAGGGTGGTTCTGATGAGAACTGGAGAAACAGAAGAATGCCCATTCCAATCTGCTACTTATGGAACTGTGTCTTTATAGTAAAGACAGTTCTAGTTATTTAGGGTCATTGATTTGCTCTATGCGTGCTCATTTTTTATCTATGCTTCATATGTATCTTAGAAAACTTAGTGTTACTTGGTTGATGAAATTGAAAAAAAAGAAATGTTGAATATGAATTTATTCTCTTTTAAAAATAAAACCAAAATACCTAAACCCTAAATTAAAACCTAAACTCTAGACCTAAAACCTAAACAATTAACCCTAAACCCTAAACCCTAAACCCTAAAACCCCAAACCCTAAACCCTAAACCCTAAAACCTAAACCCAAAACCAAAATCCTAAAACCAAAAACCCTAAACCACACCCCAAACCTTAAACCCCAAACCTTAACTAAAAAAATAATATAAAAAAATAAACCTAAAATAAAACCCAAAACTGGACCTAAAAAATAAAATAAAAAACTTAAACCTACTAAAATAAAATATAAAACCTAAACCTAAATAAAATTAAAATTAAATTAAATAAAAAAATAAACTAAATCTAAATAAATAAAAAAATAAATTAAAATAATAACTAGCTAAAATAAATAAACCTAAAATAAATGATAAAGTAAATAAAATAAATAATAATATAAAATAAAATAAACTAAAATAAATCTAACTGGTTCGTTTAATTTTTTTTTTAAAAAAACCCTAAACCCAAACTCCTAAACCCAAATCCAAATCCACCCTGGTCCAACCAACCTAAACTAGGCACATGGCAGTGACCACCTTAAACCCCAGGCCCAACCCAGCTACTAACTGATCTAAGAGCCATACCACAAGCCAGACCCTAAAAAACTGAGCCATAAACTCTGAGAAACTAGGCACTAAACCCTAAACCCCAAACCCTAAAGCCTGAAACTACCTTAAACCCTAAACCCTACCCTGACCACAAATCTATGCCACTGGGCAGAGCCTTCAGTGAGCCTGGCAACTACTAAAAACACAAAACCTAAAACTAAACTAAACTAAATAAACGTTAAAATAAAATAAATAGATAAATCTAAATCTAAATAAAATAAAGAAATAAAATAAAATAAAAACTTAAACCTAAATATAAGATAAAATAAAAAATAAAAATAAGCTAAAATAAAATAAACAGAAACCTAAACTAAACTAAATAAATAAAATAAACCTAAGAATAAAAAATAATAATAAAATTAAAATAAAAGTAAAAAAAACTAAAATAGAGTAAAATAAAAACTAAGTAAAATCTAAATTTAAAAAATAAACCTAAAAATAAAACCTAAACCCTAAATAAAAAGAAAAACCTAACCTAAAATAAAAATAAAATAAACCTAAACTTAAACTAAAATAAATAAAACCTAAACCTAAAATAAACCAAACCTAAACCTAAACCTAAACTAAATAAAATAAAATAAATAAAAATAAACCTAAACCTAAACTAAAAATAAAACCAAAAAATAAACCTAAAATAAAAACTTAAACTAAACCTAAAAATAAAAAAACATAAACCTAAACCTAAAAATATAAAATAAAATCTAAACCTAAATAATAAAATATAAATAAAACTCAACTAAAATAAACCTAAACTTAAATCTAAAACTAAACAAAATAAATGAAAATAAAAACCTAAACTAAATTAAATAATAAACCTAAAATAAATAAATTAAACTAAGTAAAATTAAAATAACATAAACTAGATTAAAATAAATTAAATAAACTAAATAAACTAAACTATCAGTTTACTAATGTTTTTTAAAAAATAATAAACCTTATATTCTTAACCTAAACTCGAACCCAAACCCTACTAAATCCTAAACGACACTAAACCCTAAATCCTAAATCTACAACCCTAAATCCTAAACCCTAAACCCTAAAAAATCCTAAACCCTAAACCCTAAACCCTAATCCTAAACCCTAAACCCTAAAAGCATAAACCTTAAAACCTTAACCCCTAAACCATAAACCCTACACCCTAAACCCTAAACCCTAAATCCTTAGCCCTAACCATCAACCCTAAAACCTAAACACCAAACCCTAAACATAAACCTAAAGCAACTGAATAAATTAAAAAAATAAATTTAAACCCTAAAACCTAATAAACCTAAACCCTAAGAATGGGCAAAACCTTGATGGTAGGAACATCACCATCAAATATGACCTATCTAGATCTGGCAATGGTGGTGAAGGCAGAGGTGGTGGTTATCACAGTGGTGGTGGGGGAACTGGAGGTGCTTGTGGATATGGAGGTGGTGGTTGCAGCGGTGGTGCTTATGGAGGTGGGAGGATCAATGGAGGTTACAGCCATGGTGGTGGTCGAGGGAGAGATCGAGGATATGATGGTGGACCATGCTACTCGAGTGGCCGGGGTGGTTCTGATGAGAACTGGAGAAACAGAAGAATGCCCATTCCAATCTGCTACTTATGGAACTCTGTCTTTATAGTAAAGATGGTTCTAGTTATCTAGGGTCTTTGATTTTCTCTGTGCGAGCTCATTTTTTATCTATGTCTTCGTATGTGTCTTAGAAAACTTGGCATTACTTGGTTGATGAAATAAAAAAACACAAATGTTGAATATGAATTTGTTCTCTGTTAAAAATAAAACCAAAAACCTTAAACCCTAAACTTAAACCTAAACCCTAGACCTAAAGCTTAAACCCTAAACCCTAAACCCTAAACCTTAAACCCTAAAAACCCCAAACACTAAACTCTAAACCCTAAAACTCTAAACCCTAAACCCTAAACCCAAAATCTTAAACCCTAAACCCAAAATCCTAAACTCTACACCCCAAACCTTAAACCCTAAACCTTAATCTAAACTAAAAAATAAAACCTAAAAGTAAACCTAAAATAAAAACCTAAAACCTAAATCTAAAAAAATAAATTAAAAACCTAAACCTAAACTTAAAAATAAATTATAAAACCTAAACCACCGATAAAGTAAAATAAAAATAAATTAAAATAAAAAATAAACCTCAATCTAAACATAAATTGAAAAAATAAACTAAAATAAAAAACCTAAACTAAAATATATGAACTAAACTAAATAAAAATAATAAAAAAGTACACTAAAATAAAAATAAAACTAAATAAACTTAAACCTACTAGTTTATGTAATTTAAAAATCAATAAAAAACCAAAAAATTAAAAAAATTTAAAAAAAATATAACCCTAAACCCTAAAACTAACCATAAACCCGAAACCCTTAACCTTAAACCTATAACCTGGAAATGACAAGATTGTCTATTGGAAAAAACCTCTTGACCATATTATTAAAATCAATACTGATGGCTCTGTCTCTCATAATGGCTCTGGTTGTGGTGGCATTTTGACTCTAAGGGTATACTATGTGCTTTTGCTTATCCCCTTATTTCACCTTTGTCCTATTTTTGAGCTTATGGCGGTCTTCAAAGCTCTTGAGATTTGCCTCCAAAATGGTGGCTCAATATTTGGATTGAGGTGGATGATGTTCTGATTGATCTTTTGACCTCCACTAAGATGAGCGACCTTGAGCATCTACCTCCTCAAGCAAACTAGAGCTCTTCTTTCCCAACTAAATTTTAACATCACTTATGTTTGGCGTGAAGGATACGCCTGTGTTGACTACCTTGCCAATCTGGGTGCTATATCCGATGGTATCATCTTCTTTAATCAACTCACCTTACCCAAACACTTGCATGGGCTGGTTAACTTGGACAACTCTGGGTTTCCTTATCTCAGAACTTAATCTACCTTTTTGCTATTTACTGTCCATTCATCCTTTTACTGTATGCCTCTTTACTTTATGGTTTTATGTTCCTTTTTGGGTCTTTTGTGGATGGTTCACACAGATATTATTTGCTGTCTTGATTTCTGTGGGCTCACTGCTTTTGGCATTTACACATAAAGGCTATTGAGTGCATACTAATATCTTGCATTGGAATTTTGTTGAGCTACGTCGACTACTATTGATTTTATAACAATCATTCTTTGGAGGAGATATTTATCATGATGGGTTTAGCTACTACCATTATTTACTGCAACTGGCTGTTTCTCAAAGATATTATTGCTTGGAGCATCTTAGTTACCTATATTGTTTCTATGCATTATATTAATGTTCATTACGCTGGTTGCAATATTTATTTTGAAGATTTACTGTTAGGTTGTTGGATTTTAGCTGATAATGATTGGTGGCTGGACTTTGATATGCTGCTTATCTCCCCTATTAGATCTTGGGCTGCTACTGATATTCTCTTTCTCTCCATCTTTGAGCTGATGTTTTCCTTTTATTTCTCGGAGTTATCTTTTATTTTATTTTTCTGCATGAAGAGGTTTTGGGGTCTTGCTATTTCTGCCTCTCCTATGCTTCATAACCTTACCTTCACACCTATAACAATAATAGATGCAACATCCTGGTTAAAAATCTTTCTCTACAGATTTGGAATTATTTCCTGATTTTCAATATTCCTGATGTTGTGGGTCTTGCTCTTGCTTTCTTTGTGCTCCTTTGCTCTTTAATGTCTTATCCTATGTTTGGAATTGTTTATTAATTTTCAATCAGTATGATTTCTTTGAGGATGATATTTTTGCTGCTAACCTGCTCTTTTTTGTCCTAGAGGATCTCATTGATGAGACTCTTTTGAACCCCTACAGTGGCTCTATTGCCCCACTTCTTTTTATTGGCTTACCCTATGGTTACAATCAATGTAGTGTTGTTTTAAGCTATGACTGTTGGATTTTTGGATTCACTGTCCTGTAGGCTAATTTGCTTTAATCTATGGCTATTGGATTTCAGGCTATTCTGCATCCTACAGGCTATTGTATCATCTGCCTTTATATAATGTTTGTGCTACTAATAATTGGGACAATGTTGTTTTCACCTACTGCTGTTATTTATTTCCTGGTTCAGCTAGTCTTGGCCAGACCACTTCATAACTATCTGGGAATTTACTTATGCACTATATAATTTGAATGGTTGGTTTTATGCCCAACTTGCTATTTTTTTATTTCTTGGTTATTGGATGGTCTGGTTTCTATCTTATATCCAGCAAGCTGTTGCTGGGGTTATTTATCTGTTTCAGCAAGGTGATTTTGGTGTTGTCCTGCTGTTTGTCTTTACCTTCTTTTCCCAACCTGTCAAGTGAGATTTTGTTATTTCCTATTCTATTTTATTATTTCCTTGCAGGTTTGGATTCCCTTAATGGCTTCTCTATTAGCCTTTACTGTGGTTGTAGGTTTTACGCTACCGATCACTTTATGAAGGTTTTTTCTTTTTATTATCCTTTGAACCCTTTTGCTACCATTGTTGGCTTTTGGTCTTTAGGGCCCTTTGACCAGCTGGTGGACTTTCTGATTAATATCTGTTCCCTATTTTTTGATTCTTTGACTATTTTTGCTTTTATTAATTGGGCTAATGCTATTTTTTCCTACTTCTGTTCTTTCCCACTTGGTTCTATTTACATCGAGCAGATACTGGTGATTTTCCATCTGATTATTTAGATCTTTACATATGTTTTTGGGTGGACTCTTGGCCAGCTTGTTGGTTTTAACTACCTTGGTTGTTGGCTGAACTAGATTAATACTCTACATGCTGTCTCTAGGGTTTTGTTTATTTTGTTTAGCAACTCTCTTTTATAGTTTTTGATTGCTTGGTGGATTTTGCCTTGATCCCCCTTAATGGTTTATTATATGCATATCACCTTAATTCATTGGTTTACTTTATCTGCTATTTTCTCCATCTTCTTTCAGTTAAACCTATTTCTATTGCAATGTTTATCATGGATGGGTGGCTTTATGGCAAGCTAGTTGGTTTCTGTTCTCTTGCTAGTTGTTTCTTATCTTGGATATTTGCTGTCTTGGCTTTTCAGGGCTCCTATGTTGGCTCCATCCTGGTTGGCTATAGGACTTCTAGGTCCAATGTTCAGCTAGCTGTTTCTGACATTAATGTTCTGATGGTTTTTGGTGATTGCTATCTAGGTTGCTGCCTTCCAGATACTTGTTTTTATGCTCTATCTACTTGGTTATTAAATATGGCAATGTCTTCTCTGATGGAGAAGTTTTATGGCCAACTTGTTGTCCCTTCCTGTCTTGGATGTTGTTGTCTTAAGTGTTGTTGTCTTGGCTAGTTTTTGCCTTGGTTACCTACTGTCTTACTTTTTCTAGATTCTAATGTTGATATTCATTTGAATTCATTTTTTGATTTTTATTTTGGTGGGTTCCAATGTTGCATTAAATTCTTTGCTGTTGGGGTTGGCTTTTGGAATGCCTGTGGTGTTTATACTCTTGTTCATCTCCGATTCTTTGTGATCTATATCATTGTTGTCTCTATTCCCATCTCAGTTCAGTTAGGTTGGTGCAGTCATATGCACTGTCTCTATTGACTGGGTGGTACTATGGATAGTTGCTATCTTTTGCTGCCTTGCTCTCTTGGTTGTTTGTTGATCTGGATTATCCAATTTTTGGTTCTGATTGCTGCAACTAGAGTTGAAGCTCTGACTATGTGGTTGTAGGTTTCTTGCTACCGATCTTTATGAAGGTTTTTCTTTTTATTATCTTTTGAACCCTTTTGCTACCATTGTTGGCTTTTGGCTTTTAGGGTCCTTTGTCCAGCTGGTGGACATTGTGATTATTATTTGTTCCATATTTTTTAATTTTCTGACTATTTTTGCTGTTATCAATTGGGCTACTGCTGTGTTTTTGTACTTCTATTTTTTCCCACTTGGTTTTGTTAACACCGAGCAGATTCCTGTGATTTTCCATTTGATTATTTGGATCTTTATCTATGCTTCTGGGTGGACTCTTGGCGGCTTGTTGTGTCGCTTTGGTTGTTGGCTGAACTGGATTAATATTCTACATGCTATCTATGGGGTTTTGGTTTGTTTTGCTCAGCAACTCTCTATTAAAGTTGTTGATTGCTTGGTGGACTTTGCCTTCAACCCCCTTAATGGTTTATTACATGCATATCATCTTAATTCTGTGGTTATCTACTGTTGTTTTCTCCAACTTGGTTCAGTTAAATTTATATCTATTGCAATGTTTATCTTGGATGGGTGGCTTTATGGCAAGCTTGCTAGTTTTTGTTCTCTAGCTGGTTGTTTCTTGTCTTGGATATTTGTTGTCTTGGTTCTTGGACTCTATGTTGGCTTCATCTGGTTGGTAGGATTTACGGGTCCTATGTTCACTAGTTGTTTGACATTCTTTGTTACGATGGTTTTGGTGATTGTTGTCTAGGTTGCTACCTTCCAGATACCTATTTTTATTCTCTACCTACTTGGTTATTAATGATGGCAATGTCTACTCTGATGGAGAGAGGTTTTATGGCCAACTTGTTGTCCCTTGCTGACTTATGCATCTGTGGTCAATTGGGCTGGGGGTTTGCTGACTTTCTGGTTTCCTGTAGATTACTTAATTCCCTTGGCTGGCAATGTGGTGTTGATTTTTTGTTGTTTGCTGCTTATGGGCTTTGTAGCCGGCCTGAAAACCATTTTAATTCTTGCCTCTCTTATCTTTTCCCTACCATTGTTAGACTAATGCAGACCAATGTTAAGATGCTCTTAACTAATTCATATTCAAACCCTATCATGTTCTATCTGAAAGGGTTGTCTTATAATGAGCTTGCTGCTTAATGTTGTATCTGATGAACTTCTTGTATTGGTGCTGGGCATTCTTTGACATGGTGTCTTATATCGGGTCTTATTTCCAGGATGGGAACCTCTTTCTCATTCTGACTTTTGCTGATTCTCTATCTACCCTATATTTGATTAAAATTATAGGTACTAAGGATCTCAAAATTTTTATCAAATGGATGCAATACAGGTTCCTTGGCTATGATGGTTGTGATGTTTTCACTCCCTTTTGGTTTGGTAGTAGCTCTTGTGATGTAACCCTTTTGATGTCGGATGCTCATTTGCATGCCCCAACTTGTGTGAGCACGAGCCTTCTCTATCATAATTCTTTACTATCATTCTCAGATTATGCAGTTTTTAGTTATCATTTTGTCTATATTACCTTAACTGCTCTAACTTTTTTCTGTTTACATTCTTGCAGGTGCTTCTCTCTTCTCCTCTTGTAGGTTTGCTCTAGAGTGTCATGCATTCTCCCATCCTACAGAGCATTGGCCCTAATCTTCCACTGGCTTATTATGTTAATCAATTTGTATCTTTTGATTGCTTTTATTATTTTCTTGCTTTTGGCATTACTTAGATAGGGGTTACTCCCTAGGTGATTAGCTCTTTGAGCAATAGTTCTGGAGTTTATCCCCTTCAAGGACCTTGTAACCCTTTTTTGTGGCAATAAAATTCCCCTATATGGGGTTCCCCAAAAAAAAAAAAATCCTAAACCCTAAACATTAAAACCCTAAACCTTAAAACCCTAAAGCCTAATCCCTAAAACCCTAAACCCTAAACCCTAAACCTTAAACCGTAAACCCTGAAACTTAAACCCTAAAACCTATAATCCTAAACCATAAACACTAAACCCCAAACCATAAATCCTAAACCCTAAATGTTGAAAATCAAAAAACTTAAACATAAACTAAAAAAAATTTAAAAATAAAATAAATAAATAAACTTAAACCTAAATAAAATAAAATAAAAACCTAAACCTAAACAAAAATTTAACATAAACCTAAACTTAGAAAATATATATAATAAAAAATTAAACTAAGCTAAAATAAAATAAATAAACACCTAAACTAAACTAAAAAAAATAAAATTAACCTAAAAATTAAAAAACCTAAAAAAATAAAAACTAAACATAAAATAAAGATAAAATAATCCTAAAATAAAATAAAACTAAATAAAAACCTAAACCTAAAAAATAAACTTAAAAATGAATAAAAAAATAAAACCTAAACCCTAAACTAAAAAAAAACCTAAATCTGAAATAAACAAAACAAAATAAACCTAAACCTATACTAAAATAAATTATTCCTAAACTTAGACCTAAACCTAAAATAAACTAAACCTAAACCCTAAACTAAATAAAATAAAATAAAACCTAAAAATAAACCTAAAATATAAACCTAAAACCTAAACCTAAAAAATAAAATAAAAACCTAAACTTAAACCTAAAAATAAAAAATAAAACCAAAACATAGAAAATAAAATAAAAATAAAATTAAACTAAAAAATAAACATAAACCTAAACCTAAACCAAAAAAATAAACTAAAATGAAAAGCTAAACTAAAATAAATAAACCTAAAATAATAAACTAAACTAAATACAAATTAAAAATAAACATAAATAAAAAAAATCAAATAAATTAAAATAAATAAAAAAATAAACTAAATAAATTAAATAAACCTAAACCTATCGGTTTACTTTTTTTTTTTAAAAAAATCCTAAACCCTTAACCCTCAATCCTAAACCCTCAACCTTAAACCCTAAACACTAAAGCCTGAAACCTAAACCCTAAAATCCGTAAACCCTAAAGACTAAACACTAAACCCTAAACCCTAAACCACAACCCTAATCTTTAAACCCTAAATCCCTGGACCCACAGACCTGCGTGACCCTAAACCCTAAACAATAAAAAGCTAAAAACCTTAACCTAAACTAAATAAAACCTAATAACAAGATAAATAAAAATACTAAACCTAAATATAATAAAAAAATAAAATAAAATAAAACCCAAACATAAAAATAAAATAAAATAAAAAATAAAAATAAACTAAAATCAGATAAATGAAAACTTAAACTAAACTAAAAAAGTAAAGTAAACCTAAGAATAAAACTTCTAAATAAAATAAAATATAAAATTAAAAAAAATAAAATAAACTAAAAATAAAATACAATAAAAACTAAATAAAAAAGTAAATTGAAAAAAAGAAACCTAAAAATTAATAAAAAGTAAAACCTAAACCCTAAACTAAAAAAACACAAACTTAAAATAAAAATAAAATAAATAAAATAAAATAAAATAAACCTAAGCTAATCTAAAACAAACTAAACTAAAATAAATAAAACCTAACCTAAACTAAATAAATAAAATAAACTAAAAATAAACCTAAACTTAAACTAAAAAAATTTAACCTAAAAATAAATCAAAAATGAAAACCTAACCTTTAAAATAAAATAAAACCAAACCTGGACTAACAAAACAAAATAAAACTAAAATAAAATAAAATAAACTCAATAAAAACTAAACCTAAAAATAAATAAAACCTAAACTAAAATAAAATAAAATAAAATAACTCAAATAAATAAAAATAAACTAAATTGTTTATTTGTTTTGGACCTAAATCGTGAGCAACCCTAGCCCTAGGCCAAAAGTGACCTAGGCCCTAAACAAACCTGAGCCTGACCTAGGCCTAAACCTAAATCCCAGGCCTGAGCCTAGGCCTAAAACTAGCCTAAAACTATAAACCAAAACCTACATAAACTACCCCAATACCTCCCCACCTACCAGGCGACAGCTAAGTCTTAAACCCTAAAATCTAGCCTAACTAAACCTAAAACCATAAAGCATAAACCCTAAAACCCTAAACCCCAGAACCCTAAACCCTAAACCCTAAACTAAACCTAAACCCCAAACCCTAAACCTAAACTTAAAGTAAATAAATAGATTCAATAACAAGCATAAACCCTAAATCCTAATAAAATTAAACCTAATCTTAAACCCTAAGAAAGGGCAAAACCTTGATGGCAAGAACATCACCATCAACCAGGCTCTTTCTAGATCTAGCGGTGGAGACGAAGGCGAAGGAGGCAGTTATCTTAGTGGTGGTGGGGGAACTAGAGGTGCTGGTGCATATGGTGGTGTTTGTCAGAGCTGTGGTGGTTATATAGGTGAGGAGGAGAGATGGAGGTTACATCCATGGTGGTTGTTGAGGGGGAGATTAGGGATATGATGGCAGATCTCGCTACTAGAGAGGTGAGGGTGAATCTGAGGGGAATTGGAGAAATTGAAGAATGATCAATCTGATCTACTACTTATGGAACTATTTCTTTATACTAGAGACTATTCTACTTATTTAGGGATTTTGATTTGCTCTATGGATGCACCTTTTTTATCTATTTCATCGCTTATGTCTTAGAAAACTTAGGGAGCTATTTGGTTGATGAAATCAAAAAGAAGAAATGTTGAATTCAAATTTGTTCTCTGTTAAAAAAAATATTAAACCCTAAACCAACACTTAAACACTAAACCTAAAACCTAAACCCTAAACCCTAAACCCTAAACCACAAACCCTAAACCCTAAACCTTTATGATTGAGGATGATGATGTTCCTATCATCAAAGTTTTGCCCATTCTTAGATTTTAGGTTTAAGTTTAGGTTTATTGGGTTTTATTATTTAGGTTTATTTTTTAATTTATTTATTTACTTTAGGTTTAGGTTTAGGATTTTAGGTTTAGGGTTTAGTGTTTAGGGTTTTAGGTTTTATGCTTTTAGGGTTTAGAGTTTAGGGTTTAGGGTTTAGTGTTTAGGCTTTAGGGTTTAGGGTTTTTAGGGTTTAGGGTTAGATTAGGGTTTAGGGTTTAGGGTTTAGACTTTAGGGTTTTAGGGTTTAAGGTTTAGGTTTTAGGGTTTATGGTTTAGGGTTTGGGTTTAGTGTTTAGAGTTTAGGGTTTTAGGGTTATTTAGGATTTAGGGTTTAGAGTTTATGATTTTTTATTGTGTGTGTGCGTGTTGGGGGGGGGGGGGAGGGTGTGAGGGTTGAGCGATGTTAGAATTTTTTTACCATAGAAAAGATACAATGTTCTTAAAAGGGTTAATGCTCTAAAATTCTACTTACAGAGCTACAAGAAACCTAAAGAGCTAAACTCCTATCTAAGTACATTAGAAAATGAAAACAAAATAAAAGAGCAAATATAATAGCTAAAAATCAAAATACAAAAAGACATAGTGTAAGACTAAAATAAATCTTGAAAATAGTAAGAGAATAAGTCAACAGTAGTTTAAGATTTTTTTGAGAAAGCAAGATAAGAAAGATCCATAATAATAGCACTTCGGTTGGCTGAGTAATGACCATTCCCTCTGTAAAGTTCCAACCTGTAAAAGAAATCAACAACACACTACAAAGGCAAGTCATAGCTAAAAGGGATAAGGATAAAGAGAGGAAAAGGAGAGTGCTGAGAAAGAGAATGCTCAGGCTCAATTAGAATCATCTCAAGTGGCAAAAATACATATGAGCATCCAAACTTAATAAAGAAGGGTTATAATCATATGTAATGCTACCAACCAGAGAGAAGAGGTGAGTAACATCAAAGCCATCATAGCCAGCGTACCTGATACAAACAAACATCCAAGGCCAGTAATCAATAGTATTCTTGATCCTGCACCATTAAACAAAGAGAAAATGACCAACAACCAGCTAACAGCCAAACCACCAAACAAAAACCTTAATAAACTAATTACAATAACCCAGAGAGAGGCTAAAATAAGGTCAGAACACCAACAACAACCATTATCCAAAAACCCATCCCAGAACACAAAATGAAGGCAAAAGAAGGATCCAACAATAAACAACAAGGAACTGGGAGGCAAACCCAAAAAAGTAGCCAAAAATTTTTCCAAAAGAAGGTTTAGAAAGGCAACAACCAATAGCAGTTACCATAAGAAAGGCCGCCCATCCAACCATAAAAAATCAGCAAAAAGTAATTCGAGTTCAAGAGTAGAACCAACAAACCAACAAGTGCAGAAAATAGAATAAAGCAAGATCAAAAACCATCTCATCCACTAATAACCAAAGTAATAAGGCAGAGAAGACAAGAGCCATCAGGCTAAAAAATCAAACCAACCCAGGCTGGAAAGATAGGAACCACCAAGTAGCAATCAACAGGCCAACCCGAAAGCTAGAGGTCAAAAACATAACCCAGCTCAAGCCAAAAAGTGAAAATGAGTTTAGGGTTTAGAGTTTAATGTTTAGCGTTTAGTGTCAGGGTTTATGGTTTAAGGTTTAGGGTTTAGTGTCTAGGCTCTAGGGTTTAGGGCTTTGAGGGTTTAGGGTTTAGGGTTTTGGGTTTTGGGTTAGTTTAGGATTTAGGGTTTAGGGTTTAGGCTAGGTTAGACTTTATGGCTTTCTTATGTTTAGGGTTTAGGGTTGTTTAGGGTTAAGGGTATATTTTAGGTTTAGTTTTTTTTTTTTTAAATTAAGTAAACTAGTAGGTTTAGATTTATTTAACTTATTTTTTATTTATTTTAGTTTATTATCTTTTTTTATTTTTATCTAGGTTTATTTCTTTTATTTAGTTTAGTTTATTTATTTTAGGTTTATTTATTATAGGTTTATTTATTATAGTTTAGGTTTATATTTTAGTTTATCTTTTAGGTTTAGGTTTAGGTTTATGTTTATTTTTTAGTTTAGTTTTATTTTATTTTATTTTTTAAGTTTAAGTTTTATTTTATATTCTTATGTTTAGGTTTAAATTTTTATTTTATTTTTTTAGGTTTAGGTTTTAGGTTTTTATTTTAGGTTTATTTTTAGGTTTAGGATTATTTTTAGTTTATTTTATTTTAATTAGTTTAGGATTTTTGTTTAGTTTATTTTGGATTTAGCTTTATGTTTTATTTATTTTAGTTTAGTTTATTTTAGTTTAGGTTTAGGTTTATTTTATTTTTGGTTTAGGCTTTTTTTAGTTTAGGTTCTAAGTTTTATTTGTTATTTATTTTTAGGTTTATTTTTTAGGTTTATGTTATTATTTAGTTTATATTTTACTTTATTTTAGGTTTAATTTATTTTTATTTTTCTTTTAGTTTTTATTTTATGTAGGTTTTTTATTTTTAGGTTTATTTTATTTTTTAGTTTTGTTTAGGTTTTTATTTATTTTATTTTAGTTTTTATTTTTTATTTTATTTTATTTTATTTTTAGGTTTAGGTTTATGTTTAGATTTTTATTTTATTTTATTTAGATTTAGATTTATTATATTTCTAGGTTTTATTTAGTTTAGGTTTAGGTTTTTAGGTTTTTAGGTTTTTAGGGTTTAGGGATTAGGGTTTAGGGTTTATGATTGAGGATTTAGGGTTATATATTTTAGGGTTTAGGGTTTAGGGTTTTATGGTTTAGGATGTAAGGTTTAGGTTTTATTTTAGGTTTAGGGTTTTTTTAAAAGATTAAGTAAACTTATAGGTTTACGTTTATCTAGTTTATATAGTTTTATTTATCTATTTTAGTTTATTTTATTTATTATTTTTATTTAAGCTTACTTTTATTTTTATTTAGTTTGGTTTATTTATTTTAGGTTTATTTAGTTTAGTTTACTTATTTTAGGTTTATTTAGTTTAGTTTACTTATTTTAGGTTTAGGGTCTTGGGTTTAGGGTTTAGGGTTTAGGGTTAAGGTTTAGGATTTAGGGTTTACGTTTTTAGGGTTTATGCTTTTAGGGTTTAGTGTTTAGACTTTAAGGTTTAGGGTTTAGGGTTTATGGTTTTGGTTTACATGGTTTAGGGCTTAGGGTTTAGGCTTTAGGATTTAGGGTTTAGGGTTTAGGGTTTTAGGGTCATTTTAGGGTTTAGGGTTTAGGGTTTAGGCTTGTATGGTTTAGGGTTTAGGGTGGTTTAGGTTTTATGGTTTAAGGTTTGTTTAGGGTTTAGAGTTCAGGGTTTAGGTTAACTTAGGTTTAGGGTTTATGGTTTTTAGGGTTTAGGTTTTAAGGTTTATGGTTTAGGTAAGGTTTAGTGTTTAGGGTTCAGGGTTTAGGGTTGTAGGTTTAGGGTTTAGGGTTTAGGGTTGTCGATTTAGGGTTTAGTATTTATATTTTAGGGTTTAGGATTTTAGGTTTGGGCTTTTTAGGGTTTAAGGTTTAGGTTTAATTTATTTTTAGGTTTACTTTTTTTTGGTTTAGGTTTCTAATTAGTTTTATTTTATTTTATTTTAGATTTATTTTTATTTCTTTTAAGTTTAGGTTTATTTTTATTTTAGGTTTAGGTTTAGCTTTAGGAATAAGTTTAGGTTTTAGTTTATGTTTTTATTTTATTTTATCTTATTATTTCATTTTGGCTTAGGTTTTTTAATTATTTTATTTTAAGGTTTTATTTAGTTTAGGTTTAGGTTTTTAGCTTTTTAGGTTTTAGGGTTTCGGGTTTATAATTTGGGGTTTAGGGTTTAGGGTTTAGGGTTTAGGGTTTATGGTTTATGTTTAGGGTTTAGGGTTTAGGGTTTAGGTTTTAGGGTTTAGGGTTTAATTTAGGGTTTGAGGGTTTAGGGTTTAGGGTTTAGGGTTTAGTTTGGCTTTAGGGTTTAGGGTTTAGGGTTTAAGGTTTTTGGTTTTCTTTTTTAACAGAGAACAAATTCTGATTCAACATTTACTCTTTTTGATTTCACCAACCAAGTTTCACACCAAGTTTTTTATGACAAAGATAACAACGTAGATAAAAAAATGAGCAGGAATAGAGCAAATAAAAAAGCCTAGATAAATAGTATTGTCTCTATTATAAATACAGTTTATAGCGATATGTCGGATTAGCCATTCTTGATTTCTCGGTACATGAGAACCACCGGCTACCGGTAGTAGGATCCACCATCATATCCCCGATCTCTTCCTCCTCCACCACTATGGTTATAACAACCATCGCTCATCCCGCCTCCATAACCACCACTACTCTTACTACCACCTCCACATCCAACAATACCTCACAGTCCCCTCCACCCCTTTGCGATAATCTTAGCTTTATCAACCACGAACTAAGCGAGCATGGTTGTGGGTGATGTTCTAGGTCAGTTACGCCCATTCTTGAGTTTAGGTTTATTAGGTTTTAAGATATACGTTTATTTTTTTAATTTATTTAGTTACTTTAGGTCTAGGTTTAGGGTTTTGGATTTAGGGTTTAGGTTATAGGGTTTAGGGTTTAGGGTTTAAGATTTAAGGTTTAGGATTTAGGATTTTAGGGTTGATGCATTTAGGGTTTAGAGTTTAGAGTATTTTAGGGTTTAGGGTTTAAGGTTTAGGGTTTATGGTTGTAGGTTTAGGGTTTAGGATTTATGGTTTTTTTTTTAAATTAAGTAAGCTTGTAGGTTTCAGTTTCTTTAGTTTATTTTTATTTATTTTAGTTTATTTTATTTTTTCATTTAGGCTTATTTTTTATTTTTATTTAATTTAGTTTATTTATTTTAGGTTTATTTATTTTAATTTATGTTTTTTATTTTAGTTTATTTATTAGGTTTAGGTTTAGGTTTAAGTTTATTTTTTAGTTGAGTTTTATTTTTATTTTATTATTTAGGTTTAGGTTTTAGTTTTTTATTTTTATGTTTAGGTTTTTATTTTATTTTTTTGGCTTTAGGTTTTATTATTTTATTTTAGGTTTATTTTTAGGTTTTATTCTTAATTTAGGTTTATTTTTTTATTTAGATTTGCTTTAGGTTTAGATTTACTTTATTTTTGGTTTAGGTTCAAGTTTTATTTATTTTAGTTTAGGCATAGGTTTATTTTATTTTGTTTTATTTATTTTTCCTTTAGGTTTACATTTTTTTTAGTTTATGGTTTATTTTTTTTAATCAATTTTTTGTTTTACTTTAAGCTTTTTTTAGGTTTAAGTTTTTATTAAGTTTTTATTTAATTTTATTTTAGGTTTATTTTATATTTATTTTACATTTAGTTTTCATTTTATTTAGATATTTTATTCTTGGGTTTATTTTATTTTTTTCTTTAGTTTAGTTTATATTTATTTTATTTTAGTTTATTTTTATTGGTTAATTTTGTTTTATTTTAGGTTTAGGTTTATGTTTTAGTTTAGGTTATTATTTTATTTTACTATTTTTTTATTTAGGTTTATGTTTTTTTTATTTATTTTATTTTTAAGTTTTATTTAGTTTAGGTTTAGGTTTTTAGGTTTTTTAGGTTTAGGGTTTAAGGTTTAGGGTTTAGGGTTTTAGGGTTTAGGGTTAAGGGTTTAGTGTTTAGGCTTTAGGGTTTAGAGTTTTTATGGTTTAGGGTTAGCTTAGGTTTTAGAGTTAGTACAAATGCAATAAAGGGGCAGCAAAGTAAGGACTGAAGTGAAAGTGAGAGGGAGAGGGTTCAAGATATTCACACCAAATTGGGGCAGAAGCAAATGTGTGCATCCAAGCAACCATTGCATGGATACAACACAAGAGCTACTACTAAACCAATAAGGGGTGAAGCCATCATCACCCACAAACATGTGCCAAAGCAGCCAGAGCATGAAGAATTTGTGCTCCAAAGTACCTGCAAACCTAATTAGAGCCAAATACAATGTATATGTAAAATGCAAGCCATTATCCCGAATAGGTAACCATCATCCATTATATGCATCATAGAATAGAATCCCTACACACATCCTCCATAATAGTGTTAGAGTCATAAAAATGGTAAGCCCAACAGATTATAAGCAGCAAGAACAAAAAATAAGAGGAGGAATAAAAAAGTGCCCAGAATCAAGAGAATTCGCAAACAAGACCTTCCCAGAAGAGGACACCATCTCTTTCTTTTTATATAGGTAAGCAGGACAATCTCCAGATGTTTGGAAAAACATGTTAGAAAAACCAACAGTAACAGGCCCAAAGGACATGCCATAATCCAACCAGAATCAATAAAAACAGAAGCATTTGATCTAGCCATGATCATAACCAAAATTATACCAGTAAAGCCAATTGCAAGACTAATCCATCTACTGAATAAAAACCACCACATTGATCACGTCAACAGGCCAAAAGAAAGGAGACCTGACAACCAATTCTTGATGGGAGAAAAAATGATTCCAGCAATTCCAAACATCACAATCCAGTAGGCTGGAGGAAATGAGAGAATGTTCCTAGCCTATTGAAGAAAGCCAGTAAAACCAAATTCCATAGGTATCCAAGTGATGGAAAGAAAATAGCAAACAAATCAGCTCAAAGCTACACAGCAGGTCAAATAGGAGACTCAATAGTATAGCAAAAAAGAGGGCCCGTGACAACAAATAATGTTGGGGGGAAAACACAGGAAACTAGAAAATCCACAAACACATCTTCCAGAAGAACCCACACCAACCAAAAGGCCAACATCAACAGGCCCAACCAAATAAAAAGACATAAGTAGAAATTTTTCAATATAGATAGAGAGATAGATATTACCATCCAGTAGCTTAATGAAACAGGGAACATCATACCCTTCAAAATGAGACACAACATTATCAACAAACCCCATATGCAGTGAGCAAGGATTGGGTCAGAAGCATAGGATATGCAGAAATTAAAATTATAGGAATGCATCTTGGAATAAGAAACAGAAAGAAGTAAGAAAAGATAGAGGGGCTAGTTTCTAATGTAGGGTAGGCTTGTATTATCCAAATAAACTAGACTACGTAGGTGTCTAGGGAGATTAGAGTGATCAAATAAAATTTGATCATCTAATCTAGCACCCAAATTAGCAAGATAATCAGCACATGCATTTCCTTCTAGCCAAACATGTGTTATTCTATAACAAACTTGAGATAGGAGCCTTCTAGTTTGCTTGAGAAGATAATACAATTCAGTATTACCCATTTTATTGGAGGTTAATAGATCAATCAGTAAAAGAGCATCTACTTCAATCTAAATGTTAAGCTAGTTTTTCTGCAAACTGATCTCAACAGCTTTATTAATAGCCATTAATTCAGCAAAAATAACAGAGCATGTAGGTAAAGGATAGGCAAAAGCACAAGTTATCATGCCTTTAAAGTTTCTGAAAATGCCCACATCCAAAAATTTTTTGAGAAACAAAACCATCAGTGTTAATCATGATAATATTATCATAGGGCTTAATCCAATAGACAATCTTATCATCTTTACAATTCAAGTGCTCATGCAAGGTAAGACCCAGTTTATTAGCGACAAATTTGCAACCTTTAAATTGATTGTTAGTAATTAAATTGGCATTGAATAAGGCACAAATTTTATCTTTAATTTTTGCAATAATTCTATTATGATTCATAGGAATCCCACTATGTTTAGCATCATTTCTGTCCATCCAAATAAACCATATTAGAGTGATGGCCATTATAACTTTAATATGACCTTTAACAGCTCTTTGAAAATAAGCCTCCAGAAGTTGGTATAAAGAAAGATTTCCATTAAAAGATTAATATTGAATAGATCATCATACCAAAACCATAGTTTAGAGGCAATAGCTCCATTGACAAAGACAATTCACCTCCTCAATGTGATAACAACAATAGCATTTAGAGGGCAAGTAAAATCCTTTTCTCCACATAACAGCATCCACAGGGATGAAATTTTTTAGAACTCTCCAAGTAAGGATAGAATAAGATATAGGTATAGTGTTATTCCAAAGTTTAAAAAATACATTAGAGAAGTCATGAGTTTCTTTAATATGAAGCCAAACATCTTTAAGATTAAAATCTCCATTGTGAGAGAGCTTAAAGAGGATTTGATTCAGCTTGTTAGAATTGATATATATGTTGGTGAGATTATGTATAAAAGGAATAGGAATGTAGTCAATAAGCATGATATCATTCCAATTGTTATTCAGCCAGAAGGAGCTGACTTTAATATCAACAGTGGAATGAGTGGTTAATAAATTACCAATGGAACCATTGCCAATCCAGTTGTCTTGCCAAAAGAAAGAAGTTCTAGAGTTAACCCCCCAAGAAATAAGGGATTCAACTTCCCATTTGATGTTACAAAGTCTTTTCCATATTTATGAGTTGCCCACTTTGTAAGGACAGATGACAGGATGCTTATCCTGGCAGTATTTGGCAGTCATAAATTTATCCCAAAGACTATTCTTGCTTCTAAAGTTTCACCAAAGTTTATGAGAGAATGCAGTGATAGTTTCACGAATCATCTTACAACCCAGTTCACCTTCAGCAAGGGTACCACAGCTTTTATACCAAGAAGTCCAATGCATCTTTTTAGAAGAGTTTTTAGATCCCCAAAAAAAATTATTAAGGAGGCGCTCGATTCTATTAATGGTAGAATTAGTATGAATAATGGTTTGAATAAGATATAAAGTCATGGAGTTTAGGATACTCTTGAGCAAAGTAAGTCTACCACCAAAAGAGAGTACATGAAATTCCCAAACAGAAATTTTATTAGAGATTTCTGGATAAGTTCATCAAAGAGATGTGATTTTTTTCAACCTTTATAAAGAGGAGCACCAAGATATTTAATGGGATGGTGATGTTGTTGAAAATTGGTGATTCTTAAGATTTGGTCAATTCTGTTACAAGGAATTTTAGATGAAGGTATGAAACAACTCTTGCTTTCATTAATAGAAAGACCACTTTCCTTCCCAAAATTCACTAACAATTTCATTATTTTTTTGATGTGATGAATGGAAGCATTAGAAAAAATGATGAAATCATCAGCAAAACTCAAATGAGAGATAGGGATGCCACCCAGGGTTCTAAAGTACAGCTAGGATAATTGTTGAATGGATCAATAAGATTCCTAGTAAGATATTCCACTCCAATGATAAAAAGAGAAGAAGACAATGGGTCTCCTTGTCTCAAGCCATGGGAAGAGGGGAAGAAACCTAAGGCCTCTCCATTTAAAATGATAGAAAACCAAGCATTAGTAATACAGTTTTTAATAAGAATTATGAATTTTTCAGAAAACCCAAAGAATTTAAGAATTTGAAAGAGGAATTTCCAAGAAATATTGTCAAAGGCCTTAGAGATGTCTAATTTAAAAAGGATATTGCCACCTATGTAAGGGGCATCCAAGTCATGAATTAGCTCTTGAGCTAGAAGAATATTATCGGATATAGCTCTACCTCTGACGAAGCCAGTTTGACTGGGAGAAAAAACTTTTTGAAGCAAAGGAGTAAGTCTATTGGCAAGTAATTTAGCAATAAGTTTTTGAAAGAAAGTGCAAAGACTGATAGGTCTAAAGTCACCCCAACATTCAGAATTGTCAAGTTTAGGTATTATAATAATGGAGGTGCAAGAGAAATATCTAGGAATAGAGTTACCATTAAAGAAGTCAATGACTGCTTCAACTAAGTCTTGTTTAATAATAGTCCAACAATGTTGAAAGAAATGAGTAGTATAACCTTCAGGGCCAGCAGCTGAATCAGTGTTCATGTTATTAACAATATTTCTAATCTCATCTTCTATAGGAATCATAGTAAGTAAGTGGTTATCTTCACTGGAAATAAGTGAGGGAATCAAATGAGTGTTGGAGATAACATCTAAAGTATGGTTTTTATTCAGCAAATTTTTGAAATGATTAATAACAGATTCTTTAATTTCATTATTATCCATGATCCAGTTGCCATTGGCACTTTTATTTTTTTGTATGAAATTTAATGCTCTCTTTTTTTTGACAAAGGGCATGAAAGTATCTGGTATTTCTGTCCCCATCAACAATGTGTTTACTGGCCGCCTTTTGCTGCCATTAAGTTTCTTCCATATTTTGATAGGTAATAAGATTATCTTTGGCTTCATTTAAATCTTTCAATTTAGAGGAATCAGTTAAAACAACATTTTCAAGATTGCATACCAATTGTTCCATGTTTTTGATGTTAGCAAAAAGGTTTTTAAAGTGATGTTTGTTCCACCAAACAAGGTTTTGTTTTAGTCTTTTAAGTTTGAACCAGAAGCGAATCATACCCTTGACCAAATTGTTAGGGTGGAGGGGTGCAGTCTAGTTAGTGTTGACAACATTTAAAAAATCACTATATTTAATCCACATGTTCTGAAATCTGAAAGATATAGAGTGAGAGAGTTGATTTAATGCATTTTTAACAGAAATAAAGAGATGAGCATGATCTAACAAGGTTCTACTTAAATGTTCAACAGAAGTATGGGGCCATTGATTTATCCATATGGAATTAAATAGAGTTTTGTCCAGCCGTTGCCAGAGTCTAGAGTTATGAAAAGTGTAATCCAACCTCGAGTAGCCAATGTCAATAAGGTTATAGTCTAGAATCATATTGGAAAAATCTTCCATAGAATGCATGTTAGGAGAACATCCCCCCCCTTCTTTTCGAAGAGAGGAGGATGGTGTTAAAATCACCGCCGACCAACCAAGGTTTGTTGATAGTGGTAGCAAAGGATCTTAAATTGTCCCAAAGAATGTTCCTACCAGCCCTGTTGCAAGATGCATACACAAAGGAGCCTAGAGCAGTGTAAGCACCCAAAGAAATGTTAACGTTGACTATCTGCTGAAGATCATCAAGGATAGAAATAGTGACTAGGTTATTCCAAAAACACTAAATCTTATTACTAATATTGTAAAATAAGTTATTAAAGCCAAGCATTCTAGTCACATGATTGATTTTAGAAGAATGAATTAGAGGTTCAATAATAACAAGTAATGCAATATTATTAATACGATGGAGATTTCTAATGTGATTATGAGCAATGAGGGTCCCAATCCCTCAAATATTCCAAATAAGTGCATTAAACATAAAGGCAATCTAATTTGAAATAAAAGCAAAAGAAAGAATTTGTCTAAAGAAAATAGAAAAAGGGAAGAGCTGCTATTTATGAGATGTGGATCCCGATCTAGTAGATCTAGTGGAGTTATTAGAGAACATTTTTGCTTTGAGTGATTTATTTTTGAGAACAGTTTGAAATGGTCTATTGTTGTCCAAAGAGTCACCATCCGAGAGAGATTGGTTGGATATGTTGAGAATAGTGTTAGAATCAGTCAAAGCATTTCTAATGGTGACTTCCCCTTCCTCGATTTCAGTATCCGTATGCAAAGAATGATTAGGTTGTATGTCAATACCCGGAATAAGAGTAGGGGAGGTTGCAACTTCAGTGTTAAGAGAGGGGGATATGTTGAAAGCATCAAGGGCACAAATTTGAGGATCATTTTCGGGATGTTGTTTCAGTTCTTCCCC
This sequence comes from Cymbidium sinense, assembly GCA_021442155.1. Taxonomy (NCBI): domain Eukaryota; kingdom Viridiplantae; phylum Streptophyta; class Magnoliopsida; order Asparagales; family Orchidaceae; genus Cymbidium; species Cymbidium sinense. The sequence goes on along the minus strand of CM038215.1, from coordinate 8,260,715 downwards.
CATCCTTTCAGATTTTCCTCCTCATGTTCACTCAAGGAAGTCAAGTTAGTTGGAGTAAGAGCATTTTCTTTAGCATCCAAATTATTATGTGAGTGATAGGTATTCAATCCATCATAATGAGCCTTAGGGTCAACCTCAGCATCCTCCTTATCTACATCATAAATATCTTTTAGGTTAGCATCATTCAACATTTCATTAGGCAAATGTGTGGGTTCCACAGAAGTAGAGATAAAATTCCTTTTAGAGTAGCTTTAGGCACATACTTAAGTTTTCCAATTTTATCAATTGGAGGATTAGGGTTGGCCTCATTCATATATTTCTTTTAAGATGCGGGTGTAACATAAAGCATTCTGAATTATCGTGCCCATGGATTTTGCAATGAGAGCATAACACAGGAAAATTCTCAAATTCAATTTTTTGATTATAACCATACTTCTTTGTTATGCTCTCATTGCAAAATTGAATTTGAGAATTTTCCTGTGTTATTTAGGATGTTTTTTGGATATATCAATTTCTAGTAAAATGCACGCAACCGATGGTCGGGATCTTATAGCAGTGGCCTAATCAATTAGAAGAGGCCGGCCAAATAGAGCCCCCACAACAAAAAGCACTTGGTGTATCACATAATGAATTCGCATATTAGGCATAGCCAACCAAACTGGAACAATTGGTGATTCCTCCTTTATATTAAAAAGAGGAGTCCATTTTAGAAGACGCATTTGGCAATTGAAAATGACATATGAACATATAGCAAAAACTCTTGAGTAATCTAGGTCATTATTAAGTGAATTAAGACATGCATTGGATCAATCAAGCCAATAAAAAAAGCACCCAAAAGTTTTAGATTATGAAAAAAAGATCAAATTTTATCCAGATTTGGCCTACGCAAAGAAAATTCTTGACTAAAGTAAAATAAATTCAAATAACAATTCAACTTCCTTATCACAGCACATGATCGTCGAAATTCCATGAAAAGAAGTTGAAACTAAATTCACTATAGCATTAGTTGAGAAACTCTTACCAGAGAGAGCATCCTTAAAGGATTTAACCACATTCAAGTTAGGGCATCGAGGTCCAAAGAGCGAGAAATTCGATGCCTAGCTGCAGTAGCCATTCGGCGGCTTGAAAGCGAATTCAAGAAGATAGCAATATGAGCCTCATGCGTGCATTCCACCAGCGATAATCATGCAAAGAAGCAAAGAGAGTTAGGCAAAATGAAGGAGAATCGAAGGGAAAACGGAGTTGCCCGAGAGCGCCGCAGGAGGACCAAAGAATGTTGATCAAGGTAAGGGTTAGCCAAAGAAAGAAGAAATAAAAAATGACCAGCCTGGTAGGTTTATGTTTCTTTAGTCTATTTATTTATTTATTTTAGTTTATTTTATTTTTTATTTTTTAATTAGTTTAGTTTATTTATTTTAGGTTTATTTATTTTAGTTTAGGCTTTTTATTTTAGTTTATTTTTTAGCTTTAGGTTTAGGTTTATGTTTATTTTTAAGTTTAGTTTTATTTTAATTTTATTTTTTAGGTTTAGGTTTTATTTTTTTATTTTTAGGTTTAGGTTTAGGTTTTTATTTTACTTTTTTTACGTTTAGGCTTTAGGTTTCTATTTTAGGTTTATTTTTTGGTTTTATTTTTTAGTTTAGGTTTATTTTTAGTTATTTTATTTTATTTAGTTTAGGGTTTTTGTTTAGTTTATTTTAGGTTTGGTTTTAGGTTTTATTTATTTTAGTTTACTTTATTTTAGTTTAGGTTTAGGTTTATTTTATTTTATTTTAGGTTTTATTTTTATTTTATTTAGGTTTTTTAGTTTTTAGTTTAGTTTCAGTTTTTATTTATTTTATTTTAGTTTAGTTTTCTATTTTTAATTTTATTTTCTTTTTAGGTTTAGGTTTCTATTTAGGTTTTAGTTAATGTTTTTGATTTATTTTATTTTTTTATTTTATTAAGGTTTAGGTTTTTTATTTACTTTATTTTTAGGTTTTATTTAGTTTAGGTATTTTGGTTTTTAAGATTTAAGGTTTGGGGTGTAGGGTTTAGGGTTATAGGTTTTAGGATCTAAGGTTTAGGGTTAGGGTTAGGGTTTAGTGTTTAGAGTTATAGGTTTTTGGGTTTAGGGTTTAGGGATTTTGGTTAAGGTTAGGGTTTAGGGTTTTGGGTTAATGGTTTAGGGATTATGGGTTGGGGTTTAGGGTTTTTAGGGTTAGTTTAGGGTTTAAGGTTTATAGTTTATGGTTAGTTTAGGGTTTAGGTTTAGGATTTATTATTTTTTATGGTTTAGGGTTTAGGGTTTAGGATTTAGAGTTTAGGGTTTACAATTTAGGATTTAGAGTTTATGGTTTATGATTTAGGGTTTTAGGGTTTAGTGTTTAGGTTTATGGTTTATTAGTGTTTAGGGTTTAGGGTTTAAGGTTTAAGTTTTAGGTTTAGGGTTTATGGTTGTAGGTTTAGGGCTTAGGGTTTAGGGTTTAGGGTTTAGGGTTATAGCTTGGAGATTTAGGGTTTATGGTTGTAGGTTTAAGGTTTAGGGTTTAGAATTTTATGCTTAGGTTTTTTGGGGTTTAGAGTTTAAGTTTTTTTTTTTTAAAAAAAAAAAAGTAAACCTATAAGTTTAGGATTATTTTGTTTATTATTTATTTATTTTAGTTTATTTTTTTATTTAGGTTTATTTTTAATTTTATTTTTTTGAAGTTTAATTTATTTATTTTAGGTTTATCTATTTTTGTTTAGGTTTTTTATTTTAGTTTATTTTTTAGATTTATGTTTAAGTTTATGTTTATTTTTTAGTTTAGTTCTATTTTTATACTATTTTTTAGGTTCTGGTTTGATTTTTTATTTTTAGGTTTAGGTTTTTATTTTTTTTTAATTTTAGGTTTATTTTATTTTTATTTTATGTTTAGTTTTTATTTTATTTAGGTTTTTTATTTTCAGGTTTATTTTACTTTTTTATTTTAGTTAAGGTTGTTATTTATTTTATTTTAATTTATTTTTTATTTTTTATTTTATTTTATTTTATTTTTTGGTTTAGGTTTAGATTTAAGTTTAAATATAGGTTTTTATTTTATTTTATTTTTATTTTTTATTTTGGTTGAGGTTTATTTATTTATTTTATTTTAAAGTTTTATTTAATTTAGGTTTAGGTTTTATGTTTTTAGGGTTTAGTGTTTAGGATTTATGATTAATTTAGGGTTTAAGGTTTAGGGTTTGTGGTTTGGAGTTTAGGGTTTAGGGTTTAGTGTTATAGGTTTTAGGATTTAGGGTTTAGGATTTACGATTAGGGTTTTAGGGTTTAGGGTTTAGGGTTTAGGGTTTAGTGTTTAGGGTTTATGGTTTAGGTTTTAAGGGTTTTAAGGTTTTAGGGTTTTGGTTTAGGGTTTAGTGTTTAGGTTTTAAGGGTTTTAAGGTTTTAGGGTTTAGGGTTTTTTAGGGTTTAGGGTTGTATGGGGGTTTAGGGTTTAAGGTTTAGGATTTAGGATTAATTTAGGGTTTAGGGTTTAGGTTTTAATTTATGCTTTTATTTTATTTTATTTTATTTTATATTTTTATGTTTATTTTTTATGGTTTAGGGTTTTGGGTTTATGGCTTAGGGTTTTAGGGTTTAGGGTTTAGTGTTTAAGGTTTAGGGTTTAGTGTTTGGCATTTAGGGTTTTTAGGGTTTAGGGTTTAGAGTTTAGTTTTAGTTTAGTGTTTAGGGTTTAGGGTTTAAGGTTTTTTTAATAGAAAATAAATTCAAATTCAACCTTTCTTCTTTTCGATTTCATTAACCAAGTAACACATAAAGTTTTCTAAGACACAAGTGACCACCTAGATTTGAAAATGAGCATGCTTAGAGAAAATAAAAAACCCTTGATAACTAAAATTGTCTCTATAATAAGGGCACAGTTCCATAAGCAGTAGATCGGATTGGTCATTCTTAAGTGTCTCTAGTTCTCATTAGAACCACCCCCGCCTCTCGAGTAGCGAGATCCGCCATCAAATCTGCAATCTCTCCCTCTGCCACGATCACGGCTGTAGTCTCCGTCACACCGTCCGCCTCTATGACCACCACTGGTCTGACCACCACCTCCATATGAGCCAGCACCTCCTGATCCCCAACCACAACTGCATTAACCGTCACTTTCGCCTTCACCTACAACACCAGATCTATACAAAGCTTAGTTGATGGCAATTTTCCTACATTCAAGGTTCAGCCCATTCTTAGGGTTTAGGATTATTATTTTATTTATTTAATTACTTTAGGTTTAGATTTAGGGATTAGGGTTTAGGGTTTAAGATTTAGGGTTTTAGGGTTTAGGCTTTTAGGGTTTAGGCTTTAGGGTTAGGGTTTAGGGTTTAGGATTTACGGTTTAGGGTTTAGTGTTTAGGCTTTAGGGTTTAGAGTTTTTAAGATCTAGGGTTTAGGGTTTTAGGTGAGTTTAGGATCTAGGGTTTATGGTTTAAGGTTAGTTTAGGGTTTAGGGTTTAGGGTTTATGGTTTATGGTTAATGATTTTGGGTTTTAAGGTTTACGGTTTAGGGTTTAGGGTTGTAAGTTGTAGGTTTATGGTTTCGGCTTATAAGTTTAGGGGCTAGGGTTTAGGGTTTAGGATTTAGAGTTTAGGGTTTAGGGTTTAGGGTTTAGGTTTTTTTTAAATTTTTAAATTAAATAAACTGTTAGTTTTAGGTTTATTTAGTTCATTTTTTATTTATTTGTGTTTATTTTATTTTTTTATTTTATTTATTTATATTTTAATTTTTATTTAGTTTACTTTCTTTATTTTAGTTTTATTTATTTGAGTTTTGGGTTTTTATTTTAGTTTATTTTTTATGTTTAGGTTTAATTTTAGGTTTATTTTTTAGTTTAGTTTTATTTTTATTTTATTTTTTATGTTTATTTTTATTTTTTATTTTTAGGTTTCGATTTTTATTTTTATTTTTAGGCTTATTTTATTTTTTAGTTTAGTTAAGGTTTTTCTTTATTTTATTTTAGTTTATTTTTATTAGTTAATTTTATTTTATTTTTAGGTTTAGGTTTTTTTTATTTATTTATTTTATTTAAGTTTAAGTTTTTTAATTTATTTTATTTTAAGTGTTATTTAGTTTAAGTTTAGGCTTTTAGGATTTTAGGGTTTAGGGTTTAGGGTTTTATAATTTAGGGTTTAGGATTAGGGTTTAAGGTTTAGTGTTTAGGCTTTAGGGTTTAGTGTGTTTAGGGCTTAGGATTTAGGGTTTAGGGTTTAGGGTTAGCTTAGATTTTAGGGTTAATTTAGGGTTTAGGGTTTGGGGTTTAGGGTTTAGGGTTTAGGCTATAGGGTTTAAGGTTTAGAGATTAGGTTTTAGGGTTTAGGGTTTATGGTTTTAGGGTTTAGGGTTTTGGGTTTTGGGTTTAGGGTTAGGGTTAGGGTTAGGATTTAGTGTTAAGATTTAGGTTTTAGGATTTAGTATTTAGGCTTTACAGTTTAAGGATGTAGGTTTAGTGTTTAGGGTTTAGGGTTAATTTTAGTGTTAAGGTTTTAGGGTTTAGTGTTTAGAATTTAGGATTTTGGGTTTTTTTCTTTTTAAATTTAGTAAACAATTAGGTTTAGGTTTATTACATTTTTTTAGTTTATTTTTTATTTATTTTAGTTTATTTTATCTTTTATTTTTATTTAGGATTATTTTTTATTTTTTTAGTTAAGTTTATTTATTTTAGGTTTATTTATTTTTGTTTTGGTTTTTTTATTTTAGTTTAGTTTTTAAGTTTAGGTTTAGATTTATGTTTAATTTTTAATTTTGTTTTATTTTAATTTTTTTAGGCATAGGTTTTATTTTGTATTGTTAGGTTTAGGTTTAGGTTTTTATTTTATTTTATTAGGTTTATGTTTTATTTTCTTTTTTTAGGTTTAGGTTTTAGGCTTTTATTTATGATTATTTTTTGGTTTTATTTTTTAGTTTAGGTTTAGGTTTTTTTAGTTTATTTTATTTTATTTAGTTGAGGGTTTAGGTTCAGTTTTAGGTTTTATTTATTTTAGTTTAGTTTATTTTATTTTTATTTTAGGTTTAGTTTTTATTTTATTTAGGTTTTTAATTTTTTTAGTTTAGTTTAGATTATTATTTATTTTATTTTAGTTTAGTTTTTATTTTTATTTTATTTTCTTTTTATGTTTAGGTTTAGGTTTAGGTTTTAGTATAAGTTTTTATTTTATTTTATTTATTTTATTAATTTTTATGGTTTTTTATTTATTTTAATTTTAGGTTTTATTTAGTTTAGGTTTAGCTTTTTTCATTTTTAGGGTTTAGGGTTAAGGGTTTTGGCTTTAGGGTTTGGGGTTTAGGGTTTATGGTTTAGGTTTGTTGGTTTTAGGATTTAGGGTTTAGGGTTAGGGTTTAGGGTTTAGAGTTTAGGGTTTAGGATTTAGGGTTTGGGGTTTAGGGTTTAGGGTTTAGGGTTTGGGGTTTAGGGTTTAGGGTTTAGTTTTGTAGGTTTTAAGGTTTAGTGTTTATGGTTAAGGTTAGGATTTAAGGTTTAGGGTTTAGTGTTTAGGGTTATTTGGGTTTAAGGTTAAAGGTTTATGGTTTTTAGGGTTTAGGGTTTAGGGTTTAGGGTTAATGGGTTAGGGTTTAGGGTTGTATGGGGTTTTAGGGTTTGTTTAGAGTTTAGGGTTTAGGTTTTAGTTTATGTTTTTATTTAATTTTATTTTATTTTATTTTGTCAGCTAGGTTTTGGTTTCATGGTTTAAGGTTTAGGGTTTATGGTTTAGGGTTTTAGGGTTTAAGGTTTAGTGTTTAAGGTTTAGGGTTTAGTGTTTGGAGTTTAGGGTTTTTAGGGTTTAGGGTATAGGGTTTAATGTTTAAGGTTTAAGGTTTAAAATTTTTTTTTAACACAAAAGAAATTCAGATACAACATTTCTTCATTTCGAATTCATCAACCAAGTAACACAAAGTTTTTTAAGAAACAAGTGACCAAATTGATAAAAAATGAGCATGCATAGAGCAAATCAAAAACCCTAGATAATTAAAACCATCTCTACTATAAAGACACATTAACATAAGCATGGCTTGGTCATTCTTGGTTCTCTACTTCCCATCGAACCATCCCTGAGTAGCAGCGATCATCCATCAAATCTACAATCTCTCCCTCCGCCACCACCACGGCTATAACCTCTGTCGGTCCTCTCGCCACCATAACCACCACTGATCTGACCACCACCTCCATATCCACCAACACCTCCAAATCCCACACCATAACTGCAATAATCATCACCTCCGCCTTCGCCTCCACTACTAGATCTAGAGTAAGCCTAGTTGACGGTGATGTTCCTACCATCAAAGTTTTTCCCATTCTTAGGGATTAGGTTTATTTTTTTATTTATTTACATACTTTAGGTTTAGGTTTAGGGTTTAGGGTTTAGGGTTTTATGGTTTAGGGTTTTAGGGTTTAGGGTTTAGGGTTAGGGTTTAGGGTTTAGCATTTATAATTTAGGGTTAGTGTTCAGACTTTAGGGTTTAGGGTTTTTAAGGTTTTAGGTTTAGTATTTTTTGGTTAGTTTAGGGTTTAGGGTTTGGGGTTTAGGCTTTATGGTTTTGTAAGGTTTAGGGTTTAGGGTTTAGGGTTTAGGCTATAGGGTTTAGGGTTTAGGGTTTATAGTGTTTAGGGTTTAGGGTTTAAGGTTTAAGGTTATAGGTTTAGGGTTTATGGTTGTAGGTTTAGGGCTTAGGGTTTATGGTTTAGGGTTTAGGGTTGTAGGTTGGAGGTTTAGGGTTTATGGTTGTAGGTTTAGGGTTTAGGGTTTAGGGTTTAGGATTTTATGCTTAGGTTTTTTGAGGTTTAGAGTTTAAGTTTTTTAAAAAATAAGTAAACCTATAAGTTTAGGATTATTTTGTTTATTATTTATTTATTTTAGTTTATTTTTTTATTTCGGTTTATTTTTAATTTTATTTTTTGGAAGTTTAATTTATTTATTTTAGGTTTATTTATTTTAGTTTAGGTTTTTTATTTTAGTTTATTTTTTAGATTTATGTTTAAGTTTACGTTTATTTTTTAGTTTAGTTCTGTTTTTATATTATTTTTTAGGTTTAGGTTTTATTTTTTATTTTTTGGTTTATCTTTTTATTTTAATTTTTTTACATTTATTTTAATTTTATTTTATGTTTAGTTTTTATTTTATTTAGGTTTTTTTATTTTCAGGTTTATTTTACTTTTTTAGTTCAGTTAAGGTTATTATTTATTTTATTTTAATTTATTTTTTATTTTCTATTTTATTTTATTTTATTTTTTGGTTTAGGTTTAGATTTAAGTTTTAGTATAGGTTTTTATTTTATTTTATTTTTATGTTTTATTTTGGTTGAGGTATATTAATTTATTTTATTTTAAGGTTTTATTTAGTTTAGGTTTAGGTTTTATGTTTTTAGGGTTTAGTGTTTAGGATTTATGATTAATTTATGGTTTAGGGTTTAGGGTTTGTGGTTTGGAGTTTAGGGTTTAGGGTTTAGTGTTATAGGTTTTAGGATTTAGGGTTTAGGATTTATGATTAGGGTTTTAGGGTTTAGGGTTTAGGGTTTAGGGTTTAGGGTTTAGGGTTTAGGGTTTAGGTTTTAAGGGTTTTTAGGTTTTAGGGTTTTGGTTTAGGGTTTAGTGTTTAGGTTTTAAGGGATTTAAGGTTTTAGGGTTTAGGGTTTAGGGTTTAGGGTTTTATGGGGGTTTAGGGTTTAAAGTTTAGGATTTAGGGTTTAGGGTTTAGGTTTTAGTTTATGCTTTTATTTTGTTTTATTTTATTTTATATTTTTATGTTTATATTTTATGGTTTAGGATTTTGGGTTTATGGCATAGGGTTTTAGGGTTTAAGGTTTAGTGTTTAAGGTTTCGGGTTTAGTGTTTGGTGTTTAGGGTTTTGAGGGTTTAGGGTTTAGAGTTTAGTTTTAGTTTAGTGTAAAGGGTTTAGGGTTTAAGGTTTTTTAATAGAAAATAAATTCAAATTCAACCTTTCTTCTTTTCGATTTCATTAACCAAGTAACACATAAAGTTTTCTAAGACACAAGTGACCACATAGATTTGAAAATGAGCATGCTTAGAGCAAATCAAAAATGGTTGATAACTAAAATTGTCTCTATAATAAGGGCACAGTTCCATAAGCAGCAGATCTGATTGGTCGTTCTTAAGTTTCTCCAGTTCTCATTAGAACCACCCCCGCCTCTCGAGTAGCGAGATCCGCCATCAAATCTGCAATCTCTCCCTCTGCCACCATCACGGTGTCTGCACACGCCTTACCACCCGAGTGCGACCACCTCCATATGAGCCACCTCGGATCCCCACCACCCGCGTGCGTCACTTAGCCTTTACAACACGGATCTATACAAAGCTTGGTTGATGGTGATTTTCCTACATTCAAGGTTCTGCCCATTCTTAGGGTTTTGGTTTATTATTTTATTTATTTAGTTACTTTAGGTTTAGATTTAGGGTTTAGGGTTCAGGGTTTAAGATTTAGGGTTTTAGGGTTTAGCCTTTTAGGGTTTAGGCTTTAGGGTTAGGGTTTTATCATTTACGGTTTAGGGTTTAGTGTTTAGAGTTTTTAAGATCTAGGAATTAGGGTTTTTAGGGTTAGTTTAGGATCTAGGGTTTATGGTTTAAGGTTAGTTTAGCATTTAGGGTTTAGGGTTTATGGTTTTGTAGTGTTTAGGGTTTAGGGTTTATGATTTATGGTTTATGGTTTTGGGTTTTAAGGTTTACGATTTAGGGTTTAGGGTTGTAAGTTGTAGGTTTATGGTTTCGGGTTATAAGATTAGGGTCTAGGGTTTAGGGTTTAGGATTTAGAGTTTAGGGTTTAGGGTTTAGGGTTTAGGTTTTTTTAAAATTTTTAAATTAAATAAACTGTTATGTTTAAGTTTATTTAATTCATTTTTTATTTATTTGTGTTTATTTTATTTTTTATTTTATTTATTTATATTTTAATTTTTATTTAGTTTACTTTCTTTATTATAGTTTTATTTATTTGAGTTTAGGGTTTTTATTTTAGTTTATTTTTTATGTTTAGGTTTAATTTTAAGTTTATTTTTTAGTCTATTTTTCTTTTTCTTTTATTTTTTATGTTTAATTTTATTTTTTATTTTTAGGTTTCAATTTTGTTTTTTATTTTTAGGTTATTTTATTTTTTTAGTTTAGTTAAGGTTTTTCTTTACTTTATTTTAGTTTATTTTTATTAGTTAATTTTATTTTATTTTTAGGTTTAAGTTTAGGTTTTAGTTTAGGTTTTATTTATTTATTTATTTTATTTAAGTTTAAGTTTTTTAATTTATTTTATTTTTAAGTGTTATTTAGTTTAGGTTTAGGCTTTCAGGTTTTTAGGGTTAAGGGTTTAGGGCTTTATAATTTAGGGTTTAGGATTAGGGTTTAAGGTATAGTGTTTAGGCTTTAGGGTTTAGTGTTTTTAGGGTTAAGGATTTATGGTTTAGGGTTTAGGGTTAGCTTAGGTTTTAGGGTTAATTTAGGGTTTAGGTTTATAGTTGAGTTTAGGGATTAGGGTTTAGGGTTTAGGGTTTGTGATTTTAGGGTTTAGGGTTTAGGGTTTTGGGTTTAGGGTTAGGGTTAGGGTTAGGGTTAGGGTTTAGGGTTTAGGATTTAGGGTTTAGGCTTTATTGTTTAAGGTTTAGGTTTAGTGTTTAGGGTTTAGGTTAGTTTTTATTAAGGTTTAGGGTTTAGTGTTTAGGAATTTAGGTTTAGGGTTCTGGTTCTTTTTTAAAGGTTTAGGTTTATTACATTTATTTAGTTTATTTTTTATTCATTTTAGTTTATTTTATCTTTTATTTTTATTTAGGATTATTTTTTATTTTTTTTAGTTTAGTTTATTTATTTTAGGTTTATTTATTTTAGTTTAGGTTTTTTTATTTAGTTTAGTTTTTAGGTTTGGGTTTAGATTTATGTTTATTTTTTAATTTTATTTTATTTTAATTTTTTTTAGGCATAGGTTTTATTTTGTATTGTTAGGTTTAGGTTTAGGTTTTTATTTTATTTTCTTAGGTTTATGTTTTATTTTATTTTTTTAGGTTTAGGTTTTAGGCTTTTATTTTAGGATTATTTTTTGGTTTTATTTTTTAGTTTAGGTTTAGATTATTTTTAGTTTATTTTATTTTATTTAGTTGAGGGTTTAGGTTCAGTTTTAGGTTTTATTTATTTTAGTTTAATTTATTTTATTTTTATTTTAGGTTTATTTTTTATTTTATTTAGGTTTTTAATTTTTTAGTTTAGTTTAGATTATTATTTATTTTATTTTAGTTTAATTTTTATGTTTATTTTATTTTTTTTATGTTTAGGTTTAGGTTTAGGTTTTAGTATAGGTTTTTATTTAATTTTGTTTTATTTATTTTATTAAGTTATGTGGTTTTTTATTTATTTTATTTTTAGGTTTTATTTAGTTTAGGTTTAGGCTCATTTTAGGGTTTAGGTTAAGGGTTTAGGTGGGCCTGGGGTTAAGTTAGAGGAGAGTTTACAGGGCCTGTGTTTAGAGGTTTAGGTCAGGGAGCTGTAGGGTTTAAGGTCAACATGGTGGCCAGGATTTAAGATTTAGGGTTTAGTGATTAGGGTTATTAGGTTTTTAAAGGTTTATGGTTTTGTGGTATGGTTTTAATGGGTTAGGGTTGGGTTAGGGGATTTGTTTAGAGTTTAGGGTTTAGTTTTAGTTTATGTTTTATTTTATTTTATTTTATTCATCATCAGGTTTGGTTTCATGGTTTAAGGTTTAGGGTTTATGGTTTAGGGTTTTAGGGTTTAAGGTTTAGTGTTTAAGGTTTAGGGTTTAGTGTTTGGAGTTTAGGGTTTTTAGGGTTTAGGGTATAGGTTTTAAGGTTTAAGGTTTAAGGTTTAAGTTTTTTTTTTTAACACAAAACAAATTCAGATACAACATTTCTTCATTTCGAGTTCATCAACCAAGTAACACATAAATTTTTTTAAGAAACAAGTGACCAAATTGATAAAAAATGAGCATGCATAGAGCAAATCAAAAACCCTAGATAAATAAAACCATCTCTATTATAAAGACACATTTCCATAAGCAATAGATTGGCTTGGTCATTCTTCAATTTCTCTACTTCCCATCAGAACCATCCCTACCTCTTGAGTAGCACGATTTTCCATCAAATCTACAATCTCTCCCTCCACCACCACCACGGCTGTAACCTCCGTCGCTCCTCTCGCCACCATAACCACCACTGATCTGACCACCACCTCCATATCCACCAACACCTCCAAATCCCCCACCATAACAGCGATAATTGTCACCTCCGCCTTCGCCTCCACTACTAGATCTAGAGTAAGCCTAGTTGACGGTGATGTTCCTACCATCAAGGTTTTTCCCATTCTTAGGGATTATGTTTATTTTTTTATTTATTTACATACTTTAGGTTTAGGTTTAGGGTTCATGGTTTTAGGGTTTAGGGTTTTAGGGTTTAGGGTTTAGGGTTAGGGTTTAGGGTTTAGCATTTATAATTTAAGGTTATTGGGGTAGGTGGTAGGGTTTGGTTTGGGGTTTAGGCTTTATGGTTTTGGTGGGTTTAGTATAGGTTTAGGGTTTTAGGATTAGGGAGGGCTTAGGGTTTAGGATGCATGAGTTTAGGGTTTAGGGTTTTATGTTTAGGGTTTAGGGTTTAGGTGGGTGGTAGATTTAGGCAGTTTTTTATTTTATTTAACAAACCCAGTTTAGTTTATGTATTTTATTTATTTATTTGAGTTTATTTTATTTTATTATTTTATTTTGGTTTATTTTATTTTATTTATTTTATTTAAGTTTTATTTTAGTTTAGGTCTATTTTAGTTATTTTTAGGTTTAGGTCAGGTTTTTATGGATTAGGGTTTAGGGTTTACAATTTAGGGTTTTAGATTTAGGGATTTAGGGTATAGGGTTTAGGGTTTAGGGTTGGGTTGGGTAGGAGGTAGGGTAGCAGGTGGTAAGGTTTAGGTTTAGTTTAGGTGTTGAGGGAGGTTTAGGGTTTGGTGGTTTAGGGTTTAGGATTTTGGGTTTAGGGTTTAAGTTTTTTTAAAATTACAAAACATGTAGATTTAAGTTTATTTTTTATTTTTATTTTGTTTATTTTATTTTATATTTTGGGTTTTTATTTTATTTTAATAAGTTTAGTTTATTAATTTTATGTTTATTTATTGTAGTTTAGGTTTTATTTTAGTTTATTTTTAGGTTTAGGTTTATTTTTTATTTAGTTTTATTTTATTTTATTTTTTAGGATTGTTTATTTTTATTTTAAGTTTAGGTTTTATTTTATTTAGGTTTTATTTTTAAGTTTATTTTAATTTTTTTAGTTTAGTTTAGGTTTATTTTATTTTATTTTTTTTAATTCATTTTATTTTATTTTATTTTATTTTAGGTTTAGGTTTAAGTTTAAGTTATAGGTTTTCATTTTATTTTATTTTTCTATTTAGGTTAAGGTTTATTTATTTATTTTATTTTTAGGTTTTATTTAGTTTAGGTTTTTTGGGTTTAGTTGGTAGGGTTTATAGTGAGTTTTAGGGTGGGTTTAGGGTTTAGGGTGGGGAAGTTTAGGTTTAGGAGGGTGTGGAGGTTTTAGTGCTAGGGTGAGGTTTGGGGTGGGAGGGTTTAGGGTAGGTTTAGGGAGTATAGGGTTTAGGGTTTAGGGGTAGGGTTTAGGTTTAAGGTTTAGGATTTAGGGTTAGTTTAAAGTTTAGGGTTTAGGTTTTAGTTTATATTTTTATTTTATTTTATTTTATTTTTTAGGTTTAGCTTTTATGGTTTAGGGTTTAAGGTTTAGTGTTTAGGGTTTTAGTGTTTAGTGTTTAGTGTTTAGGGTTTAGGGTTTAGTGTTTATGGTTTAGTGGTTTTAAGCTTTAGGGTTTATGGTTTAAGGTTTTTTTTAACAGAAAATAAATTCAGATTCATCATTTCTTCTTTTCGATTTCATCAACCAAATAACACACTAAGTTTTCTAAGATACAAGTGACCACATAGATAAAAAATGAGCATGCATAGGGCAAATCAAAAACCCTTGATAACTAGAATCGTCTCTACTATAAAGACACAGTTCCATAAGTAGCAGATCGGATCAGTCGTTCTTTAGTCTCTTCAGTTCCCATCAAAACCACCCTAGCCTCTCGAGTTGCGGGATCTACCATCAAATTTGTAATCTCTCCCTCTTCCACCACCACAACTGTAACCTCTGTCGCTCCTCCCGCCTCCATAACCACCATTGCTCCAACCACCACCTCCATATCCACCAACACCTCCAGATCCCCCACCACAACTACGATAACTGCCGCCTCCACCTTCGCCTCCACCGCCAGATCTAGACTGAGCCTGGTTGACGGTGATGTTCTTGCCATTAAGGTTCTGCCCATTCTTAGGGTTTAGGTTTAGGTTTATTTGCTTTTAGGGTTTAGGTTTATTTTTTTATTTATTTAGTTACTTTAGTTTTAGGTTTAGGGTTTAGGGTTTAGGGTTACAGTTTAGGGATTAGGGTTTAGGGTTTAGGGTTTGGAGTTTAGGAAGGGGGTAAAATTTAGTGTTTAAGGTTTAGGGTTTTTTTAGGGTTTTTTTAGGGGTTAGGGTTTAAGGTTTAGGGTTTAGGATTTAGGTTTAGAGTTTATGATTTAGGTTACTGGGGTTTAGTTTTAGGTTTAAGGTTTTTTTTTTGAAACCCCATATAGGGGGAATTTTATTGCCACAAAAAGAGGGTTACAAAATCCTTAAGTGGGGATAAACTCCAAAACTATTGCTTAAAGAGCTACAATCAGCCTAGAGAGTAAATCTCTTATCTAAGTACATCTAAAAGCAAAATAAAAGAGAAAATGAAAGCCAAAAATTCAAAATGATTAACATAGAGAAGCCAATGGATAGATCTGGGCCAAAGCTCATCAGGATGAGAGAATGCATGCCACTAGGGAGCAAACCTGCAAGAGAAAGAGAAAAATGCATCTGCAAATATGTAGAAAGATAAACATTAGAACAGTTAGAGTAATACAAACAAAGTGGAAGGTGAAAGCAGCATAAACTGAGAAAAATTATAATGAAGTGTGTGAGAGAAGGGTCAGGCTCAGTCACACCAAATTGGGGTAAATGCAGATATGAGCATCCAAACTTCAGCGGAAGGGTTCCATCACAAGAGCTACTACCAAACCAAAAAGAAGTGAAATCATCACAGCCATCATAGCCTACAAACCTGTGGGAAGATAGCAGCCATTTGTTGAAAGTCTTATGAGCCTTAGTACCTACAAACCTAAACAAAGCCATATACACTATAGAAAAGGAGACAACAAAGAGTAGAATGGGGATAAGTATCACCACTATAGTCACCATAGCATGAGAATCCCTACCCATAAATGAACCATCTTGGCCACATCCACCTTATTAATGCCAGATCCAAGAGTAAAATTAAGCCAACAGGAAAACCCACCACAAGTAGATAGCAGAAAAGGCCAGGCAGAAGATAGAAACAATAGACAACCGGCTGAAAAGCCAGCTGAAATCCTGCTATGCATATCAATTAGCATGTAAATAACACCATCCCAAATCATATGAAACATACAGGCTAGGAATACAGTTCAGGAATACATCCCATAAAAAGGATAGCCATTCAGAATAAACAATGCAGATGTTAACAAACTCCAAGTTAATAGTGTAAACACAATAGGAACTACACAAGTCATAATAGAACCAAGATAAGAATGCAGCAGCAGATTAGATAGACCATAAGCCGTAGGTGATAAGCTGCACCCCACCACAAACAACACAAAAAAAAGATAATCAGAGAAACAACCATAAAAGTAGCTTGCTGGGCATAAAACCCGATAATCCATTCAGCCAACAACCAAGACAGCAAACCAAGACAATAAACAAAATATTGTACCCAATAGAGGGTAATCCAGTCAGTAACATTGGTATTTCATAGACCCAAAATGGGGATCAGAAGAAAACCATCATTAAAATCCTTCAAGATAAGGAAAAGCAGACCAGCATCTAATCCAGCATCATTAGTAAAATCATGATGAAAGGAAAGCAAGAAGCAAATCCAATCTTACAAAGAAACAATAGTAATAACAGGTAAATTAAACATTCTTCCCTTACAGGTTGAGGAAGGGGGGTTGGTGAGCAAAATAGGAGCCACAACCCTATTTAAGAGGGAAGATACAAATAAAGAAGGGCCCACCATGAAGCTGTGCAAATCATAGCAAACCAACAACTGGAGCAACAAAGACATGAGCCTCCAATACAGGTAGCCAGAATAAAAATTAGTTTGAGAATAGGCAATAGGAAAAAGATACAGGAAATAGTCTCAATCATGAAAAGAAAAGCAAAATACAATAAGTATTGATGGCAAGCAGTCCATCCCTACAGATCAAAAAATAAGACATCTCCATCCAACAGATTAGGGAAACAGAAAGCACATTTCCATTAGCAAGGGAAACAACAGATACAGTAAGATGCTACAGAGATCACAATAGAACCAGAAAAGATTATCAGGGAAATGCATCAGCAAAATGAAGAGGAGCAACAATAATAAACAAAAGATAAACAAAACATGACCATACAGATAAAACAAAGTAATACAAGTTGTAATTAGTCCAAAACATAGGATAAAATTAGTTTCTGAGATAAGGAAGTCCAGTATTGTCCAAATTAACCAATCCACACAAATGTTTAGAATTGTAAGCTGATCAAAGAATTTTATTTCATCTAATCTAGCACTAGAGGTAAGGTAATCAACACATGCATTACCTTCATGCCAAACATGAGTGATTTTAAAATAGAGTTGAGATAGGAGAGCTTTAGTATGCTTTAGGAGGTAGTATAATTCTGAATTTCTCACTTTGGTGGAAGTCAACAGATCAATCAGCAACAGGACATCCACCTCAATCCAAATATTGAGCCAACCTTTTTGTAGGAAAATCTCAATAGCTTTGTTAACAGCCATTAGCTCAAAGAGAACATAAACATGTAGTAAGAGGATAAGAAGAGACATAAAACTTTACCATTAAGGTTTAAAATGCCACCATGTAAGCATTTTGAGAAACGAGCCATCGATTAATTTTATAATATTATTATGAGGTTTTTTCCAATAAACAAGCTTATCATCTTTACAATTGGGATGGTCCGACAGGTTAAAACCCAATTTATTGGCCACAAATTTATAGCCTTTAAATTGATTGTAGTTAATTAAATTGGCATTAAATAAAGCATGGATTTTATTTTTAATTCTAGCAATTATCCTCTTATGGTTCATAAGAATCCCACGATATTTTGCATCATTTCTGTCCATCCATATGAACCATATAAGAGTGATAGCAGTTATCACTTTAATGTGGCCTTTAATAGTGTTTTCAAAATAAACATCTAGAAGTTGATAAAGTGTTAAGGAGCCATTGAATTTGTCAATATTAAAAAATTCATCATACCAAACCCAAAGTTTGGAAGCAAAGGCTGCGTTAACAAATACATGATTGACATTCTCAATGTGAAAGCAGCAGTAGCATTTTGCAAGTAAGTGAAAACCTTTACCCCACATCAAGGAATCAACAGGGATGAAATTTTTCAAAATTCTCCAAGTAAGAACAAGTTTATTTAGTTTAGTTTATTTTTTTTTAGGTTTAGGTTTAGGTTTATTTTTTATTTATTTTATTTTTTTTTTATTTTATTTTAGTTTTTTATTTATTTTATTTTATTTAGTTTAGTTTAGTTTAGTTTATTTAGGTTTAGTTTTGTTTAGGGTTTAGTTTAGTTTATTTATTTATTTTTATTTTAGTTTTTTATTTTTTATTTTAGTTTTTTATTTTATTTTATTTATTTATTTAGTTTAGTTTAGTTTATTTTATTTTAGTTTAGTTTAGTTTAGTTTAGGGTTTAGGTTTAGTTTAGGGTTTGGGTTAGTTTAGGGTAGGGTGTGGCCAGATGGTTAGGGTTTAGTTTAGTTTAGGTTTAGGGTTTAGGTTTAGGTGGGGGGTTTATGTATGTAGGGTTTAGGTGGGAGTTTAGGGTTTAGTTGGTTTAGATTAGGGTTAGTATTAGGTTAGTTTTGGTTTAGGTTTAGGTATGATTTTTAGGGTTAGGTTTATTTAGTTTATTTCATTTATTTTTTATTTATTTTAGTTTATTTTAATTTTAATTTTATTTAGGTTCATTTTATTTTATTTAGTTTATTTATTTATTTTAGTTTAGTTTTTAGTTTTATTTAGTTTAGATTTTTTATTTTTTAGTTTAGTTTTATTTTATTTTAGTTTTTATGTTTAGGTTTTTTAAGTTTAGGCTTTTTTTTAGGGTTTTAATTTTTTTAAATTAGGTAAACCCAGGTTAATTTAGTTTATTTATTTTATTCTTTTAGTTTATTTTATTTTTATTTTTATTTAGATTTATTTTATTATTTTTTTAGTTTATTTTAGGTTTATTTATTTATGGGTATTTTATTTTAGATAATTTTTTTGGTTTAGATTTAGGTTTATTTTAGTTTAGTTTTATTTTTTATTTTAGTTTTAGGCAGGTATTATTTTTTAAGTGTTAGTTCTATTTTTTTTAGGTTTAGGTTTTTATTTTAGGTTTTTAGATTTATTTTTTAGTTTAAATTTAGGTTGATTTTTAGTTTATTTTATTTTATTTAGTTTAGGTTTAGGTTTAGGTTTAGTTTATTTTAGGTTTAGGTTTAGGTTTAGGTTTTATTTATTTTAGTTTAGTTTAGTTTAGTTTAGTATTTCATTTTATTATTTTTTTATTTTAAGTTTAAGTTTTACTTTAGTTTTTATTTTAATTTTTATTTTTTTAGGTTTAGATTTTTATTTAGTTTCTATTTTAGTTTAGTTTATGTTTATTTTATGTTTATTTTAGGTTTAATTTTTATTTTATTAATGTTTTTTACTTTCAACTTCATTTTCTATTTTCAGTTTATTTTATTTTATTTTATTTTAGTTTAGTTTAGTTTTTTTTTGTAGGTTTAGGTTTAGGTTTAGGTTTTAGTTTAGGTTTTTACTTTATTTTATTATTATTTTTTTTGTTTAGGTTTAGATTTTTAGCTTTTTAGGGTTTAGGGTTTACGATTTAATGTTTATGGTTTAAGGTTAGTTTAGGGTTTAGGGTTTAGGGTTGTAGGTTTTAGGTTTTAGGGTTTAAAGTCTAGGGTTTAGAGTTTTTTTTATTAGGAAAAGTTAGAATTTTATTACCATAAAAAGAAAGGATGCAATGTTTTTAATAGGGGTATAGCTCAAAGTTCTATTGCTCTCAAAGGTACAAGAAACCTAAAAAGCTAAACCCTGATCTAAGTACAATAAAAAAGGAAAAGAAAACAAAACAAATATAATAGCTAAAAAGCATATGAGAAAAAGAAACAGAATAAGATTAATATAGCTCATGAAAGCTGTAAAAGGTCTAGTCAGCAACAGCTCTTGATCCCTTTGAGAAAGCAAGATAAGCAAGATCCGTAGCAACAACACTTGAGTTGACTGAGTAAAGCTGATTCCATCTATAAAGTTCCAACTTGCAAAAGAATTTTGCAAAACACTACAAAGGAAATAATCATAGCTCAAGGGAAAAGGATAAAGTAAACAATTTAAAGAGAGTTGAGAAAGAGAAGGCTCGAGCTCAGTTAAGATCATCTCAAGTGGAAACAATACATATGAGCATCCAAACATCTTGAGAAGGGTCATAGTCATAGGTAATGCTACCAATCAGAGAGAAGATATGAGGAAACATCTAGGCTATCATAGCCAGCATACCTGATATAAGCAAACCATCCAAGGTAAAATAGTCCATAGTGATCCAAGTCTTTCACCAAACAAATAGAGAAAAGAGCTAGCCAGCAGCCACCTACCAGGCAACCACCAACCAAAACCCATAACAGACCAATCTTATAAAGTCAGCAACCCAGAAGTTACAACATGATCAGTGGCCAAGCTAGAAAAACCAAGCAGTAACTCCACCAAAGCCACCACCAAAAGAAAGAGAAACCCAAAAAAAGAGCAATTAGCATGAATAGGGGTAACAACACAACCTAGCAAAATAGTCCCAAAGGCATAACAACAACCCACGACTATCTTTAAAGCAATAGCAATCCAAATCCATGGGCAAAACCTCCACCCAAACAATAAAATAGTAGAAGATAAGCAGCACTAGAGAGAGGAATCCATAGGGAGACCAAGAGGGCATCCATAAATTACTATAAAAACCACCACCAAGGCAGGAAAAATAGCAAATATAGCACCACCGACCAAGAGGCAAATATCAGGGAACAAAGAGAGCAAAATAAACCAGATGGAGTCAATACCAATAGCCAACCTAAATTGCAAGACACCTAGCCAGGCATAAACATCCAAGGCAAGACAACATCCAAACCCAAGACGCCAAGCCAGAGACACACCAAACACCTCACAATCCGGCCAAGGAGCGAGTAAAACCAAGAGGCATAGACAAAAAATAGCCACAACCCTCTCCTCCAGTAAACAGAAACCCAAGTCTGGAAGAAAAAAGAACCACAAAGTAGCTATCCTCATACCAATCAATAGAGAAAACAACCAACAATAAGAAAACACCAACCCAAACCAAGAAAACAACCAAAAATAATTGAAGAAAACCCAAAGCTAGGCAAATCTTGAAGAGACCAACTGCTGCCACCCAACAACCAACCACAACAGCATAAGTTCCAATTTAGTAAAGGGAGCAGCCAACCAAAACAAGAGGCTAACCCAATACAGAGCCCAAAATAAAGGGAAAGAATAACAATAGGCATAGCCACAACCCACCTAGAGATCTCCAAAAAAACTAAGAAATAAAATTGGTAGTCACTTAGACAGACAAAAAACTAAGGTAGAAAAGGCCAAAGAGAACCACCCACCCACAAGCAACAAATCAGTGAGGAAAGTAATAAGGCCAGAGGCTAACAAAGCCCCTTCGAAACCCTATAGAGTAGATAGTCATGATAAAAGAGAAAATAAGAAGGAAACAACCGTAAAAGCTACCAATCTAAGGGAAGGAAAACCAACCAGCAGAAGCCCCCAAGCAAAACCAGGAAAGGAGAACAACATCCACCAAAAAGCCTAAAACTAAGCCAAACTAGAAGAGACTAATAGCAGCAATGAAAAAATGACCATCCAAAATAATCAGGCAGATGGAAGAAGCAAATAGCAGCATCCAGTAGAACCAACCATAATAGCCAAAAATTCAATTCAAATATGGTAATAGCCAACCAAAACTAGAGGCAAACCTAACATCAATTAGAATAAGGGGTAGGCTAAAATCAGACACCGCCATAACCCAACAGGAGACCCCCAAAACATCACTAGCTGTGTGACAAAGAAGCAAAACATGAGCCACAGAAAGAAAACCACCAATGTCAAAGGATAGGAAAACCAAATAAAAATATCACCACTACGACCCAAATATGGGCCAGTCAAGTAAACAATGGGGTAAAGAGGAAGGGGTTTTAAGTTTAGAAATAAACTAAAACCAACAAGTCAGCTTTCAATTAAAGTGAGATTGACCAGGACCCTAAAGAAAATTAGCAAGAAACACTTCCATGTGTGGGAATGATAAAAAAAGAACCAAAAAATAGACTGAATTAAACCACTATAGCAATATGATCTACAAAATAGCCAAAAGTTAAAATCAGGCAGTGTTATCCAGATGCCAAGTAAGCTACGGTTATCAAATAAAGTGAGCTCATTTAATTCAGCTCCCAAATTAGCCAGCAAATTAGTACATGCAATACCTTCACGAAGAAAGTGAGAAATTTTGTAGCAAACTGGGAAAAGAAGCTTTTTAGTGTGATTAAGAAGATAAAATAAGTCAACATTCCCCATTTTATTAGTATTGAGCATATAAAGTAAAAATGAGCATCAATTTCAATTCAACTATTAAAGAGGCCTTTGCTTAAACAAATATCAATAGCTTTATTAACAACCATGAGCTCAGCATAAATAAGAGAACAAGCTTTGACAGGATAGGCAAAAGCACAAATGACAATACCTTTAGAATCCATAAGAATTCCACCACAACCATATTTGTTCAGGGAAATAGAACCATTAGTATTGATTTAATAAAATTTTCCTTAGGCTTAATCCAATGTATAATTCTAATACTCTTGTAGGAAGGGTCATCATGCAAAGTGATACCCAATGTTTAGCAAGTGATACCCAATGAAGATTACAAGTTAAATTTGCATTAAACAAAGCATGAATTTTTTTCTTTAATTCTAGCAAGGATCCTTCTATGGTTCATAAGGATGCCTCAATATTTAGCATCATTTCTATCCATCCAAATGAACAAAAAAAAGGGTAATAGCAATTAAAACTTTTATATGACCTTTCACAGTCTTATAGAAACAAACTTTAAGAAGTTGATATATCGAAAGAGAGCCATGAGAATAGTTAGTGTTAAATAAATCATCATACAATATCCAAAGTTTGGAAGCAATAGCACCATTGACAAAAACTTGATTAACATTTTCAATATGAAAGCAACAATAACACTTGGAAGGTATATAAAATGCTTTAAGCTAGAGCAAGGAATCTACATGAATGAAGTTATTCAAAATCTTCAAAGCTAAAACATATTAAGAAATGGCAATGATATTGTTCCAAAGTTTAATGAAAACATTAGAGGTATTTTGTTTATTTCTGATAAAATTCCAAACCTCTTTAAGAATGAAATCTCCATTGTAAGAGAGCTTGAAAAGAATTTGATCAGTTTATTAGAAAATTAGGTTGCAAAACTTGTCAAAAATAAAAATAGGAATGTAGTTCCCAAGTTTTTTTTCATTCCAATTATTATTAAGCCAAAAAGAGTTAACTTTGATAGCAGTAGTAGAGTGTGTAGATAAAAGGGAGTCAATAGAGCCATTGGCAATCCAATTGTCTTACCAAAAGAAAGAACAACCCGAATGAAAACCCTAAGACATTAAGGATGTAACAACCCATTTAATGGAGCAAAGCCTTTTCCAAATCAAAGAGTCACCAATTTATAAGCACATATAAGAGGGTGTTTTCCTTGGAAATATTTATCCAACATAAAATTAGCCCAAAGGCTATCATTCTTTCTAAACTTCCACTAGAGCATATGGGAGAAGGCAATCATAGCTTCACGAATAAGTTTGCAACCAAGACCACCTTCACCCAAAGGACCATAACATTTATGCCAAGATGTCCAATGCATTCTTTTAATAAAATTATTGGGTCCACAAAAAAAATAATTAAGAAAGTGATCAATTTTGATAAGAGTAGAATTAGTGGGAATAATAGTTTGATTCAAATAAAATAGCATAGAATTGAGAGTTCATTTAAGAATAGTGAGCATGCCACCAAAGGAAAGTAAATGGAATTCCTAAACAAAAATTTTATTTAAAATTTTTTGAATTAACTCATCAAAAAATGGGATCATTTTGGACCTTTAAATAGAGGAGCACCCTAGTACTTAAGAGGTAAGTGTTAATGTTTAAAATTAGAGATATCCCAGATTTGATTGATTTTATTATTAGAGATACTTAAAGAAATAATAAAATAGTTTTTGTTATCATTGATAGAAAGACCACTTTGTCTACCAAATTTATTTAAAACATTCTTCAGGTTCTTGATATGTTGAATAGAAGCATTGAAAAAAATAATGAAATCATCTACAAAGCTAAAGTGGGAAATAGGAAGACCACCAAGAATTCTATAGTACATACTAGGATTGTTTAAAAATAACTCATTGATGCTCCTAAATAAGTACTCAACAACAATAATAAATAAAGCAGGAGATAAAGGATCCCCTAATCTTAAGCCATGGGAAGATGGAAAGAAGCCCAATGTTTCCCCATTATGCAAAATAGAAAACCAGACATTATTAATATAATTTTTAATAAGAAAAGTAAATTTATCAAAAAACACAAATATATTCAAAATATGGAAAAGGGAATCCCAAGAGATATTATCAAAAGCTTAGTAATATCTATTTTGAAAAGAATGTTTCCTCCTCTAGTCTTAGCATCTAAGTCATGAATTAATTCCTGGGCTAGTAAAATGTTATCATTAAAAGATCTACCTCTAACAAAACTAGTTTGGTTGAGAGAGATAATCTTATGAAGTAAAGGACTAAGCCTGATGGCAAGAATTTTGGAAATCAGCTTATTAAAGAAGGTGCAAAGATGAATAGGTCTAAAATCACTCCAATAGTCTGAATTATCTTTCTTAGGTATGAGAACAATAGAAGTGCTAGAAAAAGATCTAGAAAAAGGATTACTATTAAAAAAAAATCAACCACAGCCTCAATCAAATCATTTTTAATAATAAACCAATAATTTTGAAAAAATTAAGTAATGAAACCCTCCGAGCCTCCAACAGAATCTATGTTCATGCTATTAAGAACTATAAAAATATCATCTTCATTAGGCATAATAGTAAGCAAATCATTATCATCATTGGTAATAATAGTGGAATCAAATTTAGAAATAGCTTAATAAGAGCAACTCAAGTAAGCATATTTCTAAAGTATTTAAAATCCTTAATATCATTATTCTCCATAATCCATTCTTCATTCTCATCTTTAGTTTTTTGAATATTATTTAGAGCTCTCTTTTTATTAACTAAAGCTTGGAAATACCTAATATTCCTGTCACCATCTACAATATGTTTACTAGCAGCTTTTTGATGCCAATAAGTCTCTTTCATATTTTGAAAATTAAGAATTATCTTTCATCTCAGTCAAGTCCTTAATCTTGGAATGATTAGACATAATAAAGACCTCAAGATCACAAACCATTTTTTCCATATCTTTGATATTAGCAAAAAGGTTTTTAAAATAATGCTTATTCCAACAACCCAAATTTTGCTTAAGACCTTTAAGATTAAACCAAAGTCTATTCATCCCCATAATCGAATTATCAGGATGTAAAGGAGCTTTCCAATTGTCAGCCACGATAATAAAAAAATCAATATGTTGAATCCACATGTTCTGAAATCTAAAAGGAGAGAAATATTTTGATCTAATAGAATTATCTTTAGAAAACCAAAAGAGGAGCATGATTAAACAAGGTTTCGCTTAAATGATCGTAAGTAATATACCATTGAATAATCCAATGAGTATTAAAAAGAATCCGATCCAACCTATCAAATTCTAGAGTTTTTCCAAGTATAACTAGAACCTTTAAAACTAATATAAATCAAATTACAATTAAGGATCATATTAGAAAATTCTTCCATGGAATGAATATAAAATCACCACCCATTCTGAATAAAATAGTGTTGAAATCACCACCAACAAAACAAGGTTTATTTACAGAGGTAGAAAAATTCCTCAAATTATCCCAAAGAAGATTTCTATCTCTAAGCCCAAAACACAATAATCAACATAAGAGATTTAAGCATTGACAACTTGTTGAAAATCATCAAGAATATAAACCTCTACAAAGTTATTCCAAAATGTAAAATCTATTACTGGCATTAGAGAAAATTTTATTCAAACTGATCATTCTAGCAACATGGTTAATTTTGTTAGCATGAATAAGAGGCTCTAGAAAAAAATAAGTAAAGAAATATTATGTATATGATAAAGATTTATTATACAGTTACGAATAGAGAAGGTATCGATCCCTATAACATTCTAAATAATAAAATTAAACATAAAGAAATAAAAAGGGGTTAAGAAAAGGTTAATTAAGAGAAGAGAGGGAGGCCAAAGTTTATCTAGTGTTTCTTGGCAATTTGGGAGGGAGATTTTTTTTTAAAAAAAATTTAGCATGATAAGTTTGGAAACCATTTTCTTTTCCCATATAATCATCATCTGTGAAGGATTTAGCAACATTAGTCACACATTTAAGAGAAATCACTTGATTAGAAATGGGTTCTCCTTCTTCCAAGACATTAGAATTTATTAAATCTAAATGTGCATCATACGAATAGTAAGAAATGGAGCAGAAACATATTTATTTAGAGGCAAGTGTGAACACCAAGCCCTTCCTCTTCATGACCCAAATTATTAGACAAAGCCATCCTGAATTTGGAAAATATAATTAGTTTTTTCAACATGATTATCATGAGGTATTAATGACATATTCTGCATTAAATTTGAATGATGCATAACATTAATATCCTCATTTATATTCTCAATCAAAGCTTCATTTTCATCAATCAAAGCTAGCAAAGATGCAGGGATTAAATCAGAGGAAATAGAATCATCATCCAAAAGTTAAAAAAAACTATTATTATTCACATTAGAAGCCTTCAATTGAATAGAAGAAGTAAGAGATAAAATAGCCTTATAAAGAACATTCAAAAATTCCTTTTTTCTTTTGAAATTTAACAAAGGATCCCGATTTAGGAATAGAAGTTTCTTTAATAAGGATTTTTTTTTTGGGTAATGATGAAGAATGAAACATTCAAAATTATCATGCCGTTGATTTTATAGTGAGAAGAAAAGAAAGGAAAATTTTCAAACTCAATTCTTTGTATATAACCATAATTTTTAGATCCTAATCAGATTTCTTCGAGGTGTTTCTTGGTAATGTCCAATTCAATAAGGATTCTAGTCACTAAAGGACAATATTTCGTAGTCGTTGCCTGATCAATTTGTAATGACCGACCAAATAAAGCACCCACAATAAAATGGAATTGATGGTTAACAAAATAAATTCACATATTGGAGAGAGAAATCCAAATTGGATTGTCTTTGAATGTTTTTTAAGCAGTCGAAGCCAAGTTGGTTGATGCCATAGCAGGATCCATAGGATCCTTTAGTTTTCCCCAAGGAATCATCAAAGAAGATGCCAAAACACTACATCACTCCAATGAAGACATGAAATAGGCTAGTGACCATCGATTCAAAAAGGAATCCAGTGAGAATTAAGCAAAATAGCCAGCAAGCAGTGGTTAAAAAGCTAAAAATGAGTGGGGGAAAGGGAAATCATTAGAGAACGTGATTTAGGCTGAGCAAATTTTTTTGGGTTTGACTTTAGTTTAGGTGGTTTAGTTTGTTTAGTTTAGTTTAGTTTAGTTTAGGTTAAGTTTTAGTTTAGGTTTAGGTGTTTAGGTTTAGGTTTAGATTAGAGTTTAGGGCCCAGTTTAAATTTAGTTTAGGTTTAGGTTTAGATTAGGATTTATTTAAGCCCAGGAGGTTTAGGTTTAGATTTAGTTTAGAGTAGTGGGGATCAGGGCCCAGAGCCCAGGTTTAGGGCCCAGGGCCCAGAGAGGCCTTTAGGGCCCAGGGCAAGTTTAGGGCTCAGGGTTAGCCCAGAAGCCTGGGGTAGTCAGGTGAGTTTGGGGTCTGGTATGTTTAGAGGGCCCATTTAGGTTTAGCCCAGGCCAAAGCCCAGGTTTTTTAGTTTAGGTTTAGTTAGCCTAGTCAGAGATTTACAGGGCTCAGGTCTGGCCTAGCACATAGTTTAGGTTTATTTATTTAGCCTAGCCTGTTTAGTTTAGGTTTAGCCCTGCTCAGGTTTAGGTGGGCTGAGGTTTAGGCCCAGGGTCAGCCCAGGATGCCTTAAGATTTTAGAGTAGAGAGGGTCATGGAATTTAAGGGCCTGGGTTTAGAGTTTAGGAGAAGAGGCCTTAGGCCCAGTTTAGTTTAGCTCTACCAGGGCCCAGAAGTTTAGGAGTTTAGGTCAGTGAGTTTATATTGGAGTGGGTAGGTTTAGTTTTAGGGTTTAAGGTTTAGAGATTTAGAGCCTGGTTCAAGTAGTGTAGGGAGTAGGTAGTATAAAGGTTTAGGTTTAGGTATAATGGAGTTTATGGTTGGGTGGTAGGGGTTTAAAGTGGTAGTTGCAGTGTGGCTTAAGGTAGGGTTTTAGGGTTTAGGGTTTATGGTTAGGGAAGGTGGGGTTTAGGTTTAGGTATAGGTTTATTTAGTGTTAGGGTTTAGTTTAGTTTAGGGTTTAACTTTAGTGGGTGGATAATCTTTTAACGAGAATAAATTCATATTAATTTCTTCTTTGATCTCACCAACCAAGCAACAAGTTTTTAAGACACAAAAAAATATATAAAAACGAAAGATAGTTTATGGCTTAAGGTTTAGGTTTATGTTTAAATTTAGTTTTATTTTTATTTTACTTTTTAGGTTTAGGTTTAGATTTTTGTTTATTTTTTGGGGTTTATGTTTTAGGTTTTTATTTATGTTTATTTTTAGGTTTTATTTTTCAGTTTAGGTTTAGGTTTATTTTAGTTTATTTTATTTTATTTAGCATTTAGGTTTAGGTTTAGGGTTAGTTTATTTTAGGTTTAGGTTTAGGTTTTATTTATTTTAGTTTAGTTTATTTTAGTTTAGGTTTATTTTATTTTATTTTAGGTTTAGGTTTTTCTTTAGTTTGGTTACATTTTTTATTATTTTCAAGTTTATTTTTTAGGTTTAGGTTTTATTTAGTTTTGATTTATTTTATTTTATTATTTTATTTTATTTTATTTATTTTTTTTTAATTTAGGTTTTATTTTTTAATGTAGTTTAGGTTTTTATTTATTTTATTTTAGTTAGTTTTTATTTTTTAATTTATTTTCTTTTTAGGTTTAGGTTTAGGTTTTAATTTAGGTTTTTATTTTATTTTATTCTTTTATTTTTTTAAGTTTATTTATTTATTTTATTTTTTGGTTTTATTTAGTTTAGGTTTAGGTTTTTTGCTTTTTAGGATTTAAGTTTTAGGGTTTAGGGTTTATGGTTAGTTGAGGGTTTAAGGTTTGGAGGATATAGGGTTTAGAGATTAGGGTTTATATTTTAGGGTTTAGGGTTTAGTGTTTAGGTTTTAGGTTTTAGGGTTTCGCATTTAGTGTTTATGGTTTTAGGGTTCAAGGTTTAGGGTTTAGGGTTTAGGGTTTAGGTTTAGGTCTAAGGTTTTGATTTTAGTTTAAGGTTTAGGGTTTAGGTTTTAGCTCTATGGTCCATGTTTTAGTTTAGGGTTTAGGGTTTTTAGTTTTTTTAAATATAGAACAAACTCAGATTCAACATTTCTTCTTTTCGATTTCATCAACCAAGTTGCACTCCAAGTTGTCTAAGACACAAGCAACAACATAAATAAAAATGAGCACGCATAGAGAAACTCAAAAACCCTAGATAACTAGAACCGTCTCTACTATAAAGACATAGTTCCATAAGTAGTAGATCGGATCGACCGTTCTTCAATTATTCCAGTTCCCATCAAAACCACCCTGGCCTCTCGAGTAACTGGATCCACCATCATATCCCTGATCATAGAGCAAATCAATAACCACCATCGCCCTACCTCCACCATCTGAGAGCCCGTGTGTGATGTTCAAGGTTCTACCCATTCTTAGGGTTTAGGTTTATTAAGTTTTAGAGTTTAAGTTTATTTTTAAATTTGTTTTGGTCTAGGTTTAGGTTTAGGGTTTGGGGTTTAGGGTTAGGGTTTAGGGTTTAGGGTTTAGGATTTAGTGTTTTGGGTTTTTGGCTTTATCCTTTTAGGGTTTAGGATTTAGGGTTTTAGGGTTTAGGGTTTTAGGGTTTAAGGTTTAGGGTTAGGCTTTAGGAATTAGTGTTTAGGCTTTAGGGTTTAGGGTTTTAAGCATTTAGGGTTTAGGGTTAGCTTAGGGTTTAGGGTTTAGGCTTTAGGGTTTAAGGTTCTTAGGGTTTAAGGTTTAAGGTTTAGGGTTTTAGGGTTTATGGTTAGGGTTAGGGTTTAGGGTTTAAGTTTTAGGGTTTAGGGTTTAGGATTTAGGATTTATTTACCACCAATCAAATTACAATCAAGGATCATATTAGAAAATTCTTCCATGGAATGAATATAAGGTGCACAATCACCACTTCGTTCAGAAGTAAATAAAATAGTGTTGAAATCAAATAATGTTTATTTACAGAGTTAGAAAAATTCATCAAATTATCCCAATGAAGATTTCTGCCAGATCTAAGCCCAAAACACAATAATCACCATAAGAGATTTAAGCATTGACAACTTGTTTAAAACCATCAAGAATAGAAACCTCTACAAAGTTATTCCAAAAATGCGAAATCTATTATGCACATTAGAGAAAAATTTATTCAAATCGATCATTCTAGCAACATGGTTAATTTTGTTAGCATGAATAAGAGGCTCAAAAAAATAAGAAAATAAATATTATGTATACGATAAAGATTTCTTATACGATTATGAATAGAGTGGGTATCGATCCCTCTAACATTCCAAACAATAAAATTAAACATAAAGAAATAAAAAGGGGGTTAAGAAAAGGTTAATTAAGAGAGGAGAGGGAGGCCATAGTTGATCTAGTGTTTGTTGGCAATTTGGGAAGGAGATTTTAAATTTTTTTTTTAGCATGATAAGTTTGGAAACCATTTTCTTTACAATATAATCATCATCTAAGAAGGATTTAGCAACATTAGTCACACATTTAAGAGAAATCTCTTAATTAGAAATGTGTTCTCCTTCTTCCAAGACATTAGAATTTATTAAATCTAAATGAGCATCAGGAATAGTAAGAAAGGGAGCAAAAACATATTTATTTAGAGGCAAGTGTGAACACCAATACCTTCCTCTTCATGACCCAAATTATTAGACAAAGCCAAATCTTTATGAGAATTTAAATCATCTTGAATCTGGAAAATAGAATTAGTTTTTTCAACTTGATTATCATGAGGTATTAAAGCCATATTCTACATTAAATTTGAATGATGCATAACATTAATATCCTCAATTATATTCTCCAAAGCTTCATTTTCATCAATCAAAGCTAAAAGAAGCGTGGATTGAATCAGAGGCAATAGAATCAACATCCAAAAGTTTAGAAAAGCTTTTATTACTCACATTAGAAGCCTTCAATTGCACAGAAGAAGTAAGAGGTAAAATAACCTTATTAAGAACATTCAAAAATTCCTTTTTTTCGAAGTAGCTTTTAGAAATTTAACAGTGATCGACCGAGGATTAGGAATAGAAGTTTATTTAATAAGGATTTTCTTCTTTGGGTAATGATGAAGAATGAATCATTCAAAATTATCATGCCCGTTGATTTTATAGTGAGAAGAAAAGAAAGGAAAATTTTCAAATTCAATTTTTTGTATATAACCATAATTTTTAGATCCTAATCAGATTTCTTTGACGTGTTTCTTGGTAATGTCCAATTCAACAAGGATAGTAAAAAGACAATATTTTGTGGTTTGATCAATTTGTAATGACACCAAATAAAGCACCCACAACAAACCAATTGATGGTTAATGAAATGAATTTATATTGGAGAAAGAAATCCAAATTGGAATGTCTTTGAATGATTTTAAGCAAATAAGCCAAGTTGGTTGATGCCATAATCCATAGGATCCTTGATTTTCCCATCATCAAAGAAGATAAAGATCACCCAATGAAGACACAAAATAGGGACCATCAAAAAAGGAATCAACGAGAATCATGAAAATAGCATTCTAAAATGCAAAATGAGTAAAGGAAAGAAAGAGGAAAGTGATTTTTTTTTGGTTGTGATTTAATTTAGTGAAATAGGTTTAGTTTTTAGTCATTTAGAAGGTTAGGTGATTAGTCATTGTTTAGTTTAAAGTGGAAGAAAGGATTTAGTTTTTTTTATTTTTTAGATTTAGTTCAGATTTAGCAGAGAGTTTTGAGAGATAGGTTATAGAGAGTTTAGTTTAGAGTTAGGATCAGTTAGGAGTTTAATTTAGTGAAGTATGGAAGTAAAGTTTAGGTTTAAGTTGAAGTTTAGAAAGAAGAGGAGTTTTAAGTTTGAGAAGGGTTTAAGATGTAGTGAAGTTTACAGAGTTTAGGTTTAGTTTAGGATTTAGTGGGTTAGGTTTAGAGGAGGTTTAGGTTTAGTTTAGTTTAGAGTTTCATTTAGGTTAGGTTAACCAGCTCAGGTTTAGAGATTTAGTCAGATTTAGAGTGGGTTCAGTTAGGATTTTTAAGTTTAGCTCAGTTAGTTTAGGTGTTAGGTTTAGTTTAAGTTGAGTAGGTTTAGTTTAGGGTAGGGCCCAGGTATGATAGTTTGGGGTTTAGGATTTAGGTTTAGAGGTCAGTTTTTAATTTTAAATCAGGCCCAGTTACATTTGGCCTTTAGTTTTGGTTATAGGCAGCCAGGTCTAGAGATTTATTTGGATTTGGTTAGATCAGTCAGGTAGAGTAATTAGGTTAGGTTTAAGCTCAGAGCCCAGTTTAGCTCAGTCAGTTTAGCCCAGTAGTCTAGGTTTAAGGCCCATGGAGGATCAGGCCAGTCAGGCCTGGGTTTAGATTTAGTAGTTAGGTTGGGCTCAGGATTTGGGGTTTAGTCAGTTTGATTTAGGGCCCAGAGTTTAAGTTTAGGTTTAGTTTAGCCTGGCTCAGAGTTTAGGATTAGGAGTAGCCCAGTTGGTTAGGTAGTTGGTTTGGGTCAGCTCAGTTTAATTAGGGCTCAGTCAGTTGAGCTCAGCCTAGGGCTCAGTTTTCCAAGTGGTTTATTTAGGGCCTAGGGCTGATTTTGGTAGAGGGTTTAAGTCAGTAGCCTTTTTAGGTCAGTAGCCCAGGTCAGCCCAGAGTAAGAGTTTAGAGGCCTAGGTAAGGGCCCAGCTCAGTAGTTTAGAGGTTTAAGTTTAGGAGTCCATGAGTGTCAGTGGGTTTAGAAGGAGTTAGAGAGGGAAGGTTAGGGTAGTAGGTTTAGTTATGTTATAGGTTTAGTAGGGTTTAGAGGGCTAGGGCCTAGGGTTTAAGGTTTATTTTAGTTTAGGGTTTAGGGTTTATTATTTTTGGTAGTTTAGTCATTTATGGTTTAGTGTATTTATTTAGGGTTTTTTTTAAATTAAACCAAAAGGTTTAGGTTTATTATTTATTTTATTTATTTTATTTTTATTTTTATTTTTTTTTTTATTTTTATTTAGTTTAGTTTATTTATTTTAGGTTTATTTATTTAAGTTTATTTTAGTTTAGGTTTATGAGGTTTTTTATTCTTAGTTTAGTTTTATTTTATATTATCCAGGTTTAAGTTTTATTTTAGGTTTAGGTTTAGGTTTATTTTAGTTTATTTTATTTTATTTAGTTTAGGGTTTAGTTTAGTTTAGGTTTAGGTGTAGGTTTAATCGTTTAGTTTAGGTTTACTTTATTTTGTTTATTTTTTGGTTTTTAGTTTAGGGTATAGGTTTTATATTTTTATTTATTTTAGGTTTATTTTATGTTTATTTTTTAGGTTTAGGTTTTATTTAATTTTAATTCTTTATTTAGTTTTATTTTATTTAGGTTTTATTTTAGGTTTTTAATGTTTAGTTTAGGTTTTATTTCTTTTATTTTAGTGTAGTTTTATATTATTTTATTTTACTTTAGGTTTAGGTTAGCAAGTTTTATTTATTTATAGGTTTAATTTAGTTTAGGTTTTGATTTTAGTGTAGGGTTTGGGGTTTTGGGATTAGGATTAGGGAGGTTTATGGTTTAGGGTTTAGGGTTTAGGGTGGAGGTTTAGGTTTAAGGTTTAGGGTTTGGGGGTTTAGGTATTTTGGCCTAGTTTAGGGTTTAGTTTAGTTTAGGGTTTATGATTTAGGTTTAGGGTTTTTTTTTTTTTAAGATTAAGTAAACCCATGTTTAGGTTTATTTAGTTTATTTAGGTTTATTTTTATTTTTATTTAATTTAGTTTATTTATTTGAGTTTACCTTTTTAATTTTAGTTTATTTTATAGGTTTATGTTTATTTTTTAGTTAAACTTTTTATTTTTATTTTTAGGTTTAGGATATTTTATTTTATTTTTTTATTATTTAGGTTTTTTTATTTAGTTTTTATTTTATTTTATATTTATTTTATTTATTTTATATTTTAGGTTTTTTATTTAGTTTTATTTTATTTTATTTTAGGTTTATTTTATTTTTATTTTATGTTTAGTTTTTAATTTTATTTAAGTTTTTTATTTTTTTAGTTTAGTTGAGGTTTTTATTTATTTTATTTAGTTTAGTTTTTATTTTTTTATTTTATTTTAGTTTTTCTTTTTTATTATATTTTCTTCTTAGTTTTATGTTTAGGTTTAGGATTTATTTTGGTTATTTTTTTTAATTTATTTTATTTTTATGTTTTATTTAGTTTAGGTTTAGGTTTTTAGCTTTTTAAGGTTTAGGGTTAGTTGAGGGTTTAGGGTGGGTTGGGTTTGTTTGGGGTTTAGTTCATGGGTTTAGGTTAAGTTTAGGAATAATAGTTTAGGGTTTAGGGTTTAGGGTTTAGGTTTTAGCATTTATGGTTTAGAGTTTTGGGTTTAGGATTTTTAGGGTTTACAATTTAGGGTTTAGGGCTTAAGTTTTAGGTCTAGGGATCAAATTTACTTTGGTTTTTTTTTTTTTTTAGACAAAGAATAAATTTAGATTCAATTTTTCTTCTTTTCGATTTCATCAACCACGTAACACTCCAAATTTTTTTAAGACATGGCGATGACATATAAAAAATAAACACACAAAGAAAATCAAAATCCATAACTAGAATCGCTCTACTATAAAGACAGTTCCATAAGCACCAATCGATCGTCGCAGCTTCCCATCAAAATCACCTGGCCTCGAGTAGCGGATCCATCATCATATCGATCTCTCTCTCCTCCACCACCACCATGGTTGTAACCCCACTCCTCCCGCCTCCATAACTATCATTACTCTGACCACCACCTTCATCCACCACCTAGATCCACCACCACCACTATAATAATTGCCACCTCCACCTTCATCTCTATCAGATCTAGGGCCTGGTTGACGTGATGTTCCTTCAAGGCTCGCCCATTCTAGATTTAGGTTTATTAGGTTTTAGGGTTTAAGTTTATTTTTAATTTATTTAATTACTTTACATTTAGTTTAGGTTAGGGTGGGGAGGGTGGAGGGTTTAGGTTAAGTGGGTTTAGGGGGAAGGTTTAAGGGTTTAGGGTTTAGGTTTGAGGGTTTAGTGGGTTAGGGTTTGAGGGTTAAGTTTAGTGGTTTAGGTGGGTTTTGGGTTTAGGTTTAAAGTAGTTTTAGAGAGGATAGGGTTGGTGGGGAGTGGAGGGTGGGATGGGGTTTAGTGTGGGTTTAGGGTTTAGTTTAAGCTTTAGGTTTAGGGTTTTGTTTTAAATTCAAACCGTAAGTTTATGTTTATTTAGTTTAATTTTATTTTTTTGGTTTATTTTATTTTATTTTATTAGGTTTTTTTATTTTATTTTGATTATATATATTTAGGTTTATTTATTTTAGTTTAGGTTTTTATTTTTTTATCTTTAGGTTTAGGTTTTATTTTATTTTTTAGTTTAGTTTATTTTATTTTAAGTTGATTTTAATTTTATTTTTTAGGTTTTTTTTAGTTTAGGTTTAGTTTACTAGTTTATTTTATTTTATTTAGTTTAGGTTTATTTAATATATTTTATTTATTTATTTTTTTATTTTATATTTTTTTATTTATGTTAATATTTTATTTTATTTAGTTTAGTTTAATTTATTTTATTTTAATTTATTTTAATTTTAGTTTATTTATTTTAGTTTATTTTTTTAGTTGAGTTTTATTTTATTTTTATTTAGTTTTATTTTATTTTAGGTTTATTTTATTTATTTTTTTATATTTTATTTTATTCTTAAGTTTAATTTATTTTTTTAGAGGTTATTATGTATTTTATTATTTTAATTAGATTATTTATTTAGGATTTAGATTTTATTTTATTTATTTTATTTATTTATTTATTTAGGTTTAGGTTTATTTATTTATTTTTTATTTTATTTAGTAGGTTTTTTTTAGGATTTAGGGTGGGGTTTGGGTAGGTTTAGGGAGGTTTAGGTTTAGGTTTGGGAAGATTTAGCATTAGGTTTTTGGTTTAGGCCCAGGTTTAGGTTTATAGTCAGTTAGGTGTGGTCAGGCCCAGTTTTGGGGTTTAGTTTTTGTGGAAGGTTTAGGTCAGGTTAAGATTTAGGTCAGGGTGTGGTTTAGAGGTTTGGGTTTAGGTTAGGTGGGTGGGTTTAGGGTTTGTGTGGGGAGGTTTAGGGTCAGAGTTTAGGTTTAGGATTTTAGGGTTTAGGGTTTGCAGGTTTAGGGTTTAGATTTAGGTTTAGGGTTTTGATTTAAAGTTTAGGTTTAGGTTTTAGGTTTGTGGCTTTAGGTTTTTAGGGTTCAAGTTTTAGGTTTAGGGTTTAGGGATTTTTTTTTGATAGAGAACAAATTCAGATTCAACATTTCTTCCTTTTGATTTCATCAACCAAGTAATACCACAGGTTTTCTGAGACACAAGCGACGACATAGATAAAAAATGAGTATTCTTAGAAAAAATTAAAAACCTTAGATAACTAGAATCGTCTCTACTATAAAGACATAGTTCCATAAGAAGCAGATCGGATTGGTCATTCTTCTGCTTATCTAGTTCCAATCAGATCCACCCCAACCTCTCAAGTAACTAGATCCATCATTATATCCCTGATCTCTCCCTCCGCCACCACCACGGTTGTAACCTCCATCGTTCCTCCCACCTCCATAACCACCACTACTTCGACCACCGCCTCCATATCCACCAGCACCTCTAGATCCCCAACCACCACTATGATAAACACTGCCTCGACCTTCGCCTCCATCGCCAGATCTAGACTGAGCCTGGTTGACGGTGATGTTCTTGTCATCAAGATTCTCCCCATTCTTAGCGTTTAGGTTTAGGTTTATTATGTTTTAGGGTTTAGGTTTATTTTTTTAATTTTTAGTTTTATGGTTTAGGGTTGGGTTTAAGGTTTAGGTTAGGGTTTAGTTTAGTTTAGGGTTTATGGTGGTTTAGGGTGTTGTTGGTTTAGTAAGGAGGTTTAGGGTTTAGGGTTTAGGGATGATTTGGGTTTAAAATTATGCAAACCCGAGTAGGTTTAAGTTTATTTACTTAGTTAATTTTTATTTATTTTAGCTTTTTGATTTTTTATTTTTATCTATGTTTTATATATTTATTTATTTTAGTTTAGATTTTTTATTTTAGTTTATTTAAGGTTTAGGGGTTAAGGTTTAATTTTAGTTGAGTTTTATTATTTTATGTAGTTTAAGTTTTTTTTTATTTTAGGGCACAGAGTGGTTTAGGTTTAGGTGTGGTTTAGTTTAGTTTTTTTTAGGGTTTAGTGGTTTAGGTGTGGGTTTATGGATGGATAGGGATGGTCTTAGGAGTTTAAGGTGTGGGTCTTGGGCCCAGTTCAGTTTGGGTTTGGGGTGTGGTAGGTCAGGTAAGGTAGGGCCCAGGGTTGGGGCCAGGGTTTCTTTTAAATCTCCATCTTTAGGTTAAGGAGTTAACTCAGGGTTTAGGGCCCAGGGTGGGTTTAGAGTTTAGTGGAGTTTAGGTGGGTTTAGTATTTAGGGTAGTTTTGTAGTTTAGGGTAGGTTAGGTTATAGTTTAGGGTTTAGGATTTAGGGTTTTTTTTTGAAATTAAGTAAATCGATAGGTTTAAGTTTATTTAGTTTATTTTTTATATATTTTATTTTATTTTATTTTTTTATTTAGGTTTATTTTTTAGTTTTGTTTAGTTTAATTTATTTATTTTAGTTTATGTTTTTATTTTATTTTATTTTATTATTTTATTTGTGTTTAATTTTAGGTTTTATTTAGTTTAGGTTTAGGCTATTATCTTTTTAAGGTTTAGGGTTTAGGGTTTAGGCTGTTTGGAGTTTAGGTTTTCGAGTTTAGGGTTTTTTTTGGGTTTAGGGTTTAGGGTTTAGGGTTTAGGGTTCACTTCTTGAGATTGGCTTGGAGTCAACTGACTATGAGGATCCCATAGGAGAAGTTGTATGTATGCCAGATGAGAACTTTCCAAAAGCTCATCATTCCAAGAAGTCACTGAAGTCAACCTACATAGTGGAGAAGTTCTACTTCTTTGGAGCAAGTCATTTGTTCCAATTGGCAGATATCCCCTCCATAGGATGCTCCACCCATGGATATGCCTATGGAGGACCACTAGAGTTGATTACAATGTCCTAGCTCACCTTAGAAAGTTTCCACTAAGTTAAGCAAATGCCCCTTGTCTTATCCAAAGAGATGAGAGAATCTCTAATCAAGGCCTTACTTGATCTAGAGATATGTTTAGCTCAGCTGATCGCTATTAAGAAGAAGGCATGCCACTCGAAGGACATCTTAGGAGTTACATTTAGCAATGAAGACTTACTCCTAGGGACGACCGAGCACAACCGCCTCTTTACATGTGTGTTTTAAGTTGAAATTTAATTAGATTACTAGGTCTTATAATCCACCAACACAAGGTTGTGGGAATGCCTAAGAGGTGAGGATTTATGCTATAGCCCGAAGGAAATAGCTACCTCGGATCTTAAATCTAGGGAGCTTTAGTACGAGCTAAAGCATGACCCAAATCTATGCGATAGGTGGACATAAGGGTTTACATTCACAAGAGAGAATAAATTGTCTGACTTCTGGACTCATAATCGCCTGAAGTGGCCGCCAGCAAACTCCTCCAATGATTTTAAAACCATGTAGTCTGGTGTTATAAATTGTAAGAAAGCTAGGGTAGTTATTTAATCCTATGTGTATCAATATAAGTAATATATTTTAGCACACTTAAATGATTAATGTAAGTGTATGTTTAGAATTTATATTTTATTTGATTGAATTATTTAAACATATTAATTTAAAACTTTATCCAAATTCTTATACAAAAAAGACATAAGAAAGAAATTAAATAGACATGTGCCATTATTAAATCAAGGAAGTGAGGTAATTAAATAACCTCCATGGAGCTAGCTAAAGCCTCGTATTCTTGGGATGTCTAGACTATATACCCATTTGAATTCAAACATATGTAAATTTGTATACATGAACCTAGGAAGTAAGCTCCAAATCATACGGCTAATTACTTCAACCACTTAATCAATTATGAATGCATGCCATTTCAATGTAAAATGGGATTTTTCATTCACTAATCACATATACATATAAATGTACAAAGATATAGGCAAGTACATGCCATTGTTAAACCAGGGAAGTGAGGTAATCAAATGACCTCCTTGGGGCTAACTAAAGCCTCATATTCCCGGGATGTCAAAACTATATACTTGCTTTTCTTGGACACACATGGATGTATACATAAATGAGGGAAAGCAAGTCATGCAAAGATTGTATATTTTGTTTGATTGAATCATTTATATATATGAATTAAAGCTCTATCCAAATTCTAATGTTGAAATACATAAGAATGAAATCATCAAATGTGCGTTGTTAAACCAGGGAAGTGAGGTAATCAAATGACCTCCTTGGGGTTTAGCTAAAGCCTCGTGGTTCCTGGATGTCCATACTATATACCCATTACCATTCATTCTTGTATAAATCAACAAATGAATAGAGAAAGGAGAACTCAACATTCATAACTTAAGCTATGAGCACATGCATTTCTTATGTATTTATAACTATTATTATAACACATATTATTATTCATTTATAAGCTTTTGAAAAATATATTTTGAATTTAATAGGATAATATACACATATATTAAATTAAATCAACACATGCAAGATTAATGAAAATGAAATCCATTTTATTTTACTTGATTTTGAAAAGATGGACTCATGAATTCAAATGACATACCAAATTTAACATGATTGGAAAGAGGACAATCAAATATAAGCATGTGATTCATTTAGCCAAACTAGTTTTTAAAGACAATCAAATCAAATAAGATTATTTAAAGCAAACCAAAGCTTCCTTATTAATTAAGTTTTGGATTTGATTTGATTTAAAGAGTAGAAGAGAAATCATCACTTGTTGTTTTAAACAAATTCCCACATTAGTTATTTGATTTAATTTATTGAAATGTAATTAAGTTAATTTTATGGGTTAATTAAGTTGAACCCTTGATTAGATGAGTTAATTACCCTTACCTATGTCACCTTAAAGTAATTAACTAAATAATTATGAGCCAACATGATATGCATAGAAAATAAACTTGCAATGAAGCTAAGAAATAAAAGGGGTGAAATTGGCTCATGATTAATAGTTAATTAGACTAATGGACTTAATTAATTACTCTTTTGGTTTTCCCACACATATAGACTAACCATAATATCATTAAACTCCTTTTGGTTATTAACCACCTAAAGATCTACCCCATGATTTAATTTATTAAAGTCTGATGTGATTATGATTTCAATTTGATTAAGTGATTTAATTAATTAGTTAAATCTTAATTAATTTCATATTTAGAAAGGGTGAATTGAACATAGGGAAAGGGGTCCCAACCCTATTCCTTAGTTCACTTACTATTGAACAATGATTAATAAACTTAAGGAACCAAATTATTACTGTTCATGGGATTAATTTATCATTAATTAAATTAAAAGAGTAGTTAAGGTTTAATTAGTCAATTTTCCTAATAAAGAGAAATAAATCCCATGAAAATCATGAGAGAGGTCATCCCATTAAATTAACCCACAAAATTTGGGATTAATTGCTCAAGTAATTAAGGAGTAATTAAGCTAATAAAATTTATAATTAAACTTTAATTACTATTTAAAATTAGTTAAGATCATTTTAATTAATTTTTATTTAAAATTCCTTTAAAATGTGTATTTATTTGCATTTTTGTTTCTCTATGATTTTTTATGATTTCTATTAAGTTTCAGAATTAAAAAAATGATTAATCCTAATTAAAGCATAATCCTTGGTTCCACGTGGTTGACCACGCTTTCCACGCGTGGCTCGATATTGGCTTCTTAAAACTTATCTAACTCAACACTTACATGGCGGCGGAAAATGTGCTTTCTCGTCCGCTATTTGATCTAAGATCGATGGCTACGATTAATCCCACAACTTAATAGGATTAAATCAGATTGATCTAGATCTAATCAATGATCATCCGTATTGATCATGTGGAATGACGCGTGATCTAACATCATATGAGTGAGGGAGAATGGAGTACATTACATTACTTGATTAGAGCTTACCCGAGCTTGAATCAACTCGAAAAGGATCCCGCACCTTCACGACATCGATCGGAGGGGATCCAACGATTATGATCACATAAGTTTTCTTCAAAAAACTCCAACCTATTTTTGCTTAAGGATCAGTTTTGGAAGTATACCTCATCGGAGCTCAAGACCGATGGCTTGAACAATTGAGGAAGCTTCATCTAGTGGAAATGAAGCCTTGTTGAGAAGCAATTGGATCAATTTCTCGACATTCACTCGGAAGGCCATGAATAGATGATTTGGAGCTTAGCTTTGATCGAAGTCCCACCTTCGGTGATTGAGAAGCTTGGGAGATGATTTGTTCTTACCGATGAGGCCTAGGGAATGTGCGTACAAAGTTAATTTGAGTTTGATGGAGAAATGGGGAAGTGTCAAAATGGGAGTGTTCAGTTTCGGGATGGATGGGAATGGCATTTTCTAATCGAGGAATGAGCTTAGGAGCTTAGGGAATGGATCTAGCAGCTTATCTTAGGTAGCTAGGGCTTTGGGGAATGATTTTTGTGTGTGTTTGAGTGGAAATGAGGGGGTGTATACCCCCTTCATCTTGATCGACCATCTCAAGGTTTTGCAGGGAGGAGTTTGGCTCGCTTGGTTGGTTGAATGTGTGGAGTTGGCTGCCAAGGAAGAATGATGGGTGTCCTATGGGTTTAAATTCTCCAATAGGGACCCAACCACCCCTTGGTCTGGGTGTCTAGTGCTTAGGTGGACCATTGGGAGAGTACCAAGTGGCCTAGAATGGAAATGACCACTTACATGGGTGATTTGTCTCATGTGATGCCCTTGACCTAAGATTAGAATGATCATTTAGCATTAGATTTGATTTGGGAATAGATTTGAAATGAGCCAAAGGTGGTTAGCCCAAATTTCAAGTCAATTGGAGTTAATTTGGTTAGGTTTGGCTCAATTTGACTCATTTAGGTTAAAGTTAGATGGGTCAAGTTGACTAATTGGTCAAAATTGGTCAAATTGGAGGGTAAAGTTCATATGATCCTTTGAGATATTTTGGTTCAATTGATTTGGTTTAGTTTGGCTTATATTTGATTTTGGCTCATTTGA
This sequence comes from Cymbidium sinense, assembly GCA_021442155.1. Taxonomy (NCBI): domain Eukaryota; kingdom Viridiplantae; phylum Streptophyta; class Magnoliopsida; order Asparagales; family Orchidaceae; genus Cymbidium; species Cymbidium sinense. The sequence goes on along the minus strand of CM038215.1, from coordinate 8,218,927 downwards.
ATTCATTTGGGTGAAATGGGTTAAGTTGACCAATTTGACCAAATTGGCCAAATTGTCTTGTGTTGTTAGTTTTTTAGTAGTTTAGTTGACAGAAGATGATTGTAGGCTTTGGTTTCAATGAATTTGGATTTGGTTTTGATTTAGTCCAACTTGAACCTTTAGGATTAATTTGGGCTAAGTTGGTACATTGGGTTCAATTGGGTCCAATCTTGGCTTTGGTCAAGTTCAACATTCAATTTGGAATGAACTGCTTGGTTGCAATCAATTTGGTTTATATTTTGATTTGATCCAATTTCTTTTTAGGCCAATTGAGATCAACTTGGGTCAAGACGCCAATTTTGTATGATAATTGAAGTCCAAGTCATATTCAAAGGTTGATTTTCATTTGGTATGAATCATCAATTGATCAATGATTTGGGTTATCAAAGGTCAAATTTGGATGTTAGCTTTGTCAAAGGGTTAAGGTTTGACTTGGGTTGATTTTTGGCTTGATGATTGTAGATTTTTTATATTTGTGAATATGAAATGAAATGACTTTCATGTGAAAATCAATTGAATTTAGAATGAAGGAATTTGGTTATGGAGTTGGGTCATGTGGTTTAGATTTGATTTGGTTTGATTTAGTTTTGATCATTTAAATGTATATTTCATTTAAATTTTTTGAATATGATTGAAAATATGATTCATTTGTGAGAAAATCAATTGAGTTTGACTTGATTTGGATTAAGATTTGGCTAAATCCATGGGATAGGTCATATGCCTTAGGAAGGGTTTTGATTTAATTTGATTTAATTTGATTTAGTTTTGATCATTTGGTAGATTTGATTTATATTAAGGAAGATGATATAAATTTATTATAAATTATTTTGATTGATTTGATTTGGATTAAGATTTGGCTAAGTCAATGGATAGGTCATATGCTTAGGAAGGGTTTCAAGTTTGGATTTGATCATGGGCTTCAATCATTTCATTTTGTAATTTGGGTTTTGATTTGGATTTCAATTTGATATTTGAATTGAACTTGAGGTTTGGGTTTAGAAGGTGAACATGGATTAGATTTTAGTTGTAATATAGGTAGATTATCCTAATCTCGAAGACATAACCTAATTTTATGGTTAACCCTTCTAAGTCTTTAGGCTTAGGTTAAGTGTTTACCTAATTGTTAAAAGTGTCATAAGGAAGTTTAGTGTCTAGAAGGCTCCTAAGTCTAAGATGGGAAGATTGAATTTGCACCCCAAAAGTGAGATCAACATGCCTTAGGCTCCATAGCCCTTGGAGATAGATGACCAAGTTTCCACATTATTGACTCGAATACATCTTTCAACGCTTTGCTTGGGAGACCATGGATACATGAGAACAGTATAGTTCCATCCTCTCTACATCAGTGCATGAAGTTTGTGAGAGGTGGGATCATTTACTATGTCAAAGGAGATCTCAAGTCATTTACAGTTCACAAGGTCGGCATATATGAGGATGTGGCTTACTACCTCCCTCAAAATCAACAAGTCTATTCTTGTGAACTTGGCCAAAATTTAAAAATAAAAAAAGAAAAAGAAAAAGAAAAATAAAAAAATGAAAAGGAAATAAAAGGGAGCAAAATAGACTTGGAGGAGGAAGTGGAGCAGACATTCCACCGCTTTGTTACTCCATTCAAACCTATGGGTAGATGACCGACCTCCACCAAGTAGAGGAAAAGGCCAATTCAGAGGCAATCTTAGGGGTGGAAAATCTCCTTATTGGCCACCCATTGGAAGATATGTCCCAGCTACCAGGAGTACACCTGCTATCCATATAGACTTAGAATGTAGTTCATAGGATGAGTCTTATATGATTAGCACACTTGCTAGCTCTTCTCAACAGTATATTCCCTTGGAAGTGACACTTGAGCTAGATAGAGATGAAGACCAGGCTCTAAAGCAAAGCATAAGTGTATCCAAGTCTATATGTGAAATAGTTAAGCATGGGGAACCTTAGCTCTAACCCACTTTCCCTCAAAAGCGAGGGTTTGGTAGTTAAGTTCCTAAGTCATCCACAGGAGTGAAGACTTAGAGGTTCTTTCTAGGAGCATCATCTTTAAGTCAAGAAGTTGATGTAGAATTTGAGGATGATTAATATAAAAATTTAATAGAATTATCTTTTGATTGGTACTTGCCTTGTGTTCATAATTTAGAAAAGAAAGAGTTAATCCCACATACTTGGAAAAAGTCGACATTGAAAGAATATGAAAGAATAAATGCAAAATCTCTCAATCCGGGACTACTATTTATAGTCAGTCAATGATGATTACTACTTAGTCATCACTAATCATTTGGAATCTGATAGGTTCTTTTTAAATTAGATTAACTCATATATTGAGCTATGCTTAGAAACTTTAGATGATCCAGATGACTTTGAAGTTAAAGGTGCACTGCCAGAGTTTGAAGAAGAGATCAAGTCAACCATCAACGAGCTCAAGGAAATCAACTTAGGAATCAAAGATGCACATCCCACATACATCGTTCTTTTGTTGAATGAATGAAATTTAATAAATTAGTTAGCTATTGATTGAGTTTAAGGACTACTTTGCATTGACTTATGAAGAGATGTCTGGCTTGGCTCCTAATGCAGCAGTTCATAGACTAGCAATAGAGCCTACTGCTAACCCTATCAAGCAAGTTCCTAGATGTATGCAATTAGACATCGAACAATAAGTCATTTCTAAAGTCAAGAAATTGATCAATGTTGGCTTCATCCGGAAGAAAATACCCTACCTAGATCGCCCAAGTTAAAAAAAAGAATGGTCAAATTCACATATGCGCTTATTTTAGGAATCTAAATAAGGCATGTTCAAAAGATGAATTTTCACTACCAACCTCGGAGCTAGATGGTGGAGATTGCCTCATCAAATGCAATCTTCTCTTTTATGGATGGCTCATCTAGATATAACCAAATGAAGATGGCCCCTGAAGATGAATGAAACACTATTTTTAGAACCCTGATTGAAATCTATTGCTATACGGTCATGCCTTTTAGCCTTAAAAATGTCGGTGCTACATTCCACCGGGCTATGACTCGAATGTTCGATGAACTCTTTCATCATCAAGTTGAGTGCTATGTCGATGATCTCGTGGTCAAAAGTGGAGAAAGGAAGACCATCTCTTTGACTTGAGAGTAGTTTTCAAACAATTAAGATTATTTAACCTCAAAATGAATCCCATGAAGTGTGCATTCATAGCAGCTTCAAAGAAATTCCTTGGGTTTATTGTCTGACACCAAGGAATCAAAATCGATCTGGAGAATATCAAGGCAATATTAAAAATGCCACCCCCTAAAAATTTAACTCAACTTAAATCATTCCAAAGGTGGTTGGAATATCTAAGATGATTTATATCCAACCTATCAGGAAGATGTCAGCCATTCTCAGTACTTGTTGAGGCAAATTATTCACCCATTGAGAAGCATTGCAAAGCTTTAATATTTGCATCCCAAAAGCTATAGCATTACATGCTTCCTCATAAGGTGAACTTAATCTCTAAGATCAATCTACTACAAGATCTTATGACATGGACGCATTCTGCATAGTTGGGATGACGGTCCATGATCCTCTCATAGTTTGACATTACCTTCGTACCCCTTGGTGCGGTGAAAGGACAAGCACTAGCATATTTCTTAGTGGCACACCCACTTCCCGCTAACTCTCCACTTAGTGATGATCTGCCTGATGAACAAATCATGAAACTTAGCATTCACCGCTTGGGAGATGCACTTTATGGATTTCTTCTCAAAGAGGAGAATAACCACAATCTATTATCCCAAGAAAGGCAGGGGTAGGAATAGTTCTCTTAACTCCGGACCGTGATGTGATGAGATTCTCATATCATCTGTCCAATCCTTGCACCAACAATGAAGCTAAATATGAGGCTCTAATTTCTAGTCTGGAGTTAGCCATTACTCTAAGCATCCAAAACATCAACATCTTCAGGGATTCTCAACTAGTTATCAACCAAATCATTGAGTCCTATAAGGTGAAAAATCCCAAGCTCCATCATTAACACAAGTACACCATAGAATTATTAGCCTAAATCTTAGAGGTTACCATTTATAAGATTCCTTAAAGAGAGAATGTCGTAGCGTATGCTTTAGCCAAGTTTCCAGAAAGTTGGCATGCCTGGAGGATAAGTCCATATCAATAAAGTTCCAAAATAGACAAGTCTTATCCCTTGTTGATATTGAACTCATCAAAAAGTATACTCTTAAAGGGGAGGTTGCCATTGTTAAGAAGGACTAGGGGTTAAATTGGAGGCAACAATTCATGGATTACCTAAATAAAGGAAAACTACCTCAAGAGAAGACCCAAGCCTATTAGATGAAGCAGAAAGCACTTTTCATGCTCTTATGGATGGTTTCTTATACCGATGATCTTTCAATCATATATGGTTACATTATTTAGATAAGAAAGCCCATAAGATTATGACCGGTACACTCAAGATTATGTGGAGCCAACCAATCCGTCTAAAGATGAAATCCAAGATCAAGAGACTAGGATACTCACCATCGATGATCAAAGATTTCATGGATATGGCTAGGAAATGCCATCAATGTCAAATGTGTGTGGTCCTACACCAACCACCCAACATTCTACATCCTACATTGTCCTTATGACCATTTGAGTGTTGGGGTATTGACATAGTGGGTCCGAAAGTGATCCTCTTCCTTCCAAGGGTCATTGATTCATCTTAGTCGCTACTAACTACTTTTCAAATGGAAAAATATGATTTCCAAAGAGGTCACCGCCAAAGATGTGCTCCAATTTTTTTAGGAACCATATCGTATATAGGTTCTGACTGCCTCGACAAATTATATTAGATAATGGTATTATATTCAAGAGCACCGATAAAAAAAAAAACTTTATCAAGAGACACAACATAGATTGGAGATACTCTACCATCAACTACCTGAGGGCAAATAGTTTAGCAGAAGCCTTCAACAAAACTCTCATCCAAATACTAAAGAAGACACTCGACAATAACAAGCGATTGTGGTTTGAGCAGTTAGTTGAAGTCATGTGGGCCTATCGCACCACATATAGAACCCTAACTCAGTCTACTCCTTTCTCTTTAGTGTATGGGTCTAAAATCATTCTACCATTAGAAGTCAAACTCCCTTCACTAAGGATAGCTGTGAGTAGCAAGATCATAATAGAGAAGAATGCCAAGTTGTGGTTAGAAGAGCTCAAAAGTTTGGAAGAGAGACGCTTACGGTTTGTTCGTCCTAGATCTTTTCAAGTAGAAAAGCTTATTTTAGATCTAAGGAGATTGATTGTTGCCCATTGTAAGATGGGAGACAAGTTTGAACCCACTTGAGAAGGCATACCAAGGAGGATCTTATCAGCTTATTAATCATAAGGGAGAGTGCCCAATGCTTCCAATCAATAGGATCTACTTAAAGAAATATTACAAATCATGTTTTAAAATAATTATCATCAATGAAAATTTCATTTTGAATTCAATCTCTTCCATGTTGAAGATATTCTTGTTTGCGATGCTGCCATGATGTATTTAGGGTAGGTGTAAGGAACTTGAGCAGTGTCCTATCCTTCATCGATAGAACATGAATACAAACTACACAAAAACATATAAAATAAACACATATCTTTTGTCTCGGACTACTCCAAGTTAAGATAATGCCCCAATAACACTCACATAGTGGCTCTGGGTCAAGTCGACATGTTACCCTAAGTGTGTCACCCTGATCTTCTTTCTTTTGGAGGATGTAAGTATACTTTGTTTTCCTTTCTTACTTTTCCACTACACATCAATGAGAGCCTTGTTAGTTTAGTAGGTCTTACTGCATGGCTGGTAAGCTACTTCATGTTGGCTTCATTTAAGAGGATGGGAGTCTGTTACACTTTCTTCTTGGATTAGCCTTCGTGCACTGATTAGGTCGAGTATATTTGAGGCTTAGGATAAGCCGCCTAGTGACTCCTTTCCTCATGACTGCTTCAAGTTTGGGTCCGGTCCTTCCTCGGAGCTCCCCGTTAAGTAGTAGCTCTAGGCCAGATAATATCTGTCCCGTCGATGACAGACTATCTCGATGATTAGTTATGCTTGAAAAGTTGTAAGCCAACTCACTTTCTTTCCATATTGATCACTGCACACTGACGGAGACCTTAGGTTGGTTGGTTCTCACTATGACCACTCATGCTAATTCACCTTAGGATACATCACTAGGGCTATCAAAAAAGGTCATTGTTAACAAATAGCTCGTGTTCAACTCATTCAGTAGCTCATGTTTGGCTCATTCATTAACTAAAGACGAACATGAATAGACATTTCAAATAGATATATAAATGAGCCAAAGATGAACAATCATTTGTTCGATCGTGTTCGACTCGATTTAGCTCGAAATAAAAAGTATATTATATTATTTTATTTTATTATTATTATTATTATTATTATTTTATTACTATTATTTTTATTTTTACTACTATTTATTATTATTATTATTATTATTATTATTATTATTATTATTATATATACAAATGACCACATGTACATATCATAAATGCGAGCATGACTTAGTGGTTAAAGTTTTTGTTATGCAAAAGATTGGCCCTGGTTCGAATACTCCCTCATACAAATTTTTTGGATTATTGCATTTTGAGCCAATTTTGAACACGAGTTGAACACGAACAAAGAAATTTTCAAATGAGACCCAAATAGTGAAATTTTGAGCCATTTCAAACCATGAACACAAAAAATAATTTTCAAACAAGTAAAACACGAAAAAAGGTTCGACTAGCTCAAGCTCAACTCGTTTACACCCCTGTACACCACTCATGATAGATGTAAGTCTGCTACACTTTCTCCTTGAGTTGGCTACCATAAACCTATAGGCTTTCTTTTCTAGGGCCTAGGACAATGCCCTAGCGATCCCTCAATATTTGGATCACATCCTTTGTGTCCCCATTTAGACATTACTGTTACTATCATGGACAATTCCCCTTTCTAATATCCACCCTATGGTTGGAGAATCCATCTTGTGGATGTGTAGATTCTCCCTTGTTCCAATAAATCGAGATAGGTCAAAGCATTGCCCTGTGGTCCCCAACCATAAGGTCCAAAACATATAAACAAAATATATATTCACTTGGGGATTAGGAGGATACCCATAGCGTACCTTTTCCTAAGCAGGTATCAATCTTTAGGACAGTGTTAGCAAAACTCCCTATAGGAATTGTCTGACTACTCTTGAGTTGATATAAGTCCCCAGTAGCTTTAACTCAGTAGTTTCCCCTATGTTGGGTTCAATTTGTTATGCTACCAATAGGTCACCCTAGGGGTTGTTCCTTGCTTTAGAAGATGTAAGTCTGTTATGCCATTTTCTATACGATTTACAAAGGCAACCCCGGTTGGCTGGCTTACTACGACGATGACTATCCCTTTGGATTTATAAATCGAGATAGGACAAGTTCGATACATCCCCTTTGGGTCCATCACACAATGACATGGTCCATAAATTAAATCTATCAAATTTGATCGAGCTCACATCCTCAGCAAATATGCCCTCAATTTGAAATCAAACTAAACATAATAAACCATATAAAATCACATAAAATAAAGATAAAATTAATCCTGACTAATTTTGAGTTGACATAAGTCCCCAACAACATTCACTAAGTAGTTGCCTCGGGGTTTGATTTATTGTGCATCCAACAGTCACCCCACTAGTTTTCCTCACTTTGGAAGATGTAAGTCATACACCTTCTTCTTAGCACATCCATTTATGCAAGGAAACCCCTTAGGTTGGCTATCTACTCCATTGGTAGACTATCCCTTTTTTTATTTGTAAATTTTAGGTCAGATATATCCCCTTCTTAGTGGATCCATCGTACATGATAGGGTTTATACATTAACTATTAAGTTAAACCCAATATAATTTTAGTTAATTTAAATCACACCCTTCTCTAGTGGAGCCCCAAATCATATATAAATAAGTCAAGTAAACAAATCAAATTCAAAACCAACCTCACAGTGGAACCAAATTAAAATAACTCCCCATAGAGTCTAAATCAAAGAAATCAAACCAAACTCTTATCATGGGTACATCCCCAAACAAATCTATGAAATCAAACAATCCCAATCCAGTGGATAGCCCAAGCTTCCCAGTGGAAGGTTCATATACCGATCCCCGTGGACATATCTCTAGCGATATTCCTCCATATCAATTAAAAAAAAAAACTAAAATTCGATTCAATCTTAATCCCTAGTGGATTATAGATTCTTATCCCCAATGAATCTTCTTTCCACAAATCATATAATCAAATCAAATTCAAACCTTATCTCCGTGATTTTCTTCTTATGCCCAGACATAGACCCTCTATGTCATGTCTAATGCAAGTGTGATCCCCTAGCAGATTTCCCTCCAAGTCCTTGACATGGAATTTTCATCAAATCTTATTTCTTCTTTTATGCACATCTTTAATACTTCAACTAAAATCTAACAATGTATTCCTTCAAATTACATCACCTTAACATTGTAATCAACATTTTATGATTTATGATGGTGCAAGCTCAAACTAACTATACAATATCATGCTAAACATATTATAGTGTGAATTAACACACTATATTATATTATAATAATGATGTTATATTATAATTTGCTATAATATAATGTATTATTTTACATTACACATCATTAGAATCACTTACAAAGAACAAATAACAAAATTTTCACAATATATGAATAATGTTCATTTTAGATGTAAAATTGTTATTTTTCTTTTGAAATTTACAAAATAGCATAATTTTGGTGTTTCTTCTTGGTGTGTGCTAGGAATTTGGCCAAATTCTTCCATCTCAACCTTCAAATTAACATTTTTTTGAGTTTTGACCCAATGTATTATAACATAAGTAAAATATACTAAAATTTATAATAACATTTAGTAGCACACCACATTCATATATATGTGAAGTTATATTGTTATGTACATTATATTTTAATATGCTTTCATACAATATATTATCTTACATTACCCTTCAAATGAACCACTTTAAGCAAAAATTTATAAAATTTGGTTGAAAAATGAACATTTATTTTGGATACAAAATTCCATTCTTTTGATTAAATGACACACCATAGCACACCTAATGATGTTCCTAAAGCTTACCTTAAATTTGGCCAAATCCCATCATCTCAGCCTATAAATCAGTATTTTTATGAAGTATAATAGTACAAACTCTAGTACATCATACTATAATAAACTAAAATATGCTAAATAAGAAGTAGTAATACACAATAGTGTGCTATAATGCATGATGCTACACTATGTTATGGCATCCTATATTATAATACACTACAACATATTATATTATATTATATTGCATATCACATCACATGGGATTACTTAAGATAAAAAATCATAAAATTAGTCTAAATAATAATAAAAACTATATATTTTAGTCGTATCAATTACATATTTTAAATTGAAACAACATTTTATGATGCCAGGCTCTACTTATTATTAATTTGGCCAAATTATGCCATTTAAAAGTCTAAATCAACATTTTTATAAATAATTCTAGTGTAGTATAAATCAACATTTTCTATGTTATGGCATTACTAAAAGAATTTAAAATGCTCGAAATAATATATTATGATATATGATGTTATACTATGCTACAACATATAATATTTATTTTGAACATAAAATCTTACATTTTAGACTATAAATTGTAGCACACCTTTGGTACTACAACCTAATTCACACTTCAAATTTAATAAATTTCATCATCTAATTTATTTAATTAACATTTTTATGATTTATATAAATATATACTATAGGACATAATACCATAACATACTAAAACATTTCAAAACATCTTATAACATCCAAAAATAAATCACTACATGCTTAAATATATGATGCTACATTATACTATAATATATGGAATTATAATATGATTTAGGGTTAGGTTTAGGTATTCAAATCTCTAATAGTCAAGGAAAGTCTCTTGAAGACATTTTCTTTAACTACCATAACTATGTTAGGATTAGGTCATTCTTTAGATCTACTTTTAATGACATCTTTATTTAAGGTTTAGGGTTTACGGTTTAGAGTTAGGGTTTGTGGTTAGTTTAGGGTTAAGGTTTAATTTAGGTTTTAGGGTTTACAGTTTAGGGTTGAGGGTTTAAGGTTTAGGGTTGAATGGTTTAGGGTTTACGGTTTATGATTTTATGGTTTAGGTTTAGGTTTAGGTATTTAGGTTTTAGGGTTTACGGTTTAGGGTTTAGTTTAGATTTAGAATAGGTTTTGGGTTTAGGTTTAGGTTTAGGTGGTTTAGTGTTTAGGGTTTTAGGGTTTAGGTTAGGGTTTAGAGTTTAGGGTTCAAGTTGTAGGTTTAGGGTTTAAGTTTTAGTTTAAGATTTAGGGTTTAAGTTTAGCATTTAAGGTTTATGGTTTTTTTAATAGAAAAAAATTTAGATTCAACATTTATCCTTCTTGAATTCATCAACTAAGCAGCACCCTAAGTTTTTGTAGACATAAGTGAGGACATAGATCAAAAATGAGCACCCATAGAGCAAATCAAAGAGCTTAGAAAAGTAGAGCTATCTTTTTTGTAATGGCATAGTTCCATAAGCAATAAATGTCATTGATGGTTGTTCGGTTCTCCAATTCCCATCAGAACAACCCTTGCCTCTCAGTAGATATGCCATCATATCCCCAATCTCTCCCTTTGCCACCACCATTATACTATATTATGTTGCATATCACATCACAAGGGATTGCTTAAGATAGAAAATCAAAAAATTAGTAGAAATAATAAAAAATATATATTTTAGTCATATCACTTACATATTTTAAATTGAAACAATATATTATTATTCCATGCTCTACCTATTATGAATATAGAAAAAATTCCACCATTAGAAAGTCTAAATTAACATTTTTATAAATAATGCTAGTGTAGGCTTGACTGCATGATTGTAAAATACTTAAAGAATTTAAAATGTATAGAACAATATATTATGATTTATGATGTTATAATATGCTACAACATATAATATTTATTTTGAACATAAAATCTTACTTTTTAGACTATAAGTGGCGTAGCACACCTTTGGTACTACAACCTAATTCCCACTTCAAATTTAACAAACTTCATCATATGATTTATTAAATCAATATTTTTATGATTTATATAAATATAGACTATATGACAGAATACCATGACATACTAAAACATTTTAAAACATCTTATAACATCCAAAAACTCATCACTACATGCTCAAATATATGATGCTACATTATACTATAATATATGGTATTATAATATAATTTAGGGTTAAGGTTTAGGGTATTCAAATTTCTAATAGTCAAGGGAAAGTAAGACATTTTCTTTAGCTACCATAATTATGCTAGGATTAGGTCATTCTTTAGATCTTTTCCAAATGACATCTTTATCTGAGGTTTAGAGTTTAGGGTTTAGGGTTAGGGTTTATGGTTAGTTTAGTGTTTGAGGTTTAGGCTTAGTTTGGAGTTTAGAGATTTAGGGTTTGGATTTGGGTTTAGGGTTTAGGGTTTAAGGTTTAGCATTTAGATTTAGGGTTTAGGATTAGGGTTTAGGGTTTAGGTTTAGGGTTTAGGTTTAGGGTTTAGGTTTAGGGTTTAGGGTTTAGGGTTTAGGTTTTAGGTTTTAGGGTTTAGAGTTTAGGGTTTAGGGTTTAGTATTTTAAGGTTTAGTGTTTAGGGTTTAGGATTTTTAGGGTTTAGGTTTTATGTTTAGGCTTCAAGTTTTAGTTTAGTGTTTAAGGTTTTTTTTTAAACAGAGAACAAATTCATATTCAACATTTCCTCTTTTTGATTTCATCAAACAAGTAGCACCACAAGTTTTCTAAGACACAAGTGATGACATAGATCAAAAATAAGCACCCATAGTGCAATTCAAAAACCCTAGATAAGTAGAACTATCTACTCTAAAGGCATAGTTTCATAAGTAGCAGATTAGATCGATCATTCTTGTTTCAGTTCCCCAGAACCACCCCTTGCCCTCTAGTTGTGGGATCGCCATCAAATCCCCATCTCTCTCCTACCAACATGATTATAACCTTTGTCTCCTCTTGCCTCCATAACCACCATCAGCCACCACCTCCATATCCACAAGCACCTCCAAAACCCCACCACAACTGATAAGCTCTTCTTTCACCTTCACCACAGATCTAGAGCCTGGTTGGCGTTGATGTTCTTACCATCAAGGTTCCCATTCTTTGGGTTTTGGGTTAGTTTAGGGTTTAGGGTTTAGGGATGTTAGTTTTAGGGTTTAGTATTTAGGGTTTATGGTTTAGGGTTTAGGGTTTTAGGGTTTAGGGTTTAGGGTTTAGGGTTTAGGATTTAGTACTTACGATTTAAGTTTTTTTTTAAATTAACTAAATCGGTAGGTTAAGATTTATTTTGTTTATTTTAAATTTATTTGAGTTTATTTTATATTTTTTATATTTTTTTAGGTTTATTTTTATTTTTATTTAGTTTAATTTATTTATTTTAAGTTTACTTATTTTAGTTTAGGTTTTTTATCTTAGGTTATTTTTTTTAGGTTTAGGTTTATTTTTTAATTGAGTTTATTTTTATTTTATTTTTTTAAGTTTAGGGTTTATTTTTTTATTTTAGGTTTAGGTTTAGTTTTATTTTTTATATTTTAGGTTTAGGTTTAGGTTTTATTTTAGGTTTATTTTTAGGTTTTATTTTTTAGTTTGGGTTTAGGTTTATTTTTAATTTAATTTATTTTAGTTTTAGTTTTTATTTCTTTTAGTATAGTTTATTTTTGTTTAGGTTTAGGTTTATTTTATTTTGTTTAAATTTACCCCATGTTTTTTTGGTTTAGGATTTCAAGTTTAATTTTTATTTATTATAGTTTTATATTTTAGTTTAGGTTTTATTTAGTTTTATTTTATTTTATTTTAGGTTTATTTTATTTTTATTTCACTTTTAGTTTTATTATATTTAGGTTTTTTTATTTTAGGTTTATTTTGTTTTTTAGTTTAGTTTAGGTTTTATTTATTTATTTAGTTTAGTTTTATAATTTTTTTAGGTTTAGGTTTAGGTTTAAGTTTAGATTTAGGTTTTAGTTATGGTTTTTATTATTTTTTATTTTTTTATTTTTTTATTTTGGTTTATGTTTTTTATTTATTTTATTTTTAGGTTTTATTTTGTTTTGGTTTAGGTTTTTAGGTTTTTAGTTTTTAGGGTTTAGGGCTTAGGGTTTGGGGTTTAGGGTTTAAGGTTTAGGGATGTAAGTTTTAGGATTTAGGGTTTAGGGTTTAGGGTTTTAAACTTTAGGGTTTAGGGATTGGGGTTGTAGGTTTAGGGTTAGTGCTTTTTTAATTATTTTTTTAATTTTTTTATTTTTTAAAATTAAGTAAACTAATAGGTTTTGATTTTATTAGTTACCTTATTTATTTTAGTTTATTCTACTTTTTTATTTTGATTTATGTTTATTTTTATTTTTATTTTATTTATTTTATTTATTTTAGTTTATGTTTTTTTAGTTAATTTTTTTTAGGTTTAGGTTTATTTTTAGTTTATTTTATTTTGATTTTTTTTTTATTTTTAGGTTTAGGTTTCTATTTTCTTTTTTTAGGTTTAGGTTTTAGGTTTTTATTTTAGGTTTATTTTTAAGTTTTATTTTTTAGTTTAGGTTTAAGTTTATTTTTATTTTTTTTATTTTATTTAGTTTAGGGTTTAGGTTTAATTTATTTTAGGTTTAGGTTTAGGTTTTATTTATTTTACTTTAGGTTTATGTTTATTTTATTTTTATTTTAGTTTAGTTTTTTATTTTTGTTTAGGGTTTGGGTTTTATTTTTTTTACTTTTAGATTTTCTTTTGAGGTTAATATTTTAGTTCAAGTTTTTTAGTTTTATTTTATGTTTATTTTTTATTTTATTTAGGTTTTTTATTCTTAGTTTTATATTATTTTTTTAGTTTAGTTTAAGCTTTTATTTATTTTTAATTAGTTTAATTTTCTTTTTAAGTTTAGGTTTCAGTTTAGGTTTTTATTTTATTCTATTTTATTATTTTATTTTGGCTTATGTTTTTTATTTATTTGATTTTTAGGTTTTATTTACTTTAGGTTTAACTTTTAAGTTTTAGGGTTTAGGGTTTGGTTTTGGGTTTATGGTTTAAGGTTTAGTGTTTTAGGGTTTAGGGTTTTAGGGTTTAGTGTTTAGTGGTTTAGGTTTAGGTTTAGGGTTTAGTGTTTAGTTTAGTTTTAGGTTTAATTTTAGGTTTAGTTTAATTGGTTTAGGTTAAACTTTAAGGTTTAGGTTTAGGTTAGTTTATTTAAGTTAGGTTTAGGGTTTAGGTTATAGTTTGGTTTAGGTTTAGGTTTAGGTTTAGGTTAGGGTTAGGGTTAGTTTAGGTTAGTTTAAGTTAGTTAGTTTAGGTTTATAGTTTAGTTTAGTTTAGTTTAGGTTGAGTTTAAGTTAGTTTAGGGTTTTAGTTAGAGTTTAGAGTTTTAGTTTAAGGTTTAGCTTTCTTTTTTCCTTTTTCTTTAAATAGGTAAAAGGTTGGTTTAAGTTTATAGTTTATTTAGTTTATTTTATTTATTTATTTTAGTTTATTTTTTTATTTTTGTTTAGGTTTATTTTTTTATTTAGTTTATTTTATTTATTTTAGGTTTATTTATTTTAGTTTAGGTTTTTTATTTCAGTTTATTTGTTAGGTTTTGGTTTAGGTTTAGGTTTTTATTTATTTTTTGGTTTAGTTTTATTTTATTTTATTTTTTTAGGATAAGGTTTTATTTTTTATCTTTAGGTTTAGGTTTATGTTTTATTTTATTTTTTAAGTTTAGGTTTAGTTTTATTTTAGGTTTATTTTTTAAGTTTAAGTTTATTTTAGTTTATTTTATTTTATTTAGTTTATGGTTTAGGTTTAGTTTATTTTAGTTTTAGGTTTAGGTTTTACTTAATTTAGTTCAGTTTATTTTAGTTTAGGTTTAGGTTTATTTTGTTTTGTTTATTTTTGGTTTTGGGTTTTTTTTTTGGTTTAAGGTTTAGGTTTTCTTTTATTTCTTTTAGGTTTTTTTTTTTTAGGTTTTTATTTTGTTTTAATTTTATTTTATTTTAGGTTTATTCTATTTTTATTTTTTCATTTAGTTTCCTTTTATTTTGTTTAAATTTTATTATTTATTTTATTTTTAGGTTTAGGTTTTAAGCTTTTTAGGGTTTAGGTTTAAGGTTTTTTTTAGTTTTTTTTAGTTTAGGTTTTGTTTTATTTTTAGTTTATTTTAATTTATTTTATTTCGGGTTTAGGCTTAGTTTATTTTAGCTTTAGGTTTTTATTTTATTTATTTTAATTTAGTTTATTTTAGTTTAGGTTTAGGTCTATTTTATTTTTGTTATTTTATTTTTATTTTAGGTTTAGTTTTATTTTAGTTTGGGTTTGGGTTTTATTTTTATTTATTTTTTGGTTTATTTTTTTTTAGGTTAAGGTTTTATTTAGTTTTATTTTCTTATTTAGGTTTGTTTTATTTTATTTTACATTTAGTTTTATTTTATTTAGGTTTTATTCTTAATTTATTTTATTTTTTAGTTTAGTTTAGGTTTTTTATTTTATTTAGTTTATTTTTTATTTTTATTTTATTTTATTTTTAGGTTTAGGTTTAGGTTTTATTTAGGTTTTATTTTATTTTATTATTTTATTTTATTTAAGTTTAGGTTTATTTATTAATTTTTAGGTTTTGTTTACTTTTGGTTTAGGTTTTAGGTTTTAGGGTTTAAGGTTTAGGGTTTATGGTTTTAGTTTGGGTTTTAGGGTTTAGGTTTAGGGTTTAATGTTTAGGTTAGATTAGGGTTTAGGGTTTAATGTTTAGTTTTAAGTTTAGTTTTGGTTTAGGGTTTAGGGCTGGGCTTATAGTTAGTTTAGGTATAGGGTTTAAACTTCTTTAGGGTTTAGGATTTTAAGTATAAGGTTTATGGTTTAGTGGATTTAGGGTTTAGGGTTTAGGGTTTAGAGTTTAAAGTTAGGGTTTAGGGTTTTAATGTTTAATGTTTATAGTTTAAGTTGTTTGGGTTTAGGTTTAGGTTAGGTGGGTTTATAGGTTTAGTTTAGTTTATAGTTTGTTTAGGGTTTAGTTAGGTTTACTTTTAGGTTTAGTTTAGGTTAGTTTGGGCATAATTTTAGTTTAAGTTTAGGTTTAAGGTTTAGGATTTAGGGTTTAGGTTTTAGGGTTTAAGGTTTAGGGTTTTAAAAAAATAAAAAATGTAAACCGGTAGGTTTAGGTTTTTTTAGTTTATTTTGTTTATTTATTATTTATTATAGTTTATTTTATTTTTTATTTATTTTTAGGCTTACATTTTATTTTCATTTAGTTTATTTTATTTATTTTAGGTTTATTTATTTTAGTTTATGTTTTATTTTTAGTTTAGTTTTATTTTTATATTATTTTTTAGGATTAGGTTTTATTTTTTTTTATTTTAGGTTTAGGTTTAGGTTTAGGTCTTAGGTTTTTATTTTAGGTTTATTTTTAGGATTTATTTTTTAGTTTAATTGTAGGTTTATTTTTAGTTTATTTTATTTTATTTATTTTAGGGTTTAGCTTCACTTTATTTTAGATTTAGTTTTAGGTTTGATTTATTTTAGTTTAATTTATTTTAGTTTAATTTATTTTAGTTTAGGTTTAGGTTAATTTAATTTTATTCATTTTAGGTTTTTGTTCTTTTTTTTAGTTTAAGGTTTAGGTTTTATTTTTTATTTATTTTTAGGTTTAGGTTTTTATTTAGTTTTTATTTTATTTTATTTTAGGTATATTTTATTTTATTTTCATTTTTTATTTTATTTTAGTTTTTTTTTTATTTTAGGTTTATTTTATTTTTTTGTTTAGTTTAGGTTTTTATTTATTTTATTTAAGTTTTTATTTTTTATTTTATTTTATTTTTAGGTTTAGGTTTAGATTTTTGTTTTGATTTTTTATTTTATTTATTTTATTCCACTTAGGTTTAGGTTTTTTAAATTATTTTATTTTTAGGTTGTATTTCATTTAAGTTTAGGTTTTTAGGTTTTTAGGGTTTAGGGATTAGGGTTAGGCATTAGGCTTTTGGGTTTAGGGTTTGGGTTCAGTTTCTATGGTTTAGGGTTTAGGGTTGAAGGTTTAGGGTTCTAGGATTTAGGGTTTAAGGTTTAGGGTTTCAAGTTAGTTTTAGGGTTTAGTGTTTAGGGTTAGGGTTTTTTTTATTATTTTTTATTTTTAGGGTTTAGAGTTTAGGATTTATGGTTTAGAGTTTAGGGTTTAGGGTTTAGGGATTACATTTAGGGTTCAAGTTTTAGTTTAGGGTTTAAAGTTTTTGCTTTTTTTTAATAGAGAACAAATTCAAATACAATATTTCTTCTTTTTGATTTCATCAACCAAGTAACACACCATGTTTTTTGATATAAGCGATGGCATAAATAAAAAATGAGCATGCATAGAGCAAATCAAAAACATTAGATAATTAAAACCGTATCTACTTTAAAGACACAGTTCCATAAGCAATTGATTAGATCAGTCGTTCATCAATTTCTCTAGTACCCATTAGAACCAGCATGATCTCTCGAGTAGTAAGATCCACCATCATATCCCCGATCTCTCCTTCTGCCACCACCACTGTTGAAACCTTTATCGCTCTTTCCGCTGCCATAATGACCACTACTCCGACCACCACCTCCATATCCACCAATACCTCCAGATCCCGCACAACCACTACGATAACAACAACCTTCACCTTCGCCTCCACGACCATATCTAGACTAAGCCTTGTTGAGGTTCTGTCCATTCTTAAGGTCTAAGTTTATTTTTTAATTTATTTAATTAGTTTAGGTTTAGGTTTAGGGTTTGGGGTTTAAGGTTTAGGCTTAGGTTTAGGGTTTAAGGTTTAGGGTTTAGGGTTTAGGGTGTATGGTTTTTGGGTTTATGCTTTTAGTGTTTAAGGTTTAGGGTTAGGGTTTAGAGTTTAAGGTCTAGGGTTTAGGATTTAAGGTTTAGGGTTTTTGGGTTTAGGATTTTGGCTTTATGGTTTATGGTTTTAAGTTTTAAGGTTTAGGTTTTTGGGTTTAAGGTTTAGGGTTTTAGGTTAGTTTAGGGTTTAGGGTTTAGGGTTTAGGGTTTAGGATTTAGTGGTTTACATTTAGGGTTTTAGGCTTTCGGGCTTAGGGTTGTGGGGTTAGGGTTTTTTTTTATTTTTTATTTTTATATATTTTTAAATTAAGTCAACTAATAGGTTTAGGTTTATCTAGTTTATTTTTTATTTATTTTAGTATATTTTATTTTTTTATTTTGATTTCGTTTATTTTTATTTTTATTTAGTTTAGATTATTTATTTTACGTTTATTTATTTTAGTTTAGGTTTTTTATTATAGTTTATTTTTTAGGTTAAGGTTTAGGTTTAAGTTTATTTTTTAGCTTAGTTTATTTTATTTTATTTTTTAGGTTTTGGTTTTATTTTATATTTTTAGGTTTAGGTTTAGGTTTTTATTTTGTTTTATTAGGTTTAGGTTTTAGGTTTTTATTTTAGGTTTATTTCTAGGTTTTATTTTTTTAGTTTAGGTTTAGGTTTATTTTTAGTTTCTATTATTTTATTTAGTTTAGGTTTAGGTTTAGGTTTATTTATTTTAGTTTAGGTTTAGGTTTATTTTATTTTTTAGTTTAGGTTTAGGTTTTTTATTTTTTACTTTAGGTTTAGGTTTTAGTTAGGGTTTAGGTTTGATTTTTATTTATTTTTTATGTTTATTATTTAGGTTTAGGTTTTATTTTGTTTTATTTTAAGTTTATTTTACTTTTATTTTAGGTTTAGTTTTTATTTTATTTAGTTTTCTTAGTTTAGTTTATGTTTTTTTATTATATTTTAGTTTAGTTTTAAATTTTTATTTTGTTTTCATTTTAGATTTAGGCTTAGGTTTTGGTTTAGGTTTAGGTTTTAGTTTATGTTTTCATTTTATTTTATTTTTATTTTATTTTGGTTTAGGATTTTTTATTTATTTTGTTTTTAGGTTTTATTTAGTTTAGGTTTATGTTTTTAGCATTTTAGGGTTTACGGTTTAGGGTTAGTTTAGGGTTTAGGGTTTAGGGTTTAGGGTTTATGGTTTGGGCTTCAAGGTTTAGGTTTCACTATTTAAGTTTTAAGGATTAGAGTTTTAGTATTTAGGGTTTAAGGTTTTTAAGGTTTAGAGTGAAGGGTTTAGGTTTTTGGTTTAGGGTTCAAGTTTTAGTTTAGGGTTTAGGGTTTTAGTTTTTTATAATAGAGAATTCAGATTCAACATTTCTTCTTTTGATTTCATCAACTAAGTAACACACCAAGTATTCTAAGACACATCTGACAAAGATAAAAAATGAGCATGCATAAAGTATATAAAAACCTTAGATAACTAGAACCGTCTCTACTGTAAGACACACATTTCCATAAGTAGTAGGTCAGATCGACAGTTCTTTTGTTTCTTCAATTCCCATCAGAACTACCCCAGCCTCTCGAGTAGCAGGATCCACCATCATATCCCCGATCTCTCCCAGCCACCACCAGTAACCTCACGCTTCTCCGGCCTCCATAACCCACTACTACACCAATACCTCTAGATACCCCACCACCACTATGATAACCGCCGCTTTCGCCTTCGCCTCCACTGCCAGATTTAGACTGAGCCTGGTTGACGATGATGTTCCAATAGTCAAACTTTTGCCCATTCTTAGGGTTTAGATTTTGGTTCAGGCTTATTTTTTAATTTATTTAGTTACTTTAGGTTTAGGTTTAGGGTTTAGGGTTTTGGGTTTAGGGTCTAGGGTTAGGGTTGAGGGTTTATGGTTTAGATTTAGGGTTAGGGTTTTAGGGTTTATGTTTTTAGTGTTTAGGGTTTGGGGTTAGGGTTTAGGGTTTAGGGTTTAGGGTTTAGGATTTTGGGTTAATCATTTTTTTAAAATTAAGTAAACGAGTAGGTTTAGGTTTATTTTGTTTATTTAGTTTATTTAGTTTATTTAGTTTATTTTTTATTTATTTAAATTTATTTTTTTGTTAGGGTTTATTTTTTTATTTTTGGTTAGTTTAGTTTATTTATTTTAGGTTTATTTATTTTAGTTTAGGTTTTTTATTTTAATTTACTTTTTAGGTTTAGGTTTATTTTTAGTTGAGTTTTGTTATTATTTTATTTTTTAGGTTTAGGTTTTATTTTTTATTTTTAGGTTTAGGTTTTTATTTTATTTTTCAAGTTTAGGTTTTAAGTTTTTATTTTTATGTTTATTTTTAGGTATTATTTTTTAGTTTAGGTTTAGGTTTATTTTTAGTGTATTTTATTTTTTTTTAGTTTAGGTTTAGGTTTAAGTTTAGGTTTAGTATTTTTAGGATTAGGTTTAGGTTTAATTTATTTTAGTTTAGTTTATTTTTGTTTGGTTTAGGTTTTTTTTAGTTTACGATTTAGTTTTAATTTTTTATTTATTTTTAGGTTTTATTTTAAGGTTAATTTTTTTTTGGTTTAGGTTTTATTTTATTTTATTTTACATTTAAGTTTTATTTTATTTAGGTTTTTTTATTCTTAGGTTTATTTTATTATTTAGCTCAATTTAGGTTTTTATTTATTTTATTTTAGTTTATTATTATTAGTTTATTTCATTTTAGTTTTAGGTTTAGGTTTAGATTTAGGTTTTAGTTCATTTTTTTATTTTATTTTATTATTTAATTTTATTTAGGTTTAGGTTTAATTTATTTATTTTATTTTTAGGTTTTATTTAGTTTAGGTTTAGGTTTTTAGGGTTTAGGGTTTAGGGTTTAAGGTTTTGTGTTTAGGCTTTTGGGTTTATGGTTTTTAGGGTTTAGGGCTTAGGGTTTAGGGTTAGGGTTTAAGGTTTAGTTGACCAATTGAAGATGATTGTATGCTTTGGTTTCAATTATTTTGCATTTGGTTTTATTTTTAACCAACTTGAATCTTTAGGTCAATTTGGGCTAAGTAGGTCAATTGGGTTCAATTGGGTCAAATCATGGCTTTGGTCAAGTTCAACAATCAATTTGGAATGAACTTGAGCCATTGGTTGCAATAAATTTGGTTTATATTTTGATTTGACCTAATTTAGTCTTTAAGGTCAATTAAGGTCAATTTGGGTCAAGAGGGCTAATTGGGTTTGGTTAGACTCAATTAAAGGTCAAGTTATTTTCAAATATTGATTTTGGTTTGGTATGAATCATTGGTTTCAAGGGATTTGGCTTAGGTTGCAATTTGGCTAGTTTGGGTTTATATGGGTTAAGGGGTTGACTTGGTCAAATGACCAAGTTGACTTGGTTTGACATAATTTGTGATAACCGATCAACATAGGGTGATCAACAATCATGATGGTAGATTTTGATGAGCTTGGTTTAATCCAATTTAGGTAGGATTAGAACTTAGCTCAAATACATCAAATTGGCCACTTTGGGTCAAGTGGACTAATTAGGTTTAGTTGGCTGATTTTGGGTTGAGTTTGATTTAGTTGAGTTTATATGTGGATTTGGGATTGATATAAAAATTCAATTGCAATTGGCTTGGGTTCAAATGGGTTTTGGTTCATTTGAACATTTCAAGTCAAAAGGGTTAAATTAGGTTTGACTTGGGTTGATTTTGGTTTGGCTTGATGATTGTAGATTTCATTTATATTTGTGAATATGATTGAAGGTATGATTGATTCATGAGAAAATCAATTGAATTTGGTTTTGGAATGAAGGAATTTGGCTAAGTCCATGGAGTTGAGTCATGGGGCTTAAGTTTGGTTTTGATTTTGTTTGATTTAGTTTTGATGATTTAAATATATATTTTATATAGAATT